>CM052664.1:9254975-9295540 GCA_028533165.1 Leontopithecus rosalia
AAGACCGGCCCGGCAACATAGCCAGACCCTGTCTCTAAAAATAAAATAAAAAGAAAATAATTTTAAAAGTGCATGTCTGTAGTCCTAGCTACTCAGGAGTGTCTCTTGTGCCCAGGATTTCAAGGCTCACTCCAGCCTGGGCAACAGAGTGAGACTCTCTCCCTAAAAAAACAAGTGAATCAGATAGAGAGGGCTGCCAATTGGAGAGACCTGTTCTGCCTAAGGAATGTCCCAACTCCTATCTCTGGAGTACTGTCACCTCATGGAACCTTGGGCCTGGTGTGCCTGGAACTTCTGATCTTTGAAGAGAAACTGGAAATTCAGATTATGTAAATTCCCCTGATTAAATGTTGACAACTACAGTAATTAAATAAAATCAAAGACACTGTTGGGCTGACATGGAGAGTGTCAAATCAAATAGCTCTTCTGGCCTCATCTAGTTTTAACCCTCAATCTAGGTAGAAAATGACTATGATCATTTAGAGAAGGAAGGAACCACAACTGCAGGTGTGGCTACAAAAACAGAGAGAGTGGGCTGGCTCCAGGGGTCCGGGCGAAGAAGAAATGACAGGCCTTGGTGGTAGATTCGACATGAGAGGAAGAACAAAAGAAACAGAATAAAGAAATAGGCCAGGTGCAGTGGCTCACGCCTGTAATCCCAGCATTTTGGGAAGCTGAGGTGGGTGAATCATCTGAGGTCAGGAGTTCAAGATCAGCCTGGCCAACATGTGAAACCCTGTTTCTACTAAAAGTACAAAGATTAGCCAGGTGTGGTAGTGCACACCTGTAATCTCAGCTATTGGGGTGGCTGAGGCAGGAGAATCGCTTGAACCTGGGAGGCGGAGTTTGCAGTGAGCCCAGATTGTGCCACTGCACTCCAGCCTGGTGACAGAATGAGACTCTGTCTCTAAAAGGAAAAAATAAAGAACTCTGCAAAGATGCATCTGAGAGACTCTGGGGAACAGATGCCCACGACAGATAGGAAAGGGACAGAAAGAAGACAGGAGAGCAGAATATTTGAAAGAACATCATTTTTTTTCTAAGGCGGGCCTTACTTGAAGCATTTTATGTTTTCGGTTATCTCAAATTCCTCAGTGGGTAAACATGGAGATAAAGCTCTCTCAAAACCCGTGACTACCGTAAGGTACAGTCCTGCACCTGATACACAGCTACCATCTTTTATTGGAAACTGTGGGGAAACTGTTGGCTGATGATTTCACAATTTTATTTTTTTATTGTCTCATAACCATACTCATCAATTGGTTGCACAATTTAACCCCAGGACAAGTTAGGGTTCAGAACTTTTTGCATCAGAAAGCTCAAAGACACGTGAGGAGGCTAAGGAATTGCTGCACAGCAGAATTGCCCACATTGGTAGGCCAGAGACCTTGTTATTTTCAGTTTTTTAAATAACTTTTAATTTTGATGCAAGAATTATTGTACTTCATCAATTGTTAACATTTTGCTTTATTCGGTCTATGACTTGGTCTCCACCATATTCATGTAATGTACATGTGTATTATGTGTAATATATATGTATGAAAATATAAACCTATTATTATAGTTACCATTTGAGAGTAAGATGTAGACATTATGCTTTTATTTTTTTTGACACAGGATCTTGCTATGTTGCCCAGGCTGAAGTGCAGTGGCTGTTCTTAGGATCGATCACACTACTGATCAGCAAGGGAGTTTTGACCTTTTCAGGTTCTGACCTGGGTCAGTTCACCCCTCCTTAGGCAATCTTGTGGTCCCCTCCTCCCAGGAGGTCACCATATTGATGCTGAACTTAGTGCAGACACCCGATTGGCATAGTGCACTACAGCCCAGAACTCCTGGACTCAAGCAGTCCTCCTGCCTCAGCCTCCCGAGTAGTTGGGGCTACAGGTGTGCACCACCGCAGCTGGCAGCATAATGCTCCTTTACTTCTACATAATTCTGGGTGTATTTTTTTTTTTTTTTGAGACAGAGTCTCACTGTCGTCACTAGGCTAGAGTGCAGTGGCGTGATCTCGGCTCACTGACACCTTCGCCTCCCGGGTTCAAGCAATTCCCCTGCCTCAGACTCCCAAGTAGCTGGGACCACAGGTGCTCACTACCATGCCCAGCTAATTTTTGTATTTCAGTAGAAACCGGGTTTCACCATGTTGGCCAGGATGGTCTCAATCTCTTGACCTTGTGATCCGCCCACCTCAGCCTCCCAAAGTGCTGGGATCACAGGCGTGAGCCACCACGCCCAGCCAATTCTGGGTGTATTTTTTTTTTTTGAGACGGAGTTTCGATCTGGTTATCCAGACTGGAGTGCAATGGCATGATCTCAGCTCACTGCAACCTCTGCCTCCTGGGTTCAAGCAATTCTCCTGCCTCAGCCTCCCGAGTAGCTGGGACTACAGGCGCGCACCACCATGCCCAGCTAATTTTTGTATTTTTAGTAGAGACGGGGTTTCACCTTGTTGACCAGGATGGTCTTGATCTGTTGACCTCATGATCCACCCGCCTCAGCCTCCCAAAGTGCTGGGATTATAGGCGTGAGCCACCGCGCCTGGCTTCTGGGTGTATTTTTAAAGAACATGGCCACAATATCACTTATCCAAAATAGAAAATTTAATATTGAAACAATATCATTTTATCATCCAGTCTATATTCAACTTTTGTTAATTTTCCCAATAATGTTTTACTGATTTTTTTTCTCCTGGTCCAGGATCCAATCTAGGACAATGTACCGCATTTATTTGTCATGTCTTTGTAGTGGAGATCTTGTTTATTTTTCTTGCCTTTCAGGTATGTAATGTAATCCTCTTTTTAAAAACTTATTCCAAATTACAATCACTTTAATGGCATAAAATTATTAGAAATATAAAATTAGGCCAGATGCAGTGGCTTGTGCCTGTAATCTCAACACTTTGAGAGGCCAAAGCAGGCAGATTGCTTAAGCCCAGGAGTTCAAGACCAGCCTGGATGATATGGGGCAACCCCATCTCTCCAAAAAAAAAACAAGGAAGAAAAATTTGCTAGATGTGGTGGCCTGTGCATGTAGTCTGAACTACTCTGGAGGCTGAGGTGGGAGGAACACCTGAGCCTGGGAGGTCGAGGCTGCACTAAGCCATGATCATACTGCTGCACTCCAGCCAACAGGAGTGCCCAGGCTGGGCAACAGAGTGATACAAGAAAGTGTAAGAGACAGAGGGAGGCAGGAAGGGAGGGAGGGAGAAAGGAAGGAAAGATTTTATGTTGACATACAGGTCAGAACTGACACTGAGAATGAAAATTTGCCAAGTAGGAAAACTCCATAAGGGAAAACAGATCAAAGAGATTGAGTTTGATTCTTAACTTGTGTGTAGAGCCCTGTGGGGACAGAAAAAGTTTTCCTCTCTTTTGGGCCACACATATTTCTCCCTCACTGATGAGGCCTACTGATGAGGCCTCTGTGCTTCTCAAACTACCTTTGGTAAAGGATCAATTCTGTTTGTTTGTTTGTTTGTTTAATTATCAGTGTTCCTGTCTATCAAGGATTGACCCTTTTGTAAAAATTCAATAAAAATAAATTACTAGAAAAATAGGCCAGGTGCAGTGGTTCATGCCTGTAATCCTAGCACTTTGGGAGGCTAGGTGGGTGGACTGCCTGAGCTCAGGAGCTCAAGACCAGCCTGGGCAACATGGTGAAACCCCATCTCTACTAAAATACAAAACATCAGCTCGCATGGTGGCATGTGCCTGTAGTCCCAGCTACTCAGGAGGCTGAGTTTTAATTGCATGAACCCAAGAGGCGGAGGTTGAAGTGAGCCGAGATCGTGCCACTACACTCCAGTCTGGGCGACAAAATGAAATTGTCTCAAAAAAAAATTACTAGAAAAATGAAATAAGAAATAGATATATAATAATTTTTTTCATTATTAGATTCAACAGATAAATTTACTTGCTCAAATTGCTCCAAGTTTCTAAGTGCCTAGGCTGAATTTCTGTACTGACTGCATGACACTGGTCTCAGAGTCACACTTTGAGAAGTACTGGACTATATTAGAGTATGTACCACGTTCAGAGATGAGTGCCTGCAGGCTGCCAGCCTTCTCTTTTGAGCGAAGTCTCGCTCTGTCACCCAGGTTGGAGTGCAGTGGTTCGATGTCAGCTCACTGCAACCTCTGCCTCCCTGGTTCAAGCGATTCTCCTGCCTCAGCCTCCCGAGTAGCTGGGACTACAGGCGCCCGCCACCATGCCCAGCTAATTTTTGTATTTTAGTAGAGACAGGTTTTCACCATGTTGGGCAGGATGGTCTTGATGTCTTGACCTTGTGATCTGCCTGTCTTGGCCTCCCAAATTGCTGGGATTATACGCATGAGCCACTGTGCCTGGCCAGGGTGACGGCCTTCTCATGGTTCCTACGTATTTTCCAGTATGCAGGGGGCTTTGCATCCCGGCACACTTTATCTGTGCATTTAAACAGGAACTAAACAGTACACTATGAGCAGAAGTATAGCCTTGTGTAAACAACTCAGGCCCAAACACCAGGCAATGTAATTTTAGAGACTATACTGCTTCCCAGATCTGTGGCCACTGGCAAGTCCATTTCACTCCTCTGTCGCAGCTTTCTCCTCTGTGAAAAGTGGATAATAGCATGCAACTCCGATTGTGAGGAACAGAGACACTGGTAAGGCATTCAGCACAACAACGGCTATTGTTACTGTTGCTATTTCAACTACTATACAAAGTCCAGTACTAAAAATCGCAGAAATAAACTACAATCTATATTCCTTTGGCAAGATTATACTGTAAAGGGCTAGAAAATAAATATATTTGGCCAGGCACAGTGGCTCAAGCCTGTAATCCCAGTACTTTGGGAGGCCGAGGCGGGTGGATCACGAGGTCAAGAGATCAAGACCTTCCTGGTCAACATGGTAAAACCCCGTCTCTACTAAAAATACAAAAATTAGCTGGGCATGGTGGCGCACGCCTGTAGTCCCAGCTACTCAGGAGGCTGAGGCAGGAGAATTGCTTGAACCCAGGAGGCGGAGGTTGCGGTGAGCCGAGATTGCGCCATTGCACTCCAGCCTGGGTAACAAGAGTGAAACTCCATCTCAAAAAAAAAAAAAAAAGAAAGAAAAGAAATATATTTGGTTTTGTACGTCCTAAGATTGCAACTACTCCACTCTACTATTGTAGCATGAAAGCAGCCGTGTGCAATATAAAGACAAGGTAGGTGGTTGTGTTCTAAGAAAACTATTTACGTGTAATCCTAGCGTTTTGGGAGCCAAGGTGGGCAGATTGCGTGAGGCCAGGGGTTCAAAACCAATCCTGGCAACAAGGGAAGATCTGGTCTTTAGGAAAAAAAAATTATTTAGGCATGGTGGCATTCACCTATAATCCCAGCTACTCAGCTACTCAGAAGGCTGAGGTAGGAGGACTGCTTGGACCCAGGAGTTCGAGGCTGCTGTGAGCTGTGATTGCACCACTACACTCCAGCCTGGGTGACAGAGCGAGACTGTGTCTCAAAAAAAACAAAAACAAACAAACAAAAACCAACCTCACAAAACTTTATTTATGGACACTGATGCTGGAAACGTATCATTTTCAAATGTCAGAAAATATTTTTTTTCATTCATGTAAAAACAAGTTTTAGCTGGCAGGCTATAGAAAAACTGGCAGCAAAATGCACAGATTCTTAGTCAGTAAAAAGAAATTTAAAAAAGAGAAAGAAAAACAGGCAGCAGGCCAGATTTGATCCCCTGCCCTTAGCTCGCCAACTCCTGCTCTAAACCCTTTCTACCTCAATTCAGTTAAAAATACCTACTGCATATGATAAGCTTGAGTCTACAGAGTAGGAAAGAAGGTTAGAAAGTTAAATCTGCCATGTGCTAAGGATTTGTTTTGTTTTGTTTTGAAACTTCATTCTGCAATGATTTCAAGCTTAGGAAAAAAAGTTGAAAAAAGAGTACAAAGAATTCCTTCATTGATTTTCCAAATGTTAACATTTTACCACATTTGCTTTTCTTCCTCAGGTTCTTTTCGTGCCTGGAATACCATTTCTCTCTCCTATTTTTGTATGTGTGTGTGAACTGTTTGAGAGTCAGCTGCAAAAATGATGCCCCTTTGTCTCCTAAAAACCAAGGATGTTCTTTTATATAACCATTACCAAAATTACCATTACCAAAATCGATATATGAATACAAACTATTATTTAATCTTTAGACCTTGTGCCATTATCAAAATCAGAAAGTTAACACTGATGCGGCTGGGCATGGTGGCTCACACCTGTTATCCCCACCCTTTGGGAGGCCAAGGCGGGCAGGGTGAAACCCCATCTCTACTAAAAATACAAAGATTAGCAGGGCATTGTGGCGCATGCCTGTAATCCCAGCTACTTGGAAGGCTGAGGCAAGAGAATCACTTGAACCCGGGAGTCGGAGGTTGCAGTAAGCCCAGATTGTGCCACTGCACTCCAGTGAGACTCTCTCTCTCTCTCTCTCTCTCTCTCTCACACACACACACACACACACACACACACACACACAAAGGAAATTAACATTGATGCATGGTACTCATCTAACCTATAAGTCTAACTCTTGATTTCATCAACTGTCCCACTAACATCCTGTATACGCCAAGCTTCTTATCATCATCATCTCTGGTAATTTCTTTCCCCAGTTACCCGGTGAAATTGATATTATTATCTCTATTTTACCAACAAAGAAACTAAGGCTCAGAGAGGTTAAGTAATTTGCCCACAGTCCACAGATGGTAAGTGGCGGATCTGGAATTCCACCTCGAGTGTACTGCCTCCAGAGTCCTTGCTCTTTTATACTGAACTAGAATTGCAGAGCTTGGAAAGGACTTCACGGTGCAAGGACATGAAACTGGTACTCCAGGCATGAAAAGAAGCCAGGTGCAGTGGCTCACATCTGTAATCCCAGCATTTGGGGAGGTCCAGGCAGGTACATGGTGAGACCCTGTCTCTACAAAAAATACAAAAATTAGCCAGGTGTGATGGTGCACCCCTGTAGTCCCAGCCACTTGGTAAGCTGATACCAGAGGATCACTTGAGCCCAGGAGGCCAAAGCTGTAATAAGCCATGATTGTGCCACTGCACTCCAGCCTGGGTGACAGAGTGAAACCCTGTCTTAAAAAAAAAAAAAAAAAAAAAAAAAAAAAACAACGAAACAACCCACAAACCAAAAAAAAAAAACCTGAGAAAGAAAAGCCAGTGACTGATACTTTCTCAATCTCTCACGGATACTTTCTCAATCTCTCACGGAAATGTCCAGTAGGAAAGGAGAAAGGGATGAACAAGGGAATTTTGGCTATTTTGTAATACAACAGAAAAGGTTTTTTTTGAACAGGAAGGCACAAACTAAGGTTTTTTTCTTTTTAACTTTTTAAAAGTAAAAAATAACTGCTTAAAGTTATTCTAAAAAACAGATACAGTCTGCTCACGCCTGTAATCCCACCACTTTGGGAGGCTGAGGCGGGCGGATCATGAAGTCAAGAGATCAAGACCATCCTAACCAACATGGTGAAACCCTGTCTCTACTAAAAATACAAAAATTAGCTGAGTGTGGTGGCTCGAATAAAGCCTTCCTTACCATTTTAACAAGTGCTAGAACAGTTTTTTCTTTAACAGTATTGCTACAACTTGTGGATCTTCTAAAACCCTCAGTTTGGTTTTCAAACGGTGATAGAGATGACTATAAAAGTCAGTACTGGTTATGGGCTGATCTATACTCCAGCTTCAACAACAAACAAAACAAAACAGATATCTGGTCCCCAACCCTAGAGCTTCTGATTCAGAGTTTCTGGGCCCCAGAATATGACTTTTTTTCTGTTTTTTTTTTGAGACGGAGTCTTACTGTGTCGCCCAGGCTGGAGTGCAATGGTGCGATCTCGGCTCACTGCAACCTCCGCCTCCCAGCTTCAAGATTCTCCTGTCTCAACCTCCCAGTAGCTGGGATTACAGGCATGCGCCACCAAGCCCATTCATGTTTGTATTTTTAGTAGAGACAGGGTTTCCCCCTGTTGACCAGGCTAATCTGGAACTCCTGACCTCAGGTGATCCGCCTGCCTCGGCCTCCCAAAGTGCTGGGGTTACAGGCATAAGCCACCGAGCTGGGCCCAGAATTTGCATTCTAACAAATTCCAGGTGAGTTGATACAGTGGATCCAGGGACCGATCTCACTGTGCTAACACCTGGTTTAGGTTTTCGGAGAGTCCTGCATATGAGACGCGGATTCGATCTAAGACATTTAGGTTTAGTGATTAACAATTTCTCTCTTCGGCTCTCTCAAGGCAGCCAGGGAACAAGGAGACCACGATTACTGTCCAATCTCCGAGGCGCGTTATCAAGCTGCTGAAAGCAGGGCCTCCCGATTGCCGTTCCAAAGGGTCCCTTCACCGAGCAGACGCCTGCAAAACCCAGATAGTACTATCGGGGAGTCACGCGCTGGCGCAGACTCCTCGCCGCCCCGACCCGCCCGGCTCGGCCACCGGGAGGCGGAGCGCGGGGCGGAGCAGGCGCGAGGGCTGGCTGCTGGGCCGACGAGGGGCGGTGCCAGGCCGCGGGTCCTTAGTCAGGTGACGCGGAGCGACTGGCCTGGGCGCCGACTGCAGAGCCGGGAGGCTTGTGGTCATGCCGGCGGTCCTGGTTCGCATCTTCCCTCTGCTGCTGGCGCTGCTGCTTCTGCGCCCTGCGCGCGGCTTGCGCGTAAGTCTGCGGGGCCCGGGTGCGAGGAGGCACTGCGAGGGGACAGGCTGGCGGGGAACCGGGCTGGGGCCGCGGCCACCCGGCGTCCCGCAGTGCGGGGAGCCAGAGCCCCGAAGTGCCCCCAGCAGGCCGGCGGCGCGCAGGCAGTGGACCGGCCTTCCCGTCGGGGGCGGGCCGGGCGGGGCGCGCGTCCTTCGCGGCAGCTCGGTCGCTCGTGCGTTCCGCTCCGGCCGCGCTTTGCGCTTGGGCCCACTTCCCCTTCTGTAACAAGCGGGGGTGAAACGAGGTGCGCATGAACGTTTCCTAAGTTGGCATTCCGGGAGGGGATTCCAAGTAGCGCGGGTTAGAGGGCGTCTCGGGCTCTGGCTTGGGTCGCTCTCCCTTTCCCAGTCAGTGCTCTGCGGAGCGCTCCGGAAGGAGAAAAACGGGGTCAGGAGAGGCCCCTGCAGTGGGAACTCGGCGTTATTTTCCCTCTGGGTGCTCTTCTTCTTCGTATGTCTTGTTCCCTTCTCGCCACTCCCCGTCGCCTGCTCTTTGGCTTGGGTTTTTCTTGGTATTTGTGGGGCCCTTTTCCTTCGGTGTTTGGAGGTCCAGGTTATGGGGGGTCCAGGTTGTAGGGGGAAGAGGTAGGCTGCTGGGGGATGCCAACGTTGATGGTGGGAGGTCTGGCGAGGCGAGGAGGTGAGGTGCGGGGCGTGCACGTTTGGTGGGAGAGGAAGGACAGCGTCATTCGCTACGTCCGAGCCGCAGCGACAGCCTGAGGGGCTCCGGCGCGCTGCCTGGGGAGGTCTGCGTCACACCTGGGAAGGGAGGGCGGGTGGTTGCAAGCTGCTCCTCTGCACGTTCCGCGGACCAACTTTGGTTCCTCCAGCGTGTAGGTGGGCTGAGCCTTCAGCACGCTTTAAGAGCTGCTGGCATTTGACACCGTCGACTTGTAAGTTATACCCTTTAACAAGGCTTTCAATAACGCGCCTAGGGGCGGGAAAAGTGGTACATTTACCTACAACCAAGATTGAGCATCTTAAGTATTTGGAAAACAGCTGCTGAAAATGTTTTCATTTTTGGAAAAAGTTGGCACAGATTGAGTATTTGCTGCTCCCTCTTCACCCGTCTGTGGTTCCTCTATCCCTGTTTGTAGACAGAGTTTTCTTGTTCAGAAGGCCTGTAGGACCGTAGGAGTCAGACATAGCCGGCTATGAAAACCACTGGATAAGGTGGAACTGGGGAACAGTTGAGAACAGTGGTGCAGGTAAGGGGCTGGGAGAAGGCAGATCTTAACCAGTGTCTGGGTGTGGGGGTGGGGATGGGGAGAGAAGGATTTATGAACCAGGAACAGGTGGACAGCATCCGTCTGTCTGATGATAGCTCATTAGTCTTCTGCAGCGTCACCGGGTCAGGGTGGATACCCTGCGGCTGCATACCTGAGGCCCACACAAGGAGGCTGGCATCACCCTAGGAATTCTCATGTCAGGTGCCTAGGTGTCCCTGTCGAGCTCCTGTGCCCACAGCTGAAGAAAGATACCTGCAGTCTGGCTTTCCATTATCTCCTTGTTTACATTTCTTTAGAACAGTGGTTCTCAAATTTTAGCTGTCCTAGAAATTAAGAAAATATTTTCTTTCTTTTTTTTTTTTTAAGACAGACTCTGGCTCTTTAACTTCCACCTCCCAGGTTCAAGCGATTCTCCTACCTCAGCCTCCTGAGTAGCTGGGATTACAGGTACCCGCCACCAGGCCTGGCTAATTTTTGAATTTTTAGTAGAGTCAGGGTTTTACCACGTTGGCCAGGCTGGTCTTGAACTCCTAACCTCAGGTGATCTGCCTGTCTCAGCCTCCCAAAGTGCTGGGATTACAGGTATGAGCCAGCGCGCCCAGCCCTAGAGAACATGTGAAACTATTTGTTAATAAATAATACATCATTACACATGAACAAACAATAAATATATTTGAAAAACAACAGTATTTCTCCCCATATTTTAGGGTGCAGAGTTGTACTGGTTTACATTTCTACAAATCTCTTTCAATGTCTCTTACTAGAAGACAGTGAGATTTTCATGTTTATTTCTGCATTCAATCTGTTGCCATATCGCATGTCACATAGCCTCTGGAAAACTCCACCCTCAGGACAGAGTGAGAGTGGAGAAGGCGGTAATGGCTTAGAATTATGATAAAAACAGTTTTGACTAAATGGACCCCTGAAGGGCTGTCTCCAGACCACACTTTGAATATGCTGATTTGGAATGTTTTTATAAAACAAGTTCGTGCTCACTGTAGAGAAACTTTAAACGTATAGAAAATGTGGTTAGAAAATGAAAACTGCCCATCATGTCACAATTTTTGAATAAAGTATAGCTAGCAACTGACTGGTATTTGAGTGGCTTGGATTCCCCAGGTGGGTTGGGCAGATGTAAGTGGCCTTTGAGTTTTGAAGGGGTACAAGGACACTCTAATATCCCACAAAGCTGATGCTGGTTCCTGGTTGCAGGCGGAGTTGACCTGGAAACCTCTCCTTGGCCACTGTCCTTTCTAAGGAACTCATTTCCACAGTCCACCTGCACAGAACTGGTGGGGGAGCCTCTAGGAGCAGAGGAAATGGCCATCTTCAGGCAGCTGTCCCTAGGCGCGAAGGCCACCCTGGCTGCCGTCACTGTCTTCGTGTCCATGATCGCCTCCCGCTCTTTTCTGGCAGAGAGCCTTGAGCTCAGGGCCTGGCGTTGGCTGCTTCGCTTGCAGCTTGCCCTGTTTGTCAACTCGCTCATGCTCATTGGCTCCCTCTACATTTGGCGCAGCACAGTCAGCAACCTCTGCCACTCCCCAGCTGCGGAGTCAACCTGTTTTCAGCTTTGGAAGGTGGTAGTTCTGGCGTTTCTGGCCCTGGCCCATTCCAGTTTCTTCACCATGTTCTTTTTAGTGGCCGAGGAGCCCTATCTCTTTTCCTTGGTAGCCTACTCCTGCCTGGGTGCCTACATCATCATGCTGTTCTTCCTCTGCATCCTCAGCGGCATGGAACAGGCCTGCCAGCTCTTGGCCTGGCGCAGTGGTAGGGTCGTGGGCAGCCTTGACAAGACAAGGAAGCTGGTGCTCAGGCCTGCCTTGGCAGTGGGAGTGACCGCTGTGCTCAGCGTGGCAGGGATTCTGAATGCTGCGCAGCCCCCGGCTGTGAAGACTGTGGAGGTGCCCATCCATCAGCTGCCCACCTCAATGAACAACCTCAAGATCGTGCTCCTCTCAGACATTCACTTGGGCCCCACAGTGGGCAGGACCAAGATGGAGATGTTTGTGAGGATGGTGAATGTGCTGGAACCAGACGTCACCGTGATCGTGGGTGACCTCTCCGACTCGGAAGCCTCGGTCCTGCGGACGGCTGTCGCTCCTCTGGACCAGCTTCATTCACGTCTCGGCGCCTACTTCGTCACAGGCAATCATGAGTATTACACGTCGGATGTCAGCAACTGGTTTGCACTGCTGGAGTCCCTGCACGTCCGGCCTCTTCATAATGAGAACGTGAAGATTTCCGCCACCCGGGCCCAACGTGTTGGTGGTGGCAGTGGCGGTGGGAGTGAGGACGAGGACTGGATCTGCCTGGCTGGGGTGGATGATATTGAAGCAGACATCCTGCACTACTCTGGCCACGGCATGGATCTCGACAAGGCCCTGGAGGGCTGCAGCCCGGACCACACGATCATCTTGCTGGCTCACCAGCCTCTGGCTGCCAAGAGAGCCCTCCAGGCTCGGCCAGATATTAACCTCATCCTTTCTGGGCATACACATGCTGGGCAGATCTTCCCCTTGAACGTAGCAGCCTATCTCCTGAATCCCTTCTTTGCTGGTCTCTACCAAGTGGCCCAGGCCACGTTCGTATATGTCAGCCCAGGCACAGCCTACTATGGGATACCCATGAGGTTGGGTAGCAGGGCAGAGATCACAGAGCTCATCCTGCGGCGGGCTCCCTGAACCGGCCCTGCCCTGCGCGCCTCTGCCCTGCCCCTGCCCTCGCCCTCGCCCTCGACCCTCTGTCCTGCTTCAGAGTGGTTTGCCTGCTTTTCCCCTCCAGCCTGGTCCACCCAGCCTTGCCTCACACACGCTCAGTCACAAGCCTGCCTCAAACGGTGACTTACGCTGGGGCTACCTGGCATTTTCAGGCTGGTTCAGCCGTTTCCTTGGCCAGTAGCTTTTTTTGATGCACTTGTGAGATCACTAAGGTCACATGTATGAGAACTCCCTGCTATTTTCAAGATGGCATGGGATGGGGACCTTCTCCTGCAGAGCTCCCAGGGATGAACCTCCCCTTGGGAGGTTGCTAAAAAGAAATACATTTAGAAAGCAGGGCCGGGAGGAGCAGGAGCATTTTCCTCCTGGTGTTTTAAAACTGTCTTTAGGACTTAGGTGGTTTCCAGAATCATTGATCCAGAGCCTTTCTGGGGAAGGGGCAGTGTCGCCGGGTAATTTGGGAGAAGAGGCAAGATGGAAGGGCCCTCTGGCTGCTAGAGAGGAATATTTTCTTTTCCTCTGGTTCTATCAGGATCACCTCTATGGAGGGCATCAGCAACATCCACTGGAATGCAAAGCTCCTCCTGTTCTAGGCCTTGAGGGATGCTGTGTAACTGTGCTCCTGGGCCTTTGGAGGCAAGGTCCGGGGAGAAGAACATTGAGCGCCACGTGATGGTGGGAACGTTGCTGCTTGGGAATTCAGAGAGCTTTGTCTCCCTCGTCTCATTTTATACAGCCCTTGGGGGAGCAAGCTGGGGACAGTCTGCTTTTCCCTAGTTGGAGATAAGGAAACCAAGGCAAAGAGAGATGGGGCATAGGCAGTTTGCCAAGGTGTGCAGGAGATTTGGGGCTAGAAACCAGGCCTTCTACCTCCCACTAAAAGTGGTGCTTTCCCACTTGCTTTTCCACGTGGTGGTGAAGCAGCTGCGTCTGTTGCAGGTGAGTGAGGATTCAAATGCAGTTCACCAGTGATCAGTCCAAAGAACAAACAAGGGCCTGGGAGCCGATGCTCTTCCAAAGTGGTTTGCTTGAGGCTGATTTCAATTTACAGGGATCGCAGCCTGGAAGGGAGTCAGCTAGTTTCAGTGCAGGATGTCTTCCATTTGAAGGAGAGTCAGGAAACGAACCCTCTACCTCCAACTCCGGGTTTGGGTTTGATTTTTCTCTGAGCAGCTGGGTTCTCTTTGTCGGAGGGGAAGATGAGGCCTGCTTGGGAGTGGCTGTGCTGTGTGCCTCGGCAGGGCCTGCGGGCTCCCCTGCCTGGGCCTCGCTGTGAAATGCAGGGACTGTTCTTCCTGCTAGGTGGCTTCCAACCCACTTGCCTGACCCTTTAAGAGCTGGCCATAGGCCCTGGCCACAAAATGGTAAGACCATTCCCACTGGCTTCTAGACCCACAGAAAAACAGGCAGGTTTTTTGATGCCCGGAGTGACTCTAGCCCTGTTGGCCTGGCCTTTGTGCCAGCAGCAACTGACCCTTTGATGCTCAGATGGCAGTGAGCACCCGTGTTAGGAAAGGCCTCACTGAGAAGACAGAGCCAGGCCTGTTTCCTGCTGGGTGATTTAAGCTTGTGATGGAAAGTCTTCCTCCATTAGGGAAGGAAGACACTCGCTCTGACTGGAGAGGCTCAGCCTGCTGCTCACTCACTGGGCAGCGTCGGGCAGGTGACTTTCCCTCACTGAGCCTTGGTTTCCATCAACCCTAAAATGGGGATAATTACCGTATCTACCTCAAGATTGTTTTGTCAGGAGGGATCCACCAAGCCTCGTGCGTGAGCTCCGCATGGCCCAGTGTACACAGTAAACAGTGTTATGTTAATTTTTCAATGTTCCAGTGGGGCTTGCTAAGGAACTGTGCTGGGCACAGGTGCCCAGAGGATTCATGGAGCAGCCAGTCCTGGGGAATGTGCATGGGCAGCGAGGTGCCTCCTGCTGGGGCTGGTGACATGTCAAAGCAGCAGCTGCTGGGGGTTTCCCTTCCTCCCGCCATGTGCATGCAGGCAAAGGGGGTTTCTTCCTTTCCTCCTTGTCCTCCTGGTGTATAGTAGGGTTCTGGGGGATCTGGAGACCCCCGTTTTTGTTCTCAGGAAGCCAAGGTGTTGACTGGGTCATCCCATGCAGTTTAAAATGTATCTTTGAGTTAACATTTTGGTGGTGTCCTTATTTTTCTCTTCTCTCCGCTGTCCTTCCAAAATCACTTCTTGTGACCCAACCTCATTTTGTGAATCATCCTTACTCCCTTTCAGTTCTTGCTGTGGATTTCACCAGGCGGGCTAGGTGGTGCCGTTTCGCTTCCACGGCTTGGTGCCGCCGGCAGCGTTTGACTCACCCGTTACGTGTTATTTCACTGGTTTCTTGATCTTGCACCTTTCTCCTCAGTGACCTGGGCTTGATGAAATTAGCTTTCAGGAAGTCCTATTTTTAAAACAGTTCTTCATCCTTCTCTCTCTTCCTTCTCTTGAATGCCATCATTGTGTGGTCTTACGTACCCTTCATCCACTCTGAAGTCCTTGCTTGACTGATTGCTTTCTGTTAGCAGAAAGAAAACAGGTCCATCCTATGTATCTCAGAAACATCATCAACACCTTCTGCTCTCTGGGCTGTATTCCCTGACTTCGTGGACAGGTTTTCAGCAGAAATTTCTCCATCGCTGTGCAGATTCTGGCCCTGGTGGGCAGCTCGCCATGACACCTTTAGTCTGTCTGTTCAACATTCTTCAACCATTGACCTTTTTTTCGTTTGTGGTTGGGGGAGGTGGCGAGAAACATTACTCGAAGCCTGATCGTTCTTTCAATTTCATTTGTTTCTTTATTTGTAATCTGTTAGACGCAAATTGAAATGCAGTGCTTTTTGAAGATTAGCAATAGCGTCTGTAGTACATGGTGCTGTTACAAAATCTCAGTAAATTGATCCTGCTGCCATTCATTCCAAATACCCATCCCTTCTTTTCTTCTCTCTTACTTGGTTTGGTTGGTTTTAAATTTTTCATACATGTACCTGTCTCCCAGCTTCAACAAGGATGATGAGACCATTCTGCCATCCTTTCTCAGCTACCCCTGCCCCACCTGTACTCTTTATTTTTTGGCTGGAGTATATAAACATAAATCTTAGAAAACATAGTGTTACCCCAAAATTGCTTCAGTATAAATCCTTTTCAAAAAGCATATCTGTAAATCGTTATATCCAGTGAAATTACCGGTGATTCTTGAATGTCATCTAATGGCTAGTTAGGAGATCGGAGGCCAGTAGGCAGATTTTTGACCTCGTTAAAGAAGTGTTCTTTCCACTGTCTGCGTGTTAAGTAGCTGTATCTGTCACAGGCGAGTACAGGATTCACATGCAACAAACTGTAAAGAGTTAGTGTTTAGTTTTTCCTGATTATCTCAATTATGCCTTTTTTATTGTGGCAAAAAAATTTGACTACCGTCACCATTTTTTTTGTTCTTTTTGTTGTTGCTCTTAATCACTTTTAAGTGAATAGTTCAACACTGTTAAGTATATTCACATTGCTGTGAAATTGATCTAATTGATCTGTGGAACTTTTTCATCTTGCAAATCTATACCCATTGAGCAACAAGGCTTCATTTCCCCCTTCCTCCAGCCCTGGCGACCACCATTCTCCTTTCTGTTTTTATGAATTTGACTACTTTAGATACCTCGTATAAGTGAAATCATGCAGTTTTTGTTTTTTTGTGGCAGGCTTCTTTCAGTTAGTATAATGACCTTAAGGTTGTGGCACGTGACTGGATTTCCATCCTTTTTAAGGCTGGACTACGGTAATATTCTGTTGTATTTTTATGCCACATTTTGTTTATCCGTGGTGAGCATGTTTTCATGGACTTGCTGGCCGCTTGTATGCCTTCTTTGGAGAAATGTCTATTCAAGTCCTTTGCCTATCTTTAAATCAGGTTATTTAATTTATTGTTGTGGAGATGTAGGAGTTCTTTATATATTCTGGATATTGACCCCTTATCAGATATGCAATTTGCAGATATTTTCTTCAGTTCTGTACGTTGCCTTTTCACTCACTGTGACCTTTGATGCATAAAGTTTTAAGGTTTGCTCTAGGCCCATTTCTCTATTTTCGCTTTTATGTTTGTGCTTTTGGCATCTTATCCAAGAAATCATTGCCAGGTTCAATATCATATAGCTTTTTTCTCATGTTTTCTTCTAGGAATGTTATGGGTTTGGGTCTTAGGTTTAGGTCTTTAACCCATATTGAATTAATTTTTGTATATGGTATAAGATAAGGGTCCAACTTCATTCTTTTGCCAGTGAATATCCAGTTTTCCCAGCACTGTTTTCTGAAGAAATTGTCCTTTTCCCATCAAGAGGTCTTGGCATCTTTGTTGAAAATCATTTGACCATATACACAAGGGTTTATTTCTGAGCATTCTATTCTTTTCCATTCTATTCTTGCTCTATTCGCCTGTCTGTATGCCATTACCATGCTGTTTTGATTACTGTAGCTTTGAAATATGTTTTGAAATCAGGAGGTATGAGTCTTTCAACTTTGCTCTTCTTTTTCAAGACTGTTTTGGCTGTTTGGTGTCTGTTGAGATTCCATATGAATTTTAGGATCAATTTTTCTTTTTCTACAAGAAAGGCTATTGAGATTTTTTATAGGGATTGTGTTTAAATCTGTCACCTTGGGTAGTATGAGCATCTTAACAATATTAAACCTTCCACTCCATGAACACAGGATGTTTTTTCCATTTGTTTGTGTCTTTAATTTCTTTTAATGGTGTTTTGTAGTTTTCAGTGTAGTTTTTCATCTTGGTTAGGCCTATTTCTAAGCATTTTTTTCTGATGGTTTTATAAATGGAATTTTTAAAAATTCCATTTAGGATTGTTCATTGTTAGTGTATAGAGATGCAACTGATTTTGGTGTGTTAATTTTGTATCCTGCAACTTTAATGGATTCATTTATTAGTTCTGTGTGTGTGTGTGTGTGTGTGTGTGTGTGTTTGTGATACCGTGTGATCTTATAGGGTTTTCTACATCTAAGATCATGTCATCTGCAAGCAGATCATTTTACTTCTCCTTTCTAGTTCGAATGGCTTTTCTTTCTTTCTCGCCCAGTTGCTCTGACTAGGACTTGCAAAACTATGTTGAGTAGAAGTGGCAGAGCAGACATCTTGCCTTGTTTCTGATCTTAGAGGAAAAGCTTGCAGTCTTTCACTACTGAGTATGATGAGCTATGGGCTTTTCACATGTGGACTTCATGCTTTATGATGTGAAGGTAGTTTTCTTCTATTCTGCATTTGTTGAATTGTTGTTTTTTTAACCATGAAAGGGTGTTGAATCTTGTCATGCTTTCTCTGCCTCAATTTAGATTATCATGTGATTTTTGCCCTTCATTCTGTTAATTTGGTGCATTACATTGATTGATTTTTATATGTTGAACCATACTTGCATTCCAGGAATAAATCCCATTTGATCATAGTATCTAATCCTTTTCATGTATTTAATTCATGTATTTAATTCAGTTTGCTGAATTCTGTTTCTTCCTGATTCAGTCTTTGTAGGCTGGGTGTGTCTAGAAATTTATCCATATCTTCTGGGTTATCCAGTTTGTTAGCATATAGTTGTTCATGCTATTCTCTTACAGTCTTTCATTTCTGTGGCATCAGTTATAATGTCCCCTCTTCATTTATTTATATCTTCTTTCTTTTTTTCTTAATCTGGTTAATTTCTCAATTTTGTTGATTCTTTTTTTCAAAAAACCGACTCATTTTATTTATCCTACTGTCTTTCTCTTCTCTGTTTTATTTATTTCTGCTCTAATCTTTTATTTCCTTCTAATAGCTTTGGCTTTATTTTTTTCTCTTCACAGATTTGTCTTTTTAGAGTTCTTTGTTTGAAACAGGATCTAAAAACAGGTCTGTATTTTGCCCGTGATGTATCCTCATTTAGTCTCTTTAAGTCTGTAACATCCCCCTTTCCTTATTTTTTTTGTCATTTATTTGTTGAAGTTATCTGGGTCATATGTCTTAAAATTTTATACATTTTGGATTTTGGTGTCATTTAACATGTTCATATTTTCTGTGAGCTGGTAGAGCAAACGCTCTCTAAAGGTTAGAGCTGGAGGCTGAATAGATCCAGGTTCAACTTTTTCTCTTTTTAAGTAGGAAGACTTCATTGCTTCAGTGATGCTAAGATTGACCTGTGGGCCCAGGGATTGTCAGCTTGATCCCCCTACTAGAAGATTCCTCATTATCTTTCCGGTTAATGTTTCAGCAGTCATTGGTGATTGCTGCCTAATGTCATGATTTCACTAACGATTGTAAAATTGTGATTTGTAAAACTCTACCCCTTTTTATTCCGCATTTACCAGCTATGGATCCTTTGCAGAGAACGCTCCTCATCAATAGTGTGGATGGTCTGAAAAAGCCTATGACAAAGGCAGGACAGATGTTTTTCACTTGATTCCTTCGTTTATAGCATAACGAGCAGATGCCACAGCAACCTCCAAGAATGACCTATAAGCTTTTCTTCTGGGTGGGTGAAAATTGTGTTAGGAATTTAGATATTTTTATATGTCTGATGTTTTTTAGTTCATCAAACCATCATGCTTTTTAATATTCAAAATAGCGCATCTTTGGCCAATTGGGACCTTTTCATTTTTTACTTTTTAGAGTCGGGGTCTTGCTGTGTTGTTCAGGATGGAGTGCAGCAGTGTGACCGTAGCTTACCGCATCCTCAGTTTCCTGGGCTCAAGTGCTGCTCCCACTTTGGCCTCTGAAGTAGCTAGGACTACAGGCGTGCATCGCCACTCCTGACTTTTTTTGTTGTTGTACAGACCAAATCTTCCTCTGTTGTCTCTGCTGGTCTCAAATTCCTGGCCTCAAGCAGTCCTCCCGCCTCAGCCTCCCAAAGTGCTGGGATTATAGGTGTGAACCACTGCACTTGAGCTGGGTGGAGCCCTGTCAGCTTGTTATTTTGATGAGACCCTACTCTTTTTCTTTTTTAAAAAAATAGTTCTAAGGCTATTTTGTACATCTTCTGCCACAGACTTGGATTAACTAATTTCTTGAAGAAGCAGCTCTGGTACTTTTAGTGAGAAATGTTTGCAGACCACCATTTAGGTACCACGTTAGCACCTAGGCCAGACTGCTTAGATTAGATTGCTGCCTGCTGATACCATTTCCAGACTCTGTCGGTGGGTATTGCTAGGAAATACAGTACTTTTTTTTAGAGAGAAAAAAAACAAATCATAAGTGTGTACTAGCATTTTCAATTCCAATGAGCGATCATGGATTTTATTGTTTTTTAATGGACTATATTTTTTAGGGTAGTTTTAGCCTTACAGCAAAAATGAGTGGAAGGTGCAGAGATTTTCCTTTATCTCCTGGTTATGGGGTTCTTCATTTTATGTTTGTTTCTCTCTTTCTCGCTCTCTCTTTTTTTTTGAGACCGTCTTGGTCTGTCGCCCTGGTTGGACTGTAGTGGCACCATCGCTACTCACTGCAGCCTCAGGCTATCCTCCCGCCTCAGCCTTCCAAGGAGTTGGGACCACAGGCGTGTGCCACCATGGCCAGCTGACTTCTGTTTTTTTGTTGTTGTTGTTGAGACGGAGTTCGCTCTTGTTAGCCAGGCTGGAGTGCAATGGCGCGATCTCAGCTCACCGCAACCTCCGCCTCCTGAGTTCAGGCAATTCTCCCGCCTCAGCCTCCTGAGTAGCTGGGACTACAGGCGCGAGCCACCATGCCCAGCTAATTTTTTGTATCTTTAGTAGAGACGGGGTTTCACCATGTTGACCAGGTTGGTCTCGATCTCATGACCTCGTGATCCACCCGCCTCAGCCTCCCAAAGTGCTGGGATTACAGGCTTGAGCCACCGCGCCCGGCCCTATTTTTTATAGAGATGTGATCCCACTTTGTTGCCCAGGCTGGTCTTAAACTTCTGGGTTCAAGCCATCCACCTGCCTCAGCCTCCCAAAGTGCTGGGATGACAGGCATGAGCCACCGCACCCAGCCTGTTTCTCTTTTACACTGAAAATGTTGGTTCTTAGGAACCTATTGTAGTAACTTACTTATGTTATCCTACGACCTGTGTCATAGAATCGAGATAGTCATGTCAATATGGTTAGTAAGATGAAGTCTACTGAATGCAGTTTGCTTTTGTATTTTCCTTGAATGCAGTTTAAGCTGTATTTTTATCCTTAGGCCAAATGTGGTCACTGTGGTATGGAAAGCTAGGTCTGTTTATTTTCAATTTTTAAGAAATTAAATATTTTTAAATTTTATTTTTTTAAACTGCGCATTTACCTTTTCTCTAGATGAGGGGCACATTTAAATCTGGCCATGTCCAGAGTCCTTGGGGATTGGGACTCTGTCCAAAGCTGTCCTCACTTCTCCTCTTCCATTGCCATTTGCCATTCTGATCCAGTCTTTTGGAATGTTGAACAAAAATGTTTTTGGCACGAGGCAGACATCAGAAAAGAAAGTTAATGCAAATCGAATGCATAAGCTAGAGCCGATTATCCGCAGATTCCTATCTCCATGTCGATGATCACCGCTGCATGCACCTGTTTTCCTTCTCCACCCTATCTGATGGAATGGTGCTTCCGTGACGTGGTGTTTTGGAGGCTCGTAGCTCTGATGTAATCAGAGTTTGACCCATAGTTCACCTGAAATATTTCTTCTCCTTCTCTTTGTTCTGTGAACTGAGGGGTCTGAGAAGCCCACAGTATGCAAATACCTTTCCAGCCCCTTCCCTCTATCCGTGGTCCCTCAGCCCCACCGTGCTTGCAGGCTAAGAGGATTGGGCCTCTGCCATCCTGGAGCTGAACAGCTCGTGTCAGGAATTCCCTAGGCCCTTGAGTCTCTGGGGTGAGTTGAAAGGGGTGTGTAGCGTGCTGGGGATTAAGATCGGCTGAGTAGGGTCATAGTGAGGGACTGAAGACAGCTCATCTTCACATAATCAGCAGGACCCATAACCTGTGATGTCAGAGCGCCCTTGATTTCTTTAGTCAAGGAATGTGTACAAGTCATGCAAATATAGTAATTTTTTTGTCCTGAAGATTAGGGAACTTGGGGGATGTTCATGTTACCTGATGATGTCCATATTGTGTTATGTTTAATGTTTTTTTAAAAGAGATGCTTATTTAGAAATAATCTAAACTGAATGACTTTTTAAAAAATTACATCGTCCGGTATTAGGTTCCTGATATGTATTTGGTCCAAGGGTGTTTCATTCGTACTCCTGGGTTTCTTTCCCTCCCGTATTGGATGCATTAATGGGGGCTTTGAGAAGTTAGGAAGTTTGCTGTGTTCAGAATTGCTTTTTAAAAGTTTTCTGTGACCTCGTGCACTAAATACTGATGCTTCCACACTCCTGCAAGTATGAAATAAAAGTATGTCTCTTCCGTATTGTATTTCTGCGCCAATTCATTTAGAAGGGTGGAATTTACACACAGGTCAAATCTCCCATTATTTGCATTTGGGGGAAATAAACTCTGAAGGCAGTGTTCTCTTTCTCTCTCTCCTTTTTCCTCCTCCTTTCCTTCTCCTTTCTTCCTCCTATTCCCACTTTTTTTTTTTTGAGATGGAGTTTCACTCTTGTTGCCCAGGCTGGAGTGTAACCTCCGCCTCCCAGGTTCAAGGGACCTGCCTTGACCTCTGAGTAGCTGGGATTACAGGCGTGCGCCACCACACCCAGCTAATTTTTATATTTGTAGTATAGGTGAGGTTTCACCATGTTGGCCAGGCTGGTCTCGAACCCCTGACCTCAGGTGATCCACCTGCCTCGGCTTCCCATAGTGCTGGGATTACAGGAATGAGCCACTGCACCCAGCCTATTCCATTTTTTGATTACCTTCTGTCAATGGTGCCACACAGCTCAGGAAGGTCAAAGGAAGCTGGCTCTTTAGGTGGGATGTTCTTAGGGCCGTAACTTTCGAGAGGGGTCACCTTGGGTCCCTGAAGTGGACTGTCCCTATTTACCTTGGCTGTGACAGTCAACAACGATGAGCTGTCTTTTAAGGGATGCCGCCTCTGAGCTGTCCATATTGATCCCCTGTCTGCAGCTTTTCTACGTTTTCCTTTCAGAGACTTGTCCCTGCTCTCCTGGTTCAGATAACATGGTGGTGTTCGTCTCTCAGACCATGTCCATCCATGAATGTACAGACAGTCCAGGTCTCATGGGATACAGAGGGCGGTGGACACAGCCCAGGGCAAGAGAGACTATTCTGCTGTCCCGCCCACTCACGAACTGTTTTCAATCATATTTATCAGTAGGATTTGAAAAGATCAGAACACTAATTTCAAACCAAATATCAGAGGCTGTGGTGTTCTGTCCCAGTAGTAATCCCACGCCCACGTGGTAGCTGCTGCTGGAGCTACTGCTCAGTTAACTAAGTGGCCACCATCATGTACCGTGATATGTTTTTTTTCTGGCAGAGGCTCACGGGCAATTTGAATGAACATGATGGAAACGATCTTTAAGTCTTTGTGGAGGGGGCACGAATAGGTACAGTTCGCAGAGGATGTGGTCTTGCTTCAGATTTATGTTGAGTGGGAGTGGGGAGTGGGCAGTTCCACAGCTTCAGCGTGATCCATAAAGGCACCTACTCATGGTGAGGGTTGTGCAAACCATCCCACTTCAAACTCAGAGCCAGGGAAATAACCATGTGATGGCTCCTCTCATTGGTTGGACTCTCTGGGGCAGAGGCTCCCTCTATTCCTGGGCTCCCTAAGAGTGATAAGGGAGAGTGATGGCATTTCGGGCTCCCTGGTGCCACCGTGTCAGTTCAGACTGTATTCAACAGTCCTCAGAAGGTGGTGGATTGGGGGTGCCCCTTTTCTTAGGACGCAGATACCCTGAGTCTTGCTGGGAAGAGTTGGAGGAATATTTATTGTGTGGACTTGGGGTGGGATTGCAGGGTCCTGCCTCAAGGGGATCCAGCCAGCCTTTCCTCCAGTCAAATTTTGTTGACTCTGTTGGAGAACTGGCTCAAAGCTGAGAACTGGATGAAGGAATCTCCATTTTCCATGCAGTTGACATCAGCCTTTTGCTCACGAGTTCTTAAACATATCAAGCAGTACCCCTGCAGATTTCCTGGCCATCTCACCCCACAGAAATGTGTGGCTTATGAGCCACTGCCTAAGCTCACTCCTGGTCCACAGGTCAGCACACCCTGGTTGCCACTGTGACTTGCTGGTCGTTGTGGTCATTGTGTCTTCCTGCTTCTGAGGGTTAAATGGTTCCACATTGGTTATGCCACAACCTCATCATCCCCAGCATCACTAGGGCACCCCGTGCCGTGGCAGCATCCCTGTCATCCTTGCCTACAGGATGACCCCTCTCGGGGGGCTTCCCAAGCATGCCAGGGCCCTCCTCACCGGTGCCTGCCGTCCTAAAGGGAGAGTTCTCTGGGCTCTCCTGGGGGATAGATCCAGGTGGCGGGTCTCTGGTAACCCTTTTGGAAGGTGGAATGTAAAAATACATCTCTGGAGCCGCTCCATACCTTTCTCAGGATACCAAGGGAGTCCTGGCATCCTCACCTCCTTTCCTGCAGACCAGCATCATGTCGAGGTTCCAAGGATCTTCCCAGTGGCATAGGAACTGGGCTCAGGTGCTTTTAACCAATAGGATAACTCCTGAGTCATGGGAGAGGACATCCTACCGGTGACATCCCTGTATCTGGCCTGGGATTTTCCCCCTCAAGATCCATTCCTGGTGACCCCCATGGTTAGGTCTTGAGCCTTCCTTTTTTGGCTGGAGATGTGAGTCTCTTTAAACATGGCCACAGAAGCCTCTGACATTCTTAGAATATCCTGAGTGGATGTCGGACCTGGGCCCATCAATTAGTCACTGTCTTCAAAGCTTCCAAATTGCTTAATATATGCCGGCTAACCTCACACTCCTTTCAATGACCAGTAACCCCACCTCTGCCCGCTCCCAGGTGGAGCCAGTGCAGATACTGACTGCTCCCCTTCTCTCCATGCCTCCTTCTGGTCCCGCAAGGTTGAGGGCCTTGGTATTTGTCTTTGAGGCATTACCACCCCCGCTTAGCACCAGCTCTACGGTTCTTGTTGCTATTTGACGTTTATGAGAAATCGCGGTGCAGACTCACCTCCTGATGCTCTGCTGTTGAGGCCACTCCTGGCACCAATTGTCTTACTTTGGGTCGCTCTAGAAGCAGGACATTGGGTGCAGGTGGTTTGAGAAGTGATCCAAGAGCATAGGACAAGGGACAGGTGAAAAGAAGGGACAGCCTGGATCACAATGCATATCGTGGCTACCATTCTGGGAACCGGGACATGATTCTTCTGAGACCTCTTGAAAAGTACACAGTGTCTCCAGAATTGTTTGCCTAAGAGACCAGAGAATGCCTGGTCTCCACCCTCTTTGTCCTTCATTGGCTGAAGGTTGCCCCAGTGGGCATGGACTCCCCGGTGCTCCTGGACTTCTGGGCTGAACCTGTTCCCTGAATGTTGGGGCAGGAGGGCAAAAAGACATGAGATGTGAGTGTGAGTTGAGACAGCACAAAGCACGAGACCATTCACAGAGCTACAGCTGATGTAGGCATGTTTTAAAAAGCACTTTTCAGGCTGGGTCCGGTGGCTCTCACCTGTACTCCCAGCACTTTGGGAGCCTGAGGCAGGAGGACTGCTTGAGGCCCGCAGTTGGAGACCAGCCCAGGCAACATAGTGAGATCCTGTCTCTGCAGAAATGTGAAATTACTAGCTGAGCATGGTGGCACACGCTGTGGTCTCAGCTAACATCCGGAAACATGTCTGGTTCTATTGGTCTTTCCTTTCAGTCGTCCTCCACGGCTCTCAGCATAAAGGCCATGCCCTTGAATCTGGACTTCAGGGCTCATTCTCCCTGGCCCTGGCCTCCTCCTCTGCCTCCGCAACTGCCGTGTTTTATCTGTGCTGAGGCTCTGTGGCTCCTGGCCTGGAGTCCTGGCCTCCCTCTCCCAGTCCTCCCACACACAGTTTTCTTTGTTTGTGTCACTTCCCCCCATGGCTAACTTCTCTTCACCCTTGGCTCAGGCCAGTGGTTCTCAACCTTGGCTCTGCATTACATCATCCGGGCAGATTTAAGAAATTCCAATGTGTGGGTTCCTCCCAAGACCAAGTAAAACCTCAATGTCTGGGGTTGAGGCTCAACTTTGCCTTTTTTTTTTCCTTTTGAGATGGAGTCTCGCTCTGTTGCCAGGCTGGAGTCCAGTGGCCTGATCTTGGCTCACTGCCACCTCTGCCTCCCAGGTTCAAGTGATTCTCTTGCCTCAGCCTCCCGAGTAGCTGGGATTACAGGCGTGTGCCACCACTCCCAGGTAATTTTTGTATTTTTAGTAGAGATGGGGTTTCACCATGTTGGCTGGGATGATCTCAATCTCTTGACCTCATGATCTGCCTGCCTCAGCCTCCCAAAGTGCTGGGATTACAGGCGTGAGCCACCGCACCTGGCCAACTTTGCTATTTTTAAAAGCTTGCACAGGTGATTTTACTGGGCAGCCAAGATGGAGAAACACAGTTTGGGGTGTTTCTTCCTTTGAGAAACTTGCCCTTGCCCCTCCCCCAACTCCACCATGCCTAGGTTCCATTCCCTGTATTTCTGTTGCAGCATTCTGCTCCAACCCTCACTTGACTGCCTCGACGTCGCTGTATTAACCCTTGGGTTTCTTCCGGGCTAGAGGGAAGCTTCATATGTGTTGTGGCCACACCTGTGTGGTTCTTGTTGGTGATTACTCAGCACATAATAGGTGCTTGGTGATATTTGTGGATGGATGGAGGGGAGATGTTTAGATTAGACTTTGAGGTCATTGGAGGGTAGAGATGGTGTCTCACCGTGTGTGGGACAGGCCAGATTCCATTGCCTGCCACCATTATTTCCAGCCTTATCTCCTGCTCCTCTGAACTCTCACTTAGACAAGCGGATTTCAAACAGCTTTACCCTTTTCCCAACTCTGCCAGAAGTTGCTTGGCTTCCTACCTGTCTAACGCATGTCCCCACCTCATGGGCCACCTTTGAACTTAGGAAACTTGTGAAGAACCCTTATTTCACACTTAGTCATGTACATACTATGAGAGTGTTTTTGAGAGCATCCATTGAGGCACCTGCTATAAGAAATAATTATAATTTTTAGGCCAGGCGCGGTGGCTCACACCTGTAATCCCAGTACTTTGGGAGGCCAAGGTGGGTGGATCACCTGAGGTCAGGAGTTTGAGACCAGCCCGGCCAACATGGCGAAACCCAGTCTCTCCTAAAACAAAAAATTAGCTGGGCATGGTGGTAGCTACCTGTAATCCCAGCTACTTGGGAGGCTGAGACAGGAGAATCGCTTGAACCTGGGAGGCGGAGGTTGCAGTGAGCCAAGATCATACCATTGCACTCCAGCCTGGGCGACAGAGCAAGACTCTGTCAAAATAATAATAATAATAATAATTTTTATATTTTTGTGAGTTTATTTAGGAGACTTTTGCTTTGAATGGAAGTTAAAGCCTTATTTACTAGAAGGTGTGATGTTAAATTGACACTTGCCCTTTCAAAAGTGCTTCTCAGATTAGTTATTTGTATTTGTTTAGCTTTATTGAGATGTAATTCACATACAGGAGAGCTCTCCATTTGCCTCTATGAACGTTTATCTGAGCTGTTTAACTCCCCAGTTGGACTTCAGGCATGTGTGATCTAGGATTCATGCTGCCACAATTGCTTCCAAATATAGCTTCAAAGCCACCATGGATTATGATGCTACTGTGACTAAAGCTAGACTGTGACCTTTGAAAGCCTAAAGATGCACAAGGAATCTGACCCATAACAGCACTAATCAGACGGTTTCTTAAAACCCTGGTTCTGTGGGCACCTGTGGCCTGTTGCTGCCTTCTCCACCAGAGGGCAGTGTTCCTCTCGGTTTAACAGCTGAACCCCAACCCCCACCACACGTTGAGGTCTTGCCTTTCAAAATCTTAGCATTTTAGCTCCTGAAGTGACCCCAAAACAGTGTTTCTTAAATTTTTGCTTGATAGAAATAAATCTTAACATTGCAACCAAATATACATGCATACGTATACAGTTCTACATATGTATATATAACAAAAGGTTTATAAAGTAATACTTTACTATGTGTAATATGCTCTATTTTCTTTCTTGCCTTTTTTGTTCATTTGTTTTTTTGAGACAGTATCTTGCTGCGTCGCCCAGGCTGCAGTGCAGTGGCATCAACGTGGTTCATTGCAGTCTCCACCTCCTGGGCTCAAACAATCCTCCCACCTCAGCCTCCCAAGTAGCTGGGACCATAGGCGTGTGCCACCATGCTGATGTGTGTGTGTGTGTGTGTGTGTGTGTGTGTGTGTGTGTGGAGATGAGGCCTTGCTGTGTTGCCTACACTGGTCTAGAACTCTTTAGCTCAAGTGATCCTCCAGTCTTGGCCCCCCAAAGAGCTAGGATTACAGTCATAAGCAACTGTGCCTACCATTCTTTCATTTTTATTATTCATTTATTTATTTATTTGAGACAGAGTCTTGCTCTGTCGCCCAGGCTGGAGTGCAGTGGCATGATCTGAGCTCACTGCAAGCTCCACTTCCCAGGTGCAAGGGATTCTCGTGCCTTAGCCTCCTGCATAGCTGGGATTGCAGGCATACACCACCATGCCTGGCTAATTTTTGTATTTTTGGTAGAGATGGGGTTTCACCATGTTGGCCAGGCTGGTCTTGAACGCCTGACCTCAGGTGATCACCTGCCTCGGCCTCCCAAAGTGCCAAGATTACGGGCATGAACCATCATGCCCGGACAGTTCTTTCATTTTTAAAAGGTGCTTATTGCCACCAAAAATGAGTTTATGACTCATAAATCAGGGTACAGCCCACAATTGGAAAAATATTGCCTTAAAGTTCCTTTAGTCCAATACCCTGGATAATTGTGGATGAAGAGAGGTAGGGTTAGGGACGGGACTTGCCGTGGTCACTGTAGGGTTCAGAGCAACACCCGGGATGGGGCATTGGGGCTCTGGAGTTTTAATCCATCTCTTTTTGCCCTGCATGTTACACTTAGGATTTTCTGAATGGGTTTTGGTTATCTGAGTGACATTACTGTTGTGGTGCATCCAGTACTCAGGCAGGTCACAGTCACAGGGTGTGTGTGTGTGCCTGTGTGTGTGATGTTTCTGAGCCCTATGAACAGCACGGTGGAATATCATCTCGGTCACTGATCGTCAGCTCAGTGCTGGCCTCTAGAAGCTAAGCCTCATGGAATCCTGCATGTGGATTCTCTTCGATGATTTCTCTTACCTGAGTACCCCTGGTGGACCTGGCTTAGCAGTGGTTTGTGTGATAGCTCAGAAAACAAGCATTAATTCCATCAGCACGTGATACAATTAAAGAGGCAGAGAGTCACTTGCCACTATCAAAGGATCTGCTTCTAAAATGCAGGAGGTGGAAGTTCTCATGTGACCCATCCTTGCTCTGTAGAATGCCAGCCAGAGGATGTTTGAAATTGACTATGGCCAGGACCGCTTCTTCAAGGATGGCCAGCCGTTTCGCTACATCTCAGGAAGTATTCACTACTCCCGCGTGCCCCGCTTCTACTGGAAGGACCGGCTGCTCAAGATGAAGATGGCTGGTCTGAACACCATCCAGACGTAAGTAGGAGGGCACTTGGCTCTCACCTGGGCCTGAACACCCACTCTGGAGGGAGGATACAGCGGTATTCCTCAGGGTGGCTATTTTATTGCTCAGAAATGGGAAATAGTCCCCTGTGATGTTGTGGGAGGGGCTCGTCGGGAGCTGGACTGACCGTTCTTCATATCATTAACTACTCTTCCAGTCTTCAATTTGCTCATCAGAAATCATTAAACAAACAGCTTAAAACGGCAAAGGATGGGGGAAGCAAACAGAAGTAACAGTGATTGAGCACTTACTAGATATAGGGCCCTTTACACTAGTGATTCCATTTCTTTGAGAGAATTATTATTGTTCCTTATTTATAGCTGGTGAAACTGAAATTTGCCCAAGGCCCTATCTTTGGTCAGAGGTCCAGCTGGTATTTGAAGGGAAGGGAAGTTGTGCAGGCAGCTGTAGCATAAGGGATGGCTGTAGTCATACAAAAAGATAGGGTAACAGGAGAATCAGAGTTTTATGTTTTTTTGTTGTTTGTTTTTGAGACAGATTCTTGCTCTGTTGCCCAGGCTGGAGTGCAATAGCACAATCTCGGCTCACTGCAACCTCCGCCTCCTGGGTCCAAGCGATTCTCCTGCCTCAACCTCCTGAGTAGCTGGGACCACAGGTGCCTGCCACCATGCCTGACTAACTTTTCTGTATTTTTAGTAGAGACGGGGTTTCACCATGTTAGCCAGGATGGTCCCGATCCCCTGACCTCGTGATCCACCCACCTCAGCCTCCCAAAGTGCTTGGATTACTTGTGTGAGCCACTGCACCCAGCCTGAATCAGAGTTTTACCTGACATAGGAGTCTTCAGAACAGAAGACCCAAGGAAAACTTTTTACACTTAGATTCCATGAAAGGTTGCCTCTTCGGATTCTTCTCGACCTCTCTGGGTGGTATTCCTTCCTTCTGGGGATGGGGCAGGACCCTTCTGCAATGAGGGTCAAGGAGGGAGAAGGGAGAGGTGACCTTTCTAGGTTTTATGGCTGGCCTTGGGGGAGAGGGGTTCTAATTTCTATGACCCATATTGGGGAAGAGGGATTCTGGTTAGACTTGCTTCAGAGAAGGAGGGGTGGGAGACAGAAGAGCAGCAGAAGGTCAGAGAAAGATCATTTGCTCCTAAGGCCTTCCAGTCTCCTTAGGTTCAAAGTACTCAGCATGCCGAGGTACCATACTTGGGGTATTGTTTTCTGAGCCCCGATAACAGCATAAGCCTTGTCCTTAGGTAGATTTCTGCATCTCTTCTGCTGTTGTAAAGTAACTAACTAACTGGGAAGAGAGTTGCTATGGCTGGCTGCTCTGAAGCAGTGCTGATGTGGATTGCTGATAACTTTTCACAGAGAAGCAGTGAGAAAACCCAGAGGCAGATTTCTAAGATAGGCAGTGAGGGAGAAGCCACTCATTATTCCGGTTCGAAGGCCACCAGCAGAGTGAACCCAAGTTCACCTGTTTATAAGTCTAACACTGAGTTCTGGAAAACCAAGACGGTTCCAAGGAACCCTGAAATCGTGGGATCACACACACACACAAAATGACACAGCCCAGGGCCTTCAAAGAGAGCATGGTGATGCTAATGGATGGCTTTATGTCAGACTTTGTATCCCGAGCTGTCTGTGGATAGACAGAGGGACTGGTAGAAGGTTTCGTCATTTTACCTCCTGCCACGTGATTCCTGACAAAACCTTTGTCAGAGGATGTAGGGTTGGAGTCTTTCCTTCACTTACTAAAATGATTTCTTCAGAAAAGGAGTATGTCTCTTACCACTTTTTAGCAAGATATTCTTGTTTTACCTAAGCATAGGCATATATAATTTTTATTTTTGTTTATTAAAACAAATTTTTCGAGTCGAAATCTTAAAGTGGGCTCAAGTGGTCCTCCCACCGCAGCCTCCTGAGTAGCTGGGATTACAGGTGCTGCTACCCCCAGCTGATTTTTTTTTTTTTTTAGAGACGAGGTCTCAGTGTTCCCCATGGTAGTCTTCAACTCCTGGCCTCAAGCGATCCCAGTGCTTTGGCCTCCCAGAGTGCAGGGATTACAGAAGTGAGCTACTGTGCCCGGCTGTAGTTTTTATATAGTAATAATTAGTGTTCATCTAATTCTGGGGGTTTTGGTTGCTGTTGTTGCTTTTCAAAAGTGTTTCCACCAATTTTGATTAGCTTGGGGAGCTGCTGTGAAAATTCATAACAAGGCCCCTCCCAAGAGGCTACCAAGCAGGACGGTCTATATGAGTTTATGGTTCTACAGACTGTTTAGAAATTTATGTAGGAGATCTGGATTTTTTAGTTCTTTCCTCTTCCACAGAGCTCCTTAATTCAATTATTCATGCAAAATGTAATCATAAAAAGCTGAAAACATGAGTTACAAACAAATATACAAGGGACATATGTCAGAAATCTATTTAACTAGATAAAGAAAATGTGGTGCATATACACCGTGGAATACTACACAGCCATCAAAAAGAATGAGATCATGTCTCATGTCCTTTGCAGCAACATGGATGCAGCTAGAGGCCATTAACCTGGGCAAACTAACAGGGACAGAAAACCAAATCCCCCATGTTCTTACTTATAAGTGAGAGCTGAACATCGAGCATATATGGACACAAAGAAGGGAGCAACAGGCAAAAGGGCTTACTTGAGGGTGGAAGGTGGGAGGAAGTGGATATACATATCATGTACTAGGCAGTGACAAATTATCAGTACAGCAAACCCCCATGACACGCAGTTTACCTGTATATCAAACCTGCACGTGTCCCTTTGAACCCAACATAAAAGTTTTGGTTTTTTTTTTTTTGAGACCGAGTTTCACTCTTGTTACCCAGGCTGGAGTGCAATGGTGTGATCTCAGCTCACTGCAACCTCTGCCTCCTGGGTTCAAGCAATTCTCCTGCCTCAGCCTCCTGAGTAGCTGGGACTACAGGCACGTGCCACCATGCCCAGCTAATTTTGGTATTTTTAGTAGAGACGGGGTTTCACCATGTTGATCAGGATGGTCTCAATCTCTTGACCTTGTGATCCACCCGTCTTGGCCTCCCAAAGTGCTGGGATTATAGGCGTGAGCCACCGTGCCCAGCCCAACGTAAAAGTTTTAAAAAATTTATTTAACTTATTACTGAGAAAACTAGCCAGATGGTAAAGCTAATTCAAAGGAGAATTTGAGGAAGGGAGGTTTATAGTCAGTCAAGAAAGGCATGTTCAAGTAAAGTTATCCTTAGAGATAAAGCTGGTTAATACCAAAAAGGGCAGTGAATGAGAGAGTAGCCTTTGGAGTTGTCTTCTCTGTATGACAGTAATCATTTGTTTCTCTCCCAGGCGGTAATCTACAAATTAATCTGTAACTTCAAAGTTTTTCCCTTAATCATTAGTAAATACTAAGTCAAACGAAATACTTCCCCTGGAGAATGAAAGGATCCTCGGCGGGCCCACTGGGCGTCCTCCATTATAGCGTGGAAAGGAAATGCAGTCACCCTTTTTCCTTATGTTCAAATTCTGGATAATTTTTCTTTTCTTTATTTTGACACAGGGTCTTACTCTGTCATCCAGTCTGGAGTTCAGTGGTGCAGTCACAGCTCACTGCAGCTTCAACCTCCTCAGCTTAAGCAAACCTCCACCTCAAGCCTCCAGAGTAACTGGGACCACAAGCATGCATCCCAGCTACTTTTTTGTGTTTTTTGTAGAGACAGGGTTTCACCATGTTGCCCAGGTTGGTGTCAAACTCTTGGGCTCAAGCCATCCACCCACCGTGGCTTCCCAGAGTGCTGGGATTAGAGGCCTGAGCCACTGTGCCCAGCCTTGGATAATTTTTCTTCCAAAGCTCCTTCTCCCTCTTATCCATGCGTTAGCCTCAAGAGGCCCCTTCCCCACCCCTCCTTCTTCTCGACTCTGCCAAGTATCCCAGAGGGGGCTGTGTGTGTCTTGGCAGGTATGTGCCCTGGAACTTTCATGAGCCCTACCCAGGACAGTACCAGTTTTCTGAGGAGCATGATGTGGAATATTTTCTTCGGCTGGCTCATGAGCTGGGACTGCTGGTTGTCCTGAGGCCCGGCCCCTACATCTGTGCAGAGTGGGAAATGGTGAGTGAGGCTGGTCTGGGCTCTGACGGCCTGGTGTGTCAGAGCTGGCAGGCAGCAGCTCTGGGGCAAAGGGAATGAAAGCAAAACTGCATTCCAGATGGCATGGAGCCTGCGACTGTACCCAGCACTGGTGTCTCTTACCTTGGCAAGGTGCCCAAGTGGAGAGAGACAGAGAAGCAGGCCAGGGTCAGGACACGGGCTCTCCTCTTGGTGGTCACTCACATAACTCAGTTTGCTCGTCTGTAAGAAGCAGTTGATGGGCCGGGCGCGGTGGCTCACACCTGTAATCCCAGCACTTTGGGAGGCCAAGGCAGGTGGATCACAAGGTCAAGAGATCGAGCCCATCCTGGCCAACATGGTGAAACCCCATCTCTACTAAAAGCACAAAAGTTAGCTGGGTGTGGTGGCGTGTGCCTGTAATCCCAGCCACTCGGGAGGCTGCGGCAGGAGAATTGCTTGAACCCGGGAGGCGGAGGCTACAGTGAGCCGAGGTCACGCCATTGCACTCCAGCCTGGACGACAGAGTGAGACTCCGTCTCAAAAAAAGAAAAAGAAGCAGTTGATGGTGTCTTCTCTGTCGACCTCACAGGGTAGTTGTGAAATTAAATTTTAGGAACAATCTTTATAAGGGCTTTGGTCCTCTGAACATTGCATTCCTGCAGAGTGATCTTAATTATACTATATTTCAATTTCTAATTTCCCTGCAAGTTATAAACCAAAAAGCCTGGTTCAAATGCCCCTTATCCCTTGAAGCTCTTATTCTTTTCCATAACTGCTAATAGTAATTTCTATCTCCTCTGAGCTCCCTTCATGGAATGGACACTGTAACGGCTTGTTTTCCCTGACCTAGGGGGGATTACCTGCCTGGCTGCTAGAGAAAGAGTCTATTCTTCTCCGCTCTTCCGACCCAGGTGAGTTGTTACAGATGTCTTGAGAGGATTTACAAAAAGTTTCAGGCTGGGCGCGGTGGCTCATGCCTGTAATCCCAGCACTTCGGGAGGCCGAGGTGGGTGGATCACCTGAAGTCGGGAGTTTGGAGACCAGCCTGGCCAACGTGGCGAAACCTTGTCACTACTAAAAATACAAAAACTTAGCTGTGGTGGTGCGCGCCTGTAATCTGAGCTGCTCAGGAGACTGAGGCAGGCGATCACTTGAACCTGGGGGGCAGAGGTCGCAGTGAGCCGAGATACACTCTATCCTGGGGGACAGAGTGAGACTCCGTCTTAAAAAAAAAAAAAAAAAGCTGGCCGGGTGCAGTGGCTCACACCTGTAATCCCAGCACTTTAGGAGGCTGAGGCGGATAGAACACGAGGTCAGGAGATCAAGACCATCCTGGCCAACATGGTGAAACCCCATTTCTACTAAAATACAAAAAATTCGCTGGGCATGGTGGCAGATGCTTATAGTCTCAGCTACTCGGGAGGCTGAGGCAGGAGAATCACTTGAACCCAGGAGGTGGAGGTTGCAGTGAGCCAAGATCACGCCACTACACTCCAGCCTGGGGACAGACTGAGATGCCATCTCAAAAAAAAAAAGCTTCAACAGTGTATATCAAAAGGGGCAGGTATTTTGAAGGCTGGGGTACTTCTGCACGGATACTTCTGAAAGTTTAGTGAAAGTCTGAGTGTTTATCACTGTCCAATGCATAGCACCAAACTAAACCTCTAGGAAATTAGGCTTTAAACTGCTTAACCAGATCTTACTGATAAACTGGTAATCCTTTGAGTTGGTATCGAGCCCTGTTTGTGGTTGACCGACTGACTTCAGTGCATTCTATTCCTATTTACTTAGCATATTCCCCAGCTAATGGTAGCATCTAGCTAATCAAAATGACAGGCCAGGCATGGTGGCTCACACCTGTAATCCCATCCCTTTGGGACACCAAGGTGGAGGGACTGCTTGGGCCCAGGAGTTCGAGACCAGCCTAGGTAACTTAGCAAGCCCATCTCTATTAAAAGTTTTAACAGTAGCCAGGTGTGCTGGCCTGTGCCTGTAGTCACAGCTACTCGGGAGGCTGAGGTGGGAGGACGGCTTGAGCCTGGGAGGTTGAGGCTGCAGCGAGCCGTGATTGAGTACACCACTGCGCTGTAGCCTGAGCAGCAGAGAGGGACTTTGGCTCAAAAAAGAAACAGAAACAAAATGACAGTTTCTGGGATGGAGTCACTGGGTTGCTTGGCAGCTGCAGCGCCTTCTCTTTCCTGTCCACTTGTACAGAGTGGTGTGTAACTGATGGTTTTCTTTGCTTTGCTCTAGTACACTCGTGTGTCACACGCTTGGCATATTATTAGGGTTTTCACGTGGTAACTCATTTAATCCTTGTGCCAACTTTATGTGGCATGTACTTTTATGATTCCTATTTGACAGTATAAATACATGATTCATTAGACCTTCATTTTATACACAGGAAGAAGCCTTCCTGTGACTGCGAGGAGGGCACACTGTTCAGCCTTTTCTTCATTCAGCAAACGTTGCTTGGATGCCTTCTATGCTCCCGGCTTTGTGTCCTATGACAAGGACATTGTCTCAGTCTGCTTTCTGTTGCTTGTAACAGAATACCTGAAACTGAGTAATTTATAAAGAAAACCATTTATTTCCTACAGTTATGGAGGCCAAGAAGTTCAAGGTGGAGGGGCTGTATCTGATGAGGCCCTTCTTGCTGGTAGGGACTCCAGAGTCTTCAGGGAGCACAGGGCATCGCATGGTGAGGGGGCTGAGTGCCCTAGCTCAGACCTCTCTCCTTCTTGTTGTGGAGCTACCAGTCCTGTTCCTATGACCCATGAATCCATTAATCCATGAGTGGATTAATGAGGTGTGTGATGGTGTTAAACCAGGGGTGTGCAACCTTTTGGCTTCCCTGGTCTACACTGGAAGAAGAACTGTCTTGGGCCACACATAAAACACACTAACACTAGTGATAGCTGATGAGCTAAAAAAAAAAAAAATTACGTAAAACTCATGTTTTTAAAAAGTTTGCGATTTTGTGTTGGGCCGCATTCAAAACCATCCTGGGCTGCATGTGGCATGCAGACTGTGGGTTGGACAAGCTTATGTTAAGCTTTTCTTGTGTTTCAGATTACCTGGCAGCTGTGGACAAGTGGTTGGGAGTCCTTCTGCCCAAGATGAAGCCTCTCCTCTATCAGAATGGAGGGCCAGTTATAACAGTGCAGGTAACCCTGGAGTTGGGCATGGATGGAGTGGGGGGGTCCGCTCCGTCTACATTACATAAGTGATGGGCGTGTTGCAGACAGGAGCCTCAAAGGTCTGTTTCTTTAAGGTAATGGCAGAGATAGGGCTCGAGTTAAATTGCATCTGGGAAGGCATTACCATAATGCCTGCTGTGTGGCAGGCTTTGTGCTGTGTGTCCTATAAATGCCATTCAGTTCTTCCAGCCACCCTCTCTTTTCAGTGAGGAGGTTTGAAAAGGTTAAGTGACTTGGCCAAGGTCACCCAACCAGCAGGTGGCAGAATTAGGATTGCACCCTAATTCTGCAGATCCCAGAGTTTGCCTCTCTCTCTCTCTGTCTTCTCTCTCTCCCCCGTCCATATTGCTTTCTGTGGCAGGCATGCAGCATGGATTGAAACACTTTGGTATTAGCACTCCCTCAGCAGTCAGATAACCCTGGAGTGGAAAAGGATGTGGTCAATTGGGGCTGTTACGTTTCCTCTCTCGCTTCCTGCCCCATTCTCCTTCTTCCCTGTGTTCTTGGCTCTCTGCAAAGACTAACATACTGTGGGGTACATTGAACGTCAACAGTTTTCGGTCTTGGTAAAATTACTTAGATGAAACATAAAACCGTGTTCATTGGTCATTGACCAAGGATGCTTCTTTTTTTTTTTTTTTTTTTTTTTGAGACAGAGTCTCATTCTGTTGCCCAGGCTGGAGTGCAGTGATGTGATCTCAGCTCACTGCAACCTCCACCTCCCAGGTTCAAGTGATTCTCTCACCTCAGCCTCCCAAGTAGCTGAGATTACAGGTGCATGCCACCACACCCAACTAATTTTAGTATTCTTAGTAGAGATGGGTTTCACCATGTTGACCAGGCTGGTCTCAAATTCCTGACCTCAGGTGATCTGCCTGCCTTGGCCTCACAAAGTGCTGCAATTATAGGGGTGAGCCACTGTGCCCAGTCATGACCAAGGATGCTCTTACGGAAAAGAGTAAAGGCTTTTTCGTTGTTTTGTTTGGGGGTTTTTATGAGACAGAGTCTTGCTCTGTCGCCCAGGCTGGAGTGCAGTAGCATGATCTCGGCTCACTGCAACCTCCACCTCCCAGGTTCAGGCAACTCTCCTGCCTCCGCCTCCCAAGTAGTTGGGATTACAGGTGTGCACCACAAAGCCTGGCTATTTTTTTGTATTTTTAGTAGAGACACGGTTTCACCATGTTGACCAGGCTGGTCTCGAACTCCTGAGGTCGAGACAGGTGATCCACCTGCCTCAGCCTCCCAAAGTGCTGGGATTATAAGCATGAGCCACCGTGCCTGGCCATGACCAAGGATGCTTTTATGGAAAAGAGTAAAATTATGTAAGAGTGGCTTCATCCTGGACATCCCGGGGATGGAGTGGCACTCCCTGGGGAAGGAGCATGGGCTAGGCTTCCTTCTTACGAACAGCACTATCGGCAGGTTGTGGGGTGGCTCATGGTAGGGCGGGAGCGTGGACACTCCCTTGCCTTTCAGGTGTGGGTGGACAGAGGTGCTGAGAGGACTGCACTGGCCAGGGTGTCTGTTCTGAGGCTTCATGGTGAGAGGAGATGTCTTCTTGGAAGAGGCCAGGTTGTTGCATACAGAGGGATATGTGAGTCGTCCCTCATGCCCCTGCCTTTTACTGTCTTGAGGCTGTACTGGTTAAGCTAATAGGAACCACGTTTTCCTCCATGAAGATATCGGCTCTGAACCTTGGGTGCGCCTTTGCTCTTTGTGGCTGTGTCTTCCTCTCTCCTGGTCTTAGGAGGGTATCCTCTTTTGATACCCTCTTATTTTCAGTCTCTGCTTCTCTTTGAACCACTTTCAATTTCCACTCACAACTTTCTGCCCCTTTTGGTTTTGGAAATGCCATGAAAAGTGTGGTCAGGTATTAATTCTACAGAGGAGAGTGAAGTTGACTGTCTGGGAGAATTGCTTCTGTGTCCGTCCCTAGCAACTTCAGATGACTCTAACTTGACCATGGGTCCTGCCAGGTGACTCTGCCCTCCTCCTCCTCATCCGCTCCCCATCTCCACACACTGGAATCCCACCTAATCATTTTTGTACTTTGTTTACAAAATAAACAAGTATAGAGAGACAGAAGGAAGCAGAAAAAAGATAATTGTTACTCAAACCTCAGGAGCCACAGCAAAGCTCTTCCCATTTGGAGAGTTTCCTTGAATATTTTTTATGCCTTTTTTACAGAGTAAGTTCATTCTGTGTGACCTATTTTCTGTGTGGCTTTTTTTTTTTTTGCTTCATTCTTTGTCGTGAGCATTAAAAATTCTTTGTGTCTCATCTTTCATGGTTTCCTACCTGCCTTCTGAGGCCTAGTTCCTATGTGTGTTCCCTCTGTCCGGAAGCTGGCCATTGACATCATTGGCTTCAGTAGGACTTACCGTCACTGGCACCTCCTTTTGTGAAGCGCATGTGGCAGCAGTTTCATCCCTGACACACTGTGCCTCTAGTTTCCTGGCTTCCCATACCTCTGCCTGGCAGCCACGAGGGCACATCCTGCATTTGCACACGTCACACAACCACCAAACAGCTCTGGAATGGAATAGAAGCCGATTGGTTTGATAAGAAGGAACTGGGGGATTTGTAGGCAGTATTTCTAGGTGTAAAGATTTCTGTAAAAGGGCCAAGCACGGTGGCTCCATGCCTATAATCCCAGCACTTTGGGAAGCTGAGGCAGGAGGATCTCTTGAGCCCAGGAGTTCAAGACCAGCCTGGGCGACATAGTGAAACTCCATCTCTACAAAAAAATTTAAAAATTAGCTGGATATGGTAGCATGTACCTGTGTTCTCAGCCATTCAGAGGGCTGAGGCAGAAGGATCACTTGAGCCTGGGAGATTGAGGCTGTAGTGAGCCGTGATCACACCACTCACTACACTCCAGCCTGGGCAACCAAGTGAGTCTCTGTCTCAAAAATTAAAGAGTATGTAAAAGGTGATTTCTGTCTCTGTCTTAATTCCTGTTGAAGGGTAGAAAATGTTGGCTTTACTCAATTCTTGATGTTGATTTTCTCTGTGGGTGCTCAGAGAATATGAGATGGTCAGGGAGGAGCTATGTGTTTGCAGCCAGGGTAAAAATGAGTCAGACCAGAAATCTCAAATCCCTGTCTGAGAACATTTAGGACCCTCAACACTGCTGTGTTACAGATGCAGAAAGCCAGGTCTGGGCCTTTATTCCTCCTCATAATTCACACAGATATGCAGATGTTTCTCTTTTGCGGGGATTAGCTGAGCCATTGCCACCTGTGATGGTTTGCATATATGGATGTTTATCTCAATTTGTACCTGAAAAAACTAAAGCCATTGATAATATCCAAGGTGAAGATAATTAGGAGTGGACAACCTTCCACCCACAACTTTATCCAATTAACTGGGCATTCATCATGAGGTAATAAGCCTATTTATACCTACTTGGAAGATCAGCAACTTTAAAAGTCTCTGGTGCTGAACAAAGCTGGAGGCATCATGCTACCTGACTTCAAACTATACTACAAGGCTACAGTAATCAAAACAGCATGGTACTGGTACCAAAACAGAGACAGAGACCAATGGAACAGAACAGAGGCCTCTGAGGCAACGCCACACATCCACAACCATCTGATCTTTGACAAACCTGACAAAAACAAGCAATGAAGAAAGAATTTCCTGTTTAATAAATGGTTTTGGGAAAACTGGCTAGCTATGTGCAGAAAGCAGAAACTGGACCCCTTCCTGACACCTTACACTAAAATTAACTCCAGATGGATTAAAGACTTAAACATAAGACCTAACACCATAAAAACCCTAGAAGAGAACCTAGGCAAAACCATTCAGGACATAGGCATAGTCAAGGACTTCATGACTAAAACACCAAAAGCATTGGTAACAAAAGCCAAAATAGACAAATGGGACCTAATCAAACTCCACAGCTTCTGTACAGCAAAGGAGACAATCATTAGAGTGAACTGGCAACCAACAGAATGGGAAAAAATGTTTGCGATCTACCCATCTGACAAAGGGCTGATGTCCAG
>CM052664.1:9295640-9308359 GCA_028533165.1 Leontopithecus rosalia
TTATAAATTGTTGTTATAAAGACACATGCACACATATGTTCATTGTGGCACTGTTTATAATAGCAAAGACCTAGAACCAATCCAAATGCCCATCCATGATAGACTGGACAGGGAAAATGTGGCACATATACACCATGGAATACTATGCAGCCATAAAAAATGATGAGATCGTGTCCTTTGCAGGGACATGGATGAACCTGGAAACCATCATTCTCAGCAAACTGACACAAGAACAGAAAATGAAATACCACATGTTCTCACTCATAGGCGGGTGATGAACAATGAGAACACATGGACACAGGGAGGAGAGCATCACACACTGAGGTCTGTTCGTGGGGGACTAGGGGAGGGACAGTAGAGGGTAGGGAGTTCAGGAGGGTAACATGGGGAGAAATGCCAGAATATGTGATAGGGATGGAGGCAGGAAACCACATTGCCATGTATGTACCTATGCAACAATCCTACATGTTCTTCACATGTACCCCAGAACCTAAAGTGCAATAAAAAAATATATATATATATATAATAAAAATAAATAAATAAAGTGTCCGGTGCTTAAAGAGCTTACAGGATGGAGACGGTTACTCTAGAACAAAGACTTGCAAATTATGGCCGCCACCTACATATTTTTGTAAGGAAAGGTATGTCGGAATCGCCACACGGTGTATCTGCTGTCCGTAGCTGCAGTGGCAGAGTTGAGTCGTTGAGATGGAGACCTCTGTGGCTGCAACGCCTCAAATATTTATTCTCTGGCGGTTGTTTGTTTTGAGACAGTGTCTCACTCTGTCACCCAGGCTGGAGTGCAGTGGTACAATCTTGGCTCACTGCAGCCTTGCCTCCTGGGTTTAAGCGATTTTCATGCCTCAGCCTTCCAAGTAGCTGGGATTACAGGCGCTCGCCACCATGCCTGGCTAATTTTTTTTTTTTTTTTTTAAGAGATGGGTTTCACCATGTTGACAAGGCTGGTTTTGAATTCCTGACCTCAAGGGATCCACCCACCTCAGCCTCCCAAAGTGCTAGGATTACAGGTGTGGGCCATCGCACCCAGCCTGGGGTTTTATTTAAAAAGTTTGTTGACTCCTGCTCTGGAAACATCAGTCTCCCTCTGAAGCTAACCATGACCTTGTGACTTTTTCAAGCCTTTTCATTTGTGTGTTTCGCCCACCCCAGCCTTCACACACCTCTTTTTTCCCTAATTGGTAGTAACACAGAACTTGAGTAGAGTCTTAGCTGCTAGCATTTTGAGCATTTGCCAGATCTGTGCAAATTTCTAGTCCTGTACTGACTCAGTTCATCCTCATGATAACCCAGCGAGGTAGGTACACTCTACAGGTGGAGCCCCCTGAGTAGGAAGTGGCATGTAGACAGTTGGGTCTGCCAGCTGTGCCTGCGACTAGGGCTCTAAGCTGCCTTGCAATTGTGCTGTTGTCTCTCTCATAATCTAACAAAATACTATGTATGCATTGTTTACAAGCCTGTTTATTTTAGAGTATGTGATACAATGATGACAATGCATAAGTAAGACCTGAAAAAGCAGGACAGTAGGTTGGAACTTGGGGAAGGGCGGAAGAGAGCGTGAGCTGCAGAGGTGTGAGCCCATTTAATTGCTGGAACCACTTTTAAGATCTTTAGCTCTGAACTTCTTGACAACCAAATAATAAAAAGGAGACATGGTCATGTAAGCAGCACTTACGAAAGAGGGAGGAGAAAAGAACCTTGCCAGTTACGAAGCTTTTCTTAGCATTTACCTAAATTACTGCAAAAGGAACTTTCGTGGGACTCATCGATGGAAGTTTTCTACTCTGTGTAAGCAGCAAATACTTCCTCTTCCAGGATGGTTTCATGACCAGTGAAGTCTCTGTCCTGGGCATGCATGCTACAGTCTGTTTTACTTCTTGAAGCCAAAATATGAAAGTATTTGAGAGAATGATCATTCATGAAACCATTTGGGAGGCAGGACCGTGCAGATACTGATGGCGACATTTAGTTCATTTTCAACACTCACTATTCTTTCCCTGCTCTCCAACTCTGCACGTGGATGAACTTGAGCTGCTGGTGAGGTCAAATATGTAGGAATGCCCTCAACCCATTCCCTTCCCAAACTCAGAGGCTTTTCTTCTAGATCTACCTCAGGCTGTCCCTCCAGGGAACCTTCCTTGACAGTCTCTCCCAGCCGCTCAGGCTAAGCACCTCTTTTCTGGGGGCTCACAGTTTCTTGTGCTTACGTTTAAAGATCATGTATTCCCAGGATCACCTGTATTATGTGCAGGTTAAAATTTTATGGTTGGGCCAGGCGCGGTGGCTCACGCCTGTAATCCCAGCACTTTGGGAGGCCGAGGCGGGTGGATCACTAGATCAAGAGATCGAGACCATCCTGGTGAACATGGTGAAACCCCGTCTCTACTAAAAATACAAAAAATTAGCTGGGCACGGTGGCGCGTGCCTGTAATCCCAGCTACTCAGGAGGCTGAGGCAGGAGAATTGCTTCAACCCAGGAGGCGGAGGTTGCGGTGAGCCTAGATCGCGCCATTGCACTCCAGCCTGGGTAACAAGAGCAAAACTCCGTCTCAAAAAAAAAAAATTTATGGTTGGGTATTTGTTTAAATTTTTAAAAATCAAACGTCGCATACATACATAAATGTGCAGTATAATGAACCACGGTGCTGTGGACACCCCCATAACCACCAACCGGGGTTAGGAAGCAGCACGCGGCCGGTGCCCTAGAAGCTTCCCGGGTGTCCTTGATCATACACCTTTTCGTCCCGCTGTCCTGACTTCTGTGTCCATGGGTTTTTCTTCTCTTTATGCTTTTACCACCGATGTGTGTACTCAGACTTTCTAGTTCGGTTTTGATTGTTCTGAATTTTCTCTAAAGGGGGTTGTACTGTAATTTCCAGCGTCATACTTCAGCTTGAGGTTACATTCCTAAGATTCCTTGTCGTGTTGGGTAGAGCTGAAGTTCTTTTGTTTGATTGCTTGGGAGCGATGTTTCTTAACCTTTCTCTTTCATCATTGCCGCCAAGGATCCCTTTTAAACTTTTTTTCTAATTGCCTTCTCTTCTTCACCATGAAATTTTGATACCTGAGATACTATGTTTTGGTTTATTTGCTGTGTATATATATGTTTTATATAAAGAATAATGTTTTTTATCCTCAAAGCATCAGTGTTTACTGCCTCAGGTTGGTACTCACCTCACTGGGAATGCATGCTTCAGGGCAGGGCACCCCCAGCACTGTTGCCATGTTGCACCTGATCATTCTTCATCGTGGGGCTTCCCCATGCACTGTGGGATGTCGAGCAGCGTCCCTGGGCCTCTACCCACTGGATGCCATGAGCACTTCCCCCGAGCTGTGATAACCACAGACTTTTCCAGACGCAGCCAAATGTCCCCTGCGGGGCGAAAGAGCTCCTGGTTGAGAATCACTGATGTTATTCAGCACAAACTGAACACTGGTGTGTGTTTGACAGCAGGTCAAATACATATGGTGCACCTGGCCCGGCATTCACCCTTCCCATTGCCATGGAGGTTTCGCATAGTACATTAAGGGAAAACAGCGTTACAACTGGTGCGTATAATATGATCCCAGTTTTGAGGAGAGAAAACACTGCCGTATATTATTTGTATCTATTTGGGGAGTGTGTTTGTGTAAATCTAGCTGTATACTAAAATGCCCGCAGTGATTATCTCTGGGCAATGGAATTAACAGATACGTTTTCCATTTTCTTTTCATTTTCCTAGCATTTCTGCCATGGGAAGCGATTATCTATGTGATGTTTAAAGTATCTACTTTCTATTTCAGGGAAGAATACCACTACAATCTGAACTCCAGTTTGGCTTTTTTTTTTTTTTCTTATTTCTCAGTGGTGGGAGAACTGAATTTATGCTGAATTGTTGGGGTTTATTTAGTCACTTTTGAAGTCTGAGTGAAGGAAATTTTTCTGGCAACCGCTAAACCTTGTCATCTTAGCAGATGCTCGGAAGTCTTCCCCACACAACAGCTTGCATCGGGATGGCTCCATTGAGATCTCCTCATTTTTCCCTGCTGTTTTTCACTCACAGGTGGAAAATGAATACGGCAGCTACTTCGCCTGTGATTTTGATTACCTGCGCTTCCTGCAGAAGCGCTTTCGCCACCATCTGGGGGACGACGTGGTTCTGTTCACCACTGACGGGGCACATGAGAAGTTCCTGCGGTGTGGGACCCTGCAGGGCCTCTACGCCACGGTGGACTTCGGAACAGGTGGGTGTTTGCGGTAACAGAAATTGCAGCTTGAAATCAGCTTTTTACTCAATCAGTCGCTCTGGGCGCTTGTTTTAAGGGTCATGAGCAGACAGATTTTTCACATTTTCCTTTTTCAAGGGACAGATAGAATAGAATACTCGCACCCCTCAGTAACAGGTTATCTGTAGGCCAAGAGCTCCCAGGGTAGCTGCATGTCAGCACTGGTGGAGCTGGCTGGAACATGGAGTACTGCTGTCTCAGGGGCTGGGCTGGCCCACCCAAGATGGAGAAGCGAGTGGGAGGCTCCAGCTGTGAGAAGCTCTCCCTTGAGGGAGTCACCTTTTAGGCTGTGTCTGGGGCATGCTTCTCTACTATTTCGGCCCTCCCCGTCCTCCCCTCTTGGCAGGACACTTGGGGCTATGTCTTGGCTGCAGCCACCTTTGAGGTCAGCCACTGGCTGGGAACTTACCTTACACTTGTTATCTTTCTGCATAACCGAGAACACGGTGAACTGTCAGGGCTGGAGATGGTTTGGCAGATGCTACAAAAGCTGCCTTGCCAGATTTCTTACACGGTGCTGTGTAACTGTGGGGATGCTGTAAGTGAAAGTTACAGATGGGGGCGCAATGTGGTTAGGATGCTTCTGGCCATAAGTAATGTTAAGAGAGTCTTCATTTAGGAGAGTGGCTTTCATAAAGGATATGACAGCTACATCTGTCCATTCCTGCACTGCTGTAAATGAGTCCCGGAGACTGGGGAGGCCTTAGGAAACTTACAATCATGGCAGAAGGCAAAGGGAAAGCAGGTAGATCTTACGTGGCCAGAGCAGGGGGAGGACAGAGAAGGGGAGGTGCTGCAGGCTTTTCAACAACCGGATCTCATAACTCATCCACTAACTCCCAGGAGAACAGCACTGAGGGGATGGTGCTAACGCATTCACGAGAACTTTGCCCCGTGGTCCAGTCCCCTCCCACCAGGCCACATCCCACGCTGCGGATTACAGTTCCACATGAGGTTTGGTGGAGACAGATCCAACATGGATCCAAACCATAGCAGCTAAAGGATGGACTGGACTTTTTTTTTAGGGGGTGGTGGGGGCGGCTATGAAAGACATTGAGACAATTGTGATCTTTGAAAAAAGTCTGTAGATTATAGTATTGTATCCGTGTAATTTCTTGATTTTTATAAGTGTATTGTGCTTATTTAAAGAATGCCTTTGTTCCTAAAGAATAAACACTGAAGTGTTTAGTGACAAAGGGCCATAACATCTGCAGTTTGTTCTCAGATGGCTCAGAAAAATGTATATTTTTGTAGAGAAACTGATAGAGTAAATCTAGTAAAATGCTAACAATTGGGAAATCTAGATGGAGGTATACGAGAGCTTTTGGTACTATTCTTACAATGTTCTGCGAGTCTGAAATTACTGCCGAATAAAAAGTTACAGGCTAGGCATGGTGGCAAGTGCCTGTAGTCCTAGCTACTCGGGAGAATGAGGCAGGAGGATTACTTGAGCCCAGGAGTTCAAGGCTGCAATGAGCTGTGATTGTGCCACTGCATCCCAACCTGGGCAACAGAGCAAAATGCTGTCTCAAGAAAAGATACTTACCAAAAAAAAAAAAGGCCAGTTCCTTGAGGAGCATCAAGCCCCTGCTGCTCTCCCCTCTGAGGTATAAGGTACTTGATGCACACTGCACAGCCAATGTTTGCCTATCTTGAGAGGGATGTACAGAAGACCGAAATGGGGAAATTAGCCTGCTGTCACTTTTTCTTTGAAGTGGAATTTCGCTCTTGTTGCCCAGGCTGGAGTGCAATGGCATGATCCCAGCTCACTGCAACCTCCGCCTCCCGGGTTCAAGCATTCTCCTGCCTCAGCCTCCCAAGTAGCTGGGATTACAGGCATGTGCCACCACGCCCGGCTAATTATGGTATTTTTAGCAGAGACGGGGTTTGATCATGTTGGCCAGGCGGGTCTCGAACTCCTGACTTCACATGATCCCCGGCTTCCCAAAGTGCTGGGATTATAGGCGTGAGCCACCACTCCTGGTCTAGAGTTGCATTCTTAGAGAGGTTCTTCTACCTTACCAAAAAAGAGAAGAACAGAGAAGAACTGACCTTAAGTGAGTGGAGTGTTTCGAGAGCATTTGGTGATAAAAGGATTCATCTATTAGGTTGGTTAGGTTGGTGCAAAAGTGATTGCTGTTGTTGCCTTTAAAAAAAAATGGCAAAAACCACAATTACGTTTGCACCAACCTAATACAAAGCCCTGCAGAGGAAATGCCATGCCGGTTTCCTCCTGCTTTGGTCAGGCTTCCCGTGGCAGTGATAAAAAGCTCGGGATTTTTCTGTTGGGAGGAAGAAATTGAGTGATTATGAATGTGTTGTAAGCAGAATTTGTATGTGAGGTGGCAGTGTGGCTGTCCCTGCTGGGGCATGGAGAACAGAGTACCACAAGGCCAGGATGCCTGGGACAGGTGGGCCCTCCAGTGTGAGGCTTCATTGCTTTGTGTGGAAGAGGGGTATTGCCCGGGAGTGGCAGGTCTCAGGAGAACAGTGTTTAAAGATCTGAATGCAGCCTAATGCTTAATAGTGAGAAAGGCATCTGATGAGATTCTGCCCTTTCTCCATCAGCATATTCTGTCCTGAAAGCTGGCTTTACAGAGAAGCTAAAGCCCCATCTCAGAGCAAGCGGTTATCAGAGGGTCTCGGCTGGGTCCGTGTCCACCGTGGTATACCTGCTGTGGGAACGGGGTCATGAAGTGTGAGGCCAGGGCATCCTCTGCTCGGGTGGGCATGGATCGTGCTCATGCTTCCTCTTTCCCCAATGCTTGGCATCCCATTCCTTCTCTGTGGAGAAATTCTTCATTTTAGAGGAAGAAGGGACAATAGAAGACACGAGAGGCAGGATAAGATACTCTATTGGGATATTTCATAGGGGAAAATTGAGAGCTAGTGGTTTGGAATGGTTGATATACAAATAAGAATCCAGAGTATGTTCCATGATTCGGGTAAACACAGTGAGAGCACCCACATCCCGCTGATGTGTTAATGAACTGACAAGTGTTTGTGGCACTATGGCGTGTGGTATTTTGGAGGCTGTGAGTATCTTCAAACCAGGCTCATCCTGTGAGTGCCTCCAGGTTCTTGTGAAGATATAACCACAAAATATTTGTCCAGGCCTGGGGGAAGCACAGATAAGGAAGACAGGCCCGCAAAGGGAAGTCCTGTGCAGACCGGAAAGGCCCCGGGGACCTCCTCAGAGAGAAGCCACGTCCTGTAGTCAATACACATCCTCTAATGGGTCCAGTCTGAAGCTAGCTTGGAAGTATTCCAGGCCCATGGGTGTGGGAAGGGACAGAGGCCTGCCTTAGTCAGTTTCAGCTGCTGTAACAAACTACCTTAGACTGGGTTATTATTTACAAACAAAAGAAATTTACTGCTCACAGTTCTAGAGGAAGAGAAGTCCAAAATCGAGATTCCAGCAGACTCAGTGTCTGGGAAGGGCTTGCTGTCTACTTCAAAGATGGTCCCGTCCCTTCTTTCTGGGTCCTCACGTGTCCAGGAAGCTCCCTTGAACCTCTATTTGTTTATTTATTTATTTATTTATTATTTTAAATTTTCTTGAGATGGAGTCTTGCTTTATCACCCAGGCTGGAGTTCAGTGGCACGATCTCGGATCACTGCAGCCTCCACCTCCCAGGTTCAAGTGACGTCTCCTGCTTCAGCCTCCCAAGTAGCTGGGACTATGCTTGGCTACTTTTTGTATTTTTACTAGAGAAGGGGTTTCACCATGTTGGCCAGGCTGGTCTCGAACTCCTGACCTCAGGTGATCCACCCACATTGGCCTCCCAAAGTGCTGGGATTATAGGCGTGAGCCACCATGCCAGGCAGGAGCCTCTTTTTATAAGGGCACTGATCTCATTCATGAGGGTGGAGCTGTTACGATCCAATCACTTCCAGTGGCCTCACCTTGTAATACTATCATATTGGGGGTTAAGCTCCCACATGAGAATTTTGGGGGGACACCAACATTCTGACTGTAGCAGGGCTTCAGCCCCAAGTCCCATGAAGGGCTCTTGTTATTTAACTTCTTGTCATTTCCATGACTGACCTACCTTCTCCCTTACAATTTTCAGGCAGCAACATCACAGATGCTTTCCAAACCCAGAGGAAGTGTGAACCCAAAGGACCCTTGGTAAGGATTGAGGGTGAGGTGTGGCGAGACTCTTGGCTTGTATAACTTCATTGCAGCTGACAGGAGAGAAAGGTCACGTGCTGCTGAAACTGGGGAGCAGGCCCTTGCTTTTGGCTCTGGGGTCAGCAGCTAATGGGATTGTGAAGTCACGGCCATTCTGGGCCTGTGAACGACAGCAGAAACAATGTTCCTGTTTGAAACTGAGCTCCTGCGCTGGGGTGCAACAGACTGAGCACCAACATGAATGGCCTGTTACACATCAGGTTGTGTGCCCCTGCTTCCTGGTTTCATCTGGTCCTTGGGGCAACTCTCATAAGTGGTGTTATTGTCTCCATTTTCACTGAGGCTCAGGAAAGCTGTGTCACTTGCCAGGGTCATATAGCCAGTGAATGGCTGGACCACGGTCTGAGTTCAAGTCTGTGTTAACTAATAGCTCTTTGTGACAGAGCTTCTCCACCTTTAAAGTGTTTACAAATCACTTGGGGATTTTGTTAATATTCAAGTGATTCATCAACACAGCAAATTTTGATCTGCTGGGTCTGGGTTGGGGCCTGAGATTCTCATTTCCTTGAGACTGAGTTTTGCTCTGTCACCCAGGCTGGAGTGCAGTGGTGCCATCTGGGCTTTCTGCAACCTCCACCCCCGGTTCAAGCAATTCTTGTGCCTCAGCCCCCTGAGTAGCTGGGATTACAGGTGAGCACCCCAACGCCCAGCTAGTTTTTTTGTTTTTTTAGTAGAGACGAGGTTTCACCATGTTGGCCAGGCCAGTCTCAAACTCCTAACCCCAAGTGATCCTGCTTTGGCCTCCCAAAGGGCTGGGATTATGGGTGTGAGCCACTGTGCCCGGCCCTGAGTCTCTCATTTCTAGTAGCAGCCAGGTGGCCTTGAGGATGTAGGTTTGCTGACCACACTGAATTGTAAGGCTTCATGGCACACAGTGTAGGCTGCTAGGATGAGGAGATGGTGGCCAGGTGCAGGCGGGTGTCCACGATCTCTCGATCCTTCTCTTTCCGTTCTTCCCTTCTTCAGCTGAAGTTGCTGTTCTTGTTGTCACTCAGCCTAGTTTAAGGGGTTAATACCTGTGTCTTTTCTGTACCAGGTCAGACTGCCCCACCTGTGTACAAGCCTTCTTTATAAAACAGCCTCTTCTGGGTCTAGTCTCTGCTCAGTGAGCAGTGCAGACCCTGCATTCATAGGCTTTGGGTGGAGCGATTTCCTGGAACCTGAAACAAGAAGTCCCCATGAGAAGGTCCAGCTTTCTTTTTTGTTCTCTAGACCAAGGCTTGGCAGAGCAATGCCCAAGAAAAACATGAAGCGTTTGAGGCCTGCTTTGCAGAATAGTGGGGCAAGTCTACTTCATTATACATCAACCTGAGATCTCAAAATCTGGATTTATACAAAGGGTGAACTTGGAGCTGTTACTCTATAAAAATATTTTGCTATCCAGTTTCTTTGCCCAGCAAGACGTTCCTACCATGTTTGAACAGGGGATCAGCTATCTAAATTTGAATGTAGGCACCACTTTTCAGGAATACTTGCATTGTGTAAGATGAGCTCTCACTTTAGCTATGAACCTGAGGACTGGACATCAGCATTGCTGGTAACTGAAAGTGCTCGTTGGTCCCCCGGCTCTGGGTTAAGCAGTGCAAAGTCAACCCCCTTGACACCTATCACGGATGGGGCATTGCAGGGAAGCGCTGGCATTGGAAGGGCATAAGTCTGTCCTAAGGGCCACCTTGTTTTTCATTTTAGATCAATTCTGAATTCTATACTGGCTGGCTAGACCACTGGGGCCAACCTCACTCCACAATCAAGACCGAAGCGGTGGCTTCCTCCCTCCACGACATACTTGCCCATGGGGCGAGTGTGAACTTGTGAGTGTTCATCGCCTGAGGGGAGGGTGCCCTCAGTAGCCGTGGGCTCACAGTGAAGTACTGTATTCTTTTGTTTCCTTGTAGGTACATGTTTATAGGTGGGACCAATTTTGCCTATTGGAATGGTAAGAGCACTTTAACATCTGTAGAAACTTAGGCTACAGTGGGGAGGGATGTGCCCACAGACAGTTTTTATTTTCTTATCCTCTCCTAAAATTTCTTTTTTTTTTTTTTTTGGAGACAGAGTCTTGCTCTGTCGCCCAGGCTGCAGTGCAATGGTGCAATCTCGACTCACTGCAACCTTGCAACCTCCACCTCCCAGGCTCCAGGGATCCTCCTGCCTCTGCCTCAGCCTCCAAGTAGCTGGGATTACAGGAGCATGCCACTATGCGGGGCTAATTTTTTATATTTTTAGTAGAGACAAGGTTTTGCCATGTTGGCCAGGCTAGTCTCGAACTCCTGATCTCAAGCAATCTTCCCACTTTGGCCTCCCAAAATGCTAGGATTACAGGCGTGAGCTACCGTACCTGGTCCTACATTTTCTAATCTATAAGGATAACCTATATAATTTTTTAAAATAATATTTCTTAAAAAAAATTTAAGGGACATACATTTTTGTGAGCACTCGAAGCCTTACTGTTTTTCACCAGAAGTTGGGCAGGCTTTAGTCACAGTCTGTAACTATAGCTTATTTGTTCAGATATTCCGCTGTGGTCTTTTCTTTTTTAACGTTTTGTTTTGTTGAGATATAATTCACAAACCATAAAATTTACAGTTTTGAAGTATATGATGCAGTGGCATTTACTGTATTTACAAAGTTGTGTAACCATTGCCATTATCTAATTCAGTAACATTTTATCACCCCGAAAACAAACTCCATACCCATGAGATTCCACACTCTTCCTCCTCCCCGCCCCTGGAAGTAATAGACTTTCTGTCCCTCTGGACTTGCCAATTCTGAACATTTCAATTAAATGAACTACATATATACAGCTGTCTGACGTCTTTCATTTAGTCCAGTGTGTTCAAGGTTCATCCATGTTGTCACGTGTATCCGTGTTTCGTTCCTTTTGACTGCTGAATAGTATTCCCTTGTGTGGATGTGCAGTATTGTATTATCCACTCATTGGTTGATGGACATTTGGGTTATTTCCACATTTTGGTTAGAGTGTTGCTTTGAACGCTGATGTACAAGGATTGTTTGAATTCCTGTTTCAGTTCATTCGGGTGTATACCAAGAAGTGGAATTGCCACGTCATGTGGTCACTCTATGTTTAGAGTTTGAGGAACTGCCATGTTTTCCAAAACGGCCGCACCATTTCACATTTCTATAGATTTCTGTGAAGGAATAATTATGACAAAAATTTTTCTGCAATGTCTTTGATTTTTTTCTGCAAAGACAAATGATGCTGTACTGACTTTTCTCTAAGCTTCATTCCCTACCTGTCTCTCTGTTTGCATTTTTCTCTCTGAATCACGGAGGATGCCCAGCTATTGAGTTCTGAAGGTTTTGTTTGGACCTAAATCTCTCAGGATCTGAAATCGGATGGTGTCAGCTCTTAATGAAGTTTCTCTTTGAACTGCTATCTCTTTTGTAGGCTGAGATGGGCTAGGAGAAGACATTGCTTATGAGCATTATCAATTTTAATACTATCACCACAGCCAAGAAATGAAAATATTGCAAAACTGAAATTTCATTGCATGTAGATGATAGTGTGCCCGGGGCCTGCTGGGGGATTGCAGGGAGGGAGAGCATCAGGATAAATAGCTAATGCATGCAGGTTTCAATACCTAGGTGACCAATTGATAGGTGCGGCAAACCATCATGGCACACGTTTACCTGTGTAACAAACCTGCGTGTTCTGCACATGTATCCCGGAACTTAAAATTAAATTACGTTTTTTCTTTTTTTTGAGATGGAGTTTCGCTCTTGTTACCCAGGCTGGAGTGCAATGGCGCGATCTCGGCTCACCGCAACCTCCGCCTCCTGGGTTCCGGCAATTCTCCTGCCTCAGCCTCCCGAGTAGCTGGGATTACAGGCACGCACCACCATGCCCAGATAATTTTTTGTATTTTTAGTAGAGACGGGGTTTCACCATATTGACCAGGATGGTCTCGATCTCTTGACCTCGTGATCCACCCGCCTCGGCCTCCCAAAGTGCTGGGATTACAGGCTTGAGCCACTGCGCCTGGCAAATTAAATTAAATTTTTAAAAAAGAAAAGAGAATAGGAGGGGGAGGAAGATGGCGCTGTAGAAACAACTCACCACTGCAGCTCTCAGTCAAGACGCAGAGGGTAAGCAAACACCGCATTTTCAGACGGATCCTTATAGCCCACAGAGTGGGGGAAAAAGCCCAGGTGTAAAAGGCACGCAGAACTCAAGCGCAGCGCTCTCCGCTAGCGCGGCCAGGCAAGCAGCGCCGCCTCT
>CM052664.1:9308859-9348636 GCA_028533165.1 Leontopithecus rosalia
AAAAAAAAAAAGAAAAGAGAATAGTGTGCCAAGGTTGGTAATTGATATTTTAGATCATCTCTGTGTGTTCATCTTATGAGAGAGTTGAGACCTGGTGGGTGCCTTTTACACTCTGTAGATGGGGATTCCCATAGCTGCTGCTGATGTGATGGAGACCAGCCATCCAATCCAGGAAAAATGACATCGTTTTTGGAATTGTATGGTTCATGACTCAATTTTTTAAAAATCTTAATTTTTAAAATTAAGCGTCAGGAGCAGGGAGCTCACTGTCCACCCCACCCACAGGAGCGTGCGCCTCCCTGTGCAGGTGTGTGTCTCCTTCCTCCATGCCTGTGTGTGTCCACAGCTGTGTGATTGCTGCCTACAGGGTCCAGGCACTCGTGTATTTCTCACACAATGTGGAGAGCTACAACTGCAATCTCACCATTTCCTTCGCCTTCCCACCTCACACCCTCTTATGTGGCCAGGAGGCTTGAATCTGCACCATTTCTCTGCGATGCTGCCCTATGGTGTTCTAAAGTAAGATTCTGCCAGTCCATCCTTAAATCCACTGGCCAGCTTCCCAGCCTAGGCTCCCTTGGCCTGTAAAGTGTGCTAATGGAGGTCACACTTATCTAGCTCAGCTCAACCTGGCAACCACTGGCTGAGCTCCTCCTCCATGCCAGAGTCTGGCTGGGGACTCAAGGGCAAGTGAGGCACAGTCTCTACCCCGAGGTGCAAGCAGTATAGTACGGAGAGAAACATACAAGTAAGAGACGCAGCGCGGCGTGGGCACTACCACATTAGAGGCAGAGGAGGGCCACAAAGAAGGTGAGTTCCTTGCAACAACGGATGTGGTTTTTTTTTTTCTTTGTGTCTCACAGGAAGGGATGTGTTTTAACCTATGCATCCCCTAAGGCAGGCAGATCTGTTGGCCGTGAGTTGTCTCTGATTGATAAGAAATGAGGGAATGATATGACTAGATCAGTTCACTTGGTTGAGTGGTCCAGATATTTCAAAGTTTAGATTCTGTGCAGAGAACTAATGAATAAATCTTTGGGGCTGACCTGCTTGATCTGATCCTCAGCCCTGCTCATCTGTCACCTCCACCAGTCTTAGGTCACCCAAGGTGGCTCCATCATTGGTGAGCTGCGTCCAAGGAATTTATTACTAATCCTAGGTAAACTATCATGTTATGTGCCTCATTGATGTACAAATTAGGTTAAGCAAAAGATGACTCCTAAATAACTTCATTCTCACACACTGGCACTGCAATGCACTCTCTGAAGTACAAGAGGAAGGCAGAAAGCCTTGCTGGTCTGTAGATGGCAGCATCAGCGCCACCTGGAAGCCTGTTAGAAATGCAGCCTCAGGCCTCACTCCAGACCTGCTGAATCAGAATCTCCGGGATGGGGCTTAGGAATCTTTTAACAAGCTCTCCAAGTGACTCTTAAGTGTGGGGAAGTTTTTGAATTACCGCCTGATATTGCAGGTAACCTCACACCTGTGAACATCATCCAAGACAAGGTCAAGAGCCTCTGTTCTAGACCCCACCCCTGGTACAGTAACTGTAGGGGCATTTGTTTTTCTAGTCCTTCTGTATACTTAGTATTCGCACTATCCATTAGTCTTTGTTGAAGGTCAAGTCCCCTGGGAAACAGACTCCGAGATTACCTGGCAGAAAGCTTATTGGGTGTGCTCTCTGGAGCAATGCCTGTAAGACAGAGAGGGAGAAGCTGGGCTATGATGCAACGTCACAGGTGGCCTCAGCCAGTCTTAGAGGGAGCTCTGCAGCTGGGATGGCCGTGTGTGGCACATTGGTCAGTTGTTGGAGGTGGGCCATCCCTGGGGGTTGTAACTGTGAGTGAGGCAGCTCCGCAGAGGCGAGCACGCAGAGAGGGACGCGTCTGAGAAATGTGAGCAGACAACAGCCCTGGCCACTGGGAGAATGAATGAGTTCCTTGGTTCTGAAGAGGGATCCAAGAGGTGCACCACGGCCCCCTCTGTAGTCTTTGTAGATGGCAACAGAGGTCCTCAGATTACGTCTGAACCTCTGTGGCTGATGTGGGTCTGCCGTCGTCTCCCGCTTTGGTTCGATAAGCCCTCAGTTTTCTGCTGATCCGTGGCCTAGTCATCAGTGTCTTCACCACTGACCTTCTCTCAGCCATACAGCTGGAGGACATGAAAAAATTCAGAGTTGACAGGATTCACGGTCAGAGGTGGAGGTCACATCATAAGCCCTGCCATTACTGGTGTGGGGTGCTGGCAGATTTTTGTGGGGAGCTTCAGATCCCCTGCATGTCTAGTCGGGGGTGATACCTGTTAGAATCACAGCTTGAGCTTCTGTAGAGAGTGGATGGAAAGAGTGCTTGGTAAACGCTAAGGTCCCTGGTAAGTGCAACCTGTAGAAAGAAACTCCAGCCTCTAAACCTTGCATCCTAACGGCCACAGCTGTGTCTCCCAACAGCTGGTTTTAACGTGTCTTCTAGTTTTCTCTCTCTGCAGTGCTGAGCTCATGGATCCCAAAGAACTTGTTCCAGAGCTGGGTCATCGGTAATAACTAGTGGCACATTTTTGTCTTCTAGGGGCCAACTCACCCTATGCAGCGCAGCCCACCAGCTACGACTATGATGCCCCGCTGAGCGAGGCCGGGGACCTCACTGAGAAGTATTTTGCTCTGCGAGATGTTATCCGCAAGGTGGGTGCTTTGTATGGCTGTGGTGGGCTGGTCTTGGACATAGCCTCTCTTGAACTCACTGTGGCTCTGTGGACAACTGCCTGCCTGGAGCCCTCCTGTTGAAAAGGATGGATGAAGGGAGGCATCAGCTAGACTCGGGTTTGCATCTTGTGCCCACGTGATTAAGAGTGAGTCTATGAGCAAATCCCGGTGCTGATTATTAATTTGTAAAACTGGGATTACAGCGTCTGGTTGTGTTGTAAGGACTGGAAACATGTAAGCCAGGACAGTTCTTGACACATGTATCTCTAATAAGTGGCAGCCATTACTATTATTTATCTTAAAGGTAAGAAAATGTGTGTCTACTGGCTGGGCGCGGGGGCTCAAGCCTGTAATCCCAGCACTTTGGGAGGCCGAGGTGGGTGGATCACGAGGTCAAGAGATCGAGACCATCCTGGTCAACATGGTGAAACCCCATCTCTACTAAAAATACAAAAAATCAGCTGGGCATGGTGGCACGTGCCTGTAATCCCAGCTACTCAGGAGGCTGAGGCAGGAGAATTGCCTGAACCCAGGAGGCAGAGGTTGCGGTGAGCCGAGATTGCGCCATTGCACTCCAGCCTGGGCAACAAGAGCGAAACTCCGTCTCAAAAAAAAAAGAAAGAAAGAAAATGTGTGTCTACTTAAATCACTGATGTACATAGGAAATAAATCCTCAGACCCAATGAAGCATGGTGTAGATGTCGGCTGTCAGTGAAGCTTCATTTTTCTGTTTGGAGTAAGAGATTGCTCTTTCCTTTTGGACTGCACCTGAACTGCTCAGTCCTGCTAGCAGCTTGTAACCTTCTGAGGCACCTAATGCACCTAGGTGGGGTTTCCTGTCTCTGCTGTGGGTTAAAAGAAAAAACCCACAGTTTTTCTGCTCAGTCACCTGAGTTTTGAAGTTAAAAAACAAAGGTTTGCTGCCTATAAATGGTATGGTTTTTTTTTTGTTTTAAGAATGATGTAGTCTTAATTTTAAGCATGTGTTAAAATGTATATTACAGAACTTTTTAAATATGAAAAGTATAAGCTAGACTTACTACACTTAGAATTTGTCCATTTCATCTAAATTTTCGAATGTATTGTTAAAATGTTCCTTATGTTATTCCATTATCACAAGCTTCATCTCCGCAAAATTTATAGCCATGTCTCCCAAGCTCTCCCTTGTATGTTTGTTCTGTTTTGAAGCTTTCTGTTTCTATCTTTATTATGTCCTTCCTTTATTTGAAGCTTAGTTTTTTAATGCAGCCTTTCTTCTTCTCTAATATAAATATTTAAGGTTATAAATGTCCTTCAAGGACTGCTGTGGCTTGTAAGTTTTGTTGTGCGATCTGTCTTGTCGTTTCCTTCTAAACATGTCTATTGTGATTTCTCTGCTGCCCTTGATATGTGTAGAAGCATGTTTTTTAAATTACTGAAAATAAGTACTTTCCCGTTTTTTTGGATTTCTAACCTCTTTGCATTCAGGTTAGAGAATATAACCTGTGCGGTGCCAGTCCCCTGGAAGCGGCTGAGCCTAGTTTCAGAGCCTGACATATACCAATATTAATGGTCAACGTGTGCGTAAAAGGAAAGTACATTTACAGTGTCGACTGTATTCTACATACGTGTTCATCAGATTAAGTTTATTAATGGTGCCAGTGACATCGTTGATCTGCTTCCTCTGTTTCTGTCAGTGTAGCCTCCTATTTAGTGAGAGTTGTCCTCACGTGTTCCCCCTTGTAGCTCTGCCAGTTCTGAGGTTATGTTACTAGGTGGGCAAATTGAGAATTAAATCCTTCAGTACTGAACAGTAAAGGGATTCTGTCACCCTCTATTTCTAATGAGGCTTTTGCCTGGAAGCCCCCACCCCCCCTTTCTTTTTGTCTGTTACTAATTAACACCATTTACTTACATACTTTTGGTTGGTATTTATCTGGGCTGTCTTTTCCAATGCTTTAATCTCAGCCTTTTATATCCTTTGTTCTTTTTACATATATCTTATAAATAGGATGTAATTGATTTTTTAATCTGTAGTTTGAAATTTTTTGTCTTTTAACTTGTATATTTATTCATTGTCACTCATTGTACTTCTTGATGTACATAGATTAATTTCAGTTATTCTACAATTTCTGTTTGTTTACTTTTTTGACGTTTTCTTTCCCCTTATTGCTTTCTTTTAGATTCTTTGAGGTTTTATGTGTTTTTTTTCCCTCTTATTTCTTTCCCCACTTCTTGTACTTTGGAAGTTATTCACTGCTTTCTAATTTTTTGAGTGGTTACCCATTTAAGTGTGATATATGTATACCCCCAGAAAAGAACAACTCATAGATACAGAGCAGTGAATTTAGATAAAGGGAGCACAGCCCTGTAACCAGCACACAGCTCCCCAGAAGCCCTCTCATGTTTCTCTCTAGTCATTAACACCCATCCCTGAGCTCACGGCTGTCCTCACCTCTATCACCAGAAATTCGTTGTGCTCGTTTTTAGGCAGCAAGTTCCTACAATGTGCTCTCCTGTGTCTGGCTGTCTTGTAACAGTTTAAAATTAATCAATATCTCTCCTTCCTCCATATGCATCCATTTAACTCACTGTAAACTCCAATTACACCCCTCCTGATTTGTATGTTATTATTGTCAACTATTTTAGTTCTCTGGGTTTAGCGTTCATGTATTTTAGTTCTCCTTAAAAAATAAAACCCTAGGTCATCACTATAATGGCTTCAGAGAGTATGTCACTTGACCCACATAGTTCATTTACTTGCAAAGGATTTAACAAATATTTGTCAAGTACTCTATGTGCCAGGTGCAGTTTTAGCTGCTTAGCATATGTAGGCTTTCCTGAAAAGGTGGCGCTCGAACAAAACCTTTAAGGTGGTGAGAGAGCCATGTGGGATATCTCCACCTGGACAAGAGCATGCCAGGCAGAATTCAGCCAGTGAGAAGCTGGGAAGGTATATGGCATTTTTAAAGACTAGCAAGGAGGCCAGTACAGCTGGAGCCCAGTAAATGAAGGGGTGAGAAGTAGGAGATGAGGTCGGGGAGACAGATGGGGAACTGATCACATGGGGCACTGCAAGTCATCATAAGACTTCGGCTTTTCCTCTGAATGAATTGGAATCTGCTGTGGAGTTGAGCAGAGCTGTTGTTAAGGCATATTGTGTTAAAGCAGATTCCAACTGCTGTGTTGAGACTAGACTCTGGGAGGCAGAGCAAGGGTAGAGTAGGAAGACCAGTTGGGTGGTTTTTGCAGCCATCTCAGTGAGAGGTGACTGTGGCTTGTGAAGGCAGTAGGAACGAGGCAGTTTCAGAATATATTATGAAAGTAGTGCTGATACAATTTTCGGATGGGGAGTATGAAAGAAAGGAGAGTCGGGTGACGCTAAAATGTCTTAAATGGCAACTCATACACAGAGTTGCCGTTTATGTGGGGGAGGATCAGGAGTTGTGTTGTGGCTGTCCTGTTTGACTTGACTAGTGTGTGTCCTAGTGGACATGTAGCGTGGGCAGTGGCTATATGAATGCACAGTTTGAGACAAAGCTCTGGTTCCTTTGTCCCAGGGACACACTTAATCTTTTGTTCCTTCTTGCGGCTCAGTCTATGCATGAGATCTGTAAACTATATTCTGCCTGAACTATATTCTTTAGAATTTCATTTAGTGAGCAAATGATATTTTCTTTGCCTGAAAATTCTTTTTAACCCTCAGTTTCAAAATGCAATTTTTCTTTTCTTTTGCTTTCTTTTCTTTTCTTTCTTCCTTTTTTTGACAGGGTCTCACTCTGTCACCCAGGCTGGCGTGCAGTGGTGAGATCTTGGCTCACTGCAACCTCTCCCTTCCAGCTTGAAGTGATTCTCATGCCTCAGCCTCCCAAGTAGCTGGGATTACAGGTGTGCACCACCACACCTGGCTAATTTTTGTATTTTTAGTAGAGATGGAGTTTCACCAAGTTGGCCAGGCTGGTCTTGAACTTCTGACCTCAGGTGATCCACCTGCCTCAACCTCCCAAAGGTGTGAGCCACTGTGCCTGGCCTCAAGACATAGTTTTTCTAGATTGGTAGTTTTTCCTCAGCATACTGACTTCAGACTTCTCTTATTGCTGCTAAGAAGTCAGTTAACTGTACTCTACCACTCTCTTAAGATAATCTGTCTTTCCTCTTGGGCAGCTTCTAAGATTTTCTCTTTGTGTTTGGCGTTCTGTAGCTTCTCTGTGATGAATCTATGTGTGACTTTCTTTTCATTTATCCCACTTGGTAGTTTTGGAACTTGTGGCTTGGCTTTTTCCACTAGTCCTAAAAAGTTTATGCCATTATCTCTTCAAATATTTGCTCCAGTTAGGTATTTGTTAGACCTTCGATTCTAGCCTCCACGTTTCACAATCTCTTTTTCTCTCTGTGTGGCATGCTGATGATCTTCAGATATGTTCTTCAGTTGTTGTGTTCTCTTTAGCAGCTATAAATTCTGAGATTAAAACCTTTCCATTGAATTATTAAATTGTATTTTTCATTCTATAAGTTAACCTTGGCAGTTCTAATTTTACTCGGCCATTTTAAAATTCTCTTGCTTTTTTCTTAGGTATACATGTTCTTCTTTTATTTCTTTAAACATACGAGAGATACTTCTGTTACTTATCTCCCTGTGATCATTCTAGTATACAGAGTCTTTCTGTGTCTCATTCTGCTTTTTGTTGTTTCTATAAGCTTTACTCATGATGCCTTGTTTCTTTGTGTGTGTTGTGATTTTGAGCTTAATTTCTTGGAACTTTTTGTTGCTGCTGTTGTTGTGAGAGGCAGGGTCTCACTCTGTCGCCCAGGCTGGAGTGCAGTCATGGCTTACTGCGGCCTCAGCCTACCAGGCTCAAGTGATTCTCCTGCCACAGCCTCCTGAGGAGTTGGGGCTACAAGCATGTGCCACCATGCCTGGCTAATTTATTTTAAAATTTTGTAGAGTCAAGGTCTCGCTATGTTGCCTAAGATGGTATTGAACTCCTGCGCTCACTCGTGCAACTTTTATCTTTAGGAATTATTTGAGATTTGGGGTGAACATGGGTTCTTCCAGAGAGAATTAGCATTTGCTTCTGGCAGGTACCAGGGAACACTACATTTTAAATTAAAATCTTAAGTTGAGGGGTTTTTTTGTACTACAGATACAGTGTGAATTTTGGCTACAAATATATCTGAGGGCTGGTTGTGAATATGAATTTTCAAGGGAGATTTGTTTTCTCCCTACCTATTGCCATGTAACAAAGTACCCCTGAACCTAGTAGCTCAAGGTAACAAATGTTGGTTATATCAGAGATTCTGAGGGTAAAGGAATTAAGAATGGCTTAGATAGATGTTATGTGTAAGTAGCCAGGCGTGCTGGCGCATGCCTGTAGTCCCAGCTACACCAGAGGCTGAGGCAGGAGAGCCACTTGAACCCAGGAAACGGAGGTTGCAGTGAGCCAAGATCATGCTATTGCACTCCAGCCTGTATGACGAGTGAAACTCCGTCTCAAAAAAAAAAAAAGAAATGAAATGAAATAAAATGAAAAAGAAATAAAAATATATTTTTAAATTTTTATTTCTTTTCTTTTTTTTTGGAAGCAGAGCCTTGCTCTGTTCCCTAGGCAACTTCCACTTTCTCCCTGGTTCAAACGATTCTCTTGCCTCAACCTCCCAAGTAGCTGGGATTATAAGCATGCACCAGTGCACATGGGTAATTTTTATATTTTTAGTAGAGGTGGAGTTTCGCCATGTTGGCCAGGCTGGTCTTGAACTCCTGACCTCAAGTGATCTGCCCGCCTTGGCCTCCCAAAGTGCTGGGATTACAGGTGTGAGCTGCCGCACCTAGCCAGCGGGCTCTTTCTTATAAGACTTTGTGGACATTCAATTAGCTGATTTGTTAAATGATCTTCAAAATATTTGCTTGCATCAAGGAAAGGAAATCAGGTGGCAAATACCCCTATATATAGCTCCACCTGCCTCCTTCCTTCATCAAAGACTTAAGAAGTAGACTAGGCCTCCTCTTTAATCCATTTCTAGAGTACATTAGGTGATGATGGACAATACCTTTCACTGACATGGGATCCTGGGGATAGTCTCCCAGCAGGCTGCGTAAGCCTATGTGCAGTGGTGAAGGCCCCCAGGCAGCTCTCTTCAGATGAATCTTCAAGGCATGGCAAAGCTCATGACACTTGCATTTTAAAAGGGAGTTTCTTTGGTGTGGGTAAAACTCAACCAGATATGGTTAACACTTTGACCTCGAGGACGAACCATAAAATTATAGGGCAGCGACCTCCTCTTCGCTACTGGTTCCTGAGAGGGGCAGTGGTGAGTTTATTTTCATAGGCTATCAAATCAACTTACCCATTTTCAGAGTTTTCTTTCTGATCTTCATAGGAATTCCATCAAGGGAAGAGTTCCACTGGATTTTTGGAAATGGGTCACTGTAGAAATTAATCAAGTGTTGGTTGAGGACTTGATAATTGGAGTGGATTCTGGTATTCCCAAAGGCAGTAACTGGGCCGAGGGGTGAAGAGGGGATGGGAGAACAGCCGCAGTGATTTTTCAGTACTTCAGAAGCTTAATGAAGTTTGAAATTCGACCCAGGATCTGTCTACACTGGCTGATGGATCATCCTGCTCTGTTTATGACTGGAATGACATTGGCTTGATGAGCAGGCACAGCTGTCTCTTGCTGATGCATGGTGTTTTATGTCTGATGGTTACAGATGAGAAAGGGAATATTATTTAGCAACTGCTAAATAGTCTTTTAAACTGCCACCTGCACTCTTAGTACTGGTCTTTTCCTGTAGAGTTGGCTTTTCGAATCCAGCTTCCGGAGTGATTTCTCTAAAACACTGATGCGATCGCTTCTCAGCCTTTCAGCTAAGATCAAGTGTAGTATCTAAAACATTGATGTGGTCAGGATACCTACCATGACTTGGCCCCTGTATTTCTCCATCCGCATCTTTCAATTCTCCCTTCTTAGACGTGACTCCCTGGCTTTAAGATGGAGCTATATACAATTCCATGAATGAGACAGCACTGTTTATACCTCCCGGGCTCTGCACCCTCTGCCTTTATTCACCTGGAAATGAAGACACACCTCAGTTACCTTATCTGCAGAGTCTTCTTACCCCCGTTAGCTGAGTTAGCCACATTTTGTTTTCTGTCACTATCGTACATTGTAGAAATCTTTTAAACCCTACTTTTCTTTTTCTTTTTTTCCTTAGCTCTTCTTTTAGGTTCATGGGTACATGTGCAAGATTGTTGTGTAGGTAAACTGTGCATCACAGGGGTTTGGGATACAGATTATTTTGTCACCCAGGTAATAAGCATAGCACCTGATAGGTCATTCTTGGATCCTCTCCCTCCTCTCTCCTACCACCCTTGAGCAGGCCCCAGTGTCTGTCCCGCTCTTCGTGTCCATGTGTTCTCATCATTTCCCTCCCACTTCTAAGTGAGAACGTGCGGTATTTGGTTTTCTTTCCTGCATTAGTTTGCTTGAGATAATGACCTCCAGCTCTATTCATGTTACTGCAAAGGATATAATCTCATTCCTTTGTGTATACTCACCACATTTTCTTTATCCAGCCTAGCATTTTAGGTTGATTCTGTGTCTTTGCTGTTGAAAACACCACTTTTCATAGTGTGTTAATATAACTGGTTTATACACGTTTCTCACTCTCTGGAATAGGAGCGATTTATAAGTCTAGTACCAAGCATAGGACCGGACACAAACCACTTTCTTCATAAGCGTTTGTTGGATGAGCGTATGAAAACATTAGAGGTCTTGGTGAAGGAAGAGCTGGTTACCATTGAATCTAGTGGATTCCACAGGGAAAAGAGCAGCTTCCTATGTTGACTTTGTCCAGCTAAGTCTGATGAGAAGCAGCATTTGCGATTGGTCTGAAAAGTATGAGTAAAGCACAGATTATTATGAAAATATAATGGTTTAGAAGTATAGCATTTTGGTATATTCATTTCTTTTCTGAAACATTAATTAGCTAAGGTAAAGATGAGGATTTTGCCATGTGATAAACTAGCATCAGTGAAAAATCATCAGTATTAAAATGAACAGTCAGGAAATGGTGGTAAATAGGATAGACAGGTGAAAGCTTAATATCTATATTATAATGAGCTATAATGAGCTATATATCTGATCAGAATATCAAGATCTACACAGAAAATTGGGTAAAGGATATGACCATGTATGGATACTTGGTGAAAACATGGGCATACACTATTTTAAGAGTCACGTAAAATACTCATGTCCTTTGACCTAGTCACCCCATGCTCAGGGCTTTTAAAAAATAAAAATTTAAAAGCAGGACAGTGCTACAGACATGAAGTTGATTATTGTAACTTATACATTTTGATATTTATGATATCAAAATTAGAAATAATTCAGCCTCTAACATAGGAGGGAGAATTATGTAAATGCTGTCATAGCCACACAAAGCACTATAATATGCAATAAGTAAAATTGTTTTCTTTTCTTTCTTTTTTTTTTTTTTGAGATAGAGTCTTGCTCTGTCATCCAGGCTGGAGTGCAGTGGTGCAATCTTGGCTCCCTGCAACCTCCGCCTTCCAGGTTCAAGCAATTCTCCTGCCTCAGCCTCCCCAGTAGCTGGGACTACAGATGCATCCTGGCTGATTTTTTTGTATTTTTAGTAGACAGGGTTCGCCACGTTGATTAGGCTGGTCTCAAACTCCTGACCTCAGGCCATCCACCTGCCTCGGCCTCCCACAGTGCTGGGATTACAGGCGTGAGCCACTGCAACCAGCCAGGAAAATTGTTTTCAATATTTAATCATGTCAAAAGTACTTTTGGTAAGTGGCAGGAGCAAATTACAAAATTATCTCTTAAGTTTATGTTATATGTGTGCTTAAGGAGAGAGTCAAGGAGGGAAACTGGAAGAGAAAAAGTTTTATGGTGGCTTTAGGGGTTGTTTTGGTTTGGTTTTGGAATTGTGGGTGAATAAACTTGCTTTTTTTTCTTTTTTTGAGACAAAGTCTTGCTCTGTCACCCAGGCTGGAGTGCAGTAGCACGATCTCAGCTCACTGCAACCTCTACTTCCTGGGTTCAAGCGATTCTTCTGCCTCAGCCTCCCAAGTAGCTGGGACTACAGGAGCATACCCACCATGCTTGGCTAATTTGTTTGTATTTTTAGTAGAGATGGAGTTCTGCCATGTTGGCCAGGCTGGTCTCGAACTCCTGACCTCAGGTGATCTACCCGCCTTGACCTCCCAAAGTGCTGGGATTACAGGTTGTGAGCCTACCGCACCTCACCTAATAAACTTTCTTTTATTTATTTATTTATTTATTTATTTATTTATTTTTTACCACCACTTGTCAGCAGAAATCGACCTAACAAACTTTCTCTTCTATTGTTACAACAGTAAGGAGGCAGGGCGGAGCAGGAAGCAGTGGGAACAACGCTAGACTCGGAGCCATGTACCAGCTCCCTCGCTTGTTCTCTTTATAATCTCAATCCAGTTCCTCAATCTTCTTATCTATAAAGAGGAAATAGAATAACTAGGTATGAGAGCATTCAGAAGCGGCACATGAGATGACAGTACACGCAGCTAGGCACTGCATCAAAGTGAGCTGAACGCAGCTTGAATAAATATGTCCACACGATGACTTCGTTTTCACTGTGGTAGAAAAGATTGCAGTGCTCGTTAAATCAGAATCCTCTTTGAACTTTAAGAGAAGTATTGACAGGGTCACTAATATGCACAGGTAAGTAGGGAACTTCAGGAAACAAATCATCCTGCTCTCAGGTCCCTCTTTGTGAATTTGTGTTTTCTGCTGTTATTGGCAGAATGGGGAGTGAAAGAGGAAGGGTTGTGTAAACAGCTAATGGAGGAGTGTGGTCTAGGGAAAGTGGGGAAAGAGATCTTATAACATTTTTCACTTTCTAAGATAAATAGTAACTCTTTGGCCTCACATTTATCTCTTTTTTAATATTTTAAAACTTGCTCAGAGATATAGATTCATAGAATATTGTGGGTACAAAGCACTTTCCAGTACAAGATGGCCAACTGACCACCTCCTTCTCTCTCTTCCAAATGTTACTTCTTTCAAAAAATGAGAATCCTTTTAAAAATGGAGTCAGTAAGAAGGGAGCTGTTTGTACATGACAGATTTCAGAAGAATCTGTGGTGACTGAGGATAAGGAAGTCTCAGTCCCTAGTTAGTGTGGAATGGAGTTACGGGAACAGAGAGCAGGGAGTAGACTGATCTCAAAAAAACGTGGAGAGCCAGGTCCTCGGAATACATGAGTGGCAAAGGATAGGAACGAAATGGAGCTGACGGTGAGAAGCATAATTAAACCTTACGTATTTTCTGCCAGGTCCTCCACTCCTCCACCTCAGATTCAAACACAGACCATCCATCAGGGAGGCATCTTTCTGCCAAAAACCAGGGGGGCTCCTTAAAACATTAAAAAAAATAAACAGCCCCAGATTAAAGTCCCTCCACATTACATCTGATTGTGCCAAAGCACCCTAAAACAAAACCCCCAGAGCTGGGTGCAGTGGCTCGCACCTGTAATCCCAGCACTTTGGGAGGCCAAGGCAGGAGGATCACCTGAGGTCAGGAGTTCAAGACCAGCCTGGCCAACCTGATGAAACCCCATCTCTACTAAAAATACCAAAAAAAAAAAAAAACTTAGCTGGGTACAGTGACGGGCACCTGTATTCCCAGCTACTCAGGAGGCTGAGGCAGGAGAATCGTGTGAACCCAGGAGGCAGAGGTTGCAGTGAGCTGAGATCATGCCACTGCACTCCAGCCTGGGTGACAAGAGCAAAAAACTTTGTTTCAAAAAAGAAAAACCCCAAAAAACCAAAAAACACCCCAGAGTATAAGCCCTGCTCCTGTACACAGAGCAGGACCGTTAGAGAGAGGACGGTTATGCAGATGTTGGGACATTCATTTTCATTACCATTGAATAGGAATGAACAACCAAGCATGGCCAGACACTGAGGACAAGCATCAGGCCTCCAACAGGAAAGAGAAAGACCAAGATGAAATAAACAGGAAAGTGACTCTAGAGACAACAAAGAATTCAGGGGACAGGAGAGATCTTAAGTAAAAAAAAAAAGCAAAATCCGTCAAGTTTATATCCTTCAGAGGTATATCACATCCATAAGATAAGAATGGGATACTTTGATAAAGAAGCTACTAGAGCACAAGAGTTCTTTGATATTAAGAAGAATCTCCTAGAAATTAGAACCAGAATACAGAGATAGAAATCACAAAACATAAGAGATGATGAGGAACAATCTAGAATGTCCAAGTTGTTACCTAGAAGAAAGAAAAAATTGGAGAAAAAAAAAGTCAAAGAAATAATACAGAATTTTTCCAAAATTGAAAGGGATCTCTGAGTTTTTGAACATAATGAATGCAAAGAATATATATAATCAGATGTTTCATTTGGAAATTTTAGGACAGTGAGAATAAAGAGTCGACAGAGGGCCAGGCATTATGGCTCACTCCTGTAATCCCAGCACTCTGGGAGGACAAGGTGAGCAGATCGCTTGAGGCCAGGAGTTCGAGACCAGCCTGGCCAATATGATGAAACCCCGTCTCTACTAAAAATACAAAAACTAGCCAGGCATGGTGGCGCGCGCCTGTAGACCCGGCTACTCAAGAGGCTGAGGCAGGAGAATTGCTTGAACCCAGGAGTTAGAGGTTGTAGTGAGTGGAGATCGCGCCATTGCACTCCAGCCTGGGTGCCAGAGTGAGACTCAAAAAACAAAACAAAACAAAACAAAGAGGCAGCATGGTTCTGGAGAGAAAAATCCAGTCCCTTTCCCTTTCAAAGAAACAAGAATAAGATTGGCATGAGCCACACTACATGACAGAAGACAATAAATAGTACCTGTGACATTGTGAGGGAAGATGATTTTCAACATACATTCTATGCCCTTCCAGCTATCAGCGAACTGTTTACCCCCACATGCTGGTTATTAGGAAGTTACTTGAGACTGTGCTCCAGTGGAGGAAGTCATGAGATCCTAGAAACAGGAGCTAAAAGCCAGGAGAATAATGAAGGGAAGTCTCCGAATATCATTTGGAGAGGGGAGTCAGTCTCTTGGAGCAGGAAGACCAAGAATTCCAAATAGGCATTTTCTAGGGTAGAAAGAGGGGGTATCTGGAGAAACTTGACACCACCCTTGGATATCTGGAATAACCTAAAGAGGTGCTGAGCTCAAACCAGGCAGAAGAAAAGAAACCACAGGCATAGGTGAAAGGATACAAAAAGCTGAGCAAGACCATTTAGCTTTATGGAGGCCGATATTTATACAATTATACTGTGAGTACTGTTGGTTGATTTTGAATTCAAAGTCAATACAAAGTCAATATCCAGAAAAAGACAGGACTTATGGCTATAGGACAGTGTTTGTTTGTTTTTGAGACAAGGTCTTGTTCTGTCACCCTGTCTGGAGTGCAGTGACGTGATCGTGAGTCACTGAAACCTCGACCTCCTGGGCTCAAGGATCTTCCCACCACAGCCTCCTAAGTGGCTGGGACCACAGGCCTATGCCATCATGCCTACTTTTGAAAACAAAATTTGTAGAGTTGGGGTCTCCCTATGTTACCCAGGCTGGTCTCAAACTCCTGGGCTCAGGCGATCCTCCTGCCTTGCCTCCCAAAGTGCTGGGATTACAGGCCTAAATCACCACCTGACCAGGACAGATGGTTTTAACTTTGACAGTGTAAAAGTACAGCTCGTGGTGTGAAGGTAAAATGTGGAAGAGAGCTCAGGGAAGGGTGCAGGTAGCTTCATCTTAAAACATGTGGACACAAAGGGTCATATGCTCATTGATGGAACTAAGAAATACAGATATAAGGATATTACTTTAAAGGTACAAAGGTAACTAGGGGAGAAGCTGAAAATGGTTATATAACCATAATAACAAGAAAGGAAGATAAACTTTCTTTATCTTCTGGGATATACTCTCAAGTGTTAAAGAAATCAATGATAAGAAATAGCAGTACACATATATTACTTAGAGAGCAGAAGAAGCAAAAATAGGAACAATTAAATAATTTTCAAATGTACTGGGCATGGTGACTCACACCTGTAATCCCAGCACTTTGGGAGGCCTGGGCAGGTGGATCACCTGAAGTCAAGAGATTGAGGCCATCCTGGCCAATATGGTGAAACCCCATCTCTAGTAAAAATATAAAATTAGCCAGGCGTGGTGGTGCATGCCTGTAATCCCAGCCACTCGGGAGACTGAGGCAGGAGAATCACTTGAATCCGGGAGGCGGAGGTTGTAGTGAGCCAAGATCACGCCATTGCACTCCAGCCTGGGCAACAAGAGTGAAACTCCATCTACACACACACAAAAAGCATTTATAGATTCTCCACCTGGATTCATCACTTGTGCATAGACTTGTTTCTCCTCTCTCTCGCTCTCTCTCTCTCTCTCTCTCTCTCTCTCCCCCCCCCGCCTCTCTCTCTCTCTGTGTTTTCTGCATCATTGGAGGACTACATACATGGCCTTTACCCTTAAATACTTCATTATATGTTTCATGATAATATGTAGAAATATTCTCTGTCATAACCACAGTAGATTGAACATTACACAGCACTTTAGCAATAAGATTAACATTTTTCCTATGCTAGGCTATCTCCCTCCAGAGTCTGTCATGTACCTGTTTTCTTCTCACCTCCCACTTCCCAGCCTTCTGCTATTTACACCATTCTCTCTACTTGTTTTTGCTCTTTTGTTTTAAGGTCTTTCAGTTTATAATGATTTGGATGATTCCTGAAGCTTAAAACACAGACACACTTAGAAGTCTCCAGTTCCTTTGATTTTCTAAAAAAGCACTGATACTCTTGAGTCTTTGACCTTCCTTTTGAAAAATAAATGTTGTGAATATGTTTCTGAAGGTTTAACAGCTTTTTTTCTTTTCTCTCTTTTTCTACTCTGGTTTATAGTTTGAAAAAGTACCAGAAGGTCCTATCCCTCCATCTACACCAAAGTTTGCCTATGGAAAGGTCACTCTGGGAAAGGTAAGGAAAGAAAAATAACAGAAACGTTGAAAGTGAGACGGGAGGGAGAAAGTGGAATTTAGCAGCAGTGAGTGAAAGCGCCGTGCTGGAGGGTTTGGTTCTCTATTTTTCTGCGAATTTGTTTTCTGCGAACCTGATGGGGTAAACGATCTTTCTGGGAAAATGGGGAGATACAAGTGGGAAGATACTTAGGTTTGTTGACAGGATGAGCAGATGGGACGTGGGTGGGAGTAGAAGGCATTCTTGGATCATCTGGGTCATCTTGATTCCTTTATCAGTGGTTAAAACAGTGTCAAGGGCCTTTGTGAAAATAGCATGCCACCTCATTGTTCTGGCTGACAAGGCTCTGTTTCATAATTTACCTTTTTTTAAGGATTTCCAAAAATCAGTGGTCTTTTGATAGATCTCTGCCCTAAGTTATATGCCATCCTCCATCTCGAAGTCATGTCCTAGTTTTTATGGTCTGGTTTATATGCTAAATGGAGACATCAGGGGAGAAGCTAGAAATCAGTCACACATAGGAGTTAGGGGAATGTATTCTAGGAAAAGTAAAAAAGAAGAGATGTTTTACTTAATAGTCAGAGGAGTGACGCAGCCGAAGTCGATTTGTTTTGACCATCTGTGTCTTCAGGTTTTCCCCTTTCATAATCCCTGACTCCTACATGTATTAAGTCATAAGAAAAAAAAAACAAGAACCGTTACCTATTTCTTAAGAATCTCAAGATCCTGAAATAGTATCATAAGTTTTTATCTTCAAGCCAAATGCCAAACATGATTATGTAATTTTTCCATCCAAGAAGCCCTTTGACACGGTTGGTTGGTTGCTTGAGTTCTTGTAACATTTTCCACCTAGTGTCAGATACGTGCGCTACATTCTACAAAGAATGTGGTCTTGCTCTCTGATAGGGATCTATCTTCTGACTGATCAGCCTTGAATCACTCTTGTAAAGGGAACACCTTCGACTTGCTCATCGCTACAGCTACTTAAGGAAAAGTTTGGTTTGTTTGTTTCAGAGCCGTGACAAATCTCTTTTTATGCAACAGAAAACAGCTCCAAATGTTCAAAACAACATTGCTAAAACAAAACTAGCTTACTACCAAAAGCACATTCTGTTTATCATGAAGGAAAATGGTGTGAGCAGAAATGACTTTTCATTTTTAAATAAATATATACAATTTAAGATAGCAAATCAGCCCATAACTGAATTAAGTTTATGTAGAACACAGTTATACAGAAAAAAGTTTTCACCATGAGTTGAATTTCTTAGTGTCCAGGTGGGAAAACACCCATGTAACTGGCTTGATGAAATTGTAAATCAGATTTTTTTCCTTGAAGCTGCACATCAGCGAGGTAACCATGGGAAGTGTTTATAAAATTCCTAACTGGGCTGGGGATGGTGGCTCACGCCTGTAATCCCAGCACTTTGGGAGGCCAAGGCAGGAGGATCACCTGAGGTCAGGAGTTCAAGGCCAGCCTGGCCAACATGGTAAAACCCTGTCTCTACTAAAAATACCAAAATTAGCCAGGCATGGTGGCACATGCCTGCTCAGGAGGCTGAAGCAGGAGAATCTCTTGAACCCAGGAGGAGGAGGTTGCAGTGAGCCAAGATTACGCCACTGTAGCCCAGCCTGCCAGCCTGGGTGACAGAGTGAGACTCTCAAACAAAACAAAATTCCTAACCAGTATTATGTCATGGAAAATCCTGGAGTTTGGAGCCAAATCTAACTCCAAATCCTGGCTCTGTCATTACTCGAGTGGACTTCTCTGAGCCTCCACAACACAGGGACAGTAGTACCTGCCTCACAGGGTAGCTGTGAGTATTCAATGAGCTAGTGCCTATAAAACGCGGCATCCCACCTGTAGCGTGTAGGCATGCAATGGCTGATAGCTGTTATTATTTCTATTATTGCATCAGAATAAGTATCCTGGGTTGCAAAAATACACAGTCCTTTGGATTGAATATAATAAATATTTACCAGGTATCTACTATGTTCTGGGCATTGGGGCTGAGTACGGAGCATATCTTATCCTTAAGGAGCTGACAGTCTGGTGAGGAAGACAAAGACGAGCAATTGAAAAATGATACAGGCATGGAAAACAGGCCATACCCAAGTTCAGAGGAGGGCGAAGTAGCCAGGAGGCATTAAATATTAAGGTGACATAATAATAGCATGTCGAATCTTGGTTGGATGTAATTGGCCTCTGGTTACTACTTTTACTTCTCAGTTGCTTCACTAGAGGTGTTCAGAAAGGGTTTATAGGGAGGCAGCATCTGAGCCTTGGTGTTCATTCATTTTAAGGGCCTTTTATAGATCTCTGAGCAGGTTGAATTTCTGAATAGGTATGTTTGAAACTTTTTTTTTAAGACTACCATCATTCATAGTTTTCATCAGGAGTTAGGGAGGAGATGGAGGGACTAAGGAAGACTGGGAAGCAACATTGAGTGGAATTTGAACGATTTAGGTTTATTTAGGGGTTTGGTCAAACCTACTGATGTCTTTGATAATTAGGAAATGACGCTGCTCTCTACTCTGATGACCAGTGAGGGGTGCAGTGTGTGAATGCTGCTTTTGTTTCTTTTCAGTTAAAGACAGTGGAAGCAGCTCTGGACATTCTGTGTCCCTCTGGGCCCATCAAAAGCCTTTATCCCTTGACATTTATCCAGGTGAAACAGGTAGGCCTTCAAAGGTAATGCCTCACCTCTTTTTCTGTGTTTTCCGCAGTGCCCGTTCTGAGTGCAGGGGCCAAAATGCTAAGCAAATATATCAGATCCCAGGGAAATTAACCACGAATTTCCAGGCTCTCTAGCTCCAGGCCGCATGGTGGGCTGATCATGCCTATTTTTCGGCCCCACTTCTCACTCATGTACGAGGTAGCCCAACCAGCTTCAGCATAATTCTGTACAAGTTATAAATTGAGTTCACTGACCAATCTACTCTTCATCACCAGGCATTGGTGGAAGATCACTGTTTTAATACTCAAAACAGTTTAATTATTTCCCTGCTCTTAGCTCAATGGCATAAGGACTGTGTTTTGTTTGTTTGGTAGACTGAGTTCTTTGAGATGATTTTTCCTGCTTTTGAAGAGAACACAGCACATCACCTTTTCTTTGTTTTAGTATTTGTATGTGCGTGTTTCATCTCCAGACACTGCCTCATCTTTACTTTTTTAAAGTTTTTCCCAGCGTTTTGTTTTGGAAAATTTTAAATCCAAAAAAAAGTTACAGTAGGCCGGGCGCGGTGGCTCACGCCTGTAATCCCAGCACTTTGGGGAGGCCGAGGCGGGTGGATCATGAGGTCAAGAGATCGAGACCATCCTGGTCAACATGGTGAAACCCCGTCTCTACTAAAAACACAAAAATTAGCTGGGCATGGTGGCGCGTGCCTGTAATCCCAGCTACTCGGGAGGCTGAGGCAGGAGAATTGCCTGAACCCAGGAGGCGGAGGTTGAGGTGAGCTGAGATGGCGCCATTGCACTCCAGCCTGGGTAACAAGAGCGAAACTCTGTCTCAAAAAAAAAGTTGCAAAACTAGTACAGCAAGCACCCATATGCTTTTTCCCCAGATGCACCAGCTGTTAACTTGCCTTTTCCCTACGTGTGTACGAAGTCAGCTGCTTTTCTTTTTCTGACCATTTGAGTTGTCAGCACAGGGCACGTCACATTTAAATACCACAGCATACGTCTTCTCAGAAAAAGGACATTATCCCGCAGGACCACAATGCAGTGGTCACACATGAGACATTTAACATCGATACAATCCCATTATCTAATATAAATTTTATTTTCAAGTATCCCTGCTCATTCCGATAATGTCCTTTACGGCCAAATGTTTTCTCAATCCATTTTCCAACTCCTAATCACACCCTGCCTTTAGTTATATCGTCTCTGTAGTCTTCTTCCATCTGAAACTCTTCGTAAGTCTCTCTCTCATGACATGGAAAAGGTCTGGGTATTTGTAGACATTTTTGAAAAGCTCTGGGTATTTGTAGACTTTCCCTCACTAATTAGATTCAGTAAAACATTTTTGGCCTGAACACAACAAAGGTGATGTGCCCTTCTCAGAGAACGATATCGGTCCGTGAGGCCAGCTTGTCCCTTCACTGCAGTGTTAAGCTTCAGCACTTAGGATCCCATCCTCCTTTCTGATTTTCTGTGGCGATCACCTTGTGGAAGAAGTCTGAACAGTAAGGCAGAATGATAACAACGTATCTAACCTTAGTGAAGTTTGCCTCCAGTTGCTATTTTTACACCTGTGATTTTCTTCTGACAATTCTATTTTGTAATAAAGTGAATAATTAAGCCCCCCCCCACACATTCACTGTTCCATGAACATTGTATAGCGTGCTCTGCAGTCCTAGCACCCACATCTCTAAAAGGAATTTGCCTGCACTTAGCAGGGCTGTTGAGCACTTCAGACAAGACATGATCCAAGAGCACATGGAGCCCGGGGAGGGAGTTCCAGGTTACTCTATGAACAGGTGCAGCCAGTGTTCTCTCTTAGACCCCTTCTGCTTTCTGATCTTTGGCCAGCGCTTTCAAACTGGGTGGGGCTTCCTGGACCCTGGCTATTTCAGATCTGGGGCAAGTCCACAGAACATCTATTTCCAGCAGAAGCCCCAAAGGCACAGACTTAAGGGAGTGGGGCTCAGCCCAGTGTCTCCGCAGGGACCCCCTGAGCCTCAGCCACACCTGCCCGGGGAGCATCACAGCTTCTTCCCCTCCTTCTGGAAGCCCTTGACAAAGTCTTCCTCAGCCCTTGAGGGAACTTACCACTTTAGCTAGTTTTCAAAATAAGTGAATAAATAAACAAGAAGGAGATGGAGATGCGGAGTCTGGGCGGGAGGTGTTCTTATGCTACAGAGTTTGTGTGGTACTCGTCGCATTTCTCGTGCTCGGCTCATTGCTGCAACACAGGAATGCAGATTGATGCTTTCCCCAGCTCCTCCCAGTCACCTTGCCGCTTGCTTGAAGCGTGCTTGCTTTCTGGGCCCTGGCAGTTGGGGACCTTTTCTCTGTTCCATGCGGGATCTCTGTTTGCATTCTCTTCCATAACTCAGGATGTTGTCCCGGCTCTGCCCTAATAATGTCCACAGCAGGAAGTCAATAAGCAAAGGCAATGGCTATAATTCTGTGGTTGCTGTTACTGCCGAGGCTGATTGTTTGAGGCTTTTCTTTTGGACCAGGGATGTCAGCATCTAAAAATATTTTCTGACTCAGTGGTCAGTTACAGTTGAGTCTCTTAACTATTCCTTTCCCCCGTTCCTCCACTTAAAACAGTTCTGTCGGACTGTGTTGTTATTATTATTAGAGATGGGGTCTTGCTATGTTGCCCAGACTAGCTTCGAACTCCCGGCTCAAGAGATCCTCCCAATTTAGTCCCCCAAGTAGCTGGGACTACGGGTGCATGCCACTGCACCCCCTCATTGCCTTTTGTTTTGTATGTTAAAGCAGTTTGAGCCCAAGAAACTGCCACACTTTTGCTGAGCGGAACTTCATCTCTTGGCTTTGCTGTTTGTTTACCTTGTTTTTTTTTTTTACTTAGTTTTGTTTTTTGAGTTAACATTCGTAACTTTTGCTGTATATGATATAATCCCCTGTATAACCCTGGGCAAGTGACTTAACCCACTCAGGGTCCAGGTTCCTCTTGTGGGAAAGGGAAGTTTGATAGGGCACTGTGCGGGGTTCCTTGCAGTTTACTACTTTGATGGATATTCGATGTCCTAAAAGTTTAAGCCAGTTTTCTTTTTCAAACTGAATCTTTCTGGAGGTGGGGAAGATTTTCATTTCTTACTGTTTGCAGAACAGTGCTTTCATACAGATCTAGGGTAACCAAGTTCTCTTTCAATGCGTGGCAGTAGTGATGTCTTTTCCTTAAATCCTTTTCTAACCAGTATTATGGATTTGTGCTGTACCGGACAACACTTCCTCAAGATTGCAGCAACTCAGCACCTCTCTCTTCACCCCTCAACGGAGTCCACGATCGCGCCTATGTTGCTGTGGACGGGGTAAGGATCGTCTCTGGACTGGGCATTTTGACCCAGTGAGGGTGGGATGAGTAGGAGCCTGCACTTGTTAACACGGCGTTTGAGGTCTTGGCTCGCCTCTTCAACCTCGGGCCCCACCCCCCATCATCGTCTTCTTTTTTTTCTCTCTCTTTTCTTTTTTTTTTTGAGACAGGGTCTTGCTCTGTGGCCCAGCCCGGAGTATAGTGGTGTGATCACAGCTCACTGAAGCCTCAACCTCCAAGGCTTGAGTGATCCCCCTACCTCGGCCTGCCTTGTAGCTGAGACTATAGGGGTGCACCACCATGCCTGGCTAATTTTTTCTTTTTGTAGAGGCAGGGTCCTACTATGTTGCCCAGGCTGATCCTGAACTCCTGAATTCAAGTGATCCTCCTGCCGCAGCCTCCCAAGTTGCTGGGATTACAGGCATAAGCCATCACACTGGGCTCCACCCCTCTTGTTGGTGACCCTTAGCTGTGCCCCTGGCTTGCTGTGAGGCCTCATGCATGGGCCCTTTGCTGGAATACACCCTACCCACCATCTTAACCCAGAGGGCTGTGCTTGAGGCCCCACCCGCTCAGAAGCCTTCTGGGTCTCCCCATGAAAACCGACCTTCTCTGACTGATGGTATCGTGCTGCCTTCCTTGCTCCTTAAGGGTCCCATTTCCGATTCAGTTTTGTACCTGCCTCCGTACAAAGTTCGCCTTTATCCTGCATGAGAAGTTATATTCTGAAGGACTGCTCATGACAATTACGGCCGAAATGCACAGGGAACTGTGTTTCATAACAAATCAGATGCATGGCAGGACCTCCAGTCCTCTCACTGAAATGGTCACAGGAAGGAACACATGAAAAGATTTTCCTCGCCAAGAAAATGTGTTCAGAAGACTTTAAATATTCCATTCTCTTGTAAGCAACAGCTTTCACTTGAGTGGGAGCGGATTTCTAGACATTCTGCTCTGTCGATGGTGACTGTTTCTTCGCTCCCAACTTGGGTGTTGTCTTAGTGAATTACGACCATCGTAAGGTCAATTTTAAAAGTCTAACCTTTTAAAAAGGAATGTTGCTGATAAAATACCTGTTGTTTTTCCTCCTTCTATTATATAATTTTCGTGGTTAATGCATCATGTCAAGTATTTTGAGGTGAGAATACTCCACCTAACTCTCTGATTTTATCTCGTTTATCTGATTTTGTCTTCTCTCTCCATGTTGTTTAGAAGCAATTTTTTTTGTGACTGACTTTTGTGCTGTCAGAACATGAAGCAGCTCCTCTAATAAGAATCCTCCCCTGGAATTTTGCCTCCCTCCTCTTTCCACTAAAAGTAAATGGGCAGTAAAACATTCCGGGGTAAGGGAAGCCAGCTTAGACTGTTCCGAGCTCTGAGCTGTGTCTGGCAGTGTTCCCGTTTAGGAAGCAGTGACTAGGGAACTTTCCCACCCAGCCCATAACTTGGGCTGAAATGCTATCAAAGTGTTTCTTTCCAAGTCTGGAGATGCTTCAAGGCAAGAAAATGAGCTGAGCGTGATGTGATGCCTCTCTGCTGACCGTCTTACCCTCAACTCAGTTCTCATTTGGTCTGGAACCCACAGATCCCCCAGGGAGTCCTTGAGCGAAACAGTGTGATCACTCTGAACATAACAGGGAAAGCTGGAGCCACTCTGGACCTTCTGGTAGAGAACATGGGACGTGTGAACTATGGCACATACATCAACGATTTTAAGGTAGGACAAACCACACTGTCAAGACTGAGGTTCAAGGGTTGACACCTTAGAAGTTGAAGCCCCGTAAAGTGGCTCACGCCTGTAACCTCAGCACTTTGCGAGGCCAAGGCAGGAGGATCATTTGAGGCCAGGGGTTCAAGACCAACCTGGGTAAAAGAGTGAGACCTGTACAAAGTTAGACAGGTTTGATGATGTGCACCTGTGGTCCCAGCGACTCAGGAGGCTGAGGCAGGAGGATTGCTTGAGCCCAGAAGTTAGAGGTTACCGTGAACTTTGATCGTGCCACTGTACTCCAGTCTGGGTGACAAAGTGAGACCTTGTCTCAAAAAAGAAGGAAGTAGTTGAGCTATTTTGAAGAGCTGCTTTCCTCTGTAGGTGATGAGAAAGCTGAGCTTTGCAAACAGACCCTTTCGCCTGTGTTTGAGCTTGGTCGTCCTGTAGAAAGAAACAGAAGGAAGCCCCTCCACCATGCTCTTCCTCTGCTTGAAAAGCGCACCAAGCTCACTGAAGGCACTCCTTTGCCAGCAAAGCCACCTGAGCCTCTGTTCTGCCCAGTGTCACAGGTTTGGATGGTTAGTTTGTGGCAAACTCTTCACTTGTAGGAAGCCTCTTCCCTCGGGGCACTGCCTGTCACTTCTGTTGACTGCTCCTGTGTCCAGGTGTCTAGCCCAAATCAGTTTTTCTAATACGTATTTTTAGAGCGTTATTCAGCAAGCACTTGTTAAGCTCCCACTCAGCGAGATGCCACACCAGGTGCTTTGGGGAATGCAAAGGTGTCGAGAGACAGGCTCCTCTCAGGGAGCTCACCCTCCACGGGGGGGAGAGAACACTTCATCCAGGGAACTGTGGCATCACCCAGGCTAGGACAGGACAGGTGTTTGAGGCTATTTCCTGACCCTCTTGGGATCAGGCAGTTACATCTTAGGGAACAGCTGTGTGCAGGCTGCCTTTGCCTCCAGTATAAATGTCTCTCTTCTAGTTCTTGTGCTCAGGGTGGACTTCATGGCTTCCTGCCTGGCTCTCACAGGCCACACTGACCCATGGGAGTGACTGCACTCTGTTGGGTAGCCTCTGGGTCCCCAGTACCTAGCAAAGAGACTGACACACAGCCACCTGGTCAGTAGTTACCAAATTACTGAATGGGCAGTTGACACTTGGTATCTGGGATTCCACTGGGGAATCCTACTGGGAATGGGGAAGTTCCCCACATACGAGCCAGGGAAGGGGGAGTTAGCTGAGCCTTGACAGCCCAGCCCCGGCCTGTGGGGAAGAAGTAGAGCAGCTTCTGAATTCAGGTCTGAGGTTTGCCATCATCATCGTTACGCTTCCTGTCCTCTTACGGTATCGCAGTATGCTCATGTATGTTATCTCACTTGGTCCTCAAAACAGGTGAGTGACTCAGGTGTGGTCCTCCCTGTGAGCGTGGCTGAGGTGCTCAAGGCCAAGATTTGCACCTGGCTGCAGCCACTGTGCCTGCTCCATCCACAGTGGGGTGACTATACCTTTGCATCCCCCACTCATTCCTTCTGTCCCCAGATTCCATCTTTTCATCTTCCTTCTTTGTTTTTTGAGACAGGGTGTCACTCTGTCACCCATCCTGGAGTGCAGTGGCACCATCTCAGCTTACTGCAACCTCCTGGACTCAAGCAATCCTTCATCCTCAGCCTCCCGAGTAGTTGGAACTGTAGGTGCACACCACCACGCCAGGCTAATTTTTGTACGTTTTGTAGAGACTGGATCCTCTTTTGTTTTTAGATGGAGTGTTGCTCTGATGCCCAGGCTGGAGTGCAGTGGCGCTATCTCAGCTCACTGCAACCTCCACCTCCCAGGTTCAAGCAATTCTCATGCCTCACCCTCCTGAGTACCTGGGATTATAGGCACCTGCCACCACATCCAGCTAATTTTTGTATTTTTAGTAAAGATGGGGTTTCACCATGTTGGCCAGGCTGGTCTTGAACTCCTGACCTCAAGTGATCTGCTCGCCTCAGCCTCTCAAAGTGCTGGGATTACAAGCGTGAGCCACCACGCCTGGGCCATCTTTCTTGGTGCCCATTTTTCTTCTGTTCTAGCAGTGGCTCTCAGCCAAATGCTGAAGATTTGGGAAATTTGGGTCAGCACTCTAGCAGCTCAACGCCCTTTTTGTAGAAGCAGAAACTCTGGGCCTTTTATAGAGACGTCATGACCTGCAAAGGAGAAAGCTATAGCTTGGGGAATATATCTCTTCCCAAGGATTTGTAATTCAGCCTCCAATTAGATCTGTGTTACTTCGATGTACACGTATTTTGAGGTTCATTTCCTGTTGGTGTTTTGTATTCCTGTTTCCCTGGAATGCAGAGACATGTGACCTTGTTCCTTCCCTCCCCAGCTCACTGTGCTCCGTTTCTGCTTTGCAGGGTTTGGTTTCTAACCTGACCCTCGGTTCCAGTATCCTCACGGGCTGGACAATCTTCCCACTGCACACCGAGGATGCAGTGCGCAGCCACCTGGGGGGCTGGGGACACCATGACAGTGGCCGCCGTGATAAAGCCTGGGCCCACAGCTCATCCAACTACACGCTCCCGGCCTTTTATGTGGGGAACTTCTCCATTCCCAGTGGGATCCCAGACTTGCCCCAGGACACCTTTATCCAGTTTCCTGGATGGACCAAGGTACGTGTCTTCATGGGAAGGGTTGGAATTCAGGCCTCAAACTTCTGGTTGTTAGTGTCTGAAAAAGAATCCCAAAGAGCCATTAAAGAAATATGGTGTGACGGTGTTGAATGTGGCATTTCAGAAATTCTTCAGGAGGCGGACTGTGGCAGATCTTCGGGGATTCCGTGGCCAGCTCGGAGGTGCCGCCATCTGCCCCCTTGTCACTGGCTTCCTCTAGTGAATGACACCTTCCTGCCTCCTCCAGGAAGAATCAAGTCCCCTGATTATGGGGGTGCTTGTTCTTTATCTAGAGGAAAATCCAATCTGGACAAAGGGGTGGATCCCTCTGGGAGAGTCTGTCTGTTTCAGTGGCATGATGTCTGCTCACTGCAATCTCCACTTTCTGGGTTCAGGTGATTCTCCTCCCTCACTCCCAAGTAGCTGGGACTATAGGCACGTGCTACCACATCGGGTTCATTTTTTGTGTTTTTAGTAGAGACAGGGTTTCACCGTGTTAGCCAGGATGGTCTCAATCTCCTGATCTCATGATCTGCCTGCCTCGGCCTCCCAAAGTGCTGGGATTACTGGCGTGATCACCACACCCAGCCCTGCTTTTCATGTATGCCAAGACTGGTGCTCCCAGAATATCCCCAGCTGCGTGCAGCCCTGCACGGGGCTCCTGCCGTGGTCTGTGTGCTCCCGCTCTTGCTTCCCAGTCACTCCCCCAGTTCAGTTTGGAGACATTGGCACTTCTTCCTTCACCGCCTTCTCCTCGCTCATGTGCCGTTTTCACCCTGGATCACCTTACCATCGCTCATCAACACATTTCTCATTCTGTGGCCACTATGTGCCCGCGGTTTGTGCCAGGCACTAAGGATTCAATCATGAATAAAACCAGACATGATCCTTTCCCTCATGGGACTTTCAGTCTAGTGGGGGAGGCAGACCCGTATTAAATAGTAAAAGCATAGCTGTGGTGGCTGCGAAGCAGAGCTGTGGGGTTGATGATAATTGGGGCATTTGGCCTTGTCAGAAAGGTCAGGGTAGGCTTCCCTAAGATAGTGATGCTTGTCAGAGATAGGAAGCATGAGCAAGAATTAACATGGCAAGAAGGGAAGAAAGTATGCTCCTGGGAGAGGGAAAGGTGTGTGCAAAGGCCGTGGGGTTGGGGAGATGTTAACAGTGGAAAGTAGGTAGACATTAGCTTGGGGCAGGCCTTCTAGGCCAGGTTCAAGTTTTGTCTTTGTGTTGAGAGCCATTGAAGCAGGAGAGTGACATGATAAGACTGCTCTGATAAGCTCCTCTGACCCCACTGTGCAGAGTGGTTTGCGTAAGGACACTTAGGCATTCAAGAAAACCATCTAGGAGGCTGGACATAGTCTCATTGAGAAACTGGGACGGTGGTATCTAAGATGGAGATGACATCAACTATTTCAGAGATGTTTGAAGTTGGATCAATAAACTGTGACAATGGATTGGACGTGAGGGTTTGGGGAGAGGGACGGGTCTCGGATGACTCGGGTCTCAAGCTTGCAGCTAGGCAGAATGGTACCATTTGCTGAAAAGAAGCAGCTTCAAAAGGGGCCTTGGCCCTAGAGAAGGGGATCATGAGTTGGGATTTAGACAAATTGTGTTTGAAAAGCTGCCTTGGTCCATTTGGGTGGCTATAACAAAATACCATAAGCCGAGTGGCTTATAAATGACAGATGTTTATTTCTCACAGTTCGGGAGGCTGGGAAGTCTCCAAGATTAAGGCTGCAGTAGATTTTGCTATCTGGTGAGAGCCTACTTCCTCATAGATGGCACCTTCTGTGTCCTTACATGGGTGAAGGGGCAAAGGAGCTCTCTGGGGTCTCTTTTATAAGGACACTAATTTCATTCATGAGGGCTCCACCTTCATGACCTAATCACCTCCCAAGGGCCCCACCTCCTAAACCATCACCATGGGGATTAGAATTTTAACAGATGAGTTTTGGGTGGACACAAACATCAGACCATAGCAGAGGCCTTGGAGAATGGCTGGGATAGACTGTTGGAGGAGGGTTGTTGGACCTATAGGCTCGGAATTCAGGGCAGGGGTCTGGACCAGGAATATATGCCAAAGATCATTGTTGTATAGATTGTTGAAAACTGAGATGGATGAGGTCCCCTAAGGAGAGAGGATGCAGAAGGAAGAGGACCTAAGGCTGATCTTTGAGGGACAAAAACATGACGAATCAAGAGGAGAGGCCAAAGAAGTGGGAAGAAAACCAGCATTTATGCTGCCAAGAGGAAAAATAAGATTAAGACAGAAGCACTTCTGTGGATTTAGAAGCAGGGAGCTCCTTGGGAATCAGTGAGGCCTGTTCCAGTGAAGTGAAGCATCTCCCAGCTAGGTTGCATTCTATAGAGAAGGGTAGGGCAAAGAATAGGAACGTGAATACTTGAATATAAACATTCTTTTTGAGAAATTTAACTCTGAAGAAGAGGAGAAAACTTTGTTAATAGCTAGAGGAGAGGGCAAAAGATGTGCATGGTGTGTGTTTAATAAATGCCCTTTTCTTTACGCATTGCTTCTTTGACGTTTATTGAAACGTCTTTTCATTATTCTATTCGAAATATTTTCTTTCTTTTTTTTTTCTGAGATGGATTCTCACTCTGTCGCCCAGGCTGGAGAGCAGTGGTGTGATCTCTGCTCACTGCAGCCTCCACCTCCCAGGCTCAAGCGATTCTCCTGCCTTGGCCTCCAGAGTAGCAGGGACTACAGGCACTCACCACCACGCCTGGCTAATTATTTTTGTATTTGTAGTGGAGACAGGGTTTCATCATGTTGGCCAGGCTGATCTTGAACTTCTGATCTCAAGTGATCCACCCACCTCGGCTTTGAAAAGTGCTAGGATTACAAGCGTGAGCCACCAGACCCAGCCTGTTAGAAATATTTTCTAGTTTCCCTTGTGATTTCTTCTTTGACCCATAGATTATTTAGAAGTATGCTGTTTAGGCTGGGTATGATAGCTCATACCTGTAATCCCAGCACTTTGGGAGACCGAGGTGGGCGGATTACCTGAGGCCAGGAGTTCAAGACCAGCCTGGCCAACATGGCAGAACCCGTATCTAAGAAAAATACAAAAATTAGCCACAGATGGTGGCAGGTGCCAGCTACTTGGGAGGCTGAGGTGGGAGAATCTCTTGAACCTGGAAGCCAGAGGCTGCGGTGAGCCAAGATGATGCCACTGCACTCCAGCCTGTCTCAAAAACAAAGAAAAAAGTATGTTGTTTAATTTCCACATATTTTGGGTTTGTAAAAGCGTATCTTATAATTATTAACTTGTAACTTAATTCCTCCATAAAACTTATCAAATTTCTCTCTAGGAAGAGAAATCTCCATGATCTAGGGTTAGGCAAAGACTTCTTGGATTTGACACCTAAGGCATCATCCTTAAAGAGCAAAAAGTGATAAATTTGACTTTATCAGAATTAAAAATGTTTGTCCTTCAAAAAGCATTCTTAGGAAAATGAGAATCCAGGCCACAGACTTGGAGAAAATAATTTCCAAATCCTGTCTCTGACAAAGGTCTTATGTCTCGAATATAATTCTTCCAATTCAGTAATAGACAAACAACACAGCCACAAAATGAGCCAAGGACTTGGAGAGACATTTGACCAAAGAAGGTAAAAAGTGGCTGAGTACATTCCCATTATAATACAAATGTCTATTGTAAACTAAAATCAGTGGCTGGTTAATGTTCGCCATTATGCATCGTTTGAGAAATGCAAGTCAAACCAAAATGAAATATGACTTCACGCTCACCAGAATGGCTGCAGTAGTAAGAGGGACAGTAAGCGGTGTGGGAAGGGACATGGGGGAAAGGGAATCTTCCCACATTGCTGGTAGAGAGATAAGATGGTACATTTGGGAGCACAGTTTGGCAATTTCTTCAAGGGCTAAACACAGATGACCATAGGACCCAGCAATTCCGCTCCTAGGTATATACACAAGAGAAAGGAAAACATGTTCACATGAAAACTTATGTGCAAATGTTTACAGCAGTATTTTAATAACTTTAAACTGGAATTCAAATGTCTGTCAACTAAGGAATAGAAAAAACATATATATCCATACTATTCCTCAGTGAAAAGGAACGGAATACTGATACATGCCACAACACAGATGAATCGGAAAAATACTATGCTAAGTAAAAGAAGCCAAAAATAAAAGGCTACGTGTTGTCTGACTCCATTTATGTGAAATGTACAGAAAAGGCAGCTCCATAGAGACAGTAGGTTGCTGGTTACCTAGGGCTCAGGGTGGGAATGGAGAGTGACTAAGTGGGCGTGGGGTTTCTTTTGGAGCTGATGGACATGTTCTGAACCTACCTTGAATGAGGGCTGCACAGTCTTCTTCGGTGTGTGTAGACTTGTTTTATGGCCCAGCACAGGTACATATCCTGGTGAACATACCTTTGGGATTTTAGGCTTTAAGATCGTCTTTCTGGCTGCATGTTGCTGTGCATCAAATTCTCATGCCTACCAACCTCGCTCTTAAATCTTACCAATGACCTGAAACTTTCCACCATTAAGGCCGCAGTTCCTCCTCTACCAAGCCTAGACCGTGTATCACGATCTTTTTTTAAAGTCATCAGTCCACCTGCGCCCTTGCCCCTTTGCCCTTCTACTCTGCCTCCTTCATTCCTCCCCATGTAGAATGGATCTGCTGGAGTCTGCTGGTTCACCAGTCACTGAGCACAGCTCGGGGACTTCTCAGTGCGTTCATTGCGGCTACGATCCCCTCATTGTTACCAGCCTCCAGAAGCCCTCAGATTTGCCCGGCAGCCCTTGGTCTCTCTCTGCTCCTTTCCCCCGCTGGCCTTTCAACCTTCACCACCCTCCTTCAGCCACCTGACTCTCCCCCCCACACACCGCCCCCCCACTGACGACCTCATCCTCCTTGCCGGCTATCAGGTGTAACTCCTTTGTTCCCTCAGCTTCCTGTCAGACTTATCTCTCTGCCTCCACCCTCATTTCCTGCCCAGTGGTGTCTAGGAGGAAGTCTGAGTTCTGAATCCCCTCCCCACCTTCTTCCTCCAGGCCAAGACCCTGTTCTCATATTTCCTCTACCTGCATTTTGTCAGCCTTTCCATCTTTCTGCCAAGTCCCATTTTTCAGCCAAAAAGTGGTAACTGGGGGCTCTGAGACCTAATCACAAAGAAAGCCTTCCCCTCCCCCTTTTTAGCTAGCAAGCATCTCTTGTTCCCCCGAGCCCTCTCTTTCTCCCCTCCTAATGCAGTAGAAACAAATGGAAAAGTATGGGATATGTTGGAGGTCAGAGATGGTTCACCTTGGCCAAGTCATAAAGGTGTCACGGGCAAAAGTTACTGACCCAGGCGTGCTGCTCAATACTGGATAGACACTATCTCCTTAGCCATCAAAAGAGGTACCTGTGGTAGATGGATCATTATCTCAAATTGCAGATGAGTATGGAGGCTGAGAGAGCTAAGCAACTTCTATGAGGTACGGAAGTGTTCAGTGGCACAGGTACCTGAGCCGCAGGCGTGTCTTGAAGGTCCATGTGAAAAAGCAGGCAGCCTTGTGAGCCAGTGAGGAGCTGTACTCATTATCTAGGCTGGAGCTGTTTATTTATGTGGTCAGTCTGATGAATGCTTTGCATCCACAGACTCAAAAGTACATCTCCACACAGTGTTGTGAATGTGTCAGAGGGTTCAGCTCCCAAAAGCCCATCGAATCCACATGTCCACTCAAAACTTGCACACAGGTCGGGGCGCAGTGGCTCACACCTATAATCCCAGCACTTTGGGAGGTCAAGGTGGGTGGATCACAAGGTCAAGAGATCGAGACCATCCTGGACAACAAGATGAAACCCCGTCTTTACTAAAAATACAAAAATTAGCTGGGCACAGTGGTACACGCCTGTAGTCCCAGCTACTCGGGAGGCTGAGGCAGGAGAATTGCTTGAACCCAGAAGGCGGAGGTTGCGGTGAGCCGAGATCGTGCCATTGCACTCCAGCCTGGGTAACAACAGCGAAACTCTGTCTCAAAAAAAAAGAAACTTGCACACAAGTAGGCATTGCACCATTATCCATACTTGCGAAAAGGCGGAAACAGCCCAAATGTCCCTCACCTGAGGAATGAATAAACAAAATGCAGTACATCCATACAATGGAATATGATTCGGCAGTAAAAAGAAATGAAGTATTGATCCACGTTACAACGTGGAAGAACTCTGAAAACATTAAGCTAATGAAAGACACCTGTCGCAAAGGACTGTATGTTATATGATTCCATTTATATGAAGTGTCCGCAACAGGCCAGTTCGTATAGGCAGGACGATCTGTGATTGCCCAGCAGGGAAACGAGAGCATTGGTGGGAGGGGAAGAGAATGCTGAAGGGTGCAGGGCTTCTTTATGGAGTGATGAAATGTTCTCAGATTGCCTGTGGGAAGGGTTGTACAGCTCTGCAGTATACCAAAGACCGCTGAATTGTGTGGTATATGAATTCTATGTCAATAAAGTGCCACACACACGCAAGGCCCATCCAGGAAGTATGTGGACTTTGGAGGGGAGGGGTGTGAAGGTGCAAGGTGCGCACACGTCCCACGTAACACAGAACCGATGTGGTTTCTGCTTTCTGGTGCTCAGTGGTCCCTGCTGCCTAGGACAGTCCCGGGCCAGCTCTGGGACTTCTAAATGATCAACCACCTGAGAACAGGCAGATCCCACGCCCACACTGAGTGCTAAGCTCTGGCGTTTGGAAAAATGAGCACTTTAGCACATAGTTTGAATGCAGGGAGCTAGTGGGGTGGGGGGGACCAAATGATGTCTGAAGCCCCAGCTGTTTCTAAAGCTGTTCAGTAACCCCCCACTCATCCTTCATCAGGAGAGGCCCCTCTCAAAGCCCCTGGCACAGGACTCTATGCTTTTCCTATTCATTTTGCTGTAAAGAAACTACCTTGATTTAGAGAACAAAGTCACTGATAAGGGCGATTCTCGAGATTAAAAAATCACTTTTGTTTACTCGGCTTTACTTTAGTCGGATGTGGCTTTCTGGTTAATGCCAAATGTGAATGAATATCAACTGGGACTTTGGTAGAAACGGGTCAGGCGTGTTTTGCTCTGTCCAGGAGACACAGGGCAGCGCTTTGACCTCACTGAGTTCTTATCTGACTAGAAACTCCCTTAGATAGGAAGCGTTCTCCTCCAGTGCTTTCCGCGACGTGTCCTGTGTGTCAGGGGTCCCCAGCCTTTTCAGTATCAGGGACTAGTTTCGTGGAAGACACTTTTTCCATGGATTGTGTATGTGTGGTGGGGGAGAATGGTTTTGGGATGAAACTGCTCCACCTCAGATCATCAGGCATTAGTTGGATTCTCGTAAGGCGTGCACAGCCTACATCGCTCCATGTGCAGTTCACAAAAAGGTTCCTGCCCCTGTGAGAATCTAATACCGCAGCCAATCTGACAGGAGGCGGCACTCAGGCAGCAATGCCCACTCACCCCCCACTACGCGGCCTGGTTCCTAACAGGCTGTGGACCAGTCTGTGGCCTGGGGTTTCGGGACCCCTGCTCTATGCCAAACCTCAAATGCCATGTGCAGCAGTGCTTGTGCTGCTTATCTCCCTTCCAGATGGCTGCGGGTAAGTCTCATGTCAATATCCTTTGCAGCCTCCTGGCCTTACATTTCGTGGTAGGTTTAGGTGCATGACAGAACGTGGTAGTGAGGGGGATAACATCCCGTTTTTCCTTAACCAAAATTATGCTTGGAAGAGCCAAGAATCAAAATCGAATACTGACCAAAAGCAATTCTGCATTTTAAAGGTAAATGATCCCACCTTCAAGAGGTAAAATAATTATGAAATAAAACAATTGCATAATAAATGGTTGAAAGAAGTTCCTTCTTTTAACTGTTTGTTGCATCTTGCTTTTGAAATTTCCTGGTGAGATGGCTCACACCTGCAATCTTAGCCCCCTGGGAGACCAAGCTGGTGGGATCACTTGAGCTCAGGAGTTTGAGACCAGCCTGGGCAACTTAATGAGACCTCAACAAGAATTTTTTTTAAATTAGCTGGGCGTGGTGGCACACACCTGTAGTCCTAGCTACTTGTGGGACGTGTGAGGTTTGAGCCCAGCAAGTCAAGGCTGCAGTGAGACATCATTATACTACAAAAGAGTATGTAAAACTGGCCGGGTGCGGTGGCTCATACCTGTAATCCCAGCACTTTGGGAGGCCAAAGTGGGCGGATCATGAGGTCAAGAGATTGAGACTATCCTGGCCAACATGGTGAAACCCCGTCTCTACTAAAAATACAAAAATTAGCTGAGCGTGGTAGCGCGTGCCTCTGGTCCCAGCTACTCGGGAGGCTGAGACAGAAGAAGCGCTTGAACCCAGGAGGCAGAGGTTGCAGTGAGCCAAGATTGCGCCACTGCACTCCAGCCTGGGAGACAGAGCAAGACTCCGTCTCAAAAAAAAAAAGAGTATGTAAAACTTTTAAAACTTGGTCTCAATCCATTAGGAGAGACAGAGGTATAGACAGAACCCAGGAGGATTATAAGACTCTGTAAGAGACCAGGTGCGGTGGCTCATGCCTGTAATCCCAGCACTTGGGGAGACTGGGGCAGGCAGATCACAAGGTCAGGAGATCAAGACCATCCTGGCTAACACGGTGAAACCCCATCTCTACTAAAAATACAAAAAATGAGCCAGGTGTGGTGGCGCACACCTGCAGTCCCAGCTACTTGGGAGGCTGAGGCAGGAAAATTGCTTAAACCTGGGAGGCAGAGATTGCCATGAGCCAAGATTGTACCCCTGCACTCCAGCCTGGGTGACAGAGCAAGACTCTGTATCCAAAAGAAAAAAAAAAGTCTGTAAGAGATGTAAACCTTGCAGTTGGACCATGGAGAGGAGAACATTATAAGTGCCTAAACTTGCTGGGAAAGGTTTGGTCTTCCTAGTGGAGAAGGACATTTTGTGCAGAGGGACTGACATTTTTCAAGGGTGTAGTATTCTAAGAAATATATTTGGTCTTTGTCCCTGGTTCCAGGGCCCTAAAACCCTTGGAATTTTCTGAGTGGTAGGAGTGTCTTTTGTTATTTGTAACTAGCCCCTTTCCATCACGCCTGGGTTTATGTTAATGAGGCGACTTACGGTGGCGCCCCTGGACTACTGTAGGATAGTGACAGGGCATGGTGGCACCTGCAGTCCCAGCTACTCGGTGAGAGGTGGGATGATTGCTTCTCCTGACTTTCGTGCCCAAACTTCTGGTCTTCCTCCCTCTCTTTGTTCCTTCTCAGGCTTCTCCCTCAGCTTCTGTGTTTGTCCTGGGCCGTCTTCTTCCACTTCTGGGGGATGTCATTTTCACAGATGTGCTGGGCGTGCTCACATTCCCTTTTCCAGCTCAGCTCTCACAAGGCTCTGGAGCTCACCTTTGGGGGTCTCATAGGCACCTCCAGCCTGATAGCTATAAAACTGTCCTCTCTCCCTGTTATCCCTGAAAGCTGCTCTTCTACTGGAGATGTGGTCCAGGGAGAAGGCACAGAGCTGGACTTGAGTGTGGCAGTAGGGAGGGAGGGCGGTCCACATTCAGGAACTAATAATAGCCGCCACATCTGAGAGCTCACCGCGTGCTGGCCACTGTGCTGAGTGCTCACAGGCGTCTTCTCACCCAGCTGTTCTCAGCAGTCCTGAGAAAGGCACCCACATGACTGAGGAAGCCCCGTTGGGATTTGGTGATTGATCGGTGAAAGCGGAACTAAGTGGTGGATGGCTCTACTATTTTTAAATTGAGTTTGTAAACATCATTCACTTTCCTGAAAAGTAGTGTGCTTAGACACCTTCTAGCCATAGAGATGTGTGTCGGTTCGCTTCTGCTGCACAGTGAGCCACCCAAAGCTTAGTGTATTAAAACAGCAACAGTTTATTTGGTTCATGATTTAGAGTATTGGCAGACCAAGTGCTGGTTCTGGTCTTGATTGGGCATGACCACCTGGTGTTAGGCATCTGCCAGCTGAGGCAACAGAGAAGATGAGGCCATGTCTCTTTCATCGTCCAGCAAGCTAGCCTGGGCTTGTTCACATGGTGACTGAGCAGGGTGCAAAGAAAGAATGCAAATGTGCAAGGCTTCATAAGGAAGGAAGGAAGAAGGGAGAGAGGGAGGGAGGGAAGGGAGGGAAAGGAGGGGAAGGAGGGAAAGAGGAGGGGAAGGGAGGGAAAGGGGAAGGAGGAAGGGAGGCAGGCAGGCAGGCAAAGAAAGGAAGGAGACAGAAGTTTCGTTTTCAATTCCATTCATCCAGATAGTTTAAAACAAATAGACAAATGCATGTCTGATCAACAAAAAAGTACGTCGGGCGTTTCCAGGAACCTCACATTTATGAAACTTATTATTGCCTTGGTGGTTACAGCAAAGGGTGGGGAGTCTGCCAGGGTCAAGCTGTGGTCAGAGAAAGTCACTTTGTCATGGAACTGTTTTAGCTGAGACTACCTTTGGGAACCCCAGAAACCCCTGGTGTTCACTTGTTCACTGTATAAAAGCTTGATACTTGTTATCACTCTGCCAATTCTCTGAAGAGCATATCTACTTTTAGAGTAGATTGAGAGCGTATCTATTTTAAGATCATATTCAGCAACACGTGCATACCTCCCCACCAAAAATAATTTCAGCTCAACTTCTTAAAGAGAAATAAAAATCAATGTACATATTTTTAAAGTTAAATTATGTAAAAGTGTTTTTCATTGGTTCCAATCAAGAAGGGAAGGCAAATATTTTTCTTTCAGTGAACAGTATTCTTTAAAACTCTTGGCTGGGCACAGTGGCTCACACCCGTAATCCCAGCACTTTGGGAAGCCAAGGCAGGCGGATCACAAGGTCAAGAGTTTGAGACCAGCCTGACCAACTTGGTGAGACCCTGTCTCTACTAAAAATATAAAAATTAGCCAGGCATGATGGCACATGCCTGTAATCCCAACTACTCAGAAGGCTGACGCAGGAGAATCACTTGAACCTGGGAGGTGGAGGTTGTAGTGAGCAGAGATCATGCCATTGCACTCTAGGCTGGGCAACAGAGGGAGACTCCATCTCAAAAAAAACTGGAAGCAGAGGAACGTGAAGAATTCTTTCAGAAGGGCTTCATGACAATTCTAGGCAAAATTATCAACAAGTATCAGCAGTCACGAGTGCTGCTGCGTGTATACTGAATATCACTCTCCTGCATGCTGAGAATCTCACCTCAAACAAAATGGACAAAGCCTTTCCCTTCCTAGAGCCTGTGTTCTAGCTGGAAATGGCTCATAAACTAGTCATCAGACAAAGGATATGAATTTCAAGTCATGATAATAACTAGAAGAAAAAGAAGAAATGATAGTGAGTGCCTTGGAATGGAAAGCCCAGCCTTAAGGAGGAGGATTGTGCCCCTGGCTGAGCGATGAGAAGGCTTCAGGTCAAGGTGAGAAGTGTTGGGGCGTGGGGACCAGCTGATGCGTAAGTGAGACTAACTTAAAATAGTTGGGGACCCATGCGTGGTGCTGCACATCTGAAGGCCCAGCTTCTTTGGAAGCCGAGGCAAGAGGACCACTCAAGACCGGGAGTTCGACGCTCTATTGCACTAGAATTGTGCCGGTGAATAGTGACTGCACTCCAACCTGCACAACACAGTGCTACCCTATCTCTAAAAAAAGAAAGAAAGGGAAGTAGTGGAGAGTGGAGTGGACAAGGGGGATTGCGGCAGAGACAGGGAGGAAAGAAACAGGAATGTGTGAAAAGCTTCTGATTTTCGCTTTGGCAGCTCTGCGGAGCCTGGATTCCAGAGTTAGTACAGTCAAGAGACCGTGAGGAGGCTGTAGCAGTCTAAGACAACATTCATTTATGACTCGCTCTGGAAGTCAGGCTGGGAGGCTGGAGAGAAATGCAGAGATGGTGGCTACTGATGAGGTCACCAGGATCTCACCATACCTCAGCTCTGCAGTGTAGTGCAGTAGCTTCTTGTAAAACATTGTTTTTTTGAAACTGAGTCTGGCTCTGTCACCCACGCTGGAGTGCAGTGGCACAATCTCAGCTCACTGCAACCTCCACCTTCCAGGTTCAAGCGATTTGTCTGCCTCAGCCTCCTGAGTAGCTGGGACTACAGGCCCACACCACCACACTCAGCTAATTTTTGTATTTTTGGTAGAGACAGGGTTTCCTCATGCTGGCCAGGCTCGTCTCAAATTCCTGACCCCAAAAGATTTGCCCACCTTGGCATGAGCCACCACGCCTGGCCTTGTATAATATTCTTTACAATAATGTTCAGTTTTAACCACATGTAGTTACGTTTAAATTCATTAAATGTCAAAATTCAATTCCTCCTTTACTCTTTTTTAAAAAATAGCCACTGTTTATCATATCCACTAAAGTTGGACACATGCATATCCTGTGACCCAGCAATTCCATTCCTAGCGTTCCCCTCCTGTAAGAAACGTGTGTGGCCAGGCGCGGTTCCTCACACCTGTAATCCCAACACTTTGGGAGGCAGAGGTGGGAAGATCACTCGAGCTCAGGAGTTTGGAACCAGCCTGGGCAACATGGTGAAACCCCATGTCTAAAAAATATATAATTCGCCAGGCATGGTGGGGCATGCCTGTAGTCCTAGCTATGTGGAAGACTGAGGTGGGAGGCTGAGGCTGCAGTAAGCCATGATGGTGCCACTGCACTCTAGCCTGGGTGTCTGGAGTAAGGCCTTGCCTCAAAAAGGAAAAAAAAAAAAAAAAA
>CM052664.1:9348736-9382257 GCA_028533165.1 Leontopithecus rosalia
GGAATAAGAATCTCTTGAACTTGGGAGGTGGAGGCTGCAGTGAGCCAGAATTACACCACTGCACTCCAGCCTGGGAAACAGATTGAGACCCTGTCTCTAAAAAAAAACAAAAAAGTTAATACCAGAATCTGAGACCATAAAAAATCAAATGTATGATGGAGAAGCAATAAAACCAAAAGTTGGTTCTTGCAAAAAAAAATTAATAAACCCAAGCAAGACTGATTAAGGAAAAAAAAAAAGATGGCAAAACTAATCAATATAAAGGATGAAAACAGGAAGACATTACTATATGCCTAAGAGGATCTTGAGTATAATTTCATGCCAAAAATTTGAAAATTCAGATGAAATAGAAAAAATTTCTGTATGGAAAAATTGAAATAGACTTGTACCTACTGAAGGAATTAAATCTATGAATTAAAAACAAAGTCCCAGAAAAATCCCATAAAGGAAACTCGAGGCCCGGGTAGTTTCTCCTTTAAATCAATCATATATATAAAAGGAAAAAATGAAATTAAATAGCTGCATATTTCATTTAAAATTTCTTGCCACTGCTGTATTAAGGTTTTGTAGCTCCGAGATCCCCGGCATGGTATCCCAGGGTACTTGAAGGAGGCGGAGACTCACTCAGCAGCCATTGCTGAACCTGCCGTACCCAGCACTGGGCCAGCGGTGGTGAAACAGGACATGCACCATCCCTGCCTGTGAAAGGACTATAGTTCATGTGGGAGATGGTCACATCACTAGCCACTCGACAGCTCACTGAGATGGAAGGGGACATAGGTAGCAACATTTGGATAAGAAGGAAGAGTGGGTGGATTTGACTGGGCAAGGCTCCACACTGTGGGGTTCTGTCCATCATGGTTCAGCCTGGCAAGTGGGGCCACTCTGGGTATCACTGGCAGGAATCAGGCCTCGCTCATCTATGGGAGGAGCTGGGAAAGTGAAAGCCCGAAGAGGGGCCAGTGAGTCAGAGGTGGAAACACGAACCAGCTGTCCTGCAGCACTGGCACTGTGGTCAGAGGCTGAGAAGCAAATCCAGATGTCCAAGTCGCTCTGTGAAGCTGCTGCACTAGTGGTCAGCAGGGCCAGCATTTAGGACGAGCTAAATGGGGAGCCGAGGAGACTACGCATGAGTCCCTAGGACCCTGGTTCCAGCCATCCCTGCATCTAACACGATAACCTCCCCAGAGCAATGGCTGCTGCTTCCCTCCACCCTCCCAATCTCAAGCAAGGTCCTCTTCTGACCAACACTAACCCAGAGCCATCCAGGGAAGACAGTTCCCAGCTTACCTACCAGGTGCACAGTTCAGCACCCGGGATGTGAGGACCCGTCTCTTGGATACTTATGAAATGGAACTTGAGGTGTGAGAAAGGACCAAACCTCCACTTTGTTCATCGGCTGTGTCCCGAGCATAGCACAAAGCCTGTGTGTTATGTGCCATTCCTCGGTGCTGCTCACAAAGCCCTCACTGCTCTGTCTTCCCCCTTGACCACAAAAGTAAAGTGTGCTCTTTTCTAATACTGCAAAAACAAGGCACCAGCAGATTTTAAGCTGATAAAAAACCTGGTAAAGCTGTCATTGTATAAGTCTTTTAGGATGGATTGAGATAACATATCCCAGGGTAAAAACAAGAGTGAAATAGTTCTGAGAACCGTGAAACTGTCGTCCTCTTTCTAAATGACTTAATCCAACAGACAGGTGGTTTTTAATCACGGATCTCCTTCATGTGAACACCAACATCTTTTTTTTTCTACTTTTTTTTAGAGACAGAGTCTTGCTCTGTCTCCCAGGCTGGAGTGCAGTGGTGCAATCTCGGCTCACTGCAACCTCCGCCTCCTGGGCTCAAGCAATTCTCCTGCTTCAGCCTCCTGAGTAGCCGGGATTACAGGTGCCTACCATGGAGCCCAGCTAATTTCTGGATTTTTTAGTAGAGATAGGGTTTCGCCATGTTGGTCAGGCTGGTCTTGAACTTCTGACCTCAGGTGATCCACTGACCTCGGCCTCCTAAAGTGCCAGAATTTTAGGCATGAGCCACCACGTCCTGCCAGCATCTTTTCACTTTAATCATGTAAGGAGAGCTGCCACTTACAGGCCCCACAGTGTTCCTTCTGTCATCATTTTCCCCAATGACTGATATGAAAAGTTGACTTGAGACCCACACAAGGTCAAACAGCTAGTAAGTGGCAGGACTCAGTTATGAACCCGGGTAGGAAATTCAGAGGGATCTAAAATAAAGGGGACAGTTGGAGGCTGAAAAATACCCAAACACAAGAAGACTGAGGCGCTCTGGGGCGGGCAGCAGTATTGTGTTGCAGGACATGAGGAAGATTAGGGCTCAGCAGGTGTCATCATGGCTGGGTGTTCTCCAGGCTGTCTCCTGGGATATTTGGGCCATTGTAGGTCGGGGTTTCTTTCCTGCCTCCCTCCCTTCTTCCATTCCTCTTCCCTTCTCCTTCTCCCTTTATGTTTTCCTTTTCTTCTCCCAGATTTTCTCTCTTGTGTCTGTGTGATCTCACCTCCTTCACTTTCTTTCTTTGTAATAGAAGGCCCCTCTGTTCAGCCAGCTGTTGATCTTAGCCTTTGAGCTTTGAGCAATTTCTTTTTTTTTTTTTTTTTTTGAGACAGAGTCTCGCTCTGTCACTGCGCAGGCTAGAGTGCAGTGACGTAATCTTGGCTCTCTGCAACCTCTGCCTCCCCAGGTTCAAGTGATTCTCCTGCCTCAGCCTCCTGCGTAACTGGGATTACAGGCATGTGCCACCACGCCTGGCTAATTTTTGTATTTTTATTAGAGAGGAGGTTTCACCATGTTGGCCAGGCTGGTCTCGAACTCCTGACCTCAGGTGATCTGCCCATCTCCACCTCCCAAAGTGCTGGGATTAGAGGTATGAGCCACCACGCCCAGCCCCTTTGAGCAAATCTTAGCACATCCGGAGAGGCTGTTCAGACAAACCTAAACATGGTCCGTGGTTTATAGGAGTTTCTCCTGCACATGCAGTCTTGTTATGGGAAGCAGCTTCCCCTAATCACACAAACTGTGCAGCCTGTAGCATCACCTCTGCTCCTGAACCCAACATGGAGTCCACACCCTAACTCTGAGAGTGCTTGTAAGGATCGTTAAGACATAGCAGTAATAGACACCCCCAACTGGGTGAGCCTATTCCTCTCCCTCACCCAAACCCCATATTCCTCTTGGGGGTTGTTTTGGGGACCACTCCTGGTACCTGTCTGACCTCAGGATGCAGGCCCTGGAGTCCTCTGTGCCCTGTACACCCAGTGGGGTGTACAGCAGACAGTGTGATCAAGACCCGCCTCTAGGAAGGAAGAACAGAGGAGAAGAGCTATTTAAGGAAGCAGTTCAGCAGTTGTCTTCTGTGTACAGAAAAGTCAGGGAGAGGCCACACCTGGGAACCAGGATGAAATTCAGAAGCTTCATGAACCTTCCACACTGTTCTCTGGTACCAACCTCTGTGGCCGCCAAAGCCCATGAGAAGGACCAAACCTGTAATCTCCTGAAGCAGGAGTGGGGCTTTGGAGCAAGTTTTTGTTATCCCCCCATCCACCTTCTTCCCACCTCGGCCAGTGATCTCAGCAGGATGCTGAAACCAAGGCTGGCAGGGGCCTGGCTGTCAGCCCGCCTTTCTGGGGTCATTTCTTCCTCCCTTGCTGCTGGCCTGCCCTAAATCAGGGCCCCCACCTTCCTCAGGGCTTTCAGTGCATCTGGGGTTGATGGTTTTCTGTCTCTTTCTCTCTCCAGGGCCAGGTGTGGATTAATGGCTTTAACCTTGGTCGCTACTGGCCAGCCCGGGGCCCTCAGTTGACCTTGTTTGTGCCCCAGCACATCCTGATGACCTCGACCCCAAACACCATCACCGTGCTGGAACTGGAGCGGGCACCCTGCAGCAGTGAGGATCCAGAACAGTGTGCTGTGGAATTCGTGGACAGGCCAGTTATTGGCTCATCTCTGACCTACGATCGTACCCCCAAACCTGTTTGATAAAGACTCATGCCCCAACCCCCAAAAGAAAGATTCATGGCTGGGCCATGTATGGTGATAAAAGCCTGTGACTTTGAGGGATTCTGCCCTGAACATATCCTACTCACAGATCCTCCCTGTCGTGCCACATTTCACTGATTGGAATGTGGAATTGGAAAAGGAATTAGGGTGTGCATTTTCACCTGAGGCTCCCCTGCACCCCTGCAGTGCCTAAGCCCCACCCTCAGGGACCACCTGGGACGTGGGAGGGGCTGACAGCTCCGTAATGTGCATACGTATCTGCAGAGATGGAATGGAAGCTTGAAAGGTGGTACTGATTTTTATTTTGGAAGAATCATGTTGCCTTTTTGTTAAATAAAATTTGTTCTCAGATGATGATGTCACTGTTTTTAATGTGCAGGTATCGTATGGTCTGACTTAAATCATAACTAGACTTGAGTGGGCTGAATAAACCACTAACTTGGAGTTCAAAAGGATGGAAAATAGTCTTGGTTTGATCTGTGGACTGCTGCCTTTCTGATCGTTATTTGACTTGCTTTTGGTCTAGGTAACCTATAAATGCAGCTCAAAACAATTATGCAAACAACCTAAGAGATTAACAGTTGCACACTGTACGTAGTATGGCGTATCTGCATCGAAGCATAGTGTTTCAGCCACTAAAATGGTCATGGAGAGCTATACTTAAATGCAAATTGTTTTGATACGTGAAAAAACAGATTACTTCAAATTTGATCCCATTTTGTGTTTTTCAGCATAAGAACTTCACGCATTCACACAGTAAAGGCCTCTCCACAGTAGACAGGCATACGCGTGTGTGTATGCTGCATATGCGCACAGATACGATACGTGGTATATCTGATATTTCTGTCCTGACGTGGAACAGTAGCTCTCATCTGTTGAGGACTAACTTGTTCTACACCATGCACAGTTCCGAGTGTATGTTTAACTCACTGCCCCTCAAAAGAACTCAGGAATATACTGTCATCTTGCCGGTTTGCCACATCTGTCAGATGTATGTGGCAAGGCAGGGTTTGATCCCAGGTAGTCTGGCTCTAGTGTCTGGGTAAACATTGCATACAGAGAATATTAATATATGCTTGTGTTGCACAAGGAAGGTTTGGAATAACTTTAAAATGTTCATAAAATTCTATCTGGATGGTAAGTATTTGAGAGATTGCTTGCTTTTTCTTTTTCTTTTTCTTTTTGGAGACAGAGTCTCACTCTGTTGCCCAGGCTGGAGTGCAGTGGCTCAGTCGTGGCTCACTGCAACTTCTGCCTCCCCAGTTCAAGAAATTCTCCTGCCTCAGCCTTCCAAGTATCTGGGATTACAGGCGCCCTCCACCATGCCAGGCTAATTTTTCTATTTTTAGTAGAGACGGGGTTTCACTATGTTGACCAGGCTGGTCTTGAACTCCTGATCTCATGATCCGCCTGCCTCGACCTCCCAAAGCACTGGGATTACAGACGTGAACCCCTGCACCCAGCCTGCTTACTTTTTTCTTAACTGTATTTTTAATTATATCCTGAGAATATGTAATTTTTTTCGGGGCCAGGTCTTGCTCTGTTGCCCAGGCTGAAGGGCATGGCATGATCATAGCTCACTACAGCCTTTAATTCCTGTTTTCAAGTGATCCTCCTGCCTTGACTCCTTGACTTCCCAAAGTGCTGGGATTATAGTTAAGAACCACTGCACCCAGTCCTGTAATTTTTCTTTAAGGAAGGAGAAAGGAAATGTTTTTTTTAATGTCAATCTGTAACATTTTCTTGGTGGTATATTTTTCCCTCTCTCGTAGACACAAATATTAAATATTTGAGATTGAACGATGAGTCTAAACTCTGGCTAAGCCAGCTGCAGCCGGCATAGATGGGCTGCCTGCATAGTGTTTCACAAACACTGGAACTTAGTTGAGAACCTGTTTCCATAGTACCTTTTTCTCAATGTTCTGTACCATTTGTTCAGGCAGACCACAGGGTGAAGCAGGTGCTGCATGGACCTACAGCCTCATGTCATCCCTCCTCCACAGTTACCAAAAACAGCAGATGATGCTCAAGAACCATGGCCAAACAGTGGTCAGCTTTAGAAAGAAATGTGACATGACTCCTTTAAAACATATGTACATTGGCAAATTGCAGTTCTCCTGCCCTAGAGACAAGCAGAGGATCTCCAGGAGGCATGAGCAGTGGGGTGCGGCCGCCTCAGCAACAGGTTCGCTTTCCTTATATGTCACTCATTTGGTCTTCAGAACTACACTGCAAGGTAAGTAGCAGTAAGTCCATTTACAGTTGAAAACATTTGAGACTTTGGTAAGAGGCAGAGTTGATTTCAAACCTGGCCTGCCTCCCTCCAAAGCCAGAGTGTTTTGTCTTATCAATGTGAGGGAATTTGGGTGGGTTTTCCCACCTGTAGCACTGTGCCTCCCGTTACCCAGGAAGTTTTTGAAAAACAGATTTTTTTTTTTTTTGAGACAGGGTCTGGCTCTGCCACCCAGGCTGGAGTGCAGTGGTGTGATCTTGGCTCACTGCAACCTCTGCCTGTCAGGCTCAAGCGATTCTCCTGCCTTAGCCTCCTGAGTAGCCGGGATTACAGACATGCATCACCATGCCCAGCTAATTTTTGTATTTTTAGTAGAGACAGGGTTTCACTATGTTGGCCAGGCTGGTCTCAAACTCCTGACCTTAGGTGATCTGCCCATGTCAGCCTCCCAAAGTGCTGGGATTACAGGTGTGAGTCACTGCGCCCGGCCGGAAAACAAAATCTTAATACGTAGATGGTACCACCTGGACTCTGGACTTTGCCCAACCCATCCAACTCCGTGCTGCCTCTCGTGGGCACACATTTTGCTGCCACAGTGTTCTTCCTAAAATAAGATGTGCCTTCAGCCATTCCTGATTTCTGTGAATAACCTTATTTCAGATCTGTCTGTCCATGAATTGATTTAAAATTGAACTCTATGGATGCTACCTTTGGAAAATAATAAGGGGAGCACCTTTATTACCTACTATCTAAACCTTTTATATTACATTTCTCTCTCAGCCACCATGCCCAGCCTCACAGTGTATGTATAGTCTTTTGAGTGTGATCCATGTCATCTCGCATACTGGGAGGTTTGGCCCTGTGGGAGCACATTCAGGAATGTGTTGCTCTGTGTTGCCGAGTCGCATTCCATCATATGGATGTACTACATCTTGTTTATCCATTTGCCAGCTCATGGGCATGAATTGTTTCCAGTCTTGACTATTAGGAAGAATGCTGATATGAACATCCATGTAGAGTTCTTTGTGTGGTCATCCGTTTTCATTTCATTTCCCTTGGATAGTTACCCATGAGTGGAACTGTTTAGTCATATAGTGATTGATACTTAACTGTTTAAGGAACTGTCAAACAACTTCAGAATATCTTTTTTGAAGCTAGTGAGTAATGAAGAAGACGCAGAATTACACTTAGACCTGTAATTTCCGCACTTGGGGAGGCTGAGGTGGGGGGACTACTTGAACCCAGGAGTTCCAGACTAGGCTGGGCAAAATAACAAGATCTCATCTCTACCAAAAATACAGAAACCAGGCTGGGCGGTGGCTCACATCTGTAATCCCAGCACTTTGGGAGGCCGAGGTGGGTGGATCACCTGAGGTCAGGAGTTTGAGACTAGCCTGGCCAACATGGTGAAACCCTGTCGCTACTAAAAAATACAAAAATTAGCCAGGCGTGGTGGCAGGTACCGGTAATCCCAGCTACTCAGAAGGCTGAGGCAGGAGAATCTCTTGAATGTAGGAGGCGGAAGTTCAGTGAGCTGAGATTGCACCACTGCACACCAGCATGGGCAACAAGAGCAAGACTCCATCTCAAAAAAAAGAAAATAGGCCGGGTGCGGTGGCTCATGCCTATAATCCCAGCACTTTGGGAGGCCGAGGCGGGTGGATCACGAGGTCAAGAGATCGAGACCATCCTGGTCAACAAGGTGAAACCCCGTCTCTACTAAAAATATAAAAATTACCTGGGCATGGTGGTACGCGCCTGTAGTCCCAGCTACTCGGGAGGCTGAGGCAGGAGAATTGCTTGAACCCAGGAGGCGGAGGTTGCGGTGAGCCGAGATCGTGCCATTGCACTCCATCCGGTCTGTAACAGCGAAACTCCATCTCAAAAAAAAAAAATAGACAAAAATTAGCTCGATGTGGTAGTGCATGCCTGTAGTCCTAGCTACTCAAGAGGCTGAGGTAGGAAGATCACTTGAGCCTGGGAGGCAGAGGTTGCAGTGAGCCGAAATTGTATCACTTGCAGTCCAGCCTGGGTGGCAGAGCCAGACCCTGTCTCAAAAAAAAAAAAAAACATGAATGACACTTAGAATTACCAGATGTATCATCCCTCCCGTCCGCTCTCTCTTTTCACTCCTCCACCTTGGACTGCTTAATGTCTTTCTTTATCCATCATTGAGTCTGTTTATCTTTGTTTCTCAGTAAATCCAGTTTATTCAGAATGAAATTGTTTAGCACTAATTCGAGGGTTTTTTTTTTCATTGTTTCCCCAACAAGAAATGTGTCTTCTGTCAAATGACACAAATAGGAGATGATCTTGTTGTGGTCTTTGTTTCTCTCCTTTATGAAAAAGAAGTCATTTTCTGAAATCACCTTTTTAGTCAGTTGCGGGATTCTGACTGGTCTGTGGTGGCACACACAGCCAGCGTAGACCATCAGCACATGGGCTGCAAGGAAAGTCACACTGATGTCCAGACAGTGGGGCCAGGTGGTTTCTGGGTTTTGGCCCCTGCCATTGGTCTGACTGAGCAAGACTTCCCCTGGTGTCCCTTGCCCTTCAGCCCACTGGCCCTGACCTTTGTTAGAACTGGATGCCCAGCAGCTTTCTGGTTGTCTGTAAATGCCCATGAAGATTCTGAACTGATTCCTCACCAGACAGTTGCTCTACTTACACCCCAAGGGGCTTTCCCACATGTGAGCAAGCCTCCCACCAGCTTCAGTCCTCCACACTCCCAAACCAGCAGTATCGTCTCCTAAGATACATCAGGACAGGCTTTGGGGACAGAACCCCAGGGCCATGTTCCTGCTCCATCACTTTCCATCAGTATGGCCTCGGGCAAGGGAATCGTGTAAGTCCAAACTTCTTATTCTCCTAAATGTGGTGTCCACCTTCTGAGGTTTTAAAGTTAAATGAGGTCATCATAAAAGTACCTTGTATAGCATTTGCCATGTAGCAACTGCTTACTAAATGCTAATTTGAGTCTTTTTCTATCATATTCCGCCACAGAAGCAGGTAACTGATCATCTGGAAACCTGGGGGGCAAGAGGGAAGAAACGACACCTAGGATGCTCCATCCTTTCCCTGCATCCCTTTGTGTTCAGTTCAACAACTTGGTTCTCCTCCTGACCAGCCACTGTGCTTGGCTGAGGACACAAAGATGGAGACAGTCTAGTATAAAACATGACACAGACCAGACCCAAAGGGGAGGAAGAGGTCCTGTAGAAAAGGTGAAGGAGCATCATTCACCAAGCCTCTCCAACCTTAACCAGAGATTGCTGGCAGGCAGCGTGAGCCTTCAGGAAAGACTTGAGATCCAGGATTTAGACCTCAAGGCCCCAGTGTGGACTTCAGTGCTCCACTTCCTTAAAGATTCTGTTCACTTGTTCTCAAAATGTAAGCAGCTTTCCAGTGCCGACATACTGACTTCCTTGCCCAAAGGGCATTTCTCATCATGTGCTGCAGTGTGTGCTCTTGTCTACTGCTGCATAATAAGCCAATAAGTCTGTTTAAGTGGCATAAAGCAATTATTTTGTCATGCACGTGATTCTATGGATCAGGAATTTGGACAGCCCAGCAAAGATGGCTTGTCTTTGTTCTGTGACACCGGGGCTTCTGCTGAGTACCAGAAACATCTGGCAATTCCTTCACTCACCTGGTGTTTGGGCCAGGATGACTTGAAGTCTAAGGTCACTTAGGACAGTCAACAGAGCATCTGCAAGTCGTCTTTTCATGTGACTTGGGCTTCTTATAACACAGTAGGTGGGTTCTGATGGCGTGTTCCAGAAGGGAGCTTCCAGAGAGTGAACACTGTAACAGAAGCAGGTGGAAGCTGTATAGCCCTTTGAGACCTAGATGCAGAAGTCACATAGTATCGGACCACTGTACTCTACTGGTCAAAGCAGTCATAGCCCAGACTCAAGGTGAGGAAACACGGATCCTCATCCCTTGATGGGAGACATGACAACGAATTTGTGGCCATTTAAAAAAAATCATCACATGTGCACTCAGTGCTGTGTGGCAGCACACTCCAATTTGTGTATTTCTGTCCATTTCACTAAAGGTCTGAAAGCCCAGCGAGCATGAATTGAGGTCCAAGGTCCCACTGATAAGGAACAGGAGGCTACTGGCTAAATGGTTCATTTAGCCTGTGTTTCGTGAATTGAATCCCTTTGTCTCTTTTGCAAATTGCTGGGCCCCTGGTAGTGTCACCAGATATTAACTGAAGGGGAGTTAACTGGACACAGGCAGGAAATCCACGGTGTGAACCCCCCACCAGAGTCTATGGAGGTGTAAGGTGATGGGCACTGCACACAAAGCTCAGTGAGGTTTATTTCTTCTCTTTGGGTGAAATCTTTTGATTTGATTTCTGATCAAGAGATGCAGTCTGTCCAATTTACTTCTACTTTCTTTAATTTTTACTAAACAATGGGATCTTTTTATCAGAATGCTTTGGCATCGTGGACCACCTGACCTCTTTTCTGGGGTCTTTGAAATCAGGAAGTGTCCCAAGAAGTGCCCATTGAGGAGTCCCCAGGGTTTCAGGTCATATCCCTTCTAGTGTGATGGGTGAGCCCCTCTGCATTTAACTATTTTAGTAGGTGGGTTTTTTTTTTTCATTTACGCAATAGACATTCATTCAATACTTACTCTAAACCCCATGCGACTGTGTAGGACACATTTCCTGACCCTCAGGGAGCACACAGATCTATTAATGAACAATACAGTATTGTGAGGGGTAGACAGTGACAGGGATAAGCTCAGAGCGCTGTGAGGGCTGGATCCAGTCTCAGACTTGATGTGGAGCAGAGGCTGGTCAGGGTGGGCTTCCCGGAGTTGAGCCAAATGAAGAATGAGAGGAGGAGAAAAGACAGGCATGGAGAGCAGAGAGTGCTTCTCAAAGGAAAGTAGCATCTGCAAAGATCCAGGGTCTGCAGAGACAATGGAGAATTCCAGAAATTGGTGACATATACCTCAATCTGCCTGGAGTTGGAATGGACAGAGAGGAGGCAGGAGAGACGCAGGGATCAGAGCTCTCTCCAACCAGATTGTAGTATCCTGAAAAATTGGTTATTTTCACACATCTTTTGTCCTCTGAGGTTTCTAGGTTCATGTCTTCAACTTTGATGGTGCTTAATAAGGATAATAACATTCATAAAGTGGTTTTAATGTGCTATTTTGCACACGGTGTCTAATTTAGTCTTTATAAGGACCTTTTGAAGAAATAGGGCAGGTGGCATGCAGCTCAATTTACAGTTTAGGAAAATCAAAAGGTAGGAAGAATTGTGATTTAAACAGAATCAGGGGCCTGAAACTCAGACCCAAGTTGCTTGCCTCCAAATCCCACACGCTTCTCACTATGCAGATTGCCTTGATCAAGCTGCAAGGAGAAAGTTTTATATGATACTTGAGAAAACTCACAACACAGAAGAACAATATTTCAGCCTTGCCTGGCATGACAGTCAGCTCAGGTCTGAGCTGTGGCCCCAGGTTTCGGTGACTGACCCATGAGTCTTCTGTGTGTCTCCGGAGAGCAGACTGCCCGGTATATGTGGGTCCCCAGTGGACACAGGTCAGGGGGCAAGCAATCCTCCATCCACACTGGAAGATGGCGTGTTCACAAGGCTGGGCATCCCTCTCAGACAACCCACGATCATATCTCTTCTGGTTTAATTCATGCTTTGACACTCAGCAAATTCCCCAGAAACTTAGCTAAAGAGTTTTTGTGAGCGGGAAGTACCCTCGAAAGAAGTAAGAAGAGAGAGGGTACATGGAACTGTATTAATAGTTGAGCAGGCAAATGACGACTCTCGGTTTTTCTCTGGAAGGGAGCTCGTCCTTGAGGTGAAACGGGGGCTGAGGAGGCATGAGAGAGGGCAGAGAAGCACTACAGACTGACATCAATTTGAGGCCTTCTGATGCTAAGAATATCACAACTTCCCTGCTGGGCAACTGGGTTCATCTGTCCACTGACTGCCATGATCGGCACCATTTGCAAAGTCCAAAGAACAAATATGGTAAAGTACTCAAGAAACTCACTGAAGAGTTTATTTGTAGTGGGCCAGAGGTCATTGCGCTGCTGCTGCCAGCACCCCACCCCCACCCCAGTGACTTGATGAGTCTTTCATGGTTTTGTACTCTAAAATTGTGATTACCTGGAACCCAACCTTACCATACCAAAGGCTTTCACTAGATGGGATTTTTGCAATACTAAATATCTACAAGGAAAACGAGCTGTTAGGTGGAGGGCTAGTTTTATCTAGCCTTCTATTAAAAGCTCTGTGGCCGGGCTCGGTGGCTCAAGCCTGTAATCCCAGCACTTTGGGAGGCTGAGGCGGGTGGATCACGAGGTCAAGAGATTGAGGCCATCCTGGTCAACATGGTGAAACCCCGTCTCTACTCAAAATACAAAAAATTAGCTGGGCATGGTGGCGCGTGCCTGTAATCCCAGCTACTCAGGAGGCTGAGGCAGGAGAATTGCCTGAACCCAGGAGGCGGAGGTTGCCGTGAGCCGAGATCGCGCCATTGCACTCCAGCCTGGGTAACAAGAGTGAAACTCCGTCTCAAAAAAAAAATAATAATAAAAAAATAAAAAATAAAAGCTCTGTGATTGCCTGATAGGCTGATTACAGGGAGGTATTGTTGAAATAAATACATACTCCAGATCCTGTCCTGAAGTCACTGCAGATTCATCTCAGTCTCATTGCAAACTCCACAGAAGCCAACCTGGAGAAAGAGGGAATTCTGATTGTTCAGGAGACAGAAGTGGAGAACAGAGAAAAGAGACTGAGATAACCATCTGGTTTTCTTTCCACTCTGGGCACCAGAATTTTGCCTCTTAATAGCCAGGAAGTATCCACCTATCTCAAGAATTCAAATAGAGCAATGCTTTTGAGAGCAGCCAACTCTTCGCCCTGATATAAAACCTCAGTGCCCATGTTACTTGAATAGTAACGTATGTAGAGTGTGAATACCACACAGCAGATGTGAACTGAACTTCCAGTCCCTCCTCACTGAGCAGGACACTTCAACATCACATTGGTTCCAACTGCTCCTCTTTCTCTTAGTGACCAATTTTGCCATTTTCTGCTACCATATCTTTATACACTGAAATTTCCCCTTCTTCATTTCAGCAAGACTATCACTTAAGTCCTTGGTCTTTGCACCTTAAAAGTCTCTAAGATCCATTTTTTTCTTTTTTGATACAGAGTCTTTCTCTGTCACCCAGGCTGGAGTGCAGTAGAGTGATCTCAGCTCAATGCAACCTCCGCCTCCTGTGTTCAAGCGATTCTCCTGCCTCAGTCTCCCAAGTAACTGGGACTACAGGCATGCACCACCATGCTCAGCTAATTTTTTTGTATTTTTAGCAGAGACAGGGTTTCACCATGTTGGCCAGGCTGGTCTTGAATTCCTGACCTCAAATGATCTGCCAGCTTCAGCCTCCGAAAGTGCTGGGATTACAGGCGTGAGCCACCACGCCCGGCGTTTAAGATCCATTCCTTATGGAAATGTTATTAAGCTCCAATATTCTCTACGAAAGTACTTGTAGCCTGCATCCCTTTGTTAAATTCAGGACAACTTTCATTCATTCATTTATTCATTCATTCAACTATTAGTGAGTACCTAATACATGCTAGGCATTGAGAATAAAATGATAAGCACTTTGTCACCCCATCTCGGTCTCTTTTCTAAGGACTATTGAGATACTATCAATAGCAATAATAATAAAAGCATACCCATGCCTTCGAAAGGTTTAGTGAGTAGCAGAGCTAGCGTTCAATAGTCTCATGGGCACCACAGTGAGAGACATTACAGAGTGGAAGAGCAGCACAAGACGGGTTCACAATCCCGGCCTGGGCAGCCAGGCATTCTGACTTACTGCAGAGCCAGACAGGGCTTCAGGTGCACGTGATTTATGGAGGGAATGCTCTAAGGAGAAAGGCAGTGAGGGAAGGGGACAGGACAAGAGAATAAAGGTAAGCAAGGAGACTACTTTCAGCTTAAACCAAGTGTTTAGTTCATGATTCTGCTGTGTGGTTCTTTGGTCTGGAACAGGCTACACTGATGTTGGCTTGGCTCCCTCACCTATCTAGCGGGGGTCAGATCAGGCTGCTAGTTCCAGAGAAATTCACACACATTAATTTCACCACAAAGTTGGACTCACCTTGAGTCAAGGGGGCGTCTTTTAACCTTCCATCCATGTCAGCCAGCCATTGGCTGCAGGCTGCCACCAGTGGGAGGGGAAGACAAGTTTACAGTGCGGAGGTGGTAGGGAGTTGGCCATTATAAAGAGAAGAGGGCATGTGTGAGCTATTAGCAGCCAATGCTCACAGTAGCTGGGGACTGGGTACACCACTTCATAAAGGAAAGCTGGGTGGGCATCATCAGCATCTGCTATAGGTCTGAATGATGAGCAGTAGTTGGTCAGGTGACCAGCAGGGGAAGCATATTCCAGGTTAAAGAAACAGTCTATGCAGGCTGGGCACAGTGGCTCACGCCTGTAATCCCAGCACTTCGGGAGGTCAAGACAGGAGGAGCCCCTGAGGTCAGGAGTTCAAGACCAGCCTGGCCAACATGGTGAAACCTCGTCTCTACTAAAAATAAAAAAATTAGCTAGGTGTGGTAGCAAGCGCCTGTAATCCCAGCTCCTCAGAAGGCTGAGGCAGGAGAATCACCTAAACCCAGGAGGCAGAGGTTGCAGTGAGCAGAGATTGCACCATTGCACTCCAGCCTGGGTGACAAGATCGAGACTTCAACACAAATAAAGAAAAAAGAAACAGTCTATGCAGGCCAGGCGCGGTGGCTCGCGCCTGTAATCCCAGCACTTTGGGAGGCTGGGGCAGGCGGATCACCTGAAGTGAGGAGTTTGTGACCAGCCTGACCAACATGGTGAAACTCCGTCTCTACTAAAAATACAAAAATTGGCCAGGCATGGTGGTGCACGCCTATAATCCCAGCTACTTGGGAGGCCGAGGCAGGAGAGTCACTTGAACCCTGGAGGCAAAGGTTGCAGTGAGCGGAGATTATGCCACTGCACTCCAACCTGGGAGGCAGAGTGAGACTCCATCTCAGAAAAAGAAAGAGAAACAGTCTATGCCGATGGCCAGAACTAAGAGAGCGCAAGACCATTCACAGCAACACAGGTGATGGGGATGGGCAGTGTTGAGAACACATGGGGCTGCAACAGTATCAGGGAGCTCGACGGAAACGGTCTTGTATGATTGTATGAGAAGGAAAATAGTTTTGAAATATTTGCCCAATATTCCTGTATTAATCAATATAGGCTATGTTACATAACAAGCAACACCCAAACCTTAGTAGCTTAAAATAAAAAAGATTATTTCTTATTCTTACTACATGTCCTTTTCCAATCAGTTGGGGTCTCTATTGCCCAGTGTTTCATTCAGGGACCCAGTCCGTAAAGGAAATTTGGATGGGCATCAGCAGCGTCTGGGACAGGTCTCCAAACTGACACCTGAATGATGAGCAGGAACAGCTGACAGAGCAGCAACCGCCTGAAGCATTGCTTCCACAATTGCCAAAGCAGGCAAAAGGGAATGTGGAAGATCACACACTGACTCTTAAAACTCCACTTGTGATAACAGAAAAAAAAACACATTTTAATTGTTAAAGCATCATTGAAAGTAGAGAGTTGTCTAGGTGTGGTGGCTCACGCCTATAATCCCAGCACTTAGGGAGGAAAAGGCAGCCAGATCACCTGAGGTCAGGAGTTCAAGACAAGCCTGGCCAACATGGGGAAACCCTGTCTCTAATAAAAAATACAAAAATTAGGCCGGGCGCGGTGGCTCAAGCCTGTAATCCCAGCACTTTGGGAGGCCGAGGCGGGTGGATCATGAGGTCAAGAGATCGAGACCATCCTGGTCAACAAGGTGAAACTCCGTCTCTACTAAAAATATTTTTTAAAAAATAGCTGGGCATGGTGGCGCGTGCCTGTAATCCCAGCTACTCAGGAGGCTGAGGCAGGAGAATTGCTTGAACCTGGGAGATGGAGGTTACAGTGAATTGAGATGGTGCCACTTCACTCCAGCCTGGGCGACAGAGCAAGACTCTGTCTCAAAAAATAAAATTAAAAATTAAAAATATAAAGATGCATCAATTCTAAACATGCAGATGCATAAAATAAAATATATGAAGAAAATTGATACAGTCACCAAAAAACTAGAAAAATCCTCCATCGTACAGCATTAAAAAGCTGATGGAATAGTAAGAAAGAGATAAATAAATCATTCAGAGACAACGTTGGCTTCTTTTTTTTTGAGACAGAGTTTCACTCTGTCACTCCAGCTGGAGTGCATTGGCATGAACACAGCTCACTGCAGCCTCAACCTCCTGGGTTCAAGCAATTCTCCTGCCTCAGCCTCCCCAAGAGCTGGGACCACAGATGCAGGCTAATTGAAAATTTTATTTTATAGAAACTTGGTCTCACTATGTTGCCCAGGCTGGTCTCGAATTTCTGGGCTCAGGTGATCCTCCTGCCTCAATCTCATAAAATGCTGGGATTACAGGCATGACCCACCACACCCAGCCACTTTTGCATTTTATCATCCACAGTAAACTAAGTATAAAACTAAAAACTCTGGAAGGGTTTCCCAAAGTTGGGAAGTCTAATAGGAGGCTGATCCACATTAGGCTGAGTGACTACACCCGGGGGATGCACTCCTCAGGGTAGGAGTATAACAAATGGAAAGCAAACCCCATGAATTCCCCTCAGAGGAACCCCTCCGAATTCTCAGGGAGCTTAGGGACAAGTTCCTTGATGTTGAGCAAGGCAGGAATAACTAACAACCCATCCCTGATGGGTTGTGAAGCACAGGCTAGCTCTAGTGTCGATTTATGTTCCAAATCTGTGTCGCAGGATTAGTCCAATAAACTTAAGGTGATTAATTAGAGCACTATAAAAAATTGATACTGCCGCTGTATGTCTGACAGAAGCAAACTCAAAATCATCTTTGGAATACAGGCATGGGCCACAACGCCTGGCTAAGTTTTGTATTTTTGGTAGAAATGGGGTTTCGTCATGATGGCCAGGCTGGTCTCCAACTCCTAGCCTCAAATGATCTGCCCGTCTCGGCCTCCCAAAATGCTGGGATGACAGGCGTGAGCCACCGTGCCCGGCCAGTATCAGGCAAAATGTCTAATGTAAAAAGAGATACAGAAGATCTTTTCATGACAATTTTTAATTCACCAGTAAGACATAAATAGTTTATATTTGTGGGGCCGGGCGCGGTGGCTCATGCCTATATCCCAGCACTTTGGGAGGCCGAGGCGGGTGGATCACTAGGTCAAGAGATCGAGACCATCCTGGTCAACAAGGTGAAACCCCGTCTCTACTAAAAATACAAAAATTAGCTGGGCATGGTGGCTCCCACCTGTAGTCCCAGCTGCTTGGGAGGCTGAGGCAGGAGAATTGCTTGAACCCAGGAGGTGGAGGTTGCGGTGAGCCGGGATCGCGCCATTGCACTCCTGCCTGGGTAATAAGAGCAAAACTCCATCTCAAAAAAAAAAAATAGTTTATATTTGTTTATACCTAACAACATGATCTTAAAACATATGATGCAAAAATGTGTAGAATTACAAGAATTTAAATCCAAAATTATAATAGAAGATGTTAAACAATTCTCTCAGGACTTAATAAACAGATAAAATATTAGATAGAATATTTGATTCACATAATTAACACATTTAACCTAACAAAAGGATATATACAACATGCCACTCCAAACTGCGTAATATGTGTTCCTTACAAGCAGAAATGAAACATTTGCAAACATTGGCATGCATTAGGTCACAAAGCAAATCTCAGTACATTCCATAGAACTAAAAACAGAACATATACTCTGAACTCAATGCAACTAAGCTGGAAATTAACAACCAAAAAATAACCAAACAATTCTCATATATTTGCAACTGAGAAGATACATTTCTAAATTACTGATGGTTGTTTGTTTGAGACGGAGTCTCACTCTGTTGCCCAGGCTGGAGTACAGTGATGCAATCTTTGCTCACTACAACCTCCACCTCCTGGGTTCATGCAATTCTCCTGCCTCAGCCTCCCAAGTAGCCAGGATTACAGGTGTGCACCACCATGCCCAGCTAATTTTTGTATTTTTAGTAGAGATGGGATTGTACCATGTTGCCCAGGCTGGTCTTGAACTCCTGACCTCAAGTAATCTACCTGCCTCAGCCTCCCAAAGTGCTGGGATTATGGGCATGAGCCACTGTGCCCAGCCCTGATGGTTTTAAGTTAAGGATTTCTGGATACAGTTTGAGCTGAGTAATACAGAAGGCACTACATATCAAAACCTGTCCGATACGGCTAAATCTGTATTAAGAGGGAAAGCGATAGCCTTAAATGTGTTTATTAGAGAAGAAAGTCTGAAATTTAATGAGCAAAACAACTTCAAGAAGTAAGGAGGGCCCTGTGCAGTGGCTCATGCCTATAATTTCAGCTACTCAGGAGGCCAAAGTGCAAGGATCATATCATTTGAGGCCAGGAATTCCAGGCCAGTCTAAACAACATAGCAAGATCCTGTATTAGAAAAAAAAAACATTGTGGCTGGGCATGATGGCTCACACCTGTAGTCCCAGCACTTTGGGAGGCCGAGGTGGGAGGATGACCTGAGGTCAGGAGTTTGAGACCAGCCTGGCCAACATGGTGAAACCCTGTCTCTATAAAAATACAAAAATTAGCTGGGCCTGATGGCGGGTGCCTGTAGTCCCAGCTACAGGCTGAGGCAGGAGAACTGCTTGAACCCAGGAGGCAGAGGTTGCAGTGAGCCAAGATCATGCCCCTGCACTCCAGCCTGGGCAACAGAGTGAGACTCCATCTCAAAAAAAAAAAAATGTAAGTAAAGAGGGAATGGGAAGAGACTGATTAATGGGTTCAAAGCTGTAATTATTTAGGAGGAATAAGTGCTGATGTTCTATTACACAGTAGGATGACTACTAGTTAGCAATAATGGAGTGACTATTTCAAAATAGCTGGAAGAAAGGATTTTGAGTGTTTTTGCCCAAAAAATGATAAATGTTTGAGGTGATGGATATGCTAATTATACTGATTTAATCAGTATAAAACGTACACATATACTGAAACATCACATTGTACCCATAAATATGTACAATTAGTATGTGTTAAAATGTTTTAATTACATTTTTTCAGAGAGAAAAAAATTTAACTAGTCTCTTAAAAGCTTGCGTTTTCTATTTTTTTTTTTTTTTTTTGAGACAGGATCTCACTATGTCATCCAGGCTGAAGTGCAGTGGCCCCATCAAAGCTCACTGCAGCCTTGACTCCCTGGGCTCCAGCCATCCTCCCATTTCAGCCTCCCAAGTACCTGGGACAACAGGCACATGCCACCATGCCCAGATACTTTTTTATTTTTTGTGGAGACAGGGTCTCACTATGTTGCCCAGGCTGGTCTCAAATTCCTATTCTCAAGAAATCCTCCCATCTTGGCTTCCCAAAGTGCTGGGATTACGGATGTGAGCCACTGCTCTCCCGGCCAAGCGTGACTTTTTGACAATAAAAATCTATCCTTTCTTACCAAAAAAAGAAAAAACAAGATTTTTTTTAATGTGGAAGAAAGAAATACATATAAAAGCAGAAATTAATGAAATAGAAAAATACATATGGAATAGAGAACATCAACAAAGCCAGCAGTTTTTTATTTTCAAAGACTAGTAAGTTGATAAATTCAGGGAGGAAAAGTGTTTCTTCACCTCTGTAAGTGTTTTAGTCTAAGAGCTAAATAAATCTTTCTTCATTAGGAAAATCTGGATCTACCCTCTGAAACAATGAATATGACTTTGTTGGGTTTCAGAACGACAAAACTGTAAGGAAACTCAACTTCTCAATCTCTACCATGAAGACAGAGAACTCTGAGTCCCAGAGAAGGGAAACAGAGGCTCAAATCACACAGCAAATCAGCAGCATATAGAAAACTGGGCACGGCCAGGCACAGTGGCTCACTCTTGTAATCCCAGCACTTTGAAAGGCCAAAGCAAGTAGATCACTTGAAGTCAGGAGTTCAAGACCAGCCTGGCCAACACATCGAAATCCTGTCTCTACTAAAAATAAAAATAAATGAGCCAGGTGTGGTGGTGCACACCTGTAATCCCAGCTACTCGGGAAGCTGAGGCAGGAGAATAGCTTGAACTGGGAGGTGAGGGTTGCAGTGAGCCAAGATCATGTCACTGAGCTCCAGCCTGGCCAACAGAGAGACTTTGTCTCAAAAAAAAAAGAAAAAAAACAGGTTCAAAGCTAGCCTTCTTTTCTCTTCTACTTCTTTCTTTCCCCTTCTCCTTCCACTTTCCTCTCACCACCATCTCAGATCTACCCCATGTAAAGTTATGTCCACTGGCCAAGCAAGGCCTCCATCAGGCACAGCTGTCTCTCTCTGCCGAGTTATCCCAAAGATTATTTTGCCTTGGGTTTGTTCATCTATTGAAGGAGAGGGAAGAAAGCTGGCTTGGACTTTTTACCATCTGTGACAAAACTCCTATTTTATCAGAGTCCTATAATCCCTCTGCTGCAGGAGTCCACAATGTAAGAGCTTCTCTCCCTCCTCAACAATTGAAACTTAGAGAATTGGTTTGCTTTTTAATTTTGATGCTGTTTCTGTGGGAAACGGTGAGGGTGGATTGTTCTTTACAACTCTCACTTAAAGAAACCAACCTCTCGGGCCAGGCATGGTGGCTCATGCCTGTAATTCCAGTACTTTGGGAGGCCTAGGTGAGTAAATCATGAGGTCAGGAGTTCAAGACCAGCCTGACCAACATGGTGAAACCCCTTCTCTACTGAAAACACACACACAAAAAAATTAGCCAGGCGTTAATTTTTAAAAATTAACCACCTGTAAAAAACCAATTACAGGTGGTTGCCTGTAATACCAGCTACTTGGGAGGCTGAGGCAGGAGAATTGCTTTAACCCGGGAGGCGGAGGTTGCAGTGAGCTGAGATTGCACCACTGCACTCCAGCCCGGCGACAGAGCGAGACTCCGTCTCAAAAAAAAAAAAAGTCTCCTAATCTTCATGACGAATGTACTAAGAATCTCACAATCAGTTTGTTTATGGCAAATGCCCCCCTCCAAAAGGAACCTGTTGTTTTTCACCCGAACTGTGGACACTAAGGCAGTTCTCTTACCCAAACGTTTTTGAAATAATGGGAATCTTCCTGTTTTTGTGACACCTCCTCGTCGTACTTGACCTGTACTCTCGCATCAGCTTAACCACAGTATTGCAATGTGGTCATCACATACCTTCTGTGGTGTGTAAGTCCCGTGCTCACTCAACAATGGTTAACAATAATAACAATAACCAATAGAGAAGAGAAATGTCCATGCTTTACTTAGGCAAAGGGCATGTAAATATACACGGCATTGTGTCAGAAATTCAGACATAAGGATTAGGACCATGTTGGCAAAACGTTCTGTGGTCTTTGGGGGCAGAAGAGGACAGGGATAGGACAGAGAGTGAACTCTCCCATGCCTCCCATGCTGCATGTGGATCAAGGCAGTCTTCAAGGGTTCCATGAACCAGCCATAGAGGGCAGACAGTAGGATGGTTTCCCACACCAGCTAGAGCAGCAGGAAGCAGAAAAGGCCCTAGATAGCTCCAGTAAGTCTTCTGAGGCCATAGAGAAGAGTTAGGATCCCCTGAAGTGTGTTAGTGCAGATGCTCTCAGTCCTCTGGGGTGACATACCTCTCTCTGGCACCTAGCTTACAATATTGACTGAGGGAGGGAGGCTTCATGACAAGTGGCATATGATTTCAATTCTCATATTCATGGTACCGAAGACAGCACATCTAGCCCATAGTAGGTCCTCAGCCAAGGCTTCCATGACTCCATTCACAGACCAAGAGGGAGTCTACATGTTTCCTTTCAGCATGTCTAACACAGATGTCAGCTGAGGTGCCCCTTCTCTTTAAAAATCTAAATAAGATTTGGTCAGACACAGTGGCTCACACCTGTAATTTGGAAGGCCAAGGCAGGTGGATCACTTGAGGTCAGTTTGAGACCAGCCTGACCAACATGGTGAAACCCCTTCTCGACTAAAAATACAAAAATTAGCTGGGCATGATGGTGGGCCCCCATCCCAGCTACTTGGGGGGCTGAGGCAGGAGAATTGCTTGAACCTGGAAGCGGAGGTTGCAGTGAGCCGAGACTGCACCACTGCACTCCAGCCTGGGTGACAGAGTGAGACTTCATCTCAAAAAAAAAAATCTAGATAAGGTTTGTCTTAAAAATTTCTGTGAACCCCTGGAGGGCTCATTTTCTCATGGTTTCCTCGGTCTAGACATTCTGCCTCTGCTTCCACTGAATCCATTCAGTTCATGAATGATCTCACCATCCTACACATTCTTTTGCAGTATCTTGACTCAAATGTGGAACAGAGTCCCTTCAATTTCACGTAAAGCTTATCCACATCAGGCCTCTTAATCTGCAGAAACTTTACAGAAGCATTGAAGAGGAGGAGGAGGAGGTGCCATCTACATTGCCACAGCACAAGCTCAATAGTATTGATCATCAGATACCCCAGTTTGTAAAAGCTATGCTACCACCATCCATTTTCTTGACCATCCTTTTGTCTTCAATGCCCTTTGTCCACCCCCACCTCTGAATTTCTAATAATTTTAAAATAAGCATGTCCCATCTGTATTCCTGAAATGACACATCCTCGCCTTTCTTCTCCAGGTCCAGCTTCTGACGAAGGGGCCCTAAGAAGCATGAGGCTTCCTTGGGCTAAGGGGGAGGGAGAGAGGAGTCAGAGGAAAGCAGAAAAGTCAGAGGCTTGGGAGCCTCCCTGGGAAGAGTCTGGGCACTGCTGCCTCCCATGGCCAAGCCCTTGGGATAAGGGAGCACAGTAAAATCCCCATTCAGGTTTTGGGATATGAGAAAACAGGGTCTTTGAGCCACATTCCCAACGTCAAGTCTGGGGAGGAAGTAGGATCCCTGAGTTCCCATCACACTTCAAGTGCAGAGGCAACACAGTTCAGGTCATGTCTGCACGTGAACAAGTCAGCCTTCTGGAGTTCCCACGAACCGGCCACGGAGGGGAGAGAGTAGATGGTTTCCCACACCAGCTAGAGCAGCAAGAAACAAAAAGGGCCCCAGATAGCTCCAGTAAGTCTTTTGAGGCCACAGAGAAGAACAAGAGAAAACGGAGTATTTCCCACGTCCCGAGAGGAGTGCCAAGGGATCTGTGTGAGACATGGCCTGGTGGAAGTCCCGCACATGGGAATGAATGAACTTACCATGAATCGGAGACTTCATGGATAGATGGTTGAGGTCCAGACAGGCTGGAGTACAGGCAGGAGCTGACATGTGCAAATCATAAAGACCAGAGTCACACTCCCAAAATTGCAACACCAGGCTGGGCGCGGTGGCTCAAGCCTGTAATCCCAGCACTTTGGGAGGCCGAGGTGGGTGGATCACGAGGTCAGGAGTTTGAGACCAGCCTGGCCAAGATTGTGAAACGCCATCTCTACTAAAACTACGAAAATTAGCCGGGCATGGTGGTGGGCGCCTATTATCCCAGCTACCTGGAAGGCTAAGGCAGGAGAATCACTTGAACCCAGGAGGCAGAGGTTGCAGTGAGTGGAGATCAGGTCCCTACACTCCAGCCTGGGTGACAGAGCAAGACTTGGCCTCAAAAAACAAAAAAAATTGCAACACCAGATGTTACTGAGAGAAGGGGAATGGGGGCCAGGCGCGGTGGCTCATGCCTGTAATCCCAGCACTTTGGGAGGCCGAGGCGAGTGGATCATGAGGTCAAGAGATCGAGACCATCCTGGTCAACATGGTGAAACCCCGTCTCTACTAAAAATACAAAAAATGAGCTGGGCACGGTGGCGCGTGCCTATAATTCCAGTTACTCGGGAGGCTGAGGCAGGAGAATTGCCTGATCCCAGGAGGCGGAGGTTGCGGTGAGCCGAGATCGCGCCATCGCACTCCAGCCTGGGTAACGAGCGAAACTCCGTCTCAAAAAAAAAAGAAAAAGAAAAAGAAAAGGGGAACGGGCGAAATGCTGAATTGACTGAGATTAAGCCCCTGCCTACTGGGGGAAATGGGTCTGAAAATAAAAATGACGTTCAGTTCCAGAAGGAATTTTGCCAGTGACACCCATATTTCTCTCTTAACACCCTTGGTCAGGAGCCATCTCCCTGGCGTCAGCAAAGGTTTTACAATCTTTTGTTCTTTCTTAGTGGGTGTTACTTCATTCTCCTCGAGATAGATCAGCGTATTTATTTGAAAGTATTTTCCACACTATCCTATTATGATGATTTCGTCTCCAGTGAGCTACTGTTTTGATTGTTTATCTCATTCGTTGTTTTAGAATTCTATTTCTTCCTTGGGCTATGGAACTGTGGTGTGCATGTTCATTTTAAATGGGAGATTTTCTATTTGTTTATAAATATTTGTTGCTCTTTCTCTCACAGTCTCTCTCTTTCCCTCTTTCTCTCCCTTTCTACTCATCCACCTTTGTATAGGAATTCTGAAGGTGCCCCTGTACTGGGTATTGTTGATGTTCTACCAAAAAAACCTCTATCTGCTTGTGCACCACTCCCTACCGCCTGGTTGCTCCCTTCCCTCAGAGAACTACTCTTTGTTTAATGGGTAGATGCTTCACTGACTTGATAGATGGATAAAAAAGGCCAGACCCAGCCAGGGGCAGTACCTCATGCCTATAATCCCAGCACTTTGGGAGGTCAAGGTGGGAGGGTCATTTGAGCCCAGGAGTTTGAGACCAGCCTGGGCAACACAGTGAGACCCTGTCTTACTTAGCTTCTTCCCCTTCCCGGTCCTGTTTCTTTCCCTCTCCCTCTCCAGGAAGCAGCCCCAATAAATCACTTGCATTAGAATCCCTGCCTCAGGTTCTGCTTGTCAGGAACCTAGTCTAAGACTCCTTTCAGTTAGCAGCCTAGGGTTGCAATCCAAAATCAGGAGTTCTGTTAGTGGTTTGAATCTCACATCCTGTAATGGTTTGGGCATATCACAGTTCCAGCTGTTGAGCAGTGAGCTTGGGGGTTGCTTCAAATCTTAGTCATGAGTTTGTGTTCATCCTCCAGCCTAGCAAGGCCTACAGCTGCCAACCAGCAGTTTCTGTGACTTGCTGCAGATGAGGAGTTTCTTAGTCTGCCTTGCACTAGCCTCTGACTGCACCCCCCTCCCCATATTATGTGAAGCAGAGTTACCCCACAGGATCTGAGCTCCTGGCAGCTGCTGCCTGCTTTGGGTGCCAAGATCCAGAGGACTCAGAATCTCAGCTTTGCTCAATGCTTTGCTTCTGTTCTTTAGTTCTGGTCCTCAAAGATGCTTAATCCTGTTTTGTTTGTTTGTTTGTTTATTTTGTTTTTAATAGTATTTCTTTTTCATTGATGTACAATTTACACGGCATAAAACACACAGATTTTTAAGTACAATGAGTTTTGACAAATTTATTTTAGGTTGTTGTAAACATAATTGTGGTTTTGGCCATTCAAAGTAATGGCTAAAACTGCAATTAGGCCCGTTGTGGTGGCTCACGCCTGTAATCCCAACATTTTGGGAGGCCGAGGTGGGCAGATCATTTGAGGTCAGGAGTTCGAGACCAGCCTGGCCAACGTTGTAAAACCCCACCTCTACTAAAAATTACAAAAATTAGCCTGGCGTGGTGGCATGTGCCTGTAATCTGCCGTTGCACTCCAGCCTCGTTGCCAGGCAACAGAGCGAGACTCTGTCTCAAAAAAAAAAAACACTGCAATTATGTTTGCGCCAACTAAATATACATATACATATATATACACACACACACACAAACACACACACACACAGGTCACCCACATCCAATAAGATAGGGAATTTCCATCATCCAGAGTGTTCCCTTGCATGCCATTGCAACTGACACTCCACCACACACAAGAGGCAACCAACTTTTTTCTCCATATATGAGTTTAGCCTGTTCTAGAACTTCATATATACAGACTTATACAGTATGTACTCTTTTATTGCTGACTTCTTGTGGTCAACATAATGTTTCTGAGGTATATCTGTGTGGTTGAATATATGAATGGTTCATATATATTACTGAGTTGTATTCCATTATATGGATATTCCAAGTTTGTTAGTCTATTTTCCTGCTAACGGACATTTGGGCTATTTCTAGTTTTTGGCTATGAGTAAAGCTGCTATAGACCTTTTTTTATTAAATATTTTTGTTGAGATACATAATTCACATACCATAAAATGTACTCATTTAGGCTGAGCGCAGTGGCTCATGCCTGTAATCCCACTAAGGTGGGTAAATCACGTGAGGTCAGGAGTTCGAGACCAGTCTGTCCAACATGGTAAAACTGTCTCTACCAACATACAAAAAATTAGCTGGGTGTGGTGGAGCGTACCGGTAATCCCAGCTACCCGGGAGGCTGAAGCATGAGAATCGCTTGTACCCAGGAGGCAGAGGTTGCAGTGAGCTGAGATCACACCACTACACTCCAGCCACTACACTCCACTACACTCCAACCTCACTCTAGTCAACAAAGTGAGGTCTTGTCTCAAAAAAAAAAAATTACTCATTTAAAATATACAATTCAACTATTTTTAGTTTATTTATAGAGTTGTACAACCATCGTCACAATCTAAGTTGAGAACCTTTTCATCACCTCAAAAATAAACTTTGTACCTATTAGTAGTAACTCCGTATCTCCCTCTTCTCCCAGCCCTAAGCAACCACTAATCTTTCTGTCTACAAATACGCCTAACGAAAACCATGATTCATAGCCGTTTTCTTCTAAGACTTTGTAAATAAAAATGTGACCCATTTTGAGTTCACTTGTTGTGTATGGAGTGAGGTAGTCGTCCAACTTCATGTTTTACATGTGGATATTCAGTGGTTCCAAGACCAGTTGTTGGAAAGACCATCCTTTCCCCATTGAATTGTCTTGGCACTCTTGTCAAAAATCAACTCACTGGCCAAGCATTGTGGCTCATACCTGTAATCCCAGCACTTTGGGAGGCCGAGGCAGGAGAATTGCTTGAGCCCAAGAGTTCAAAACTAGGCCAGGCAACATAGCAAGACTGTGTCTATTTTTTTATTTTAATTTAAATAAAAAATCAACCAACCAGGTCAGAACTGCAACCTGCTAGGGAGCGCACGGGCTCCACAGGCACCAACGGCAAGGACCCCTCCCACTGCGGGCGCTCCCATGGCTCAGTTCGCGTTCGAGAGTGACCTGGACTCACTGCTTCAGCTGGATACACCCATCCCCAATGCACCCCCTGCGCGCTGGCAGCGCAAAGCCAAGGAAGCCGCAGGCCCAGCCCCCTCACCCATGCAGGCCGCCAACCGATCCCACCGCAATGGCAGGACTCCGGGCCGAACTCCTGGCAAATCCAGTTCCAAGGTTCAGACCACTCCTAGCAAACCTGGCAGTGACCGCTATATCCCCCAACGCAGTGCTGCCCACATGGAGAGGGCCAGCTTCCTCCTGAGCAAGGAGAACGAGCCTGAAAACAGCCAGACGCCCACCAAGAAGGAACATCAGAAAGCCTGGGCTTCGAAACTGAATGGTTTTGATGTAGAGGAAGCCAAGATCCTTCGGCTCAGTAGAAAACCACAAAATGCCCCAGAGGGTTACCAGAACAGACTGAAAGTACTCTACAGTCAAAAGGCCACGCCTGGCTCCAGCCGGAAGACCTGCCTTTACATTCCTTCCCTGCCAGATCATATCCTAGATGCCCCAGAAATCCGAAATGACTACTACCTGAACCTTGTGGATTGGAGCTCTGGGAATGTCCTGCCTGTGGCACTGGACAACAGTGTGCACCTGTGGAGTGCAAGCTCTAGTGACATCCTGCAGCTTTTGCAAATGGAGCAATCTGGAGAATATGTATCCTCTGTGGCCTGGATCAAAGAGGGCAACTACTTGGCTGTGGGCACCAGCAGTGCTGAGGTGCAGCTATGGGATGTGCAGCAGTAGAAACGGCTTCGAAATATGACCAGACACTCTGCCCGAGTGGGCTCCCTAAGTTGGAACAGCTATATCCTGTCCAGTGGATCACGTTCTGGCCATATCCACCACCATGATGTTTGGGTAGCAGAACACCATGTGGCCACACTGAGTGGCCACAGCCAGGAAGTGTGTGGGCTGCGCTGGGCCCCAGATGGACGACATTTGGCCAGTGGTGGCAATGATAACTTGGTCAATGTGTGGCCTACTGCTCCTGGAGAGGGTGGCTGGGTTCCTCTGCAAACATTCACCCAGCATCAAGGGGCTGTCAAGGCTGTAGCATGGTGTCTCTGGCAGTCTAATGTCCTGGCAACAGGAGGAGGCACCAGTGATTGACACATTCGCATCTGGAATGTGTGCTCTGGGGCCTGTCTGAGTGCTGTGGATGCCCATTCCCAGGTGTGCTCCATCCTCTGGTCTCCCCACTACAAGGAGCTCATCTCAGGCCACGGCTTTTCACAGAACCAGCTGGTTATTTGGAAGCACCCAACCATGGACAAGGTGGCTGAACTGAAAGGTCACACATCCCGGGTCCTGAGTCTGACCATGAGCCCAGATGGGGCCACAGTGGCATCTGCAGCAGCAGATGAGACCCTGAGGCTATGGCGCTGTTTTGAGTTGGACCCTGCACGGCGGCAGGAGTGGGAGAAGGCCAATGCAGCCAAAAGCAGCCTCATCCACCAAGGCATCCGCTGAAGACCAAGCCATCACCGTGGTTGTTTTTTATTTTTCTAATAAAGTCATGTCTCCCTTCAAAAAAAAAAAATCAACCAACCATAAATGTGAGGGTTAATTTCTGGACTTTCAATTCTATTCCTTTGGTCTATATGTCCATCCTTACACTGTACCACATCATTTCAATTGCTATAGGTTGTAATAAGTATTGAAATTGGGAGGTATGAGTCCTCCAACTTAGTTTTTGTTTTCCAAGATTGTTTTACCTCTTCCGGGTCCCTTTCATTTCCATATGAATTATGGAATCAGCTTGTTCATATCCCCACAAATCCAGCTAGAATTGTGATAGGAAGTAACTGTGTTGAATCCATAGGTCAGTTTGGAAAGTATACTGTTGACATCTTAACAATATTAAGTCTTCCAATCAATAAATATGGAATGCTATTCCACCTACTTAGATCTTTCTACATTTATTTTCATGATATTTTCTAGCTTTCTGTGCACAAGTTTTGTGCTTCTTTGGTTTAATTTATCCCTAAGTACCTATTTTTTATAGGATTATAAATAAAATGGTTAATTTCATTTTTGGATTATTTGTTGCTAGTGTATAGAGATGCAATTGATTGTGGGGGGGGGGGCGGTGTGATGGAGTCTGGCTCTTGTCATCCAGGCTGGAGTGCAATGGCGTGATCTCAGCTGACTGCAACCTCCACCTCCCAGGTTCAAGAGATTCTCCTGCCTCCGCCTCATGAGTAGCTGGAATTACAGGTACATGCCACCATGCCTGGCTAATTTTTGTATTTTTAGTAGAAACAGGGTTTCACCATGTTAGCCAAGCTGGTCTCAAATTCCTAAACTCAGGTGATCCACTCGCCTCAGTCTCCCAAAGCAGATGCAATTGTTTTTGTATGTTCATCTTTCCTGCAACCTGCTGAGCTCATTTATTAGCTCTAATAGTTTTATAGTGGATTTCTTAGAATTTTCTACATATAAGATCACATCATCCACAAAAAGAGATAATTTTACTTCTTCCTTTTCAATCTGGATGCCTTTTCTTTTTCTTGCTGATTTTTTTCTGACCAGAACTTCCAACGCAATATGAATAGAAATGGAAGAGCAGACATCCTAGTCTTGTTCCTGATCTTGGGGAGAAAGCAGTCCCTCTTGCACCATTAAGTATTGCATTACTTCATTCTCATGCTGCTAATAAGGACATATCTGAGACTGGGTCATTTATAAAGAAAAGGAGTTTAATGAACTCACAGTACCACATGGCTGAGGAGGCCTCACAATCATGACAGAAGGTGAAGGAGGAGCAAAGATACATCTTACATGGCAGCAGGCAAGAGAGCATGTGCAGGGGAACTGTTCTTTACAAAACCATCAGAGCATATGGCCCCTTTTATCCATGGCTGGAGTGGCTGAGATGCAGGGCACCAAGTACCTAAGCTATACACAGCAGGGGGTCCTGGAACTGGCCCAGGAAACCATTGTACCCTCCTAGGCCTCCAGGCCTGTAATGGCAGGGGTTGACACAAAGGTCTCTGACATCCCTTAGAGACACTGTTTACATTATCTTGGTGAATAACATTTGGCTCCCTGTTACTTAGCAAACTTCTGCAGCGGCTTGGATTTCTTCCCAGAAAATGGGTTTTTCTTTTCTATTGCATCATCAATCTGCAAATTTTCCAAATTTTTATTCTCTGCTTCTTCTTAAACCACTTTGGTGCTCAGACATTTCTTCCACCAGATACCCTAAATCATCTCTCTCAATTTCAATGTTCCATAGATCTCTAGGCCAAGAGTAAAATGTCACCAGTCTCTTTGTTAAACAAGAGTCACCTTTGCTCTAATACCCAAGAAGTCCCTCATTTCCATCTGAGACCACCTCAGCCTGGGCTTTATTGTCTAAGTCACTATCAACATTTTGGTCTAAGCCATTCAGCAAGTCTCCAGGAAGTTCCAAACTTTCCCACATGTTACTGCCTTCTTCCGAGCCCTCCAAACTGTTCCAACCTCTGCTTGTTACCCAGTTCCAGAGTTGCTTCCAGATTTTCAGGTATCCTTACAGCAGTGCCCCACTACCTGGTACCAATTTGCCATATTAATCTGTTCTCATGCTGCTAATAAGGATATACCTGAGACTGGGTAATTTATAAAGGAAAGAGGTTTAATAGACTCACAGTTCCACATGGCTGGGGAGGCCTCATGATCATGGCAGAAGGCAAAAAAGGAGCAAAGGCACATCTTATATGGTGGCAGGCAAGAGAGTGTGTGTGGAAAACTTGCCTTTATAAAACCATCAGAGCTCATGAGTCTTATTCACTATCATAAGAACAACATGGGAAAAACCTACCCTCACAATTCAATTACCTCCTTCTGGGTCCCTTGCACGACACGTGGGGATCGTGGGAGCTACAATTCAAGATGAGATTTGGGTGGGGGCACAGCCAAATCATATCAAGTATGATGTTACCAATATTCTTGAATAAGTCATTTTATGGGCCAACAGTTTCATTTCTCTTGGGTCAATACCTAGGTGTAGAATTCTTGGATCATAAAATAGGTATATCTTCAACTTTACACAGAATTGTCTAACAGTTTTTCTTTCTTTTTTTTTTTTTTTGAGACAGAGTCTTACTCTGTCACCAGGTGCCAGGTTGGAGTGCAGTGGCACAACCTCAGCTCACTGAAATCTCTGCCTCCTGGGTTCAAGCAGTTCTCCTGCCTCAGCCTCCCAAGTAGCTGGGACTCCAGGCACGTGCCACCACGTCCAGCTAATTTTTGTATTTTTTAGTTGAGATGGGGTTTCACCATGTTGGTCAGGATGGTCTTGATCTCTTGACCTCATGGTTCACCCACCTCAGCCTCCTGTCTAATGGTTTTTCAAAGTGGCATTTGTACCCAGTAGTCAATCAGATTTCTGTTGTTATATATTCTCTATCTCATTTCAATGAGTTTTGGAAAACAGAAAGATCCCTAAACTGTGAATTTCTTACTGTGCCTTAATTGGAAGTCTTTCTAGTAATGGAATGAACAGACCTGTAACCCTGAAGAGGTTCTTAAGGACTCAGATTAGAAACAACTCTTGTATTTACAACTCAAATCCATTCCCTCATATATTCACCCTTTGTCCACTGCACAAACTCCCTCAAATTCTTCTTTGGTCATTCCATGAAGAGGCAGCCCAACTAGACCACACAATGTTCCATGCAAACCACCGTTTACTTTATGTGAATGTGACATTTTTCTTGTGACACCAAAATAATTAGGAGGAATCTCCCTAAGCAAGGTAACCACAAAGAGGTGGTTGTACAGTCTAGTCTCAGTGCAGAGCTTTTTCCTGCTTGCTGGCCTCCAATGATAGTCTCTTTATATCATGTATGATCAAAAGAATTCAAACATTTGCCGGGTGTGGTGGCTCATGCTTGCAATCTCAGCACTTTGGGAGGCTAAGGCGGGTGGATCATGAGATCAGGAATTCAAGACCAGCCTGGCCAACATGGTGAAACCTCATCTCTACTAAAAATACAAAAATTAGCTGGACATGGTGGTGTACACCTGCAGTCCCAGCTACTTGGGAGGCTGAGGCAGGAGAATCACTTGAATCCAGGAGGTGGAGTCTGCAGTGAGCCAAGATCATGCCACTGCACTCCAGCCTGGTGACAGAGAAAAACTCCATCTCAAAAAATAATAACTATTATTAAAACATTCTACAGGCTCCAGCACACTATCACGTATCTATCTCATACCATAAACTCAGCTATTCATCCTCAGGACTGACGTCAGCATCTTCTTCTAAGCACTGCACATCTCTGCAGTCAGGTATTATATCAGTATGACATCCATATGCTCAAGTCACTTGGGAGCCCCATATTCTAGAATATCTCTGTGTGGTTAGTCAATTCTCCATCATCACAAAGTTCTCCTTTTTTTTTTTTTTTTTTTTGCTAAAATGAAAATATCGGTACTGCCTTGGCAGATTATGAAAGTAATGCATGTTTTCTTAAAGAAATAAAGAAACCTAGAATGTATAAAGCAAAATTCTTTCCTCTATAAAATGCCTAACCCTTTGGGGTTTATCATTCCAGGTTTTCAAAATGCACTTAAGATATTATGGACATGGGAACGATCCAAGATGGCCGATCGCTAACATCTCGGGATTGCAGCTCGCAGTTAAAGCTCATAGAACTAGAGGACGCCACACTTTCAGACAAATTCTGGTCGCTCAGGAGCAGAAGATTCCCAGTGGAGGAGACACGCAGGGCAGTAGTTTCGCCGGCATCTCCGCACGGCAGCTCTCGGAGCTGACTAAGCGGGGCTGGCTCCCCTTCTGATCGGGGTTTGGAGGAGCCGCGCGGGTTCCCAGCGCTGACTCCTGAGGCTGGTGCAGATGTTGTGCCGGCACCTCGGCGCAGAGTGAACGCGACTGGTTCCCCTTCTGACCGAGGTTTGGAGCTCCGGGAAGGCAGACTCGCCTATTACGGACACAAGAAGGAAGCCAGACAGGAGAAGCCTGGGCAGAAAAACACCATCAGTCTTAACGCCGCTGTTCCTGGCCCTGGGAACTAACATCTTGGACGTCCACTCAAGA
>CM052664.1:9382757-9413950 GCA_028533165.1 Leontopithecus rosalia
GATATGCAACTCTCGTATTGGGTAAAATAGATTTTAAAGCAACAAAGATACAGTGGTAAAAGGATCAATGCAACAACAAGAGCTAACGATCCTAACACCCAGATACATAGAGACTTAGATTCAATGAAGCAGAAAATTAATAAGGGTATCAAGGACTCAAACTCAGATCCGGAACAAGTAAACTTAATAAATATTTACAGAGCTCTCCACTTCAAATACACAAAATATACATTCTTGTCAATACCACATCACACCTACTCATAGGTTTAAATGAAACATTGATTGGTCATTATTAATACCCATTTTTTTTTTTAGAATAAAGCAATATTTTCGTTCACCCTCCCTCTCTCTCTTCCTCTTTCTCCCTCTCCTTTACTCATTTTTTTTTCTTTCTTTCCCTCTCTCTCAAAAAAAGAAATCAACTGGTAAACCTCTAGATCCAGGTCGGCAATATCTCTCTCATTGCTTGATTTCCTTCCTTCCCTTCCCTCCCTCCCTCTCTTCCTCCCTTCCTCCCTTCCTCCCCCACAAAAAAAAAATTTAAAAAAAGTTATTATGGACGTTTGTGAATGGCATATTCTTTTTCGTTTGTTTGTTTGAGATGGAGTCTCGCTCTGTCACCCAGGCTGGAGTACAGTGGCACTATGTCAGCTCATTGCAACCTCTGCCTCCCAGGTTCAAGCGATTCTCTTGCCTCAGCCTCCCAAGTAGCTGAGATTACAGGCACACACCACTACACACTGCTAATTTTTGTATATTTAGTAGACGGGGTTTTACCATGTTGGCCAGGCTGGTCTCAGACTTCTGACCTTCAGGGATCCGCCTGCCTCGGCCTCCCAAAGTGCTGAGATTACAGGTGTGAGCCACTGCCAATTTCTATACCTCTACTTTATTCCCCTTACCTTGTGGAACTGGTTCCTCCAGGGCAATGTTACATAGAAGTGGTGATCACAAGCAGTTTTTTCCTGATTTTAGCTGGAATGCCTCTGGAGTGGCTCATGAAGCCTTTTCAGCTGAGATAGACATATTTTATCATGATAATGAAATCCTTTCTGTATTTTCCTGTATTTCTCTAGCATTCCAACATTTTTCTTAGCATTTATTTGCATTGTTTAATGTGCTTATGTTTGTGTTTCTGCCTAGAAGGAAGGCGATGGCAGTAGTTTCCAGGCTAGCTGGCTTCCCAACCCGATGGTTCTCTTCTTTCCTGCTGCCACAGAGACGGACTGTCTGCCTCCTGCAAATCTGAAATTTGACAAACCTGCCTTCCCTCCTTCTCTGAACCAAACTGGTCCAGGAAAACTTCTGACCCAAGTCCTGATCACCTCCCTTCCTGCAACGCATGGTGCACCCTCCGCTCAGGAAATGCCTTTGGCGTATTGCTGACGTCGGTCCCGGCTGCACCGCTCACTACCCTGCACTTCACCCCTTCCCACAGCAGGTTCTGCCTGACCTCAGCTGCTTTGGGCCGACCATCAGATATTCTGGAGTCTGAAAAGGATCTCTGTCCCCCAGTTTCGTTCAAATGGAGTTTGGGGGTTTTAGAATTCATTCTTCTTGCTATTTCACAGTTTCTCAGAAAAGGTGAAAATGCAGACTTTTGCAGTTACATTCAATATGAAAAGTCTTAATAAAGTAATGCTTGACTTAAAGCCCACCAGTATTTCTGGAACAATTCAGTCTATCTTTGAACTTAGTTACATAAAGTCTTATTAGAAACACAATGGGGATTTTGGAGATAGGACTAGCGGACTTTGTGTGGTTAAATAGAAAACTGAATTGCCAGTGTAGAGTACTTGATTAAGAGATAGGGAAATCCACTCATTCAGTAAAAAGTAATTGAGCTTTGTGCTAGTTATTTTACTAGGCAGTTAGGTGGCCGGTATTTTTGGTGGAGTGAGTCTAATTCATGATTAAAATATTGTTTCTACTGAACCCCAATTTCTTGGAATAATAAAATCAACCTTATCTCCTTTAAGAAGAGGGTAAAATGAGTGTCAATATATAAAAGCACTAGGATGTCTGATTTTCTTAAAGGGGAATTTGGAGCTATTAAATAGTAAGCTTTCAAGGGGCAAAGTATTGTGACCACAAAAATGGGTGGAGCATATGTCTGGTTCATTTGAGTCAAGAAAGGCTGGAGATGGAGTGGACAGCCTCTGACTGAATGTAGGGGACAGGATCTAAGATGACAGGTGGTTGTGGCATGACCAAGAGTAGAGATGGGCTGTGACTGTAACAGGAATAAGGTGTGTAGGAAAAGATGCCTCAGGGCTGGGGACAGGCAAATTATGGGGCCAAAGTGGGACTGAGTAAAGGAAAGCAGAGGAGCCAGAGTTGAGGTGAGGTTGATGGTTAGAGGGTAATGAATGAAGGACATCCCCGGTGCAGATTATGTCTCCTGATTTTCCTGCTTGCGGGTCAGTTTCCATTTACGTGAGGTGCTCCCTTGTCCCCAGTGTGATCAGAAAGTCCCTGTTTTAGATTAGGATTCTGCAAGCATGCTCCAAGACTCTGAGATTAGCATGCAGGAGATTTAGTGAGGAATCCTCTTGGAAACCACACTAAGGGCATAAAGAAAGCAGACTGGACAGTAGGAAAAGTTGAACAGCAACATAGTTGCAACAGAGGCCTCAGCTAATCTCATGGCAGCTCTGGAGTAGCAATGCCGAATCTAGGCAAGGGGCAAGCGCTTGTATCTCCTCATTATCCAGTCACTGAATAATCGTCCCCCAAGGAGGACGAGTCCTGAAAGGAGGCAGCTGAGAGCTATCAGGGCCAACATTCCTGATACCTAGCAGAGTGAGTGCTTCAGTCCTGAACCGGTGGGTGTGTGGATAGCTCTCCTTAACGCCCCCAGCAGGATGGCAGCTGATTCAGTCCATAACTTAAGGCTGCTGCCTCTTAGGTCTGTACTTTTCCTTCGTCTCACCATTCCCGACTTTGCTCCACTGCCTCACTCCCATGTACTTTACGAGAAACGCTACTACTACCCCCCGACCACACGATGCTCTCTGAACGCCACTCTGCCTTTCAGATGCTGTTTCATCAGCCTAGAGAGCCCTTGCTCCTTCCCTTCATCAAATCATGCCTCTCCTACAAGGTCTACCTCTAGAGCTAATCATATTATGAGAATTTGAAATTAATCAACTTCTCCTTCCTCTGGAGCCCCAAAGAATCCTTCTTGTGGCTCTATTATCATACTTGTCTTGCTTGCAATAGTTAGTTCTGGTTTCTGTTTTTGCTTTTGTTTTTTTTTTGAGATGGAGTCTCGCTCTGTCACCCAGGCTGGACTGCAATGGCACAATCTCAGCTCACTGTAAGCTCCACCTCCCGAGTTCAAGCGATTCTCCTGCTTCAGCCTCCCAAGTAGCTGGGACAACCCGCGTGCACCACCACACCCAGCTAATTTTTGAATTTTAGCAGAGACACGGTTTCACCATGTTGGTCAGGCTGATCTCGAACTCGTGGCCTTGTGATCTGCCCGCCTCAGCCTCCCAAAGTACTGGGGATCACAGGCGTTAGCCACTGTGCCTGGCCTGTTTTCTTTATCAGACTCTGAATTCTGTGAATGGCAGAACTTACTCCTTTATTCTTTTATTCTTTCCATAAACTAGCAATCTGCTTGGCACAAAATAGACAACTATTACAACAGAAATACTTCCAAATTGTTATGAGAGTTTCTTGCAAGTAATCTTCGTCAAGGTCTAAAGACCCTTAGGCTTTACCCTGTATTATTTCTTCTCATGAAAAGCAGATGAAATTAATTTGTTTATTCAACAGAACTTGAGAGCCTACTATGGAACAGATGTTGGCTAGACTAGTTCCTATCATTCTTGCTGTTATTGTTGTTGAGGTAAAATTCACATAATAGAAAATGAACCATTTTTAAATGTACACTCGAGTAGCATTTAGTGCACTCACAACATTGTGCAGCCAGCCTTCTATCTAGTTCCAAAGCATTTACACCACCCAAAAGCAAACCCACTTCTATTGTTCCTAAGCAAATTACAGGCTAGGCACGTTGCAACAAGAAAGACATGGGCCTAATGTCTGAAAACTTACAGTTAAACTCATCTTTGTTTAGAAATTACGCTGGCTGGCTGGGCACGGTGGCTCATACCTGTAATCCCAGCACTTTGGGAGGCCAAGGCAGGCAGATCACTTGAGGTCAGGAGTTCGAGACCAGCCTGACCAACATGGAGAAACCCCTTCTCTATTAAAACTACAAAAATTAGTTGAGCACGTGGCGTATGCCTGAAATCCCAGCTACTTGGGAGGCTGAGCCAGGAGAATCACTTGAACCTGGGAGGAGGAGGTTGTAGCATGCCATTGCAGTCTAGCCTGGGTGACAGAGTGAGACTCCATCTTAAGAAAGAAGAAAAGAAAGAGGGAGGGAGGGAGGGAGGGAAGGAAGGAAGGAAGGAAGGAAGGAAGGAAGGAAGGAAGGAAGGAAGGAAGGAAGGAAGGGAGAAAAGGAAATAATCATGCTGGTTTTCTTTTTATGGGTCTTTTGTTGAATGGGAAGAAACTTTCTTTTGAATGTTCTAAGAGGGTTATGGTTGGATGGCACCAGAGGGTCTACATTCCTGTCCTGAGGGGAATATTCTCTCCAACTTTGGAATAAGGGGAGCTCTGACTGACTTTGAGGAAACGAAAGACCTATCCTCAGGCAAGATATGACAGCCTCTTGGATTGCACCTCACCATGGCTTGATCCAGCCTGTGATGGAAATGAAGGGACTGTAAAGCCCCTTTGACCAGTCTTTGTCTTTTGGTGCCCTAAAGTTTCTGTCTCACTATGATTAAATGAATAAAATTAAAAGCTCTACCGGGAAGAGAGGCAGCTTCTGACTGCACAGATCCAAAACTCTCCTTTAGCTATGACCCAGGAAAATGGGTGCTTTATATTCTCATCATTTTTTTTTCAATCCCTCTGAAGTGTGTTTTACAGAAGAAGACACTGAGGCTAAGAGAGAAAAGTAACATGCTCAGACTTACAGAGGAATGCAGAGCTAGGATTTGGCAGATTGCAGCCCACCTCACAGAGGTTTTCTTTCTTTTTTTTTTTTTTTTTTTTTTTGAGACGGAGTCTTGCTCTGTCGCCCAGGCTGGAGTGCAGTGGCACAATCTCGGCTCATTGCAACCTCTGCCTCCCAGGTTCAATCAATTGCCATGCCTCAGCCTCCAAAGTAGCTGGGATTACAGGTATCTACCACCACAAGTGGCTAATATTTGAATTTTTAGAAGAGATGGACCTGGGCAGGTCTCAAGCTCTTGACCTCAAGTGATCAGCCCACCTCAGCTTCCCAAAGTGCTGGGATTGCAGGCATGAGCCACCACACCACCCCCTAATTTATTCACTGTCATCTCCAAGTGCCCTACAGAAAGACAGCAACACACAACCCCACATGGAGACTGCAACAGGGAACACTTTGATTCCTCCACTTGGGCAAGTTCATGTCTACAGCATGTGGTGGAGCAACGGCACATCAGCAGCTCTAATTCTCACCTGCGTCAAGAGATGTAACACAAACACGATCAGGAGAAAATGCTCTGTGGAGCCATATATGAGTTTATTTTATTTTATTTTCTATAAAGACAGCATCAATCTTCCCTCTTTAAAATCACTTTTCTAAAAATAAATTTTCTAGAAATGCATTGTTTATAAATGTAGCACATATAGGAATGCATAAACATAACAGAAGCATTTTAAACTGGTTAACTCAGTTAATAGCTTGCAAGATAGGTTTTTGTTTTGGGAGGAATTGGAGATCTCCTAGATTTTATTGGAGTCTTTGCTGAATTAAGGCTCTAAGGATGGAGACAGCAATTTATCTTAATAGTATAAAAGGATTAATTAAATAATTTAAAGGACTTGTAAGGAATGACTGACCAAACTTGTGAGTTACCCAAAAGTTAAAAACTAGGGCCAATATTTCAAGAGAGAATGACACTTTTCACAATTTCATAATTGTTTAACAACCATTTTTATACATTGTCAACAATAACTTTTAGTTGATTATTTTTATTTCAGTTGATAGCAGGCACTTCAAAATAATTAAGGAAGTATTATCATTCTTTATTAATCTCTACTTTCAATTATGAGAGGATAGTTTATAAACAAGTAATAAGACCTTGGCCGGGCACCGTGGCTCATGGCTGTCATCCCAGCACTTTGGGAGGCTGAGGCAGGCAGATCACCTGAGGTCAGGAGTTCAAGACCAGCCTGGCCAACATGGTGCAAACCCGTCTCTACTAAAAATACAAAAATTAGCCAGGACTGGTGGTGTGCATCTATAATCCCAGCTGTTCAGGAGGCTGAGGCAGGAGAATTGCTTGAACCCAGGAGGCAGAGTGAGACTCCATCTCAAAAAATAAAAATAAAAAATAAACAAGAGGCTGGGCACAGTGGCTCACGTCTGTAATCCCAGCACTTTGGGAGGTCGAGGCAGGCGGATCACCTGAGGTAGGGAGTTCAAGAACAGCCTGAACAACATGGATAAACCCCATCTCTACTAAAAATACAAAATTAGCTGAGCGTGGTGGCACATGCCTGTAATCCCAGCCACTCAAGAGGCTGAGGCAGGAGAATCGCTTGAACCCAGGAGGCAGAGATTGCAGTAAGCTGAGATTGTGCCATTGCACTCCAGCCTGGCAACAAAAGCAAAACTCTATCTCAAAAAAAAAAAAAGAATAAGTAAATAAACAAGTAAATGATCTCAAATAAATGTATTCTTGGCCTATGTATGATTTAAAAATTTTTAATATTCACCTGTTATAATTAGAACAAAACATGTCTACAAACAAATGAGAAACTGTGTTTGAATTTTCACAAGTATGTTTGCATTTTGAATGCCTTGTAGTTCACGTCTGGAAATCAGACTGTGCTAATGTCTTCATATCCTTATCCTTGTATCAGTATAGAAAGTTTGGCTTCAATCAACAAACAGATAATCCTTTACATAAGGAATTGTGATCTCATTTCATCACTTTGCTAATTGTTTCTTCATACATTTGGCTCAATGGAATATACTATGCCTGAGATATATTATTAGAAAAAGTTTTCTATATTGTTCCACAAAAGCAAGAAATTAATTAGAGCGCCCATTTTCCACAGCAAAAGGTAGCCATTTAGTCCATCAGCCAATGCTCTGCAATTCCCTCTGGAAAAACCTATCAGTTCAGGTTAGAAGGGAATGGTCTTTGCCTTGCAATATTACCTACAACTTCATTCAAACACTGCTCGGAGTTCTCCTCAGACTGACTCATGCCTGCAGGTGTGAGGAAGGATGCCTCAGCCCAGGTGAACCCTTGCCAGGCTGGACTTGTCCAGTGGAGAGGAAACGCTGCCTGCAGGTTGAGAAGCCGTCTTTCCACAGTGGGTGTAAGCCTTCCTCCTCATGCTGGTTGAGGAATCTCTTCCTGAAATACCATTTTAACTAAGCTCTCAATGTGGAAAGTCCATTGACTCTGCGTTTCACCTTTTCATTTTTCTACAGAGCATCATGGAGATCATGATCCAGAGTGGACTGCGTGTAAGATGAGCTGGGGGTGTCAGCAGAGTAAATTTGGAGGAGCCCACAGTATTGGCAGAGCACAAAAAGTCCCCTGCAGGTTTTGAAGAGCTGGAGGATGTACTTGCGAAACTTCTCCCCCAGAAAAAAGTAGATGATGGGATTAAGGCAGCAGTGAACAAAAGCCAGAGTTTCTGTGGCCTGGATGGCATAGTCCAGGTATCTTTCAAAGGTGCAGTCCTGAAGGACTTCTAGCTCCACCAAGGTCTCTAGGAAGAGCACAACGTTGTAAGGTGTCCAGAACCCAAGGAAGAGGACCACCACGGCAAAGATCATCTTCACCGCCTTGTTCTTCTTCTCGTTTTTACAGTGCTGCAGGGTCCTGATGATCATGGAGTAGCAAAACAGCATGACCCCCAAGGGGATCACCAACCCCAGAATGTTGATTTCCAGGGAGCTGAGAACCTTCCACGTCGTGGAGTTTCGAGAGTACTTGGTTTTGCAGTAGGTATGGTTGTGCTCAGTGTAACAAGTGCTGAACAGAAAGCCCGGAAGGGAGGCGAACACAGCCACTGACCAGGTAGCCAAACTGGTGACGACCCCAGAAGTCAAGGTCCTCGCCCTCAAGGAAAACACGGCGTGCACAATTGCCAGGTATCTATCAATGCTCATAAGCATGATGAAGAATATGCCACTGTAAAAGCCCACTAAGTACATCCAGGAAATGAACTTGCACAGACCTAACCCAAAAACCCACTGGTCTGCTGCGTAGTAGCCCCAGAAAGGGAGGGAGAACACGAAGAGCAGGTCCGAGATGGCGAGGTTGAGCAGGTACACGTCCGTCATGGACCTGAGCCGCTTGTATTTGAACAGGACGAGAACCACCACAGAATTTCCCAGCAGACCAAACACAAAAACCAAGGAGTACAGCGGAGGCAAGAAGAGCTCCCCAAATGCCTTGATGCCTTCTTTGGTGCAAGGCTTGGGGATATTTTCATACAGATAGTAATTGCTGTACATGCTTTCATCGAGGGTGGTGTCTGCTATATCCGTGGGGTTCATTTTTTAACTCTACAGGCTCCTCAAGGCAGGTCTGGGCCCAACCAGTAGAAGCTAATGAGGGGAAGAACAACATAATATGAGAACAAACACAAACCCAAGTGTTGCTAAATGCAGAGCGTGTTGTTTTGCTCCAGGTCTGTATACGCGCTCCCCGAGATGAAGGGCCCCGCAGCCAGGTGAAATAATTCTGGGGCTTTGGAGGCAGACACAGATGTGTTTCAGATTCCAGCTCTGCCACTCACTGATTTTCTCACCTCTCTGCTAGGAGCTTCAGTTCTCTCATTTGCAAGTGAGAATCGTAAAACCTCCTTTTCAAGCAGGTGTTCTTCAAGGATGTTTTTCAAAAAGATATTTCATAATATGGGGTTACTGAGATCACTTTCAGGGATGACACAATCAGTTGAGTGATACTCAGTCAGGGGTGTTTTATATGCAGTTTGAGGAAGATCATGATCACCGTGCAAGGCAGGCGCCACGTGCGGTCACGGTCATTATCAAACTGCATGATACGAAAATCAGTTCTATGCACCGCATCCTGCTAGAGTGGGAATGAGCCCGATGGATCTAGAAAACACACATCGCAGCCAGAAATAAAGCACCCACCTCCCGACCACCTTCACTTACGATCTAAACTGGCAGATAAAGAGGCTGAAATCTTAAAATTAATCACATGCTCCCATGTGTATCAGAGCAATTCAGCACTGATGGGCATTCGTACTCAAGGCCACTCCCGTTTCCTTGGTGAGGCTTTTGTGGCACCCTCACATTCCTTGTTAATACCCCTTTCACCTTCGATCTCTCCCCGAACCCTCGGCATCACACACCCAATGCCCAAACTGCGTTTCTCAAGAAAAAGCTTTAGAAGCTGGGTGTGCGGTGGCCGGCGCCCATAATCTCAGCACTTTGGGAGCCAAGGCAGGAGGATCATTTGAGCCAAGGAGTTCCACACCAGCCTGAGCAACATAGGGAAACCCTGTCTCTACAAGAAATTGTTTTCCAAGTTAGCTGGGTGTGGTGGTACATGCCGATAGTCCCAGCTACTCAGGAGACTAAGGCAGGAGGATCCCTTGAGCGCAGGAGTTCAGAGCTGCAGTGAGCTATGATGGCACCACTGCCCTTCAACCTGAGCAGTAGTGTAAAACCCTGTCTCAAAAAAAAAGAAAAAAAAGGAAGAAAGAAAAGAAAAAGAAATAAAAGAAAAAATTAAAAAGATTTGGTTTACTCCTGCAAATGGATACCAAGACAGGTTGCATTGCAGAGCCTCCAAAAAAGTTTGTTGAATGAATAACAATTCTAGTCTTTCTCCATCATTTTACCAGTAAAAATGAAAGTAATAAACAAGACTGAGGAGTTAGGGAATTATAAGGAGAACAAAACAATGGGAGACACAGCAGGTCAGTGTCTGGAGTTCTTCTGTAGGCCTCGTGTGTGTGGTATTTCTTGCCTGGGAGTCTCGCAAGAAGCAGACAAGTGTATGTTTCTTATGAAAATGATCTACTGGGCAAGGTAGCTCATGCCTGTAATCCCAGCACTTTGGGAGGCCAAGGCGGGCAGATCATCAGGTCAGGCGATCAAAACCATCCTGGCCAACATGGTAAAACCCTGTCTCTACTAAAATACAAAACATTAGCTGGGCGTGGTGGTGGGTGCCTGTAGTCCCAGCTACTCATAAGGCTGAGGCAGGGGAATCTCTTGAACCCAGGTGGCAGAGGTTGCAGTGAGCTGAGATCATGCTACTGCACTCCAGCTGGGTGACAGAGCAAGACTCCATCTCAAAAAAAAAAAAAAGAAAATGATCTATTTGTCTAGGGCATGTGGACTCAGGCCAGAAGTGTGCAGGAGGAGAGTCCTGCATAAATGAATGCCCATTCGATGAGGACTTAGAGGTGTGGGGACAGGTAGAAGGCATATGGGCTGCACGGTAGGTGCCAGTTGTGAGCCCTAGACGGCAAGGGGCTGAGCATCTGAGCCAGGTCCAGAAAGCACTGTGTGACTCTAGGCTCTGAGAATGTCCCCGTCCCCCCTTACCTTGCTTTTCTGAAAGCGGCTCTGAGGAAGGTCTGTGAGGCAATGCCAGGCTTGCTCAGGAAGCACGGTGCTAAAAAGGACAGGTGCCTCTCAAGAGTCTGTGGCTTCCTGTGAGCACCAGCTCTCTCCCTCACCCAACTGTGCTAACTTCAAGTGGGTTTTTTTTGATAGATGTAGGAAGCAGAAAATTATGATTATTAGTCATTCATTTCCCAAGACTGAAGGCCAGGAAGGTTTGTTCTCTGATGGGAAAAGATTAAGAAAATAAATGAAATCAGCTTCTTTTTAAAAAGGAAGATTATTAGTTTTTTAAAAATGTATTTGTTGGCTTTTCGAAAAACAAGTTTTTTAATGAAACAGGATCTCACTCTATCACCCAGACTGGTGTTTAGTGGTGCAATCATAGCTCACTGTAACCTCGAACTCCTGGGCTCAAGTGATCCTCCTGCCTCAGTCTCCCAAGTAGCTAAAACTACAGGTGCGAGCCACCATGCCTGACTAATTTTATTTTTTGTGGAGATAGGGGTCTTGCTATGTTGCCCAGGCTGATCTTGAATTTCTGGCCTCAAGCAATCCTCCCATCTCAGCTTCCCAAAGCACTAGGATTACAGGTGTTAGTCACTGCTTTTTCGCTTTTTTTTTTTTTAATTTCAATTTAACTGGCCATATGCAGTGACAATGATCTCTACATTTAACTGGTCACATGCAGTGGCAATGATCTCTACATTTAACTGGCCACACATGGTGGCGATGATCTCTACATTTAACTGGTCACATGTGGTGGCAATGATGTCTACATTTAACTGACCACACGTGATGGCAATGATCGCTACATTTAACTGGCCACACATGGTGGCGATGATCTCTACATTTAACTGGTCACATGTGGTGGCAATGATCTCTATATTTAACTGATCACATGCAGTGGCAATGATCTCTACATTTTGGATCAGCAACCTGTTAGTTTCTCAACATGGATATGCCGGGGGAGCAATCAAGATCACAATGTTCTCCTGACAAGTGGTATCTGAGAGGCCAGAGTGAGAAGGCCAGAGATGGTCAAGAAAAAGAATACTCAAGAAGACAGAAAAGAAAAATGTATCCAAATGTATGTGTCTGTGAGTGACTTGGAAGGTGTTAGCCAACCACATTCTTTTTTGAGATGGGAGTCTCTCTCTGTTGCCCATGCTGGAGTGCAGTGGTATGATCTCAGCTCACTGCAACCTCTGCCTCTTGGGTGCAAGCGATTCTCCTGCCTCAGCCTCCAGAGTAGCTGGGACTACAGGTGCACACCACCATGCCTGGCTGATTTTTTTGTATTTTTAGTAGAGATGGGGTTTCACCGTGTTAGCCAGGACGGTCTCTATCACCTGACCTCACGATCCGCCCGCCTTGGCCTCTCAAAATGCTGGGATTGCAGGCATGAGTCACTGCGCCCCACCGCAACCACTTTCTTTGATTCAATAGTTGGCCTCAAACTTGTGTGAAGTGACCTGGAAACACAGTTTCAAGTCCTTTTGCAACAGGAAGACTCCTCACCCAAACTCTTTGCTTGGAGATTGCAGAGCTTCACTGGCAGTGCTCTTGGCTGAAAGCTTGATCTTGACTTTGGATGTGGGCAGCAGTCATAGCCGAGGGGCTGACCTGAGCCCTAAGTTTCTCATAGCCTCAGCTTTTTGTCAACTTCCAGATGTTTCCCTCTGTTTTGACAGCTGCTTATCTCTTTGGTTGAGCTTAAAAGAGCCATAAAGCAGGGCATGGTGGCTCATGCCTGTAATCCCAGCACTTTGGGAGGCCGAGGTGGGCAGATCACAAGATTAAGAGTTCGAGACCAGCCTGGCTAACATGGTGAAACCCTGTCTACAAAGAACAAAAAAATTAGCAGGGTGTGGGGGCATGTGCCTGTAATCCCAGCTACTCAGGACGCTGAAGAAAGAGAATCGCTTGAACCTGGGAGGCAGAGGTTGCAGTGAGCTGAGATCGTGCCACTGCACTCCAGCCTGGGCGACAGAGCAAGACTCCATCTCAAAGGGGAAAAAAAAGCCATAAATATCATTCTTTCTGAGGAATTGGCATAAATAGGAACTGAAACCCTGAGGTAGAATGGTGTTAGGCAACCCTTTTTTTTTCATTATCACGTCCCCCAAGGAGTCTTCTGAGACTTTTTTATCCTAACACTCCCTTGTAAAATTTTAATGCTACGGGCATACTGGATATCTGTTTATTACCTGTGCTTTTGGCATAAAATGAGTAAGAATTTTTTCCCCCAATTTTTGCAGTTTACCCATCTGACAAAGAGCTGATATCCAGAATTTACAAAGAACTAAAACAGATTTACAAGAAAAAAACAAACAAGCCAATTCAAAAGTGGGCAAAGGATATGAACAGACACTTTACAAAAGAAGACATACATGAGGCCAACAAACATATGAAAAAATGCAGGCTGGGCACGGTGGCTCACGCCTATAATCCCAGCACTTTGGGAGGCCGAGGCGGGTGGATCACGAGATCAAGAGATCGAGACCATCCTGGTCAACATGGTGAAACCCCGTCTCTACTAAAAATACAAAAATTAGCTGGGCATGGTGGTGCATGCCTGTAGTCCTAGCTACTCAGGAGGCTGAGGCAGGAGAACTGCTTGAACCCAGGAGGTGGAGGTTGCGGTGAGCCAAGATCGCGCCATTGCACTCCAGCCTGGGTAACAAAAGCGAAACTCCATCTCAAAAAAAAAAAAAAAAAAAGCTCTTCATCACTGGTCATTAGAGAAATGCAAATCAAAACTACATTGAGATACCATCTCACGCCAGTTAGAATGGCGATCATTAAAAAATCTGGAGACAACAGATGCTGGAGACGATGTGGAGAAATAGGAACACTTTTATACTGCTGGTGGGAGTGTAAATTAGTTCAACCAAGAAATTCCATTTGACCTAGTAATCCCATTACTGGGTATAGATCCAAAGGATTATAAATCCTTCTACTATAAGGACACATGCACAAGAATGTTCATTGCAGCACTGTTTACAATACCAAAGACCTGGAACCAACCCAAATGCCCATCGAAGATAGACTGGACAGGGAAAATGTGGCACATATACAACCATGAAATATTATGCAGCCATCAAAAACGAAGAGTTTGTGTCCTTTGTAGGGACATGGATGAACCTGGAAACCATCATTCTCAGCAAACTGACACAAGAAGAGAAAATGAAATACCGCATGTTCTCACTCATAGGAGGGTGTTGAACAATGAGAACACATGGTCACAGGGAGGGGAGCACTACACACTGGGGTCTGTTGGGGGGAATAGGGGAGGGACAGTGTGGGGTGGGGAGTTGGGAGAGATAGCATGGGGAGGAATGCCAGATATAGGCAAAGGGGAGGAAGGCAGCAAATCACACTGCCACATGTGTACCTATGCAACTATTTTGCATGTTCTTCCCATGTACCCCAAAACCTAAAATGCAATTTTAAAAAAATAAATAATAAATAAAAAGAATTTTTTCTCTCTTTGAGAGCCAAGTTTTACCTTCGGGCAATATCGCCTCTACTGGGATTGCACGAGGTAGAGGCACTCAGCTCAGCTTCCTTGCCCCCATGAGGCATATAGCAATATCTGGAGACATTTCAGCTTGGGGTGGGACGGAGCTGCTACTGGCCGCTAACGGGTAGAGTCCAAGAATGCTGTCCAAGTCCGACAATGCACAGAAGAGCCCTCCACAGCAAAGAGTTATCTGGCCCTGAAGATCAGTAGTGCTGAGGTTGAGAAACCCTAAGCTAGAGCAATATTCCCAGAGTCTGAACTGTTGAACCGGATTCATAGATAGCTGTGGGAAGTAGAAATGTTCCTTTTTAAAGTTTCCTTTCTCGTTAAATCATAAGTGTGCTAATAACTTTGTTAAGCCCTACCCTATGTGGCTGTTAGACATGTCATGCTTACAATCACGTAGTACATTCTATGTCCCTGTACTTTAACCAAGTATCTGTGCTGGACGTGCTCACAGGCATGTCCCAGCTCTCCATTGCTTTTATATGTTTAGAATAGTTTTAAGTTGTTAGCCAATCGGAATTTTTTTTTTTTTGAGACGGAGTTTTGCTCTTGTTGCCCAGGCTGGAGTGCAATGGTGCGGTCTCGGCTCACCACAACCTCCGCCTCCTGGATTCAAGCAATTCTCTTGCCTCAGCCTCCTGAGTAGCTGGGATTACAGGCACGAGCCATGATGCCCAGCTAATTTTTTTGTATTTTTAGTAGAGACGGGGTTTCACCATGTTGACCAGGATGGTCTCGATCTCTTGACCTCGTGATCCACCCGCCTCAACCTCCCAAAGTGCTGGGATTATAGGCTTGAGCCACCGGGCCCGGCCGGAATTTTTTTTTAATTTACAAAATGTGATTTTACTACCTCTAATTTTAACTTCCATCAAGCACTTCAGAACATCTAGAAAGAACAGACGTTTCAAAAAAGTTTAGCATTGTCCACTATATACAGAGTAGTGAGGAATAAAATGCACACAAAACAAGGGCCAGAATATGAAAATGTCTTCTAAATATGACCAGTCTAGCATAGAACCTTCTCCTCCTTCCCAGGTCTTCCAGCCCCACGTCATCTAACCCGCGGAACAAACGTGAACATGTCGCTTCCAGAGGCCATCTAACAACTCCATTTCCAAAAGTCATTTACAGAAGGCATGTATTTTCTACGATTTCTTTTAAACAAATGAGAATTTACAAGATGTGTGGTTTTCTAACTCCATCACACGTCGGCAACCTCTTCACATCTAGAAGGGCTAGATGTGACCCGTTTTCTATTGAAAGGTTGGGGTGCAGTTGACAGCAGCTTTTTCGTATTATACACACAGCCAGTAAATCCTCACAGAGGGTGGTGGGCATTTCCAACGGGCCACACGTGGCCCGTCATTCTACCGTGTCTGTCTTCCGACAGCAAGGTCCGGTAGAATGAAGACGAACCCCACGGCCGCCCACCGTTCCACCCGCTCGGAACTTCACTCACCTCCCAGGCCTAAGGCCTTTGTCCGATGTCAGGACTAGGCAGGTCTCGCCCGATGGTGACGGAGTGGTCACTGGGGACCTGGATCTGCACGGCTCCGTGGCCTAAACAGGCGGCCGAGCCTGCCTGCGGCCTGAGGCCGCCTTCCCAGGCCCTCCATGACTAACGGCCTCCGCCGCGCAGCATTGAGCGGCCGCCATGTTTCCTGGCCCCCACTTCCGCCGCCGCGAAGGCGCATCCGGGCGGCTCGGCTGGGGCTTGGTCGAGGCCCGGCACTCTTGGGCCAGAGGACCCAGTGGCCAGCAGGGTCCAAGCTGGGGTACGGGCTGGGAGAAGCCGCCGCCGCCGTAAGTCACCGAAGTGGGGTGGGGTAGAGAGGTTCGCCACCGCTTCTAGGCTTGGGCCCGGCTAGTGGGGCAGCCACAGCGTAGGCCTCCAGTGGCTGAAGGGCAGAGGGCACGGCCTGCCCCGGGCCCTCAGCTCACCCGCCCGCTCGAGGCCCGAGGGCCTGAAGGGCCCATGGGGAGCTCGTGCGCTCTGCCTCTCGCCAGCAGCCAATCGGATTTTAGTTTAGATTGTGAGGTCTGGCTCCAGCCAATGGAGATCAGACACAGAAGTAAGGACAACCGCAAATGCCTAACGGATACATTTGTGTGTGTTCCTTTATTGTGTTCCTTGCTCTGTGCCACTCTCGTGGCAAGATGGCTAGGCGAGAGTACCCTTCCTGCAGTCCAGAAAGTAAAAATTGTGTTGCTGAAAGATTCTTTGTCTCAGTGCTCATTTTTCTTTGCGGCACCCAGCATCTGTTTCCAACATCTATTTCCAACAATAGCCTGCAAAGGCCGGGCGCGGTGGCTCACGCCTATAATCCCAGCACTTTGGGAGGCCGAGGCGGGTGGATCATGAGGTCAAGAGATCGAGACCATCCTGGTCAACATGGTGAAACCCCGTCTCTACTAAAAATACAAAAATTAGCTGGGCATGGAGCCTCCCGCCTGTAGTCCCAGCTACTCGGGAGGCTGAGACAGGAGAATTGCTTGAACCCAGGAGGCGGAGGTTGTGGTGAGCCAGGCAATTCTCCTGCCTCAGCCTCCTGAGTAGCTGGGATTACAGGCACGCGCCACCATGCCCAGCTCATTTTTTGTATTTTTAGTGGAGACGGGGTTTCACCATGTTGATCAGGATGGTCTCGATCTCTTGACCTCGTGATCCACCCGCCTCGGCCTCCCAAAGTGCTGGGATTACAGGCTTCAGCCACCGCACCCGGCCAGGTTTCAGATTTTGAAGTTGCAGAGTTTACTGCCCTGGAGACAAGTCTTGAGATTGGCAAAGTAACATTATTGTCCTGGAAACACTAAGTAGGTGTCCCTTCAGTTTAAGAGTTTCAAAATTAAACAGCCAAAAAAAGGACCTCAGCCCCTAAAAAGAATCTTTTTTTTTTTTTTTTGAGATGGAGTCTTACTCTTGTGTCCCAGGCTGGAATGCAATGGCACAACCTCGGCTCACTGCAACATCTACCTCCAAGGTTCAAGGGATTCTCCTGCCTCGGTCTCCTGAGTAGCTGGGATTACAGGCATCCACCACCACGCCCAGCTAATCTTTTGTATTTTTAGTAGAGATGGGGTTTCACCATTTTGGTCAGGCTGGTCTCGAACTCATGACCTCAGGTGATCCACCCGCCTCGACCTCCCAAAGTGCTGGGATTACAGGCATGAGCCACTGCACCCGGCCTCATTTTTTTATTAATGCCCATTTCATAGATGGAGAAGTAGGAACCCAGAGAGGGGAGGTGGTATGCTCAGGGCAACCCAGCCAGCCAGCAACACTGTAAGGGCTACACTCACACTCCTGACATTTTCCTGGACGCATATTCCATTAGGCTTAATTTTTGAAACCTGAGCAGAGAGCAAGCCTACCCCAAACCACAGTGGTACAGCGCAGGCTTCCAACACGGAGGAAAGTGGAAACATGGGACTATAGCGCCCTCTGGTGTACCAAGCCTTATTTCAAAGCCAAAGACATCAAGGTCCATTCCCCAGGGTCTGGCACCATACCAACCCACAGGGACAAGCATATCTGAAATTGTGCCTTCAAGAGGAGCGCCACAGGACTCAGCTGCAGAGCTGTGGCGATTAAGCCTTCAAATATGTTATTTACAGCTCAAAATGAGAGAAGCCTGCCAGGCTGGGCCACACCAGGGGTAACAGGGACAAGGTAACAATGAGCTGGGCCAGGCACGGTAGTTCACATATGTAATTGCAGCACTTTGGGAGGCCGAGCCTGCTGGATCACCTGAGGTCAGGAGTTCGAGACCAGCCTGGCCAACATGGTGAAACCCCGTCTCTACTAAAAATACAAAAAAATTAGCTGCGCGTGCTGGCGGGCGCCTGGAATCTCAGCTACTCGGGAGGCTGAGGCAGGAGAATTGCTTGAACCTGGGAGGTGGAGGTTGCAGTGAGCCAAGATTGCACCATTGCACTCCAGCCTGGGTGACAGAGTGAGACTCTGTCTAAAAAACAATGAGCCAGAGCTGTATGGGGTGGTTTATGTACGGCGGACATATGAGGTTACTTAGGTTTCAAGGGCTTTCTGTCCATTGGCTATTTTGAATAATTTATGTGTTCAGAGCAAAGGGGCTGTCCCTAGTGCCTGGTACCTGGCCTCAGGGAGATTAGGGCTAATGCATAGCGGCCCCCCAAGTATGAGGGCCTGATAAGTAAAGGAAAGTGATTGGGATGTGAACTTAGCTGCACAAAAAGGGGAACTGACTGGCCTCTAGCCAGGATCTTAAAACGGAGTCAAGACAGCATTTAAAAACCCACGACAACGATATCACAGAGCAGGTCTGAATAAACAGACAAAACTTCAGTAAGGAAATAGAAAACTGCAAACAACTAAATTGCTAGTTAATTTTGTTAAAGCTAAAAATTCCTACACATTTGGAAATTAGACAACACATTTTCATGTGACCCAAATGTCAAAGAAGATATAACAATGGAAAATAGAAAACATTTATAAGTGAATAAAAATAAAATATCACTCATGGATGTTGTGGTGGGTAGCTAAACTGGCCCATAGAAAATTTAGACTTTAATGGTTTTTCTGGTTTGTTTGTTTTGGGATGGAGTCTTTCTTGGTCACCCAGGCTGGAGTGCAATGGCACCATCTCAGCTCACTGCAAACTCCACCTCCTGGGTTCAAGGGATTCTCCTGCCTCAGCCTCCAGAGTAGCTGGGATTACAGGCATGCAACACCACACCCCACTAATTTTTGTATTTTTAGCAGAGACAGGGTTCCACCATATTGGTCAGGCTGGTCTCAAACTCCTGACCTCAAGTGAACCACCCCCCCTACACCCTCCCAAAATGCTGGGATTGCAGGCATGAGCCACAGTGCCTGGCCTTAAATGTATATATTAGAAGAGAAGCGCTGGGCGCGGTGGCTCAAGCTTGTAATCCCAGCACTTTGGGAGGCCGAGGCGGGTGGATCACAAGGTCAAGAGATCGAGACCATCCTGGTCAACATGGTGAAACCCTGTCTCTATTAAAAATACAAAAAATGAGCTGGGCATGGTGGCGCGTGCCTGTAATCCCAGCTACTCAGGAGGCTGAGGCAGGAGAATTGCCTGAACCCAGGAGGCGGAGGTTGCAGTGAGCCGAGATCGAGCCATTGCACTCCAGCCTGGGTAACAAGGGGGAAACTCCATCTCCAAAAAAAAAAAAAGAAATAAAGAAAAGAAGAAAGGCTAAAAATTAATGAGTTGTTTAACTAGAAAAAGAATCAGTAGTTGTCTAGAAATTTCCCAAAGCAAAAAAATAATAAAGTTTAAAAAAAAAAGAAAGAAAAGGAAGCAGTAGGAATAAGAAGAGCAGAATAAACTCAAAGGTATAAGGAAGAAAATAATAAATGTAAGAGCAGCTGGGCACGGTTGCTCATGCTTGTAATTCCAGCTACCCAGGAGCTGGCATGGGAGGATCACCTGAGGCTAAGGTTCCCGAGCAACATGCCGAGACTCTATCTCTTGTTTTTGTTTTGTTTTTGAGACGGAGTTTCACTCTTGTTGCCCAGGCTGGAGTGCAGTGGCACAATCTGCATTCACCGAAACCTCTGCTTCGCAGGTTCAAGCGATTCTCCTGCCTTAGCCTCCCTGGTAGCTAGTTACAGGCATGCACCACCACACCCAGCTAATTTTGTATTTTTAGTAGAAATGGGGTTTCTCCATGTTGGTCAAGCTGATCTTGAACTCCCGATCTCTGGTGAGCTGCCTGCCTCAGCCTCCCGAAGTGCTGGGATTACAGGCATGAGCCACTGCACCTGGCCAAGTTTCTATCTCTTTTTTTTTTAAAAAAAAAAAAAAAAAGGCTGGCTTTTAGACAGTTGCTTAGCTCTTTGGTTCAGCTTAAAAGAGCCATAAAGCCAGGTGCAGTGGCTCAAGCCTGTATGGGAGGCCAAAGAGTGGTTGAGATCAGGAGTTCAAGACCAGCCTGGCCAACATGGTGAAACCCCATCTCTACTAAAAATACAAAAATTGGCCAGGCACAGTGGCTCACGCTTGTAATCACAGCACTTTGGGAGGCCGAGGTGGGTGGATCACGAGGTCAAGAGATCGAGACCATCTTGGTGAACATGGTGAAACCCCGTCTCTATTAAAAATACAAAAAATGAGCTGGGCATGGTGGCGCGTGCCTATAATCCCAGCTACTCAGGAGGCTGAAGCAGGAGAATTGCCTGAACCCAGGAGGTGGAGGTTGCGGTGAGCCGAGATCACGCCATTGCACTCCAGCCTGGGTAACAAGAGTGAAACTTTGTCTCAAATATGAAAAAAAAAAATACAAAAATTAGCCATCACGGTGGCACACGCCTGTAGTCCCAGCTATTCAGGAGGCTGAGGCAGGAGATTTGCTAGAACCTGGGAGGCAGAGGTTGCAGTGAGCCGAGATTGTGTCACTGCACTCCAGCCTGGGTGACAGAGCAAGACTTCATCTCAAAAAAAGAAAAGTATAATAATAATAAAATAAAATCAGTAAATGACAAATATAAGGGCAGAAATAAAACAGAAATCAAAAGTAAAATAAGCCCTTTAAAGTATTTGAAAACACTAATGAAATTGACAAACCTCTAGGAAGATAGGCAAAGAAGCAAAAGAAAGATAAAAAGAATCTTGGAACTGCAAATACAAACACTAGCGATTAAAATCAAAAACTAGGCTAGGCGCCGTAACGCACACCGGTAATCCCAGCACTTTGGGGGTCCGAGGCAGGTGGATCACCTGAGTTCGAGACCAGCCTGACCCACATTGTGAAACCCCCTCTTTACTAAAAATACAAAAATTAGCCGGGCATGGTGTCAGTCACCTGTAATCCCAGCTACTCGGGAGGCTGAGGCAAGAGAATTGCTTTGAACCCAGGAGGTGGAGGTTGCAGAGAGCCGAGATCTCATCATTACACTCTAGGCTGGGTGATAGGAGCAAAACTTTGTCTCAAAAAAAAAAACAAAACAACAACAACAAAAAAAAAAACTAGAGAGTAGAGGAATACCATGTACAACTTTATTACAATGAATTTTAAAACAAATAAAATGGATATGTTCCTAGAATACACATCCTAGCAAAAATGGCTCAAATATATATATATATATATATAATCTGACTTGAACCATTTAAAAAATTTAATTGGCTGGGCTAATCCCAGCACTTTGAGAGGCCAAGGCGGGGCAAGGAGGGTGGATCACTTGAGCTCAGGAGTTTGAGACCAGCATCTGCCACATGGCCTAACCCCATCTCTACAAAAAAATGCAAAAAAGTTAGCCAGATGTGGTAATGTTCACCCGTAGTCTCAGCTAGTTGGGGGGCTGAGGCGGGGGGATCGCTTGAGCCCGGGAGGTTGAGGCTGCAGTGAGACATGCCATGGCACTCTAGCCTGGGTGACAAAGTGAGACCCTGTGTCAAAAAACAAACAAACAAAAACAACCCACTAATCAGTAGTTTAAATGCACTGCAGAAAATCAAACTAACAAAAGATGAGTTTACAGGCAAATTCTATCAAACATTCAAGGTACATAGAGTAGTTTCCCCTTATCCTTGGAAGATATGTTCCAAGACCCCCCGTGGGTGCCTGAAACCACAGCTAATGCCAAACTCTACGTATAGTACTATATTTTTTCATCAGGTAACCCAGATGCTACTCTGTGGTTAGTGGGCAGGCAGCATATGCAGTATTGATATGCTGGTCAAAGGAATGATTCACATTCCCCCTGGGATGACTAGAGGATCCAACATGCTACTCAGAATGGCATGCTACTTAAAACTTAAGAATTATTTCTGGCCAGGCACGGTGGCTCAAGCCTGTAATCCCAACACTTCGGGAGGCTGAGGTGGGCGGATCACGAGGTCAAGAGGTGGAGATCATCCTGGCCAACACGGTGAAACCCCGTCTCTACTAAAAATACAAAAATTAGCTGTGTATGGTGGCGCGTGCCTGTAGTCCCAGCTACTCGGGAGGCTGAGGCAGAATTGCTTGAACCCGGGAGGCGGAGGTTGCGGTGAGTCGAGATCGTGCCACTGCACTCCAGCCTGGTGCCTGGCAACAGAACAACATGCTGTCGCAAAAAAAAAAAAAGAAAAAGAAAAAGAAAAAAAAATTTCTGGAATTTTCTTTTTTCTTTTCTTTTCTTTTCTTTTTTTTTTTTGTTTTTTTGAGACGGTGTCTTGCTGTCTCATCCTGTCAAACTCCTGACCTCAGGTGACCCACCCACCTTGACCTCCCAAAGTGCTGGGATTACAGGAGTGAGCCAAGCGTCCGGTCTGGAATTTTCAATTTTATATTTTTGGACCACAATTGACCTTACCTATCTGAAACCAAGGAAAGCAATAAGGGGGAATTTTTGTATAACTCTAATCTCATGCATATTTTGAAATAAAAGAATAATAACAGTACTCTAACCTCATTTGATGACTAGGCGAGGTGGCTTGTGCTTGTAATCCCAGCACTTTGGGAGGCTGAAGCTGGTGGATCACATGAGGTCAGGAGTTTGAGACCAGCCTGGCCAATATGGCGAAACCCCATCTCTACTAAAAATACAAAAATTAGCTGGGTGCCATGGTGCACGCCTGTAATTCCAGCTAATTGAGAGGCTGAGGCATGAGAATCGCTTCAACCCAAGAGCTGGAGGTTACACTGAGCCGAGATCATGCTAATGCACCCCAGTTTGGGCGACAGAGAGAGACTCTGCCTTTAAATAAATAAATAAAAATAAACTCATTTGATGGAGTTAATATATCCTTGATAATAAAACCAGACAGAATGTATGAAAAAAAGTACTCAATTTCACTTGAATATATTAGTGCAAATGTCCTACACAAAATCTTGAAAAAACAAATTCACAGGCCGGGCACGGTGGCTCAAGCCTGTAATCCCAGCACTTTGAGAGGCCGAGGCGGGTGGATCACGAGGTCAACAGATCGAGACCATCCTGGTCAACATGGTAAAACCCCGTCTCTATTAAAAATACAAAAAATTAGCTGGGCATGGTGGCGCGTGCCTGTAATCCCAGCTACTCAGGAGGCTGAAGCAGGAGAATTGTCTGAACCCAGGAGGCGGAGGTTGCGGTGAGCCGAGATCGCGCCATTGCACTCCAGCCAGGGTAACAAGAGCGAAACTCCGTCTCAAAACAAAACAAAACAAATTCACTATAGTTGAAAAAATACATAATGACCAAGTTAGCTCATTTCAGAAATGCAAAGTTGATTTAATATTAGAGGATCTATTAATGCAAGTCACCATATAAACAGAATAAGAGAGAAAAGCCCTATGTCACAGAAACAGCATTGAATAAGAAAAACAAAACGACCTGTCATCTGTGACAACACAGATGAACCTGGAGGACATACTGTGTTAAGTGAAATCAACCAGGCACAGAAATCCCATATGATCTCATTGATATGTGCAATCTGAAAAAGGAGAACTTATAGAAGCAGAGAGTAGAATGATAGCAGGAGTTAGGGGTGCTGGGTTAGGGAGGTGTGGGTCAAAGCGTTCAACATTTCAGTTAGACCAGCAGGCAGAAATTCAAGAGATCGATTGCACAGCATGGTGACTATAGTTATGTATTATATACTTGAAAATTGTTAAGACAGTACATTTAACTGTTCTCACCAAAGAATATATATATGTATGTGAGGTCATGTATGTGTTAATTAGCGTGTTTTAGCAATTTCACAATGTATACATATTTTAAAGCATCATGTTGTACACCACATATTCAATTTTTGTCAATTAAAATAAACAGGCCAGGTGCAGTGGCTCACACCTGTATTCTCAGCACTTTGGGGGACAGATCACTTGAGCCCAGGAGTTTAAGACCAGCCTGGGCAACATAGTGAAACCCCATCTCTCAAAAACAAAAACAAAAATTAGCCAGGCGTAGTGGTGCGCACCTGTCGTCCCCACTAGTTGGTGGGCTGAAGCAGGAGGGTCACTTGAGTCTGGGAGTTCAAGGCTGCAGTGAGCCATGATAGGGCCACTGTACTCCAGCCTGGGTGACAGAGCAAGACACGGTCTCAAAAAAATAAATAAATAAAAGTATTCATGATTTTGAGGGGGAAAAAAAGCAAAATCCTTAGCTCATTAAGAGAAGGAAACTTCCTTTTTTTTTTCTTTGAGGTGGCATTTTGCTCTTGTCACCCAGGCTGGAATGCAATGGTACAATCCCCGCTCACTGCAACCTCCACCTCCAGAGTTCAAGTGATTCTCCTGCCTCAGCCTCACGAGTAGCTGAGATTATAGGCATGAGCAATTTCAACTGGCCCAGTTGCATTTTATACACTAACAATGAACAATCTGAAGAGGGGACGTTTTAAAAATTTAATTTACAATGGCATCAAAAGAATTAAATACTTAGAAATAAACTGAACCAAGGAGGTAAAAGAAATATACACTGAAAACTATAGAACTTTGTTGAAAGAAAGTAAAGACCAGACAAATAAATGGAAAGATCTCCTGGGTTCATGTATTAGAAGACATAATATTGTTAAGAAGGAAGTCAATACTGCTGGGCGCAGTGGCTCACGCCTGTAATCCCAGCACTTTGGGAGGCGGAGGCGGGTGGATCACAAGGTCAAGAGATCGAGACCATCCTGGTCAACATGGTGAAACCCCGTCTCTACTAAAAAATACAAAAAATTAGCTGGGCACAGTAGTGCGTGCCTGTAATCCCAGCTACTTAGGAGGCTGAGGCAGAATTGCTTGAACCCAGGAGGCGGAGGTTGCCATGAGCGGAGATTGCGCCATTGCACTCCAGCCTGGGTAATAAGAGCGAAACTCTGTCTCAAAAAAAAAAAAAAAAAAAGAAGTCAATACTATTCCAACACAATCTACAGATTTAATGCCATATCTATCAAAATCTCAATGGCATGTATTTTTTGGAAGAAATAGAAAAATCCACTTTAAAATTGCATCTGAAATCTCAAGGGACTCTGTATAGCCAAAACAATTTTGGAAAAGAACAAAGTTAAAAGGGCTTATACTTTCCTGTTTCAAAACTTATTACAAAGCCACAGTAATAAAAACAGTGTGGTACTGACACAAAGACAGACACATAGACCAATGGAATAGAATAGAGAGCCCAGGAATAAACCTTCTTATGTATGGTTAAATTAATTTTTTTCTGCATTGCCTTTACTATGTTCCATACTCATTGTATAATAATGTTGTCCCTTAGTACATTCTGTAGGAGATATAGTCAAATTATTTTCAAGAAAGTTGCCAAGATCATTCAATAGGAAAGCATATCTTTTCAATGAATGATGCTGGGAAAACTACATTCACATGCAAAAGACTAAAATTAGACCTTAACCTTACATCATACATCAAAATTAACTCAAAATGGGTCAAATATGTAAATGTAATCATTAAAACTGTAAAATTATTAGAAGGAAACAGAGGAAAAGCTTCATGCCAGTGAATTTGGCAGTGATTTCTTGTACCAAAAGTACAGGTAATAGAAGTAAAAATGGATTCATTGAACTACATCAAAATTTACAACTTCTGTGCATCAAAGGGTACCATCAAAAGAGTGAAGGCTGTGCACAATGGCTCACACCTGTAATGCCAGCACTTTGGGAGGCCAAGGTGGGCAGATCATTTGAGGTCAGGAGTTCGAGACCAGCCTGGCCAACATGGTAAAACCCTGTCTCTATTAAAAATGCAAAAAAATTGAGCTGCGTGTGGTGGTGCACACCAGTTAATCCTAGCTACTCAGGAAGCTGAGGTGGGAGATCACTCAAACCTGGGAGGTGGAGGTTGCAGTGAGCCAAGACGGTGCCCGTACTCCAGCCTGGGTGACAGAAACAGAGAGAGAGAGACTCTCTGTCAAAAAAAAAAAAAAAGAGCGAAAAGACAATCCAGTCCACAGAATGGGAGAAAATATTTGCAAATCACATATCCAACAAGGAGTTAATATTCAAAATAGATAAAGAACTTCTACAAGCCTCGGGCAGTGGCTCCCAGCACTTTGGGAGGCCCAGGCAGGCGGATCACCTGAGACCAGGAGTTGGAGATCAGCCTGGCCAACATGGTGAAACCCATCTCTACTAAAAATACAAAAATTAGCCAGGCGTGGTGGTGTGTGTCTGTAACCGTAGCTACTCAAGAGGCTGAGGCAGGAGAATCCCTGGAACCCAGGAGGTGGACGTTGCAATGAGCCGAGATGGTGCCACTGCACTCCAGCCTGGGCGACGAGTGAAACGTCTATAACTCAAAAACAACACAAACAACAACCTAATTGGTATTGGTGGTATTGGTTCAGGGCTAAAAACACAGGAACAGAATCAAGTATCCAGAAATGAACTTCGGAATTCCAGAGGTGGATTGACCGTCTATTTTGGGTTTTTTTTAAGCCCCAAACAACGTCCTACTCACCAGACTGAAGCTTCATCGTGCAAAATTAGCCCTTTGGGAAACTAACAAATATATAACTAAATTATAGGTCTGGTTCTTATTATCAATCTATTAATATTAATGAGTATGTTATAGCTCAGAAAAGAGCTGTCTCTTCCATAATCATTAATACCAAATTGCACCCAAGGATGGAATTCTTTAGGATATATTCTCTGCACCAACAACCACCTACCCACCTACCTGTATAAAAACCATCAAATCCTGTCTCTGTAATAACCAATTTCCTCCTTCTACTTTTCAGTCAGCCCTGGATGAGACTCTCTCTCTCCTGACCTAAGAACCCATCGCTGTCTGCTGGGTGCAGCGGCTCACTCCTGTAATCCCAGCATTTTGGGAGGCCGAGGCAGGCAGATCACCTGAGGTCAGGAGTTCAAGGCGAGCCTGACCAACATGCTGAAACCCATGCTGTATTTTTAGTCTCTACTAAAAATACAAAATTAGCTGGGCATGGTGGCTCATGCCTGTAATCCCAGCTATTTGGGACGCCAAGGCAGGAGAATCACTTGAACCCAGAAGGCAGAGGTTTTGGTGAGCTGAGATCACGCCATTGCCCTCCAGCCTGGGTAACAAGAGCGAAATTCCATCTCAAATAATAGTAATAATAATCCATCCCTTCTTTGTTAAACACAATTGGAAACACAAAATATATATAAACACAGGTGCATATATTTAAAGAATATAAACAATTTTAATACTGCCATGTTGTATATGAAAGGATAACAGGGAAAAGAAATATCACAGGGAATTTTACTATAGAGAAATAGTTTACAGCCTTGGTGGTAACGATTTCTGCGTGATATGAGGAGCCACCACCAGGAAGGGAGCTGGAAGGAAATCTTACTCCTCCAGTTCTGAGAATCCCTGGGTGGGACCTGGGAGGCAGGAGGGGGCTGTGGTGACTGGCAGACAGACTGCGGAGGCGCACCATGATCTCTTGCTGCCATCTTTTCTTGGTCTAGGGTAAAAAGAGGAGAAAAACCTATCCGAAAATAATAGCACTGGCGAGGTGTGGTGGCTCACACCTGTAATCCCAACACTTTGGGAGGCCGAGGCAGGTGGATCACTTCAGGTCAGGAGTTCGAGACCAGACTGGCCAACATACTGAAACCCCGTCTCTACTAAAAACACAAAAAAAATTAGCTCGGCGTGGTGACACACCTATAGTCCTAACTACTGGGGAGGCTGAGGTACAAGAATCGCTTGAATTCGGGAGGGGCAGGTTGCAATGAGCCAAGATCGTGTCACTGCACTCCAGCCTGGGTGACAGAGTGAGACCCTGTCTTGAGAAAAGAAGAAAAAGAAAATAATAGCGCCCTGTTGAGCCATATAGTGGGGCCGCGAACTGCAGCACCCAGGCTTTCAACACAGAAAAGGGAGCCTGTTTAGAAACAGCAGAGGAGGCCGGGTGCGGTGGCTCACTCCTGTAATCCCAGCACTTTGGGAGGCCGAGGCGGGTGGATCACGAGGTCAAGAGATCGAGACCATCCTGGTCAACATGGTGAAACCCCATCTCTACTAAAAATACAAAAATTAGTTGGGTATGGTGGCGCGCGTCTGTAGTCCCAGTTACTCGGGAGGCTGAGGCAGGAGAATTGCTTGAACCCAGGAGGCGGAGGTTGCGGTGAGCCGAGATTGCACCATTGCACTCCAGCCTGGGTAACAAGAGTGAAACTCCGTCTCAAAAAAAAAAAAAGAAAAAGAAAAAGAAACAGCGGAGGAAACCCTGGGCCAGCCCCTGAAAGTTACTCCTTCCTCAGAGTCCTCGACTGTCAAATACCGTCTCTCCCATCCCTTAGGAGTAGATATCCTTTTCTCCCTCTTCCTTCTTCCCTCGTCTCCTCCAGCCCCTGCCATTTCCTGGACACTCCCACATCAACACTCAGCCCCTGGCCCTGCTGAAGTATTAGCACCGCGGGGTTAAGGGCTGGAGTGTACTAAGCCTTCCCAAGCGCCAGAGGGCAGTGTGGAGCGGGAAATGAAACATGAATGACTGAACATTGGCGCTGTGGTTCTCTCACTGCATTTGGACATTTGGACATTCCAAAGAACATTCCAAGATAAGTGATACTTAATGTGAAATTCAGTTTCTAAAAAGTTTTTTTAGAGAGACGGCATCTCTGTCACCCAGGCTGGAATGTAGTGGCACAATCACAGCTCAGTGCAAAGTCAAACTTCCTGGGCTCAAGTAATCCTCCTGCCTCGGCCTCCCAAAGATCTGGGATTACAGTCATGAACCATGTGCCTGGCTGAAATTTAATTTATTTTGATTCAAAATATTTTCAAAGGCCGGGCTTGGTGGCTCATGCCTGTAATCCCAGGACTTTGGGAGGCCGAGGTAGGTGAATCACAAGGTCAGTAGTTTGAGACCAGCCTGGCCAACATGGTGAAACCCCATCTGTACTAAAAATTTAAAAATTAGTCGGACCTGATGGCTCATGCCTGTAATTCCAACTACTTGAGAGGCTGAGGCAGGAGAATCACTTGAATTCGGGAGGCGGAGGTTGCAGTGAGCCAAGATCCTGCCATTGCATTCCAGCCTGAGCAGCAGAATGAGGCTCTGTCTCAAAAAAGATATATAGGTGGGGCACGGTGGCTCACCCCTGTAATCCCAGCACTTTGGGAAGCCGAGGTGGGTGGATCACAAGGTCAGGAATTTGAGACCAGCCTGACCAACGTGGTGAAACCCTGTCTCTATTAAAAATACCAAAAAAATTAGCCAGGTGTGGTGGCATGCACCTGTAATCCCAGCTACTTGGGAGGCTGAGGCAGGAGAATCACTTGAACCCAGGAGGCAGAGGTTGCAGTGAGCGGAGATCATGCCACTGCACTCCAGCCAGGGCAACAGAGCAAGACTCCATCTCAAATAAATAAATTAATTAAATAAATAAATATATAATGTAATATTAATGGTACTTAAAATGAGATTTGAGAACAAAATGACTTTTTCCTTTCTCTGAAAATATTTATAACTTAATATAACAAAATATCACAAAATCGTAACAGGAACATCTTATCAAGCCACAGTTTGTCTCTATGTGTGTGCCTAAGTATACACATACCTTTGAGAACCAAAATAACTCATGTGGACAATATTTACAACACACAACAAGCTGATGAAATCTCTTCACGTAATAAAGTGTATCACGGCACAACAGTATGTCTCAATTATAAAACTCTTCATCTACCATTGTTTTAGGGTCCAGACCCATTTCCTGCATGAGACATGAACACATTATTAAAAATTCTAAGATATGCCGGACACAGTGGCTCATGCCTGTAGTCCCAGCACTTTGGGAGGCTGAGATGGGCGGATCACTTGAGATCGGGAGTTCGTGAGTGGCCTGACCAACATGGAGAAACCCCGTCTCTAGTTAAAATACAAAATTAGGGCTGGGCGCGGTGGCTCAAGCCTAAATTCCAGCACTTTGGGAGGCCGAGGAGGTCAACAGATCGAGACCGTCCTGGTCAACATGGTGAAACCCCGTCTCTACTAAAAATACAAAAAATTAGCTGCGCGTGGTGGCGAGTGCCTGTAATCCCAGCTACTCAGGAGGCTGAGGCAGGAGAATTGCCTGAACCCAGGAGGCGGAGGTTGCCGTGAGCAGAGATCGCGCCATTGCACTCCAGCCTGGGTAACAAGAGCGAAACTCCGTCTCAAAAAAAAAAAAGATTATTACTATTACAGACAAGGCCTTGCTCTGCCACCCAGACTGAAGTGCAGTGGCACAATCATAGCTCACTGTAACCTTGAACTCCTGGGCTCAAACGATCCTCCTGCCTCAACCTCCCGAGTAGCTAAGGACTACAGGTACATGCCACCACACCCAGCTACATTTTTAAATTTTTTTTGGCGCGGGGGGGGGGTGGTGTCTTGCTATGTTGACCATGCTGGTCTTGAACTCCTGGTCTCAAGTGATCCTCCCGCCTCGGCCTCCCAAACTGCTGATATTATAGGTGTGTGCCACCGCGTCTGGCCCTGCAAGGACATTATTGAGTCAAACCGGTCCTGGGAGTACACAGCAGTGAAGAGTACGTTTTTCAGTAGAGTTTGGTGGTGGTGCCCTGATTTGTCCAAAGATTCCCAGTGGTTTTACTTACCATTGCTTTGCACCTTCAGAGCAAATATCAACAGAGTCAAAAAATAAAGTTATAGTATTGTTAGGAATACAGTTTTGATAACATGGATTCTCAGGAAGGGATCTCAGGGACCTCTTTCACCCCATGCCTGCCAGAATCCATAGACCACACTTGAAAATTGCTGTTTTAGGGAAATGAAACCTGCCAGCAGATGGCAGCAGGTACAGCAACATTTTCCAATGTATAGTGACCACTATTTAGAAAATTGATTTCATAGGCCAGGGCTCACGCCTGTAATTCCAGCACTTTGGGAGGCCAAGGCAGTTGGATCACGAGGTCAGGAGTTCAAGATCAGCCTAGCTAACATGGTGAAACCCGTCTCTACTAAAAATACAAAAATTAGCAGGGGGTGGTGGCGCATGCCTGTAATCCCAGCTACTCGGGAGGCTGAGGCAGGAGCATCTCTTGAACCCGGGAGGTGGAGGTTTCGGTGAGCTGAGATCCTGCCATCGCAGGTACATGTCACCACACTCAGCTAATTTTTTT
>CM052664.1:9423190-9442400 GCA_028533165.1 Leontopithecus rosalia
AAAAAAAAAAAAAAAAAAAAAAAAAAAAAAAAAGAAAAAGGACAATAGCATCAAAGGCAGAACTACTGATGACCTCCCTCAGTAGTGGCCCAGAAAAAAGCTCTGGAAAACAATACCTTAATGATCAGACAAAATTAAGCTTCAAGAAAGAAATTTTTCGCTGGGCGCGGTGGCTTACGCCTGTAATCCCAGCACTTTAGGAGACTGAGGTGGGTAGATCACCCAAGGTGAGGAGTTCAAGACCAGCCTGACCAACATGATGAAACCCCGTGTCTACTAAAAATACAAAATTAGCCAGGCATGGTGGCACATGCCTGTAATCCCAGCTACTCAGGAGGCTGAGGCAGGAGAATTGCTTGAACCCAGGAGGCAGAGGTTGTAGTGAGCTGAGATAGCACCACTGCACTCCAGCCTGGGCGACGGTGAGACTGTCCCAAAAACAAAAAACAAAAAAAAAAAAGAAAGAAATTCTACTAAACATTTCTTTTTTCTTTTCTTTTTTTTTTTTGAGAAGGAATTTTGCTCTTGTTGCCCAGGCTGGAGTGCAATGGCATGATCTCAGCTCACCACAACCACTGCCTCCTGGGTTTAAGCAATTCTGCCTCAGCCTCCTGAGTAGCTGGGATTATAGGCATTAGCCACAATGCTTGGCTAATTTTTGTATTTTTAGTAGAGACAGGGTTTCTCCATGTTGGTCAGGTTGGTCTCGAACTCCTGACCTTAGGTGCTGCCTGCCTTGGCCTCCCAAAGTGCTGGGATTACAGGTGTGAGCCACTGTGCCTGGCCTAAACATTTCTTTTAAAAGTCAAGAAAATGGGCCAAAATATTTTTGTCCCAAAGTTTAAAAAAGATTATCTCACTAACTTCTGTAGAAAAATCACTAACTCATGATTGACTTCTTACAATTAATGACATGTCATTTTGTGAGTTTTAGGGAGCAAATAGGTGATGCTGAGAATTACAGCAATAGAGATATAGGCCAGTTTTCTGAGTTGTCCAGGCCAAGTCCAAGGCCATCCCACACCTGGACAGGAGAGTCTTTTTTTTTTGGGGGGGGGGGAACAGAGTTTCGCTGTTGTTACCCAGACTGGAGTGCAATGGCGCGATCTCTGCTCACCGCAACCTCCGCCTTCTGAGTTCAAACAATTCTCCTGCCTGAGCCTCCCGAGTAGCTGGGACTACAGGAGCACACCACCATGCCCAGCTAATTTTTCTATTTTTAGTAGAGATGGGGTTTCACCTTGTTGACCAGGATGGTCTCGATCTCTTGACCTTGTGATCCACCTGCCTCAGCCTCCCAAAGTGCTGGGATTATAGGCGTGAGCCACTGCGCCTCGCCAGGAGAGTCTTTACTTCAGCCCTTGGGGACCCTAGAATCTCACCTTATGTTGTTGTTGTATATATTCTAGGTAGTATGGTATAAAGGAAATAAATTTAGATGGCTTCTTTTCTTTCCTTCTTTTGTGCTCAATATTTTACTAATATTTGTTTGGTGATCAGTATGCAAACACCATGAATAATTTAATTCTTAATATAAGCATGAGCTTCTAAAGTCATATAAATATAAGTCCTTAAACGGTTATTCCAACCACATTTCCAATTAAAACATACAGGCAATTTTTCTATAACATAAAAATTTTTTCTTTTTTTTTTTTTTTAAAAAAAGACGGGGTTTCACCCTGTTGGTCAGGCTGGTCTTGAACTCCCGACCTCAGGTGATCCACCCATCTTGGCCTCCAAAGTGCTTGGATTACAGGCATGAACCACCACGCCTGGCCCTATAACATGAAAATTTCAAATCCCAGCATATTAAAATGTTGAGAAGTTTTGGGGTCATTTATGAAGAATTTCAGGACTTAATGACATAATTACATAATGAGTAATTTATTAGGGGAAATAGAAAGTCACTACCAAAGAGAATGCCATAGACAGCACACAGTTGCGATGGGTGAAGCCAAGACTAAATAAGTTATATTTCATAAAATATAATTCTTTTTTTTTTAAGGTGGAGTATTGCTCTGTTGCCCAGGCTGGAGTGCAGTGGTGCAATCTTGGCTCACTGCAACCTCCACCTCCCAGGTTCAAGCAATTCTCCTGCCTCAGCCTCCCAGCCTTCCAAGTAGCTGGGATTACAGGTGCACATCACCATGCCTGGCTAATTTTTCATATTTTTAGTAGAGACAGGGTTTCACCATGTTGGTCAGGCTGGTCTTGAATTCCTGACCTCATGTAATCCACCCAGCTGGGCCTCCCAAAGCAGGTGTGAGCCACCGTGCTTGGCCAGATTCCCAGCCTAAAACGAATTTTTAAGTCTACTGCTGTGTACTTAGAGACAAAGATTGTTGCTAAAGGTAGAGAAAACAAAACATTGAACATGTCTTGAGGAAAGGAAGTGTTGCTGGGGATGAGGTGGGGCAGGTGCTTATCTTGCCTGGAAAGGCAATTTCTTACCACTTCATACCCTCATATATACCCATTTTATACCCACTCCATTCCTTCTAGAAACGCAAATTTCTGTTCTCATTGTTTTTAGATTTCTGTCTCCTATTGTCACGTTTTATGAGCAAGTCATAAAAGGAGGAAGAGGAAAAACAGAGTTCTGAGGTTTTCTTAATCTACTTGCTGAAACTCCATTTTTAGTAACCATAAAGAAATTGGTCAGGCTCACTTTTACAGCTTCCTCTTGGAGCAAGAAGCCCGACGTGCCATCCACCTCAGCGCTTCATGCTTGCCAAACAAGTCAAATCTATAGCAAGTATGTACTATTGTTTTGTACTGTTTTTCAAATGTTATGTAAAAGGTACACTGTAAAATCATACTATAACTTCTTTGATTCAATATTAGGATTTTTAGATGTACCCACACACATGTAGCTCCCATTCACTTTAATTTGCATTGAATAAATATATCAAATGTACTCTTCTATTTCCCCATTGAAGATACTTCACGTTATCTACTCCAGACTATTGCCTTTTGTTGTTGTTGTTTTTTTTTTTTTTGAAATGGAGTCTCACTCTGTGGCCCAGGCTGGAGTGCAGTGACAAGATCTTGACTCACCACGACCTCCGCCTCCTGGTTTCAAGTGATTCTCCTGCCTCAGCCTCCTGAGTAGCTGAGACTACAGGCACGTGCCACTATGCCCAGATGTTTACATTTTTAGTAGAGATGGGGTTTCACTATGTTGGCCAGGCTGGTCTCGAACTCCTGACCTCGGGATTTGCCCACCTCAACCTCCCAAAGTGCTGGGATTACAGGTGTGAACCACCGCACCCGGCATAAGTCTATGTTGTTTGCGCTAGAATTTCTCTACAGCATATTTTTGAGGTGAAATTACCAGATCTATGTGTATGTTTACATTTTCAGCTCTACTAGATATTGACAAATTGCCCTGCAAAGAGGTTGTACTCCTTTTCACTCCCACCAACTATGAAGGACAGTTCCCAATTCCCACTAACAGTCGCTGTAAATAGACTTTCTTATTTCCCCCCTAAAGGATGAGTATAAAATTGTATCTTATTGTTGCTTTGATTTGTATTTCCCTGAGTTCTAGGGCAGTTGAGCTCAGTAAATAACCACATCCTTTGCCTGGTTTTTAATTGGGGTATGTTTTTCTTATTGTAGTTCTTTAAATATTCTGTGGCAATCCTTTGTTAGTTACACCTTTATAAATATATTCTCCCATTCTGAGGCTTATGTTGTTGCAACATTGTTCATTAAGTTTTTCAAGTTTCAATTTATGTAATTTAAAATTGATATATAGTAGTTGGACATATTTTTTAGGTCCATATGATTTTTAATACTTGTATAACGTGTGATTATCAAATCAGGGTACTTGGGATATCCATCACCTCATTTATCTTTTCTTTGTGCTGGGAACAATACAAATCTTTTTATTTTGAAATTTATAATAATTGATAATTTCCCTACTGTACTTCATTGAACAGATTTTGAAAACATAAAAAACACACAACCAGTGTAAATATTTTGATCATGTGTGCATTCCTGGTTGCCTGGCATGCTGCTCTGTGTCAGCCTCTCCCAGACCCAGGCTGATGACACTTCCTGCCATCAGGAATATTAGAATACTGCCTGTGGTCATGGGAGGTGAAGAGAGATCTAACAGTTCACTTAGATGCAACGAAATTCAGTCATCCCTCGGCACCACGGGAGATTGCTTCCAGGACCGCTGCAGCTACCAAAACCGGCACGTGCTCTATTTGGCCGCTCGGTGGAACCTGCACGTATTCCATGCAAACACTCTGTAGAAGGGGTGTACTCTGTAAGGTCAGTTTCTGGAACCTGTGGATACAAATTCAGCCCTCCACATAGGTGGGTTTCACATCCTGCAGAAGTTTTCCATCCGTGTGTTTGCAGGGTGTGGAAGCCATGTTGATCAAGGGTAACTGCACTGCTGCTCACTCTAGTTGCATGCAAGTCAGAAAAGAACATCAGACCTCATCGCTGAAGTTTTTTATGCAGTGAGATATAAATTTGATATGTTGTTGTGCCTTCTCATAATCTATATAGCATAAAATGCACTTTACATTTAATATGTAAAGTTGAGTGACCTCCAGTGTTTTCATCTGTTGTGAAATCACCACCACCATCCAAATCCAGACCATTTTCATCATCCATGGCTGCTATGGAGTTTCACAAAGAAAAGTGCCAGTTCCTCCCAACCTCCCAGGCCCTGGCAACCACAAATCTACAATTGGTACCTGTGTGCCTATTCTAGACATTCCATGTATGTGAAATCAGTTGTGTGCCTGACTTCTTCCACCCAACACTTCAAGGTTCACCCAGGTCATAATATGCATGTTATCTCATTCCTTTTGATGGCTGAATAATATTCCTCTGAAACGATATACCGCTGTTCTTCCAGTTTTCAGTTGAGGGACATTTGGGTTGCTTGGCTTTTGGGCTACTATGAATCATGTTGCTATGAACATTCATTTACTAGTTTTTGAGTAGACATGTCATCGATTCTCTTGGATATGTGCTTAAGATTGACATTGGTGGGTTCTATGTCTTAACACTATGATGAAGTGCCAAGATGTGTTTAACAATTGTCTGTACCCTTTTATAGTCCCTCCAGCCATACACAAGGGTTCCAATTACTCCACATTCTTGCCAATACTATTTTTTATTATTGGCTGTTAACCTTTAAGAAAGGCAGCCTAGGCTGGGCGCAGTGGCTCACGCCTGTAATCCCAGCACTTTGGGAGGCTCAGGCGGGTGGATCATGAGGTCAAGTGATCAAGACCAGCCTTGGTGAAACCCCAAGAGATGGTGAAACCCCGTCTCTACTAAAAATACAAAAATTACCTGGGCGTGGTGGTGTGTACCTGTAGTCCCAGCTACTTGGGAGGCTGAGGCAGGAGAATGGCTTGAACCTGGGAGGTGGAGGTTGCAGTGAGTCGAGATCATGCCACTGCACTCCAGCCTGGCGCCTGAACAAGACTGTCTTTAAAAAAAAAAGAAAGAAAGGCAGCCTAACTAACAATCTGCTACGAAGGGGTATATGCATTCTTAGAAAGTTTAAGCCCTTTCAAGGCTCATCTCACCCTGTCAAAGAGGCTGTGGAAATCAGGGAGGCTGAAGATCAGGTGTTGATCCTTTGTACAACTTCCCTTCCGGGCACTTCCTTCAGAAATGGGTCTTGTCTCATTCCATTCATTTCTCCTAGGTCTTTTTTTTTTTTTAACAAAGGATTAAAGAGAAAAGATTTTTTTCCTTATTTAAAATAAAAAGTTCATCTACCCAATTTTTATATTCAACCCAAAGGCCTTCCTTTGTGTTAAATGGGTAAAAGGGAAAGTGAGAGGATTTTCCAAAAAAGATGGAAAATGGGAAGAGGGAAGAATGGAGAAGAAATCAGAGTCCATTAAGTTGGCTGGGCGCAGTGGCTCACGCCTGTAATCCCAGTCCTTTGGGAGGCCGAGGCAGGTGGATCACGAGGTCGAGAGATCGAGACCATCCTGGTCAACATGGTGAAACCCTGTCCCTACTAAAAAATACAAAAACTTAGCTGGGCATGGTGGCGCGTGCCTGTAATCCCAGCCACTCGGGAGGCTGAGGCAGAATTGCCTGATCCCAGGAGGCGGAGGTTGCGGTGAGCCGAGATCGCGCCGTTGCACTCCAGCCTGGGTAACAAGAGCGAAACTCCGTCTCAAAAAAAAAGAAAAGAAAAGAAAAGAAAAGTTACACTCCAGGGTCATTCAGAAACTGCAACTCAAGATGTGTTCATTTTGACACTGAAGGTATCAACACTAGCATGGGAACAGAGAAGGAAGCAGCAGAGGTTCCCAAGCCAGGTACTGAGGCTCCGCTTTAAGGCATTTCCTGTCTAGTGTAAGACCCACTACCATTAGAACGTGTATAAACGTCTGACAGCAGGAAAGACACACAGGACAGGAGAAAACATCAGGAAGAGTAGAACCCGGGGTGCTGGTTTCTCTAGTTTGTCAGGTATCATACTCAAAAGTCAAGCCTGAGGCTGTATGACTAGGAAGAAAATAGGTAAGCAAAGTTGGGAAAATGAAGTCCAATGAAAAATGAAATCCCAAAATGAGTTCTGCACACACTAGGCTCAATATAGCAGTCTCCACCCACCTAGCATCTACAGTATCCCCCACCGAGGGAGAAGCCACTTGGATTGAGTTGCTCAGATCTCCTGGGGCCAGAGTTTACACCATAGACGGCTCCCAGTTGAAAAGTCACATACTTGCCTCTAGAGGGATTATCTGCTACTCAACTCCTTGGGAGAAGATAAATCCAGGGCTTCCAGATCTGAAATTCCGTAACAATCCAGAACTTCTAGGCTAATATTTCTACTTGAAAATGCTGCCATCACCCTTTTTTTGTTTGAGACAGGCTCACTCTGTCGCCCAGGCTGGAGTGCAGTGGCGCAATCTCAGCTCACCACAACCTCTGCCTCCCAAGTTCAAGCAATTCTCCTGCCTCAGCCTCCCAAGTAGCTGGGATTACAGGTGCCTGCCACCCACCATGCTAATTTTTGTATTTTTAGTAGACCAAGCTGGTGAACTCCTGATTTCGTGCATGATCCGCCTACCTCAGCCTCCCAAAGTGCTGGAATTGCAGTAGTGAGCCAGCACGCCCCGCCCTGCCATCACTTTTTTTGAAAGCACGCATGGGCCCAATCTGGCCTGCCAATCAGTGCAGCCCCTGGGCCGTCCACCTCGGGGCCTCCCTTCCCATCCAGTAAAGTGCACACACCCTTATTTACTATGGATTAAAGGATCACACAGACACAATATAGCCATGGAAAAACCCTCTTGTTTATTTGATTAAACAAAAATAAAATAAGCTGCATAGGAACAATTTTAAAGTCCAAAGAGACACCAACTTTGTTTTAAGGCTGTAGTAGCTGATACAGCATCTCCTTGCTACCTTCCCCAGCCTTCTCTGTGGACCACAGCGATACATTCAGAAGCCTGCTAGCTACTAACACAGGAGTTTTTGAACACTTTCCCACTGGTTCTTCACTGCTCATTGCCTGTCATGCCTGCCCCCCTGACATTTAAGATTTAAAATGTGAAAGCCAAAAGGGGGGGTGGGGGCGAACAGTCAAAAACTTACTTCTGCCTAAGGGTTTGTGGGGGGAAATCTTCATTTCCCTACCCAGTTACTGAATGGATGGGATTCACACTACCATGGCAATGCCCATTTAAAAGTGGCAAATAGCAGTCAGCACCCCACCCCACATGGGCTTGCAGTGTGGTTTCCGCTGCCAGGGGAGTTACTACGGTAGTGCATATTCCTTCTATCATGTCTGCGTTGGCCAAATACAAATTAAGAGGTTTAACTTAGTCATTCTAACGTAAGGCAACATGCCCACATTAATTCCCCCAATTCTGTGTTTACTTAAAAAAAAAAAAAAAGAAAGACTCAACTGAGTCACATGTTCCACAGTTAAAAATTAAAGCATTTTGCTGACCCGGCATGAGGGCTAATGGGCAGTGTTAAGATTCAGTATAACAACCCTCCTCCCACCCACCCAAGTATAACTAACATGCTAGATAAAAACAACACCCCTTACCCACCCACCCTCACCTGCATCAGTGTTAAGAGAAAAGGGGGAAAAAAGAAAGGAATCTTACCACCCTAAAAGCAAGAAAACCCCAGAAATGTGAAAAATCTTCCTCTGAAGAAATCAACTACACAGACTGCTAGAAACGTAAAGAACTACGACGGAGCTGGTTAAAGAAAGTAAACACTTTGCTACACACATCAACATTCAGTCCGTGTGCTCTGAGATAGGGTCTTAAGAAAATACTACCTGAGCTTGTAAGTTAATACAATCATTAAAAGGAGGTCTAAGACCATGTGGACACACACTTTTAGAACCATTATTGGTTAAATGATGACGGAAAATATCCCACCAGGCTGGCTTGTTAACCCGTAAGATCAGTTTTAAAAATAGACATCACTGAGGTATTTCTTCACCATGACATTTATAAGCCCAGCTCATGATAATGACAGTGGTCTTAGGACCCTCCTCTCTTCCAACCAACCAAAAATTAGGGCAGAAGAGAGGTGGGAGGGTCAATACAGTATATCCTGGTAATGTGCTTCTCAACTTTATCAAGTATTTAATAAACAAGGGGGAAAAAAAACCCGTCGACATGTTACCTTTGGTAGAAAAAAAAAATCAAAAAACAAAAGAGCAATATACACTTCAACAGTCACTGCTCAGTCAAAACAGTGATTGCTCCGACATCATGGTGATTAATTCCTGCTGGGTCCAGAAGCTACAAATACAATCATGTAGTCAAAAGGATTCTCATTCCCTTCAAATAGTGGATGTTTTCAAGAACTAGACCTTTAGAATTACTCCTAAAAGGGTATTAGTTGCAGACATTAGAAATACAGATAAAATATTTTTCTCTTGAAGAGAAAGAGACCTACAGGTCTTTATTTGTAGTTAAGCCCTCCAATAGGTCAGATTAACCAGTAGTTTCATAATACTGAACAAAACTAACGGTATGCATAATTCTTTGTGAGGGGGAAAAGCCAGATTGCTAAGAACTACTTGGATTTATGACTACATTTGCCTGACATTTCTCTTTCAAGGTTAATAAAACATTTCTCCTGGGAGAAATCAGTTGTAGATTTATGATAACATCTCTTTCAGAGGTAGCTTCCCGCTCCCGCCCACTCCACACTGGATTAATACTATTCTTTTTTGAGACCTGTCAGATGCTAAACATGAGGTAGATGACTGGCCACAGTTGAGGTAGAAACTCAACAAAAGCAGTCAGTGTGGTCTGGAATGCTGCGTCCTGTGCCCCTGGCCTGTGGAAAGCCAGACAAGGCCATAGAGCTCCAGAGGCCCTGGCCATGTGACACCATCACCTGCGAGTACAAGTGTTTGACCTTTATACAGCCCCAGACTGTTGGAAACTCAGAACGATGTTTTAAATATACCTTAAATATACCCTAAATACTTTTTGGCACCACTGGATTAAAAAAAAAAAGAAAAAAATCAGAAAAACACGCTTAAAACTTTGGCATATCTTTCACCACCTACCAGAACACAGCAATCTTAGAATCTTCTGATGAGGAAGGCAACACATATAAATAGTACTTCGCTGCTTCAAGCCTAAAAGACTCTCCTCCTCAAATAATTAAGCTTTGGCTTAACTAGAATAAATCAGACTGGGCCAATCACAAGCTATTCTCTTGCAACTCCATCACAAAGTGCCTCAATTCTGGCAACATTTTTGGCCCAACACCTAATTTGGATTCGGTTTATGGTACCCTTTATTATGTGTTTCCCCAAATAAGTTAGACTTAAAAGGGCATTGAGGAGTTAGTGCACTTGAGGTACAGCCCAGGTCACTGTGCTCTAGTCAACTTGAGTGCCACTTGCAGCCCCAACAGGATACAGGTTCTGAGACAGGATTAGATCTCGGGACCAAAAATAACACTTTTGAAATGTTAAGTCAGTGTCAAGCAAAAGTGGTTTTTACCTATGGGTTAGATTTCCTTTAAACATCTCAATACCCAGAACTGCATATCCTAACCCAATGGGCATCTCCAAACATAAACTGAGCTGACATTACACCCCACCCAACCCTCGCCACCCGGCCAGATCACACCTCCATGGGGACTACTGTCTTAACTGTCACATTTACTCCCCAGAAACCTTTTTATTCTCCTACCTCATAACACCCAGGACCTCACTATTTTTTCCATCATGCTGAACACTCCCTTCCTTGACCTAACTCCTGGCTACGCTGGCATCACCTCCTAACAGGCAGGAGATCATTTCAACACAGGTCCTCTTACGTCTCACACTAGGGACTGCTGAATGTTGGCTTTCATCATCTTTCTTTGATTTGGAACATTTCACATCATACAAAAAACACTCTCCAAAGTGCTTTGCACCAATCCCTACGGGTCAGGAGTCAATCGCGGGCAGCCACAAATGGCCAATGTTTTAAAAACAAAAGCTTTCCAAATGTGACCATGTTTCTCAAATGCCAGTCAGGCACCATTTTGGGTACAGGAAGGTACGGGCATATACCACCACTGGGGACAGAGAGGTAGTACTTCCAATCTACACACATATTTCAGGGGCTTAGTTCTACTTGCTCTAAGCCTGCAAACTTATAAGTCTGTAAATTAAGACCTGTTAATTTCAACCATGGAGTGAAAATCTTGGCTTTTCAACCAAATCCATAGTAAAAGGTCAAATAAGAAGCTTTAGTTACTGCTATGCACCAAGAAAATTTCTCATTTAGGTCCCAAAATTTTCCTACATCTGGGGAAATTAGAAAGAAAAGAGCAGAATGAAAACGACTACGAAAAGATTTTAATCAAGATCCATTTCCTCAATAAAATTTGTTTTTCAAGCATTTAAAACCAGTTGTCTTTGGTATTTAAAGGGTGGCCTGTTGGGTGGCTAGGGACAAGGAAGAAGGTTCAGCACCAACTTACTCCAAAATAAAAAACAGTAAAAATGGTCAACTACATTAACTCTTTACCAAAGAACTTAGCTTAATGGCCAAAACACAACTGAATAGGCACTGGGAAAGGATTCACTATTAAATTCTATAGCAAAAGGAGCGTCTACCAAACAAGATTTCTTAACGCCTTCCCACCCTGTAACAGCAGCTGGGAGCCAGCAGTTTGAAGTTACTTTCCAACTTTTCAATCTTTTATTGCATGCAGTTCTCCTCTGTGAGATGAAAATTTTTTTCTTCCCATTTTGATCACTCAGAAACCCTAGAATTAAAGCAATGGGAAGAGACAGCGTAGCTTATAGTAGCAGATTAGTCGTCCAAAAGAGGGTGTGTGAAAAGCAATCTGATTGACTTGTCCTATCATCCCCACCACCCCCTTTTACTATTGGGATAACAAAAGCAAACTGCTCCACTTGTTAATCTGCTCTGTTCATTTCAAACTGTATTTTGCAAAATAAATTTCTGTCAAATAGAGGAACAGAAGTTGATGCATAAGTCCTTATTTTTAAACAAGACGTTTTTCTCTTGTAAGCCACTGACATTTGTTTGAGAGTCACTCTTTCCCTGAGGAGGGCGCCTCCAGAATTGGGTTATTTTAGTATTTGGGGGAACGCAAGAACCCACTGGGTTCTGACAAGCAGGGTATCAGCTATACCTGCTTTGCACTTGAAAGACAGACAATGCCCAGAAGCACAAGTTTTGTGCCCAAGTCCAGCTTACAACCAACCAATCCTGTAAAGTGACAGATTCCACCCCACAGTTCTGCAGCGGGAGTCTTAAATTTTCATTCTTTGGTACCAAGTTACAGGTTTAAGAAAAGATATTACATCCTACATTTCAGGTTGGGAATGATTTGGTTTCTAGATCCTTTATATTCAAAGGCCTTGGGGGGGCAGAGGGCGCAGGGACATGGGGATTCATGTTAAACCATGAGGTCCTAAAGCATGGCCGGGGTGCAAACAATCCTATAAAAAAAAGTGACCCAGCAGAGGGTGTGGGACTGGGCTGTTCCCTGAACTTCCAGAGCAGGAAAAAATTTGTGCTTGTAAAATAACTTCTTTCCTTTGCCTACTCTTCTTAGGAAAATAAACTCCTACCACTACAGAACAAACTCCTATGCACTCTTGGGTCAGGATGAACCTGCCCCTTCTGTGGAGTCACTATAGTTTGGGGGTGCCTGGCTTCTTTCATGTGCTCTCTGACTCCCTCAGCACAAGCATGTCCACCACATTCATGTCCACATCAGCCCATGTCTGAAAACCCTCTCTCTGAGAATGAGGTTAATTTCCTTCTTCCTTCCATTTAACTCTTTATAACCAACAGCAAAATAAGAAAACTTAACTTTTGAGAATATGTTTAATCAAAACTCCTGAGCTACATCTATATATATTTTTAAGAAACCAAAGCGTGAAAGGAGAGGTTTGGGAGGCAGTGTGTCATTTTCGGCTTTACTACTTGGGTGCAAGATGGCTTTGAAACAAACACGCACACACCCTCCCTTAAAAGAAACAAAGATTATATACCCTAAAATATGAAGGGTCTGCTTTTCTTGGCTAGCAAGCCACAGCCACAACATCTAGGATTAAGAAAAGATGCAGAAGAGGAGGTTAAACACACTGAGGTATAAACGGAGAACAGAAGGGAGTTCTCTGTTGCAGCATTTAAAAAGAGAAGATTTTCCAAAAAGATCAAAACAACGCAACATAATCTAACCCCATATAAACACAGTATTCTCAAGAACACAGATACTCTATAATTATGCATTTAAATCCTATTTTTTCCATGTTTTATAGTTTTTTGTTTTTTTACTTAGTAGTTTTTTTGTGTTTCCTTGGCTCAATCTACAGAATACACCCCACCACACACATCCAGTGCCCTCCCAGCCATACAGATGCCAGGTTTGTGCATATCATGTCCCACACAGGGGAAGAGGGAAATGCGACTCCACTGAGGAGGGGAAGAGGGCCTGTTGCAGAAGGAAATGCAAAGATTTATGAGGTAGATAGAAATTATCACTTCACAGGCTCAATCCCTGCAGAAAAGATAAGTACATTCATCTGTAAAAAAATAAAGATGAGGTAGGACTTAAGCAATGTTGTACTTTTCTTGTTCTCTTTTAAAAAAAAGAAAAAAAGAAATCTCCCTGAGACTGTTTCTTCTTTGAAATTCAAAAAGAGAGAGAGAGAGAGAGAGAGAGAGAGAGAAAGAGAGACGCACACACACCCCAAACACAGAAACCTAGGAAATGCAATTAGAAGACGAGGATTCGATTGTTGCCGAAGTCCACCACAACGATCATTCCGTCGGGGGTGATGGCGATGCCTGAAGGGCGGTCCATCTGCCCAAAACCGCTGCCTTGAGCACCAAACTTGCACAGGAAGCTGCCGTTGGATTCAAACATCTGTACCCGATGGTTCCTGGAATCCGCCACGATGATGCGCCCTTCCTGGTCCACGGCGACACCTTGTGGGCGCAGGAACTGCCCATTGCCTGTGCCCTCTGAGCCCAGGAAGCGTGCCGACTGGCAGTCGGGGTGAATGACCAGGAGCCGGTGGTTGTTGAAGTCGGTGACCACCAAGTGGCCTTCATGGTTGAAGGCCACACCCCGTGGGGAGTCAAAGTGCTTCCAGAGAGCCCCCTCGAAGCCATACTTATTTAGGAAGACACCGTCAGGCCCAAACAGCTGGATCCGGTGGTTCCTCGTGTCTGAGACCAGGATCTTGCCTTCAGAATTCACCGCCACATCCCAAGGGTAGTTGAACTGCCCGTTCTTGGTTCCCTTCTCACCAAATTTGAGGAGAAACTGGCCCTCGAAAGTGAAGATCTGGATGCGATGATTGTCCTTGTCAGCCACCACGATCCTGCGTGAGGCGTCACAGGCCACCCCGGCTGGTCGGTCGAACTGCCCCGGCCGGGAGCCCAGGGTGCCGAATTTGTGGTGGAAGGCGCCACAGGGCTTGAACACCTGGATGCGGTTGTTGCTGCGGTCGGCGACAATGATGTAGCCCTCCTTGTCTACACTCACGCCCCAAGGGCGGCAGAGCTTGCCATCGCTGTCACCCTCGCTGCCGAAGCTCAGGCCCGGGAGCCCGATGCCCACGTAGCTGCGGCCTGACTTGACCACCACCTTGAAAGGGCTGTTCTCGATGTGCTGGTTGCACAGTGTCACTGACACCAGGTGCTCGCCCTCAAGCTGGGGCCGGTAACTCACCACATATGTCCCATTTTGCTGATCGCTCACCTCTGCACCAAACAGGTTGCCATCAGGGCCAAGGACCACAGCCGACATCAGATCACCTCCCGAGAGGCGGGGCTCACCATCGTGGTCATAACCAATGACTGTGAAGGAGGCCACCTTACCCTGGAGGGCGCGCTTGAGGCCGTCGCCCGTGGCCTTGGTGAGTGGTGCAAAGGCCCCGCTGCTAACAAAGCCAAAAGACTTGATGGCGAGGTACAGTGCCTGATCCGGGGGTGTGAACATGACTCGGTCATCTTCCTGGGGCTGCAGGAGGCTCCGCACGGTCTTCAGCTCCTGCACCTGGGCCAGCATGCGGTCTCGGGCCAGCAGGATGTCCAGTGCTCGGCCCTCCTCCAGGACCTGCTGCACGGCACTGATGGTGCTCTCAAGCTTGTTGAGGTTTTGCCGCAGCTTCTCCACCTGCAGGTACAGAGACTTGGCTTTCACCTGGCGAATCTTTTCTACCTGGAGGGAAAAGCAAGAGTGGAGAAAGATAGAGAGGCTTAGAGCCAAGCACAGAAAACCCCACATAAGGCACAACTAATCACAAGGAAGCATCGGACAAAGACGTCTTGAGAGATGGTCTACAAAGTACATCTGGCCGGTTTTCTTCAAAAGCAGCAAAACCACCAAGGACTATAAAAAGCTGAAGAACTGTTCTGGGTTACAGAAGATAGTTATTAGAGACAAGACAATTAAGTGTAATTAGTGACCCTGGACTGGGGGAAATGGCCAGCTATGAAGAGCACCACTGGGACAACTGTTGAACCTTGATTATGGACTGAGGAGTAGATGCTAGCACTGTATCAAAATCAAGTTTCCTAACTTCTATAATTGTACTGTGTTTAGGTGTAGGGGTTGTGTTTCCAATATACCAACTCACTCTCAGATGACATATACATACATGTACACACTCACATATGCATTCAGTGAATGTTGCGGTGACCTGAGATAGTGCCATTGCACTCCAGCCTGGGTGACAGAGCCAGACTCTATCTCAAAAATAATAATTGGGACAAAAGGAATCAGCAAGAAAGATAAACTTATCTAGAGTTACTATTATTACTGCAACTTTTCTATAAGCTAGAAATTAAAGAAAAATAAAGTTAAAAACAGTCATCTAGCTAGGCACAAGGGCGTGCACCTGTAGTCCCAGCTACTTGGGAAGCTGAGGTGGGAGAATCACTTGAGCCCAGGAGGCTGTCTGTAGTGTGCCATGATTGTACTTTACTTGTGAATAACCACTGCGTTCCAGCCTGGGAGATCCCACCTTTAAAAAAAAAGGATCCCACCACCCAAACTAAAAACAGCCATCTGACAAACGGAGTTTACTGAGCACATACACTCTGCCAGGCACTGGAGGTACTGCAGTGACCCACAGAAAATATCGTCCCTGCTCTCACAGAGTTGTAGTTTAGAAAAGCAGATATTAGAAAGCAATCAAAGAAATAAGGATCATGTCAGGTAGTGACGGCTATCAAAAAGTAGAAAAAGGATGGTAAAGACAGTGACTAGGAGCCCAGATAGAGACCAAGGGCGCTGAAGGACAGTGTCTTTCATAAGTTGAGACTAGGCAAAAGGCCAAAAGGAGAGCTATCCCAGCAGAGGAAATGGCCAGCACAAAGGCTCAGCATTTCAAGCACACAGTTTTCAGTAGGGGAGTGACATGACACATTCATGCTCCTAAAGAATTAGTTTGTGGCCTGGTGCGATGGTTCACAGCTGTAATCCCAGCACTTTGGGAGGCAGAGGTGGGTGGATCACCTGAGGTCAGGAATTTGAGACCATGCTGGGCAGCACAGTGAAGCCTTGTCTCTACTAAAAATACAAAAGTAGCCGGGAATGGTGGGGGGACCTATAATCCCAGCTACTTGGGAGGCTGAGGCAAGATTATCACTTGAACTAGGGAAGTGGAGATTGCAGTGAACCGAGATCGTCCAGCCTGGGCAACAAGAGCAAAACTCCGTCTCAAACAAACAAACAAAAAAACAGGATTAGTTTGGGAAATGTGTATTAACAGGGAACAATAGCTGTGGGTTGGTAGTGGCTTAGCCATCAGAAGTGGCTGTGAAAGTGGAGCGAGTGGCAGAGAGGGAACTATAGAGGCAAAAACCAGGCAGGATTTCATGGCTAGTCTTACACCCCCAGAAACCTGAAATCACTGAAAGAACACACACAATGGTGTGTGGGCATGGTGGTTCATGCCTGTAATCCCAGCAGTCTGGGAAGCCAAGGCAGGTGGATCACTTGAAGTCAGGAGTAGGTGTGTACGTGTACACACACACACACACACTCTCTCTCTCTCTCTCTCTCTCTCTCTCACCCAGGCTGGAGTGCAATGCTGCAGTCTCAGCTCACTGCAACCTTTGCCTCCCTAGTTCAAGTGATAATCTTGCCTCAGCCTCCCGAGTAACTGGGAATACAGGTATGTGCTACCATGCCTGGCTAACTTTTGTATTTTTAATAGAAAAGGGTTTTCACCATGTTGGCCAGGCTGGTCTTGACTCCTGACCTCGTGATCCACCTGCCTTGGCCTCCCAAAGTGCTGGGATTACAGGCATGAGCCACCATGCCCAGCCTAATGTATGTATGTATGTATGTATGTATGTATGTATGTATGTGTGTGTAAGTAATTTTTTTTTTAAGAGATGGGATCTTGATATGTTGCCAGGGCTGAACTCCGACTGCTGGGCTCAAGCAATCTTCCCACCTCAGCCTCCCAAAGTGCTGGCATTACAGGCATGAGCCACTGTACTTGGCCAGTTTCTCTTTACTTCTATATTTTAAAAATAGGTTTTAAAAACCCAACTGGGAATCTGAGAAGCCCTGTACCCCACATTTTAAGATTTTAAGATTTCCAAAAGAGCCCTTTAAATCTAAAATGCTATAATATATGGACATGGATTCTAACCTTCCAAAATAATTCCTGCTTGATGTTCTCAAATCATGCTATTTAGAAAATAGTTTACACAGAGGACCATGACATGAGTGTTCTACACATCTGAAAGCCATGGAAGTCTGTTTCAGAATAAGCAGCCGCCGTTGAAAGAGCTGGAGTTTAAGCTGACTCCTTTAGGGTGGGAGGGGTGAAGATAAAAGATTTCAACTCATTCCTGTTTTTTCCTGTTTAGTGAACCAGGATACATGTGTACGGAAAGGTCCACATGGGGACAGATTAAAGAAGCTTTGCCCAGTGGGCCAAATCTCCACCTTTGATTCTTATGCATGAACTATATATGCACTAACTATATAAGCACCGAGTCCACTGGAAATATATAAGGCCCAAGAATGAAGAGATGGCATCTGGATAATCCTTGCACTCATATATCTTCATGTTAAATCACCAGAGATGCAGGAAAATAAAACTTACAACAAAGAGATACCCAGATAGAGACAGGCAAGGCCAAGAGGGCTTTGCTGGGAACAGAAAAAAAATTCAGTCATTAGTCAAAGAGAGAGGGGCTCCCACAGGATTTGGAGCAAGGTTCTATAGCCACGAGTGTCCAGAATAAGGAAGCTTATTCTGGAATGCTCTGAGGATAAATTTTTGGGCGAGCAGAAACTGCTCACTACAATGAAGAAGAGACTGACTCTTCTTTCGAACAGGCATCTCCCAAGAGTATAAACTTGCTATTTCTTCTGAAAGAAAACTGCCTTTAGAGAGGACAGTGGGTCAGCCTCGCAGGAGGGAGGGTAACTAAGGTGAAAGCGGCAGAAACCCCACACACAAAGGCCTTTTTCATCAGGAAATCCAGAAGAGCGAGTTTGTGGCAGAGTTCACTACAAAGCTCTCAGGTTGCAAGAAGTGGGCCCCTCAGTTATAATTAACATTCGTGGGTGGCATAACACTGGCAGACCCATGGGGACATCTGAGTGTCTGAAAACTATGTCATGCCCACAAAGGTGCTCAAAAAATGTGCTGAATTCAAAATCCTGGAGACCTCCAAAGACTTCTCGTCAGAAAGCAATTGAGCCATATTCCTTAAGAGTTCAGAAGAGGCAGAAAGCATCCAGTTGTGAAGTTAACTAAATGGAAAATCCAACACCCAGTGACTCCTTGCAGATCATCATAGAGCACAGCAGTTAGCAACGGTCACTTGCAGAAACAGCGGCACCATCCCCAGGGATACCCTTAGAAATCAGCTCTAGTCTTTTTTTTTTTTTAGACAGTTTCACTCTTGTTGCCAGGGTTGGAGTACAATGGCAGGGCCTCAGGTCACTGCAACCTCCACCTCCCAGGTTCAAGTGATCCTGCCTCAGCCTCCTGAGTAGCTGGGATTATAGGCATGTGCCACCACACCTGGCTAATTTTTAGTAGAGACAGGGTTTCTCCGTATCAGTCAGGCGGGTCTCAAACGCCTGACCTCAGGTGATTCGCCTGCCTCGGCCTCCCAAAGTGCTGGGAGCCACTGCACCTGGCCAGTCAGCTCCAGTCTTTTTTTGTGTCTTCAGACAACATAATTATAGTTAAAGAACTGGCATGGAGTACTGGCCCTTTCACAGACATAACTCTCCGCCTTTCTGAATGGGGACATAGAATCAGAAAAGGAACAGAGGAACATTTGGAATGCTGGCTTGGGTGGGGTGAGTAGTCTTTCCAGCTGATTTTTATCTAAACAGCACACTAGTCTGCTCAGCACTCTTTCCTGCTCCAACAGGAAGAAAGGACACACACTCACTGCCCTCCTAAGAGGAAAACTGGTTTTCCACAAGAGGTCAGGAAGTGCAACCAGCCAGGTCACCAAAAATAGGGATGTTTCCCACCAGCCTGCCTTTCTTTCTTTCTTTTTTTTTGAGACGGAGTTTCGCTCTTGTTACCCAGGCTGGAGTGCAATGGCCCAATCTCGGCTCACCGCAACCTCCGCCTCCTGGGTTCAGGCAATTCTCCTGCCTCAGCCTCCCGAGTAGCTGGGATTACAGGCACGCGCCACCGGGCCCAGCTAATTTTTTGTATCTTTAGTAGAGACGGGGTTTCACCATGTTG
>CM052664.1:9450156-9475862 GCA_028533165.1 Leontopithecus rosalia
TTTTTTCTTTCTTTCCTTCTCTCAAAAAAAGAAAGAAATCAACTTGTAAACCTCTAGATCCAGGTCGGCAATATCTCTCTCATTGCTTGATTTCCTTCCTTCCCTTCCCTCCTTCCCTCCCTCCCTTCCTTCCTTCCTTCCTCCTTCCCTCCCTTCCAGCCTTCCTCCCTTCCCCCCCCAAAAAAAAGAATTTTATGAACCGAACATAATAAAATCTGACCCATCAGAAAAGATGATAGTGGCTGAGGAAGTTATTAAATCCTCCCTGTTCTGTAAGACACATGATCTCAATTCTTTAGCACTTGCAAAACAAATTTTTTTTGTTTTGGAGACAAGGTCTTATTGTTGCCCTGGCTGGAGTGTGTAACCTTGGTTCACTGCAACCTCCATCTCTGGGGCTCAAGCGACCCTTCCACCTAAGCCCCGCAAGTAGCTAGGATTACAGGCAAGTGTCACACCATGCCCGGCTAATTTCTGTACTTTTTGTAGAAGACAGGGTTTCCCCATGTTTCCCAGGCTGGTCTTAAACTCCTGAGCTCAAGTGATCCACCTGCCTCTGCCTCCCAAAGTGGTAAGATTACAGGTGTGAGCCACTGCACCCGGCCAGGATATTACTTTTAAAACAGCTCACTTATTTAAATATTCTAGAATGGTTCCTATGCAATTTCTTCTGGAGGGTGAAGAACTTTTCTTGACTTTCAAAGTATCCTACAACACAGGGAAAATGTCGCAATTTTCTGATTTCCTAAAACCTTGTCACCTGGATCACGCAAGATTTAATAGCAATTCAGGCACACTATCACATAACTATGTAAGAGAACGTTGCCAGCTCTCAAAGTATACATGCCCCTCCCTAGCCCCAAAGTAATAGAAATTCAACAGAAACAAGGGTTTAAATTACTGGGGATTTATCATCCAGTAAAGGACTGAAGACGCTGAACCTCATATGACATTCTCCTGCTCACTAATTTCTCACATATAAATAGTAAGTCTTTATCATAAAAGTCTCTGTCTAAAAAGCATTGGACAGGCCTGGTGGCTCATGCCTGTAATCCCAGCACTTTGAGAGGCTAAAGCAGGAGAATCGCTTGAACCCAGGAGGTGGAGGTTGCAGTGAGCTGAGATCATGCCACTACACTCCAGCCTGGGTGACAGAGTGACACTTTGTCTCAAAAATAAAAATAAGTTAAAGGCATTGGCTGGGCTTGGTGGCTCATGCCTATAATCCCAGCACTTTGAGAGACCAAGGTGGGCAGATCACCTGAGGTCAGGAGTTCAGGACCAGCTTGGACAACATGGTGAAACCCCATCTACAGCAAAAATATAAAAATTAGCTGGATGCAGTGGTGCACGCCTATAATCCAGGCTACCTGAGAGGCTGAGGCAGGAGAATCACTTGAACCCAGGGAGCAGAGGTTGTGGTAAGCTGAGATGGTACAACTGCACTCCAGCCTGGGTGACAGGGCAAAACTCAATCTAAATATAGATAGATAAATAAATAAATAGATAGATAAGATAGCGTTATTAATCACTCAGCCTTTCTGCAGTCCTGACTGGGAAGTGCCAATATCTGCTTGGATTTCGGGAGGCAGATAGATGGGACATGTGCAGGTAGTATGCTGTGGTCCAGATTAGATGCTTGGAAATCTGACCAGTAACTTTGGCCACATCCCTGACATCTTCACGAGACTGCCAGGACCCCTAAAGAGATCGCTGCTGTAGGGATGTCACCTGAGCTCATGTGGGTCGCTATTCTAACCCCAACAATGGAATCTGACCAATTGTCTTTTATGCCACCTGACAGAAAAGGGGACCCGATTCACGTGGGAACTGTGGCAGGGCTCACCTGGATTGCCTGTCTTCCCTGCTGCGCATCCGCCAGCAGCTGGATGGTGAGTGCCCGTGAGTCCTGCAGCGCCTCCTGGAGGTAGATGAAGCTGTGGCCCCCGTGCCGGCCCATTGTGCACTCACGACAGATGGGCACAGAGCAAGTGTCACAGTACAGGTGCAGCACCTGAGGACCAGAGAGGGGACAAGCATAAATGAGAGATGCAGGATGGGAGGAGAAGGGAAGATAGCAACCGCAGGGCCCTGGAATCTGCAACAGAACCACCCCCTCCTCATCGAGCAAGCACACCCCATAGGGAGAGGCAGCAGTGGCGAAACTGCAAACACAACCAAAAATACCTACTTCCCTTTTTCTCCACTCTCTCTGCCCCTAATCAAGGAGGAATGGAGGTGGGAACACCCGAATGCCACATCCCACTCTAGTCTCATTCAGAACTGTAACAGACACACTTCAAAGCCAGAAACTAAACAAAACCAACCTCCCGGCACGAGGGTCCCTCCTGAATCTTAGCTTCATTATCCGGAAAGTTGTTAAGACCATGTTGCCTAGTCTGATATTGGTGGCCTGGATGCAAGAATATGCCAGAAGTTTCCTTTGCTGCTCCACAGCCTGGATGTGTGAAGCCAAGGTTAAGAGCCAGCAACAATCATCCTCACACCACAGCTTGTTGCCTCCCTCCCCATCGAGGAGATTGCAAAGTGCAAGGCACTCAAGCAATCTACAGACTTAAGTTTCTGGAACGAAGGCAAAAAAACTAGTGGTGAGATCAGCCAGCTCCTTGCCTTTCTTCTTCATGCCAAGTTATTCCAAGGAGTTGAACCTGGGAGGCAGCCAGTGCTGACAGAACTGCTTTAGGTGATGTTCTACACTTCCCTGGGGCCCAGCACACTGGGAGGGGGACAGAGAGAGAGAAGGGTTGGCACAACCTTTACCTGCTAATAAATAAGGAGCTCTCAAGAGAGAAAACTCCTTGGCACAGAAACGGGGCCAGTCTCATTATTGTGTATCTCTCCACAGAGCAGCGCACTTAGCACCACTCTGTAAATGTTTGCTGGATTGCTTTCAAGAGCAGAGATGAAATTTGCCTCTGGTGCACCTGCATGTGAGGGGAGCTAGCTAACATGCAACAGGCAGAGAAGCAGTCTGCAAGGGGCATTCCTCCACACATAAAACATCACACTTCACCTCCAGGTGAAGACACGAGGTTGAGGGTGCTCGCGGCCACAGAATTAGCAAAGATACAGCAGGGAAACCATCATGAGCCTTACAGAGAGGGCTAGGGGCAAACAGAGGGAGACTGCTGCTTCTTTCCTTCTCCAGGATCTTGATTAACAACCAAAATATTGGCATGAAGTGTGTCCACTAGAAAAATGCTCCCCCCTAAATGGTTCCATCAAGGACAAAAAGGTTGCTCCACTCAGCTGGGCACAGAGATTCACACCTGTAATCCCAGCACTTTGGGAAACTGGGGCAGGTGGCTCACCTGAGGTTAGGAGTTTGAGACCAGCCTGGCCAACATGGTGAACGCCTGTACTCGCAGCTACTTAGGAGATTGAAGCAGAAGAATTGCTTGAACTCAGGAGGCGGAGGTTGCAGTGAGTGAAGATCAAGCCACTGCACTCCAGCCTGGGTGACAGAGCAAGACTCTGCCTCGAAGGAGAAGGAAGAAGAGGAGGAGGAGGTAGGAGGAGAAGGGAGAAGAGGGGGAGGGGGAGGAGGAGGAGGGAGAGGAGGGGGGAGAGGAGGAAGAGGAGGGGAAAGAGGGGGAGGAGGGAGAGAAGAGGAAGAAAAAGTTGCTCTTCTTAGGGCTAATTAACAGAAAAGTGTGTAATCATCCAGCATGGGTTAAACTGATTCTCTAGAAACCGTACAATTCAGAAAGAAACAGGAAAGATTTAGGATATTGTGTTTCTGCTTTTGTAAAGAAACAGTTCTGCTATAACCAGCAGGTTTTATGGATCCTACTTTATACAAGGGAAATGTGATAAGGTTTGTAACTTTCCCACCAATTTTGATCACTGCAGTACTTTGCTAGCCACGATGGCAGACTACTCCTGGTAGCAGCAATTTGCCTCCTTTAAGGTCAGTTGCTTTTTAAGCTGATCCATCCTTTAGGGATTATCTAATCCTAATAATCAGTTAAATCTAAAATTCTCAAGTAGAAATACTAACCAAAAGATGCTGAGTTGGATATATTCAGGAAAAATTCCTGGCCGATCCCTTTTTACGATGTGGTGCTAAAGCAATTCTACCAGTTTGAACCACATTCCTTTCCTTTGCTCTCTCCATTTGTCATGGGAATAAAGGGATCACTCCTATGCTGATATAAACATTCAGTGGCCTTCCTACTTGTAACAGCTAAGCAACCTTGAAAACGCATCCTTTGTCTTTCCCTCTTCTCAAGCCAGCTGTGTGAACTGAATGGCACTCTCTCCCCTGCTTCCTTTGGTCTACGGGCTCTGGAAAATACAACCATCTAGCTTGCTCTCATCTCCATGGCTAGTGCGTGGAAGAGAACCTCAGGCTGTAAACTTGAGCCTCGCACTACCCAGGCTATGGAGCCATCTGTCCAGTTAACTTTCTTGACCTGTCTGGGCTTCAGTCTCATCTGTGAAAAGCAAAGGGCCTGACTAGGTACCTCCAGAGACTCCTTCCATCCAGGAAGCCTATATAGAGACTTGACAACAGAAAACAAAGAGCTTCAAAATTAAGTTCTGGTAGCTGGACGTGGCAGCTCATTCCTGTAGTCTACACTCCTTGAGAAGCTGAGGCTAGAGGGGCACTTGGGTCCAAACTACAAAAAAAATAAATTTTTTTTTTTTAGCTGGGCGTGGTGGCTCATGCCTGTAGTCTTAGCTACTAAGGACGCTGGGGTGGGAGGATCCCTTGGGCCCAAGAAATCGAGGCTGCACTGAGCCATGCCCGCGGCACTACACCTAGCCTGGGCAACTCTATGAGAGTGCAAAACAAAGAACAACAAAAACAAGTAAGTAGTAAGTTCTGGGCTGAGCCAGGATGCCCACTCTAGACTCCAACTGTTCAACTATGAAGAATTAAGGTCATTTTTCTTAAGTTTAGATCATCAACTTAAAATACAGAACCCAGATGATGCTGGACATGGGCAATCCCCCTATGACTGGTAGGTTTTAAAAGACTGTGCAGACGCAGTGGCCAGAAAAAAAAACCTGGTCAGAACAGACAGTGGCTGCTGAGGGCAGAGAAAAGCTGGGTGCCCAGAGCCCTCCTGTGACCAGCCTTGAGAGCCCAGATATAGGAGTGAAAGGGGTCTCTAAATGCAGTCCCTGCCTGGTATCCTTTTACACAGGATCGATGCAGTTCTAAGCACCCAGAACACACTGTGGTTTCAGAAGAGCCAGTGCTTTTACAGCTCCAGGCTGCCTGCAGCAGAAGTGGGGGCAGGGAGCACCCAAATGGTTGATAATAAAAAGCTACCAGTGAGTACAAAGAATAGCCTCAATGTCCTCATAGTTAGTAAACAATGAATTTTGTAAAAGAATGAATTGTCCCAAAACTATAAAACGAAATCCACTTTTATAAGCCAGCTAAAAGTTGGCACAAAACTTTGGTAAGATTTCACACTTTGTTTAGAAGCTCCCAGTCTCTTCTAACCACATTTTCTGAGATTGAAAAACCACAATTTTAGAGCTGTTAAAACAATCAATAGGTAAGGATGTGCATGGGTGCAGTTCTCTCTGAAACAGGTGTAAAATGATTTTTAAGGGAATCTAGAGCTGTGTGGAGGGTCCTATATAGCCAGAAATGTGCGAGTAGCCACGAATGGCGGCTCCTGGGAAAAGGGGGGAAGGGACTGGGAAGAACAGGTCGTCTAGCAGCAGGAATTCCAGGGCCTGTTTGGGGCTTCCCGGGCAGATGCACAGACACGCCCCCTCGGGCCTGGCGACAATCCGGCTGCCCCAGCTAAATGGAGGAGGCTTGACCTCTGACCCTGCAAGTGACCACCCTCTTCCCTGCCCCCAGCTTCCAGAACGTCCCACCCTTTGCCTTCCTCTCCCAAAATTTCTAAAATACCAGGCAGAGACAAAGACCTAGGAATGTGAGCCCAGCAGGAAAGGAACAGGCGGGGGGACTGGGCAGGGGGAATGGGGGAGGGGGGGTTAAAGGAAAAATAAATAAATAAAAATACAAAGTAGGCATGTTGTGCCTTAGACAGTGTTTAAATAAAATGCTTTGTTAACAAACGTGCATGCTTACACATGTGCACATGTAATACACATGCATCCAGGCTTCTGCAGTCCAGGTTTTACACTATCTGTGGCCCAACAAGGAACACACACACCAAGAGACTTCTGTTGGAGCCCCACACATCCGAGAGAATGGACTTCAGGTTTAAAATACAACTATCCCCATCAGTGAAGAGTGCAGGCTAAAAGGACGGAGGAAGGCCCAGATTGCCATTTAAGTTCATCAAAATGATTCAGTTAAAATATATAAACCGCTGGCTGGGTGTGATGGCTCATACTTGTAATCCCAGCACTTTGGAAGGCCGAGGGGAGCGGATGACAAGGTCGGGAGTTTGAGACCAGCCCTGCTAACATGGTTAAACCACTTCTACTAAAAATACAAAAATTAGCTGGGCATGGTGGTGCACACCTGTAGTCCCAGCTATTCAAGAGGCTGAGGCAGGAGAATTGCTTGAATCTGGAAGGTGGAGGTTGCAATGAGCCGAGATTACGCCACTGCACTCTAGCCTGGACAAGTGGTACTCCATCTCAAAAAAAAAAAAAATTACGTATATACTTTATATATACACTGCTGCAAACTTTTTAAAGACTAGTTCGATATCCCTTAAAATGACTGAGGACATTTACTTGGCTCTCCACAAACCAAGGGTGAACCGTGACGCCTGGCAAGATCTCCACCCACCCAAAAGGGTTTCTGAGTTTCCCACTACAGAAATAAAGTGGAGGCAAAAATTGGTTCCAGAAGCAGCCTTACCTGTGTGTGCTACTCTGCAGGTTCTCACCTGGGACAACAGAGGATTCGTTTTAAAAATGGTAAGTCAAGTTCAAGGGGTAAGTCTAGCCTTGAAACAAGTCTATTAAGTAATATTAAAACAAAGCTTTACTTCACTTAGATAGACTGAGTGCTTGTCTCTAAAACCCACAGCCCAAACCTGCAGCAGAAGCCTCTCTTGTAGTTCTGGCCACGAGCTGCCCCACAACTTCGGAATCTCACAAGAAAGGAATTGGGACCCAGCTCATGCACAATCCTCACCCGTTCAAGGCAACAGAGCCCAACCACAGACAAATTATCCTTTCTTTGGTGGAGCTGAAAGGTGGTAGTGCTTCCAAAACATTTTTTATTTGGCTAGGTAAACGTATTTGTTCAAATGCAGAAAGTAACACAGCAGTTTTTAAAAAACTCTCCCTAATGTCTTGTTTCCACTTTAACCACGAAAAAAAAAAAATTCATTCTATGCATAACTGAGTTTAAGATTAAAAAAAAGTTTCTCTTAACTATATTAACTTGGAGAATGTTCTCGGTCACTCCATGCAAAGAGGCCTGGCTTTCTGAATGGCTACATGGTACATTGCGATATGGATGTACCATAACTTATTGCTAATAAAATTGTAAAACCATTTCCTGATTTTTGAAAAATTGCAAGCAATGGCACAGTTAACATCTCTGTACTTTACAGAATCCCTAGTGTTCAATCTGGATATATATTCAACTGTTCCATCACTTGATATTATGGTTATTTGGTGAAACCTACTTGCAAGCTTGGATAGTAAGAAATCCTTTTCAGTTAGGTTGATCTGCACCCACGTGAAGGGCAAAGTACCAGTGTCTGTTCTCAACACAACCAAACACAAAAGGCCAGCAGGGGGATGCCAGGAGAGGCAGTCAGTATAAACACAGTTCATAGTTGGGACTGGAGTTAAGATCCACTTCTGCTTGGGTAGAAGCCTTTGGTGGATGCCAACATTGAAAAGGGGCCTAGAAGAGGAACAGTCCAAGGAAAGAAAAGTCTTGTTGTGTTCTGGCAGTCTCAGTACCGTCTGTTAAAGAGATTAAGCAGGGGCTGCTTCATGTTATCTCTAGAAAGGCAATATAAAGAAAGAGCGGTGTGTTAGGAATTAAAACACACACACACACACACACACACACACACACACACACACACACACACACACACTCTGAGACCCCATACAATGGAAGGAATCTCAGGCAATATAAACGAAGAGGGGTGTTAGGAATTAAACACATTCACATGTGTAGGCGTGCACACACACACACTCAAGGCCCCATACAAACCCACAATCCCCTTTCTGCAACCCCAAAATCCAAACTGATGCTACGGGAAAAAAAGTTTTTCCACATGCTATATGGCAGCAAAACTGATGTACGACAAGGTACTATAGTTACAGTATTTTTGACAATCACCGAATACATTTTTACATATTCTTATCTCAAAAAATAAGTATGTGAGTTCAAAACGTGGTACACAGTAAATATATACGATTTTTGGCTGGGCATGGTGGTTTAGGTCTATAATACCAGCATTTTGGGAGGCTGAGACAGGAGGATCACTGGATCACTTGAGCACAGGAGGTGAAGGTTATAGAGAGCCATGATCGCACCACGGCACTCCAGCCTAGGCCACAGAGCCCAAGGCCCTGTCTCAAAAACTGTGTGTGTGTGTGTATACACACACACACACACACACACACACACACACACAAACACAAAATTTTTATTTTAAAACCTAGAACTGGTGGGAAAATGATTAATCATTTTTACCTATGTGTGTCATTTTATAATTTTTTTTAGATTTCACTACAGAAATGGTAATGTAATTTTGGGGTTCCATTATTTGTATTATGTAAATGCACAGTATTAACTTTCTAAAATCTTGATATTTTGAATGCTGAGGCTGAACCGGCCTCAAAGGTTAAGGTAAGAAATGTATACATACTGTGTCTTGCCTGAATAAGATTCATTCCCAGGCTAAATAAGCAATGTAACACGTGAAGATCTAAGGGGCAGTGTGGAAGAGGGTGTACAAGAACAGCCTAAAGTGGGGTCAGAGGGTTCCCAAATGTTTAGGCTCCATGGACAAGGCAATTTGAAAGGAAAACTTGAAACAGAGAGGGGTGCAGTTATCTCTGCATGTGACCTCAACGCAACTGCTGGTGCCCAGGAAGAAGCAGTCTGACGACCATCAAATGTCATCTGTTAGCATTTGTTCACTTAAAGTTTTTATGTGACTCCAAAAGCCACACCATGATCCCTTTCTCCCTAATTCTCCTTAAAAGTTCTTCACTACCACTGACTGCTGCTCCTTAACATTTGCCATTATTCCCTGCTCCCCCAATGCCCCGTTCTACAAGGCTTCCACAAATGCTGCTCATTTCTTCTCCTACCACTTGCTCCTCTGCTTGTGGGACCAGGCTCCACAATCACTCAGGCCCTTGGGTAGTCCAGCTTCACCAGCACCTAAATTATTTTCCATCAACACTGCCCTGTCCAAAGTCTCAGAGCTCAGAGCCTCAACATACACCTTCCTTCTCCCTGCAAGCACCCTCCAGTAGCACACCACCATGTCAGGTATTTCTCCTGAGCTGGTAGTGAAATACACCACCAGCTATTATTATTAACATACACAAAACACAAAGCACTGACCAGGCACGGTGGCTCACGCCTATAATCCCAGCACTTTGGGAGGCTGATCACTTGAGGCCAGGAATTCAAGACAACTCTGGATAACATGGTGAAACCCCATCTGCAGAGGCTGCAGTGAGAGATCACGCCACTGCACTCTACCCCACGCAACAGAGCAAGACTCTGTCTCAAAAACAAAACAAAACTGGAAGCCATCATGTTTTAAAATAAGTCATCCTGGGCATGGTGGTTCCCGCCTGTAATCCCAACACTTTGGGAAGCTGAGGCCGGCAGATCACTGAAGGTCAGGAGTTTGAGACCAGCCTAGCCAACATAGCAAAACCCGTCTCCACTAAAAATACAAAAAATTAGCTGGGCGTGGTGACAGGCACCAGTAATCCCAACTACTCAGGAGGCTGAGACAGGAGGATCACTTGAACCGAGGATGCAGTCAGTGAGCAGAGATCTCACTATTGCCTCCAGCCTGGATGACAGAGCAAGTCACAGTCTGTCTCCAAAAAAAAAAAAAAAACCTAGCAAATTAAAAGGCTAGATAATGAAAATGAGTAGGCTCTGTTTATAGAGTTAAACGCTGTAATTTGGCTGAGCTTACTTGCGGATGTCATAAAAAGAGAACCCCATTTTTGGCTCACAGGAACTATCAGGATTATCAAAAGTGTGAAAATGAGTTCATCCTGGAAGAAAATCATTTTTCCCCCAGCAATGACTCTCTGAAGGAAGATGAAAACCCAGATAAGAATAATGGCCTGGGCAGCACAGCAAACGCCTTCAACCAGTTGTGTCAGACAAAGTCGTTTCACGAATGTCTCTTGCTGTTGCCTGACCGCGAGCACGCGGCCCTCAATGTGGCCTGAGATAGAGTGGCATAACTCATGTATGTAGTTTTCTGTGATGCTGACCCTCCTCAGGCTGCTGCAGTGAGGTTCACAGGGCAGGAGCAATCCTCCAGGTGAGCCATAAAAGGCAGAGGTCGCGGTAAGGAGATGAGGGGATTCCAGCGGGGGAAATGACAGGCACCCTCCCACCCCAAGTTGAGCTAAAATGAGCACTTCTCCTGGCCTTTGTAAAGACACAAAAAGAAAAAAAAAAAAAAACATTTTAAAAAGCATAATATTGATGTCGCTAAATACCAACTGTGGGTCAATACACATGCCAACTGGGGGAACAGGGATGCGTAGTGGGGAACGTAGCTATGCCTGCCATTTCCTTTACCCAGACTTTCCACCTATACCAGACCCGCTGAGCCTGAGCCTGGAGCTCAGGCGGCAGACACTCGTCCCCTGGGGGCACTGGGGTGTCAGAGCCCTGTTGGGCCTGCATCCTGCCTTTCAAAGCAGGGGATCTCGAATAAACATGTTTTCCAAACCCTGCCTCTGGGGACCCAGCCCTTTGGATTTATTTATTTGCTTCCCAGATGAGAATCTGAGTTTGGCTGGCAACTTTGTTATCTTCACCCACCCCTCGAAGTAGGAAGCAAACTCATGGCCCAGCAGCCCACCACCTTCAGTCTTTCACACATTTCCTAAAGGCTCTGTAATAAAAGGGCGTCTTAGCCAGGCGTGGTGGCTCACAATCATTTGAGGTCACAAGTTTGAGTCCAGCCTAGCCAACATAGTGAAACCCCATCTCTACTAAAAATACAAAAATTAGCTGGGCATGGTGGCAGGCACCTGTGGTCCTAGCTACTCAGGGAGGCTGAAACAGAAGAACTGCTTGAACCCAGGAGGCCGAGGCTGCAGTGAGCCAAGATCTCACCATTGCACTCCAGCCTGAGTGACAGAGCAAGAGTCCATCTCAAAAATAAAACAACAAACAAACTTATATATACGAGAAACTTAAAAACTGGTGGAAAAAAGCCAAAGTCAAGAGAATATATTGCATAATTCCATTTATCAATATATGAAGGTAAAACTCAATGTTGAAGAAATCACAACAGTAATTGCAGGTGAGAACAGGGGTGAAGTAGAGGGATCCCCAAGGGAATCCTTCTAGAGTGAGGAAAATAATCTATATCTCGATGAAAGAAGTGGTTACACAGGTATACATCAATCATCAAAACTAAAAATTAGCCAGGCATGGTGGCGCACGCCTGTAGCCCCAGCTGAGGCAGGAGGATGGCTTGAGCATAAGAGTTCCAGGTTGCAGTGAGCCATGTATATATGCACCACTGCACTCAGCCTAGGCAACACAGCAAGACCGGCTCAAAAAAAAAAGGGTTCAGTTATACTCCTCCCTCCCAAAAGTGAGGGGAGAATCCTTCCACTGACAACCCAAGTGTTGAAGGGGTGATGCTTGGAGCCTGGCCACAGCGCAGCACTCTTCATAGCTAAGGACCTAATAAAATACTCATGGAGCCCATAAATGAGTTAACTCCAATGGCCCCACATAATTTACTTCTATAGGTTGCTACCATTCTTTTCACAATGTTCCCATTAGGTATTATTTTTCCTTTGCCCTCTACTATAAATATTATCTTAAATTCTATCTCGCAAGAGGCAACCTCCCTGGAGGTTTTGAAAAAATTAGAACGCTGAGTCCCGATTTACAGCACCACAGGCAGCCAGCGGTCATACAAAGCCGTATGAAATCATTAGTGTCCCAGCTGCCGCCCCCGCATGCATCTGACCTCTGATGTACTAATGAGTGGCCCATGGAGCTTCCAGCAGCAAATAAAGGAGATCTGATCCAACACTGAGATCACTGCCCATGTAAATTATACATTTTTTAACTGGATGCAAAAAGACAGATCTGGACATAGACACACAAGTTTTTCTGCTACCTCCAAGGTTGTAAAAGCAAGGCATGATTTTAATGTTGTTTTATAAACAATAGTCCGTGGTACTTTGGGGTTGACATTTAAAAAATGGTCAGACTCTGTAGGTGGGCCACGTAACTCAGTCCTCGCCTTTGCCTCTTAAACAGCGGGCAACAGTGTACACCTGAAACCTTTTCAGTTCCTAAAGAAGCCAAGTAAGTTTCAATAGCCCATGTGACTGAGATGGTGTAGAGAGGCAGATTTTTCTTAAGCAAGGGAAGGTACTCATCTGGGTAAAATTGTCCTGAGAAGAGAAGCAGAAATAAAGACTCAGATGAGAATACACTAGTAATAAAAACCATTAGTAAATATCACTAGTCACATTCTCTATCTTTAACACAACCTAACATTTCCCTCCTCTCTGCAAGTTCCATCATCTTGTCTAGGTCCCCTGCGTTACTTAGTTGTCTTCTGTTTCGACTAGGGTTAGTGAATGAAGGTTATATGGTGGCCCGTGGCCATTGTCACATGAGTTGATAAGCTTAGAAGCTAGTTACCTTTCTAGGCAATGCCTCAAAAAAAATTAAAAATCAAGCAGTTAACTAAATAATTGTATTTTAATACAGAGTTGTTCACAGACAGGAATTATTTTAAATTGGGAAATGACCAATCATGGGAAGCAGTAGATAGCATTAATGCCAAGAAGTGCCCACACTGCACTGCGGGCTGCAGGGGTGTGGAGGGGTGGGTGCTGGGGCATATCTGTGAATTATGGGGATCTGTCCCCAAACCAAAACCCTAAGTCTGGGCTCAGCTATGGCATTCTCCAAAGCTGCAACTGTCGAGGAGAGTATTTAAGACGGAGAAACTAGACACACTCTAGCAGTACCTCATCTTACCCCAACATTCCAGCAATTACCAGAGCCTTTTTTGACAGCTTTCTCTGTAATTAAAAGGTAAAATGAGGGAGAGCAGAGCAAACAGCTCCAGTGCAAAAACGAGGGAAGGGGGGACCATTAGTCTTGTAAAGAAAATGACTTATTTTTTGTACAGACAGGGACTCACTTTGTTGCTGAGGCTGGTCTTGAACTCCTGAGTTTAAGTGATCTTCCCACCTTGGCCTCCCAAAGTTTTTGGATTACAGGTGTGAGCCACCACGCCTGGCCAATGATTTACTTATTGTCTGTGTGCAGTGGCTCACAGCTGTAATCCCAGCGCTTTGGGAGGCCAAGGTGGGCAAATCACCTCAGGTCAGGAGTTTGAGACCAGCCTGGCCAATAGAGTGGAACTCCATCTCTACTTTAAAAAAAAAAAAAAACCAATTAGCCAGGCGTGGTGGCACATGTCTGTATCCCAGCTACTCAGGAGGCTGAGGCAGGAGAATCACTTGAACTTGGGAGGCAGAGGCTTCAGTAACCGAGGCTGCAGTGAGCCAAGATCCGGCCACTGCACAATGTGAAGTGACCCCCGGAATGCCGAGGAATCCAGGCACCCAGGCCAGCAGCATTCCAGGCAGGAAAATGTCAACTAAATAGTAATAAGATATAATCAGAAAAAAGACCAACATTTGGGGACACTACACAAAACCACCAGAATCAAACTTCCTCTTTAGAACCTTGAAGTTGGCCAGGCCTGGTGGTTCACAGCTGTAATCTCATCACTTTGGGAAGCTAAGGCAGGTAGATCACCTGAGGTCAGGAGGTCAATATGGTGAAACCCTGTCTCTATGAAAAATATAAAAATCAGCCAGGCATGGTGGTGGGCACCTACAGTTCTAGTTACAGTGAGCCACTGCCTCATGTCACTGCACTCCAGCCCAGGCAACACAGCAAGGCACAGTCTCTGAAAGAAGGAGAGAAAAAAAAAAACCCACCGACTCAAGTCACAGTACTACGCATCATGTTTTTCCTCTTTTGGCAAATGATGGTAATGAGAAATAATTTCAAGTCTCAGATATTAACGCTTTTCAGAAATCCTACCTCATTCCAACAAATGAAGCAACAGAACTTGTGAAACAGGCACCCACTGCCCAGACTCAGCAGGCCGTGGAGCCTGGAGAAACCCCATACTTCTGCCCTACAAAGGTGGTGAGGAGCAGAACCTGACCTTGCACCCCGTCAGATACCCAGGATAAACTTCACAAAAATGGAAGATGCCAGACCTGCTGTGATGGGAAAAAGAAAATTCACTCACTACCTCTTAGCTGGTGAAACAATCAGGTGCTATCAGTTATGAAATCGAAGTTTTCAGGAGGCTTTTCTAAATACTCAAATTAGCCTTTACTTGGGTCCTGAAATTCCTGTCTTGCTCCATCTGCCCTGAAAAAGTCACCCTTACTTTGTCTATCACCTAAAGTCAGGAAAAGGTGATAAACATGGCAGAAGAAATCTAAATATTTGGCTCAGTCCTTCCCTCAAATTGTTCTGATGCCTTATGTGGCTTTTCCTGTCTTTCTACAATACTCATCCCAATGCATCTAAAACTATTCCCCAAGAAGAGCTGGCCAGGGAGGCTCGGGCTGTTCAGCTGGGCCTCCTGGGTCTCCCAGAACTTCCTACTCCTGGACCTCCAACTCCATCTGTTTTAGAGACAGTTTTTGGGTTTGTTTTTTGAGATGGAGTTTCACTCCCAAGCTGGAATACAATGGTGCGATCTCAGCTCACTGCAAGCAAGCAATGCAGCGCTCAAGCGATTCTCCTGCCTCAGCCTCCCAGGTATCGGGGATAACAGGTGCATGCCACCACAGCCAGCTAATTGTATTTTTCATAAAAACAGGGTTTCATCATGTTAACCAGACTGGTCTCGAACTCCTGACCTCAGGTGATCCACCCACCTCGGCTTCCCAAAGTGCTGGGATTACAGGCATGAGCCACAACACTCAACCTAGAGATAGCTCTTAAACTTGGTCTGTACACAGACTCAGAGACTATGAGGCCATAGTATCCTTATCAAGTGTGCTGTGTTTACTGCTAATTTTTAAACTATTTACATCAGATTTAAGACTGTGCTAAAAGCCTTGAAAGAAAAAACAACTTGAGAAGCTTCTAGTCCCTAAGAGGCGCTGGTTGGTCAGTCTGGGCAAGTCTGGTTTGCTAATGATGTCTAGACCTAATTGTAAACAGCACCCCCTTTCACTCTCAGACATGGCCTGATTTGGAAAATATACCCCTAGAGAGAATCGGTAAGACAAATGAGGAATTAGCTGGTTCATGCCTGTAAGCCCGGCACTTTGGGAGGCTGAGGTAGGCGGATCACCTGAGGTCAGGAGTTCGAGACCAGCCTGACCAATATGATGAAACCCCGTCTTTAAAATAAAAAGACAAATGAGGAATTAACCAAAATACAGTTGACTCTTGAACAACACAGGTTTGAAACACAAGGGTCCACTTACACATGGATTTTCTTCTGCCCCTGCCACCCCTAAGACAGCAAGAGTAACCCCTCCTCTCTCTCTTCCTCCTCAGCCTACTCGACATGAAGACAAGGAGGATGAAGACCTTTAGAATATTCTACTTCCACTTAATAATAAACAGGCCAGGGCACAACTTTGGGCCACCTGGTGTTGAGGAATCAGAAAACCTGGGTTCAGATGTTGAGTGGTCCTTCTCCAGCTCTTGTGGACAAACTGCTCACTGAGCTGTTTTCACCCATAAATAGGGATACTACATTTCCTCTCGGGTGGTGGTGAATTCATCCTAGGAGAGTACATGAAATCCAAAAACATCTGTGACATTTCCAACAGAAAGAAAAGGCACAATCATGAGCCCATAAGAGTTCCGGCATGGTAAGTGGCAAGGCAAGTTAAATCACTGGGCTTGCAAGGAAGGACAGCCAATGAGCCATGAGGGCACTCCTGCCCCAGGTTCTCCAGGTTACTGTGTGCCCATTGAAAAGAAGGTTGAGGGCCAGGTGCAGTGGCTCACACCTGTAATTCCAGCATTTTGGGAGGCCAAGGTGGGCGAATCACAAGGTCAGGAGTTTGAGACCAGCCTGACCAATATGGTGAAACTCCACCTCTACTAAAAAATACAAAAATTTGCCAGGCATGGTGGCAAGCGCCTATAGTCCCAGCTACTTGCCTGTAGTCCCGGCTACACGGGAGAGGCAGGGAAGCGCTTGAATCCAGGAGGCAGAGGTTGCAGTGAGCCAAGATTATGCCACTGTACTCCAGCCTGGGCAACAGAGCAAGACTCCATGTCAAAGAAAAAAATAGGCTGGGCGCGGTGGCTCAAGCCTGTAATCCCAGCACTTTGGGAGGCCGAGGCGGGTGGATCACAAGGTCAAGAGATCGAGATCATCCTGGTCAACAAGGTGAAACCCTGTCTCTACTAAAAATACAAAAAATTAGCTGGGCACAGTGGCACGTGCCTGTAATCCCAGCTACACAGGAGGCTGAGGCAGGAGAATTACCTGAACCCAGGAGGCGGAGGTTGCGGTGAGCTGAGATCGCGCCATTGCACTCCAGCCTGGGTAACAAGAGCAAAACTCCGTCTCACAAAAAAACAAAGAAAAAAATAAAACGAAAAGAAGGTTGAGAGATTTCATAATAAATAAGATTGGAGGAAAGCGTACTGAATAATGACCTCTGACTCTACAAGTCCCAAATTCCTCTGCAGGAGGCCAGTGACTCCACTCCTATTTATGTCCAGTCAAAAACAGCCTTTCACCCCTTCCACCCTCCACCACAGGTCCTATTTCTAACATCCATTATATATTTCCTTATTGCCTCATGTTGGCACTATGATGCCCTTGCCCTCAGCAGGAGATGACAGCTACCCATCTTGGGGCATCGCTCCTGTATGCTATCCCTCTGAATTGTGGGTTGTTTTATAAACAATACGGAGGCAGCTAATTACCCTATGTACCAGGTGAGGCATCCTCAGCTTATACTGGGTTCCCTCTGAGATCTTTCCTCCTCTGTCTCAGCCAGGATCTCTCTCCTGCTGTGCTCCCCAAAACCACAACCCCTGAACATGACTCTACATTCTGGGACCAGTCCCTCTGGGGAATATTGCTTCTCCAAGACACTTTCCAAAGGACCGACAGGCCAAAGACCTGAGTCTCCTCGCCCTAGTGTGTTCTCCGAGTAGCAGCAAAAGAGGAAGGACAGAGATAGGTCAGGGACAGATTGCACCACACCCCTTTAAAAACCCTCCAGAGGCTCCCCACTTCACTCCTGGGGGGTGGGGTCACAGTTCGGCTGGGCCATCCTCGACTCCCTGCTGTTCTCTCCACCTGAGAATCTCGCCCTGCCCTCTGCCGCCCCACCGCTGCCCCATACCTACCTACTTCCCTAGCCACTTTCCCCTCTACTAAACACAACACTGGCACCCCTTACTCAGCTTAATTTCCCTCATAGCCCTTTTCAAACCCTGAAAGTGTGTATCTAGTTGCCTGTACACTGCTCGTTAAAATTTAAGTACAGTAGTCCCTCTCATCCTCGGGGATACGTCTAAGACCCCCAGTGGATGCCTGAAAGCATGGACAGTACCAAACCTTACATAGACTGTGTTTTTCACTATACATATATACTTACGATAAAATGTAATTTATAAATTAGGCACAGTAAGAAGACTAACAACAACCAATAAGAAAATAGAGCAATTATATTTATCTCTCTCTCTCAAAATACCATGTGCTGCACTCACCTATTTTCCAGCCGTGGGTGGAAAGTGGTAAAGGAGATCAGTGTACAAGGAAACTGGAACTGACTTTTCTGTCTTGTTCACTGCTTCATGTGTCTGGCACATGGATGCTCAATACTCATGTGAACAAACAGAAGGAAGGGAAACACAGCTTATGCAATAGCTCTATTTAAGGGTGGTTAGCACTGTATCCCAACAGAATAAAAGTGTGGCCAGAAAATGATCCTCAAAACACCATTTTCACCTATTAAAGAACATAAAACAGAGCTTTTAGAGGAGTTGGGGCTGAGGGCTAGATTGATTTAGCCAGATGATGCCTTGTTTCCTCCCTGAGTAAGGCCTAGAGAATGAAGATGACATTCAAACTTAGGTTCCTTCCTAGCTCTGCCCACAGCTAATTCCATCAAAATCTGATGCATGGATTCCACTGCAGAGCCTCAATCAGGCAGGTAGCCACAGAGAGCCAGAGGAAAATTCAGGTTTCCAAGAGCTGGTCACAACCTCTCAAAGCCTGAACAGCCTAAGCAATGTCCAGAAGCATCTTTCCATGTCTACGCCCATGAATGAGGTGCCTCTCCAGAAGTAACTATCTTTGAGAATGTGGCAGAGAACAAAACTATTACAATGGGAATGTATGCCAGGTGCAGTGGCTTACGGGTGTAATCCCAGCACTTTGGGAAGCCAAGGTGAGTGGAGCACTTGAGACAAGGAGCTGGAGACCACCCTGGCCAACACAGTGAGACCTTTGAGTCTCTATTAAAAGCAAAAAAAAAAAAAAAAAAATAGCTGGGCATGGTGGCACATGCCTGTAATTCCAGCTACTTGGGAGGCTCAGGCACGAGAACTGCTTGAACCCAGGAGGCAGAGGTTGCTGTGAGCCAATATCGCCGGCCCAAAGGGGCTAACACCAAGACTTCTTATGTAGGTATCTACCCACTGAACGACACTCTCCTATAGGCTTTTTTTTTTTTTTTTAAGAGACAGAAAAAAGTCAGGCTGGGCACGGTGGCTCACGCCTGTAATCCCAGCACTCGGGAGGCCGAGGCGGGCAGATCATGAGGTGAGGAGATCAAGATTATCCTGGCCAAAATGGTGAAACCCTGTCTCTACTAAAAATACAAAATAATTAGCTAGGCATAGTGGCACACGCCTGTAGTCCCAGCTACTCGGGAGGCTGTAGTCCCAGCTACTCGGGAGGCTGAGACAAGAGAACTGCTTGAACCCAGGAGGTGGAGACTGCAGTGTGCCCCGAGATCGCGCCATTGCACTCCAGTCTGGGTAACAACAGCGAAACTCTGTCTCAAAAAATAATTAATTAATTAATTTAAAAATTATATAAAAATAAAAAGTATACAAATAGAAACCTTCCTCTACCCAGTTAGTGTTCTCTAATCCTTAGGCAGAGGCAATTCTACCTGTGTACCTCAACCACTACTAAATTCAACTGCTTTCTTATCATTACTTCCAAACTCAAGAACCCTCAATGGCTCCCCATCACCCACAGGTCAAGAATAAATGCCTCCTAGGTTTAACAAGCCTGACTTTTTTCCCATGGCTCCCTAAAATAAGCCTAACACAATGAGACCTCTCTGGCAAAATGCTTGTCTTGCTTTGGGCAGTTTCTAAGTTCTCACATCTAAGAGCCTCACTCTCCTATCACTGCATTTGTTTGAACCACTGTTTTCCTTCATAATGCTTCAAATTTCTACACAATCCCCTCAGGCATAAATCCAGTAGTGGACATATGGAGAAGCCGGAGAAACCTATTTATCTGCCTCCCAACCCCCACCCTACCTCTGGTCAGAGAGAAGGAACACAGCCCTCAATGTCCTTTTCCAAGATGTGCCCCCAGGGGCTCCAGCTTAGGCCATGACACCGTCCCTGTCCCCAATTTCACTCATGGCCCCACAATCCAAAAGGCTACCCCCAGGCAATCTGTGGCCAGCTTAGTCCAAGGCTGAGGACCAAACATAAAACAGCCTGAACCAAGCTCGAAGCAGGTCCAATACAGAGCCTTTGTTCCCACAGGACCCCTCTGGCACACTGCAGAGGGTTTCAGGCACCTACTCTCTCCTGAACAGTTGCTACAAAGTGGGAAGTGAAGAGAAAATTCCTTCCCTGCCCATCCACAAAAAAAGAAAGAAAAAAAAATTGCTCTCTTTCGCAGTTTTGATGATCTTCAGACCTTAGTTTTGCCACCCTGAAATTGATGTTTGAAATAATAAAGTTTCCCAAGATTAACATCACACACACAGTGGAACTGCCCCGTCTCTTTCAAAGTTGTCACTTTAGGCAGGGGCATGGTGGCCAGAACCTGTAATCCCAGTACTTTGGGAGGCTGAATCGGGGGGATCACCTGAGGTTAGGAGTTGGAGACCAGCCTGACCAACCCAGTGAAACATCTCTACTAAAAATACAATAATTAGCTAGGTGTAATGGTGGGCACCTGTAATCCCAGCAACTCGGGAGGCTGAGGCAGGAGAATCACCTGCACCTGGGAGGTGAAGGTTGCAGTGAACTGAGATCGACCACTGCACTCCAGCCTGGGCAAGAGTGAGACCCCATCTCAAAAAACAAAAACAAAAATTCCAGTTTGCCAGTTCTCTTACTAATCAAAGATGAGGACACCACTAAGACTGTCTTCAAAGAAATTTTTTTTTTAGCTGAGTGGATTCAGTTAAGGAGGGAAATATACCAAAGTCGATCAGTCAATTCTGCATATCTTCCTTATTGGCTTGGCCATTTGTTAATTGTATTCAACTCTATTACCAATTGTATTCACTTCTTTTACTAATTGTAACCTGGAATTCAAATTTCACCATCTACTTAGAAATTGTCTAAAAAGTGACTGGAGGAAACTGAGACCTAAGGCTTAACAAAAAGAACAAACTTTTCCCCACAGCCCCTGAGAAACACAAGGTTTTAAAATGTATAAGCTGAACCAGTAAATTTCCATTCACAATGAGAAAGTGGAGCTTTCCAAAAGCCTTGACAGAATCATAAGAAAACAGAACAGGAAAGTGGAAAAGCTTGGTTTTAAAAATAATGATAATTTGTTTTTTCATTTTGTGTGTTTTGATAGAGAATACCTTTTCCATTTAAACCCCTCCCCCACCTGCACTTCAGGATGTCTAATTAGAATGAGGTGGATGGTGGGGGTGGAGAATGACTTGAGATTTCAGGATCTGATCAATGCAACATGTTAGGGGCAGAGCACAAGGTCAAAAGGAAATGATTAATCCCACAAGAGAAACAGGCGGATGGGGCAGGGAATGGTCCCCCTACAAAACCCTCACTAACAAGCAGGTCAAGATATCCTGCTTAGCGGCCTTCTCTCCATCTTGCACTCAGTATTTCATCTTAACATGCAAAGAACGTTGGTCTACACAAGCTAGTCTTCCTTAAAGGTTCTTTTTATTTGCTGATTATATTCCAGTGGTTGCAAAAGAAGGTCCAGAATTAAGCAGGAGAGAGAATGACTCTAGTCATCAGGATGACTAAGACATTCTATGACAATTTGACAATTTCCATTCCTAGCAGGAGCCATGCCGATCATTAATGGAGGAGGGAGTATTTTGGGCCTATTTAAAAGCAGTTACCAGTCAAGACATACAATATCCCTTTGAAATACTATGACATCAACACTCTGAAAGTACATAAATAGGTCAAACACAAGAGGAGGGGGAAGGGAAATGCCATGCAAAAAACCCTTTGGGAAACAATTTCCTCTTAGCTTTTTTTCACCCTCTCTAATGCTTGCTTTTAGAGAATTGCACACAAAAATCTGTATTCCCAATTAACGATGCAAACTTCACTTTGATCACCACATCCTCCTATAGAAAAACCCAGATTTGCCAGTGGATTAGTATTTTAGACTCAGAGCTGCCTCAACACCTTTCTGTCCCATTGCCTGCCTTGGAAAAGAGGCATGAAACAGAAACAGAGGGAGACTGGAAGTCTTCACCACAATGGACCTCAAGGCCACAAGGCCTAAATTCTGAAACCATCCAGATGTGTGGGGTTTTGTTTCGTTTTGGAAATACATAACAAACAGATTACTATCTTGTTTTGAAAGACACTAGAGAATACCCCAAGAACACTTGGAGCCACACAAGCTTAGGAGCTAGGTGGGAGCTACCTCCAATTTGTGTGCACAACTTGTGACAATCTAAGGGCCTGCCAACCCCTCAATTAGTGTGCAATATTGTGAGTGTGCACTTCTCTCTGGAGAGCAAGAATACAGGTCAGATTCTTCTTTTTTTTTTTTTGAGATGGAGTCTTGCTCCGTCACCCAGGTGCAATCTCGGCTCACTGCAACCTCCGCCCTCCTGGGTTCAGGTGATTCTCCTGCCTCAGCCTCCCAAGTAGCTGTGATTACAGGTGTCCACCACCACGCCTGGCTAATTTTTGCGTATTTTTTAGTAGAGATGGGTTTTCATCATGTTGGCCAGGCTGGTCTCAAACTCCTGACTTTGTGATCCACCCGCCCCAGCCTCCCAAAGTGCTGGGATTACAAGCATGAGCCACCGCACCCAGCCATAGGTCAAATTCCCTTTTTTTTTTTTTTTTTAAAGACAGGGTTTCACCATGTTGGCCAGCCTGGTCTTGAACTCCTGACCTCAGGTGATCCGCCCGCGTGAACCAGGGTGCCCAGCCCATAGGTCAGATTCTTAAACAGGTTCTTGACCTGGTAAAACAGCCATAGCTTAATTAAGAAATAGGGATTAAAACTCCAGCCCCTAGGCCAGGCTCACACCTATAATCCCAGCACTTCGAGAGGGTGAGGCAGGCAAATAATTAGCTGGACGTGGTGGTGCATGCCTGTAATCCCAGCTACTGGGGAAGCTGAGGCAGGAGAATTGCTTGAACCTGGGAGATGGATGTTGCAGTGAGCAGAGATCGTGCCATTACGTTCCAGCCTAGGTAAGGGAGTAAGGCTCCATCTCAAAAGACCCAAAAAAAAAAAAAAAAAAAACCACAACTCCAGGCCCTATGTAGGATCATTCCTCAAACCACGTTCTTTAAAAATTAGTCCTGGGGAAGGGTAATGCCAGGGTTTATAACCTAAGGCAGATAAATGAACTCGATCTGCCTTCACCATGAAAGGATGTTTAACTAAGAGGTAGTAGTAGACTTCCACAAGATTGGGTCCTTCTGACCTTACCCATCCAAACTGAGGGGCTCATTTTCCAACACACAGCTTTTTAAGTAAAATTGCAGTTACCATGCCCTTAAGTCCCCTGTCTACTTAGTCCCCCCAGCTTAAGGCTCCCCTGACTGCCCGGGGCCAGGATCCTATTTTTTCACACTTCCTAAGAGAGTAAAAAAAATTTAAGTATCATCTTAACCTCTCTCCAACCTTAAACCCCAGGGCTTCAGGGAACTCACTGATGAGGGGTGAGGGATAGGGGTTTCGGGTTTAGGGATGTGTCTGGCAGGGCTCTGAAGTACAGGAGTTTCCACTGCTTCATGACGTGAAAGCTCAGCTTTCTGGTTTTCCTGTGACCTCAAGTCTCAGTTAACGAAGGCGATTCCACCGTCCCCAGACTCCAGTGGGTCCATGGCCTGGCCACTACCACAGGTTTAATTCAGCTGGCCAGGGCTAGCGTCTAAGGGGGCAAAAACGAAGAGGCATCAGACATTTTAAAACTGCCTGGGGCAAGGGAAAAACAACCTCAGGACCCTACTCATAGATAAAACTAGGTATTATTTTTGAGCCTCATTTCCCAAAAAGCCGTAAAAAGAAACAATATTTGGAAATATGAGATACAGAGATGGCAAAGAATTAGCAAAGACAATCCCCTTATTTCTTTGGAAGGAACCTTCCACAACAGCTTCAAGCCCCGATGACTCAGGTCCCCACCCCTCCAGGGAAGAGGGGTGGTTATCAGGGAAAGAAGTGACAAGACCAGCTGACTTCTGCAGACAAGATAAGACTTTATGGGCCAGACCTTGCAAAACTCCCTTGGCAGGATTCCTGTGACCTGTAGAACTAAGGGGGCAAAAAGAAATGCACACTACCCTGCGGTGCACAACTGTCGAAACTCACTGTATATTCACATCTGTGCACTTCATCATGGGTACAGTAAACCTCAAGTATCTACCTATCATTACCTCTACTTAACAAATTAAAAATCTAAGGCAAAGAGATTAACTCACACGAGATCACACAGTATTTATTAAGTGGATCTTTTAGATGCTTTTATAAAGTACAGTCATCCCTTGGTATCTGTTGAAGGCTGGGGCCCAGGACCCTCTTGGATACCAAAATTCAAGGATGCTCAAGTTCTTTATATAATTGGGGTAGTATTTGCATATAACCCATGCAAATCCTTCCACATACTTTAAATCATTTCTAGATTGCTTATGAATACCTAGTATAATATAAATACAATGTCAATAATTTATACCGCATTTGAAACTTTTTATTGCCTTATTTCTAGTAGCTTCAATCCACATTTGGTTGAGCCCATGGATATACAAAACATCACTGCTTCAAAAACAAACAAAACAAAAAAACAGAGCCCCATATTGAGAGCCAGTTAAGCCAAGACTCAGAGGCAAATGTGGGAGGAGGCTGTCTCCAGGCGAATCATTTGTCACATGAGGAAGGGACTACATTTAACTGAGCACAAAGCTGAGCTCACAACAGGTTAGACGTGTACTTGCCAAACGTAAGATACAGTGTATGTTAGGCACTGGCCTGGAGGCTTCCCTGTATCAATTCATTTAAAAGTCATTATGGAGACCAATATGGCGGTTCCTCAAAAAGTTAAAAACCGAACTACTCTGGCCAGGTGCTGTGGCTCATGCCTATAATCCCAGCACTTTGGGAGGCTGAGGCGGGAGGATCACAAACACAGCCAGGAGTTCGAGACCAGCCTGGCCAATGTGGTGAAACACTGTGCCTGCTAAAAATTCAAAAATTAGCTGGGTGTGGCAGCTGGTGCCTGTAGTCCCAGCTGCTCAGGAGCTTGAGGCAAGAGAATTGCTTGAACCCAGGAGGTAGAGGTTGTAGTGAACCAAGATTTGGCCACTGCACTCCAGCCTGGTGGACAGAGAGATTCACCTCAAAAAAACAGAACTACCATATGATCCAGCAATCCCACTTTTGGGTATGTACCCAAAATAACTGAAATCAGCGTGTCAAAGAGCTATCTGTCCTCACACATTTACTGCAGAATTATTCACAAGACAGCAAAATGTGCCATATGCATGGTGAATACTATTCAGCCTTTAAAAGGAAGGAAATCCTGTCATTTGCAACAACTTGGATGAAACTGGTGGGTATTTTGGATGCTAAGTGAATGAAACAAGTCAGGCACAGAAAGACAGATACCACATAATATCACTTATATGTGAAATCTAAAAAGCTGATCTCACATTAGTAGAGCGAATAGTGGTTACCAGAGGCTGAGATGGGAGTGGGGGTGCAGACGGGGTAGGTGCAAGGGAAGGGCGAGGGGAGATGTTGGTTAAAGGGCACAAAGTTTCAGTTAGACAGGAAGACTTAAGTTTTCAAGAGCTATTCCACAGCACAGTAACCACAATTGCTAATGATGTATTATGAGAACTGATTATAAATATTTTAAATATTATCATTACAAAAAATCTGAGATAATTACCTTAATATAATCATTCCACAATGTATGTATATACCAAACATCACATGGTACCCCCTAAGTATTTGCCAACTTAAAAGTAAGAAGTGGCTTACCAAGTTACTTTCCCAAAAATATAATAAATAAATGCACAAACTAGTGAGCCACAGTCTCCAATTCCTTTTTTTAAA
>CM052664.1:9476362-9486524 GCA_028533165.1 Leontopithecus rosalia
AATATAATCATTCCACAATGTATGTATATACCAAACATCACATGGTACCCCCTAAGTATTTGCCAACTTAAAAGTAAGAAGTGGCTTACCAAGTTACTTTCCCAAAAATATAATAAATAAATGCACAAACTAGTGAGCCACAGTCTCCAATTCCTTTTTTTAAAAATGATGCGGGCCAGGCGCAGTGGCTCAAGCCTGTAATCCCAGCACTTTGGGAGGCCGAGGCGGGTCAAGAGATCGAGACCATCCTGGTCAACACGGTGAAACCCCATCTCTACTAAAAATACAAAAATTAGCATGGTCGTGCGTGCCTGTAATCCCAGCTACTCAGGAGGCTGAGGCAGAAGAATTGCCTGAACCCAGGAACCGGAGGTTGCGATGAACCGAGATCGAGCCATTGCACTCCAGCCTGGGTAACAAGGGTGAAACTCCGTCTCAAAAAAAAAAAAAATTATGCAAACTGCAGTGCAGTGGTTCATGCCTGTAATCTCAGCACTTTGGGAGATTGAGACCAGCCTGGCCAACATGGTGAAATGTCTCTTAACTAAAAATGCTAAAATTAGTCAGGTGTGGTGGTGGGTACCTGTACTCTGAGCTACTCGGGTGGCTGAGGAAAGAGAATCGCTTGAACCCAGGAGGCGGAGGTTGCGGTAAGCTGAGATCACACCATTGCACTCCAACCTGGGCAAGAGAGCAAGACTTTGTTTAAAAAAGAAAAGATGCAAACTGAAACTCTGCCCAGGTCGCATGGCAATTTGACCCAGTAACCTCATGAAAGATCCCAGGGCCCTTTGTTCTCTCACAGGGCTGGGCATATTGTCCTAACCAACAATACATACATCTGGCTTATAATCATATGATCTCATTTACCTAGGGATCACTAAGCTAAAGAAAGGTTTGTACCTATGAGTAACCCCAAACTCAAGACTCCCTGCAAACCCGCTAGAGGGAAGGGAAGGAGAGCTGCTAAGCAAGGTGGCAGCAAGGCTTTCCACGGTGTGGTGGAAGGAGCTGCTCAGCCAGATGAGGGACACTGGGGACTGACTCCTGAATGTACTGAACACCTGCATTCTCTTCATCCTTTGTGCCCTGGTTCCTGGGGCTTCCTACATCTTTGCAAGCTTTCTGTGGGTCTGAGTCATGGTCTCCCACATTTTCACCCAATTAACTCTGGGAGTGAAATGGGAGCCCTGGCATAGTCTGGGAGACACAGCCACAAACATTTCAGCTTTGTCTGAAAATTACTGTACTCCCCTCCAGAGCACAGCGCCAGCTGTTTTTATACAATCCAGACAGGTACCTGGAAAGCCTCCAGGTGGCTCCCATTCAGCTCCATTTAGAGAGAAGAGAGATGCAAACTAGAGGTAAAACCAGAAGGGAAGACCTGGCAAGGCCCTTAGGTGCACAGTCTCACCCCAAGAGCAACGATAACCTAGTTCTAGCTGCCCTTGTTTGTGTTGAAGGGGAGGTCCCACATGAAACAACTTCGGAGAGTTTAACTCAAATTCAGCTCCAAAACTCACTGTCTTCATTACCTTGTCTTAAATTGGATTTCCATCCCAATGTCATTAAGATTGGGGAACTTGGGAAGGATGGAATGGCTTCTTAGAAATATAATGTCCCCACTGACAATCTTTTCAAGGAGGCTCAGAGGAGAGGGATGGCTAAAGGTTAATTCAATAATCTAGGAATTGTTATGGCTTGAAGTTGGTTAACAAACTTCATTAGCTAAGTTAAAGCTTCCTTATTATCAAGGGCTGCTTAAACCCACCAGGGCATCTGATAAATAATACAGGTCTACCAATTCACAACTCAGAAGAAATCATTTAAAATTAAATAGAAAAGTTGTAAGTGGCTAGGCATGGTGGTTTAAGAGGCTCTATACAAAACATTTTTTAAAAGTTAGCCACGCGTGGTGGGGGATTCGCCTGTACTCCTAGCTATGCCAGAGGCTGAGGCAGGAGGACTGCTTAAGCCCAGGAGGCTGAGGCTGTGATCATGCCACTGCACTCCAGCTTGAGTGACAGAGCTGAGACCCAGTCTTGGGGAAAAAGGAAAAAAAAGGAAACTTGTGAAGGACAATTGGGTAAAATGCCAATTCACAAAACAAAACAGTGTGCTGGGAACTCTCTGGTGACCTAAAGTCCCCTCTTCCTTCTAGGGCAACATTTAAATCTGTTTCTCAAAGGGGCCACCAGCATTAGAATCCCCTGAGGTACTTGATAAAGATGCAAATTTGAGCCCCACCCCAGTTTTAGAGAATCAGAATCTCCAAGGGGTACGGAGTCCCATGGCTAACTAACTCCCAGGTCATTGTTAACCAGGAAAGGGCTGATTTACACAACCACACAAATAACCCACAATGATGCATGAAAGCAAGGGTAAGCACACAGTGGGCAGTCACTTCAAATAATTTCCCAAAAAATACTTCGGCTCTCATGGTTTTTAAGACACCTACTTTTTCTACATTTCACATTAAGACATCTTGAGACTCTAACCAGAAAAAGTGCATTATCTTGGAGTTATTTGCATAACATTAAATCCAATAGGATTTATGAAGCTCTTCCACAAAGGCAGGGTGGGCGGGCAGGGCCCAGATTAACCCTTGCCCACACCCTGGTTGCTTTCTGGGCCGGCTCTGCACCTTCCCAGAAAGCAGCACGACAGGAAAGAGCTCAGGGAGGTTCCCTCAGCTAATGGCCCTTGGGCGAAGACTCCTCCAGAATGTTACTAGTCCTTGGCTGGGCTGGAACAGAAAACCCAGCGGGTAACGGGATAAGCACGCAGGCGGGCATTAAGCCTGCTTCCCGGGGAAGATTAAACACAGTTAATTAAAACCCTGCAGAATGGGAGGCACGGGGATTAGTTGGCAGGGAAAGGGAGGGGGACCTGCTAGCAGAAGAGGTGATGCCTGCCCAGAAGATTTCCTTCCCAGAGCTCTTTTGCCACTAATAAAGATTAAATGTGCTAAACACAACTGGGCCATCCACTCCATTTTCACAGATCTCAGTATCCCTTACTTGAAGGCCACTTGGTAAACCTGCCCCAAGAGCTGGGCAAACCAAGAAATAAGCTTACTGTGGAGTTACGGCTATGCCTTAAAACTCCTGCCTCAGCCTCTGGCGTAGCTGGGGACTACAGGCACTCCCCCCATCATGCCTAACTAACTTTTAAAAAATGGTTTGTAGAGAGTGTATGTATAAGCATACACTTTTCTTTTTTTAAAAAAAAAAAAAGGATCCTGGGAAGTTGGGGGAGTATCCTGAGGTGCAAATCCAGATCAACCTCAATTATGATTACCTTCACATTTCTCCCACCCCCTGCTACCATGCAGGCCAGATCTTGGGGGCTGAAAGCAGCAGGAAGCAGAGGGCTGCCTTGGAGGGCAAGACCCTGCTTCTCCTATATTCCTCAACAAAGGCATGACTTGACCAATTCAGTCAAACCTAGTCCCAGCACCCTGGGAGCCTTTGCCCCATCATGTTCCAGGCCCATACCCAGCTGGAGGGGCTGTGGCCAACACCCCGATAATCCTACAAACGCTCCCACCCCCGCCCCTCCATTATAGAAGACCAAGAGAATCACCATCAAAAAGCATTTATTAAGCACCTAACTGCCTAGGGTTCAAGCAAAGACTCATAGGGGCTTGGCTTTGCCCTAAGAGAGGGTCATTTATGACCATTAAGGCCAGGCAGGCTCCCAGAGGCCCATAAAATTCCCAGGAAAGGAAGTGGGGATTAACCACTTCCTCCCACCTCTCAAGAAGGGGTTTCAAGTTGTACCAAATTGCAGAATAGAGGGTTCCTGGGTGGGGGGTGGGGCGATGGGGATCAGAAGAGTCTACACCTGGCTAAAGCCTGTACAAGGGACACGGATAACCCTGGGGTTTCTCAAATCACTTTGATTTTTACAGAAGAGAGCTTTGTAGTCCTTCACTGCCCCAGCTTCTCTGTGAGGCACATGCTAGGCAAGTCTCTGCACCGGCCCAGGTCTGGACTCTCTCCAGGAAGGGACACAGCATTCACTGGGATTGCATGCGTGTTTGACAAGTGCTACGTTGGTACACTGGTTTAATGCTTTTACCTACTCGGCAGTCAGATTCGTTAGATCAAAATCTGTCTATCCTGGACAATTTACAACCCCATCATCTTTCACTCAGTTTTTACTTAAATTTATTTCAGTAACTCTCATCCAAATCTAGGAAAAGCAGCTTACAAAGAAGACAAGCAGAAGCTAGTTTGAGTCAAGAAAGGAGAAGAGCAGCATGCAGATGGAACTTCCTGGATTGAGACCATGAGTTAGGCTCGGAACTTCCTGGCAGTCAAAGCAAAATGAGCAACCCTAAATAGTTTGCCATTAGCAAACTATCAGTTTTCAAATATGCACAACGTTTTCCCGTGATGGAACCTGCAAAATCCCCTCCTAGGCATACGATGACCAGTACTAGCAGCTTCCTTTCTCCCCTCCTTTTGCTCCCTTTTGAGCTGTGGGGAATCCCTGATGAAATTACAGGGGCAATCTTTATTGTTCTAGAGCAAAGCAGGTAGAGACAGGTGCTCAGAAGCAAGTGGAGTTGTTCTAGTGTATGGTGTAGCGGAGTATCACTTAAGTACAGGAGTTTGAGACCAGCCTGGGCAACATGGCAAGACTCCTGTCTCTACAAAAAAAATTGTTTAAATAAAAGTAAATATTGCCGGGTGCGGTGGCCCAAGCCTGTAATCCCAGCACTTTGGGAGGCCGAGGTGGGTGGATCACGAGGTCAAGAGATCCAGACCATCCTGGTCAACAAGGTGAAACCCCGTCTCTTCTAACAATACAAAAAATTAGCTGGGCATGGTGGCACATGCCTGTAATCCCAGACCATGAGCTTTTTCTTCTGAGGGGTGGGGATGGGAGGTAGGGGGTGGGTCTCATTATCACCCAGGCTGGAGTGCGGGGAAGTACACTGGGTGTAATCTTGGTTCACTGCAACCTCCACCTCAGAGTAGCTAGGTCTACAAGCATGAACCACCACGCCCAGTCAACTTTTGTATTTTTTTGTAGAGACAGGGTTTTACCATGTTGTCCAGGCTGGTCTCCTGAGCTAATCAAGTGATCCGCTCACCTTGGCCTTCCAAAGTGCTGAGATAAGAGGTGTGAGCCGCCTCACTAGGTACCTAGTATGTGGCCAGGCACGGTGGCTCACACCTCTAATCCCAGTACTTTGGGAGGCTGAGATGGGTGGATCACGAGGTTAGGAGACCAGCCTAACCAACATGGTGAAACTCCATCTCTACTAAAAATCAAAAGTTAGCCAGGCCATGGTGGCGTGCACCTGTAATTCCAGCCACTCAGGAGGATGAGGTAGGAGAATCGCTTACACCTGGAAAGCAGAGGTTGCAGCCAAGATCATGCCACTGTACTCCAGCCTGGGCGAAGAGCAAGACTCCGTATAACAAAAAAACAAACAAACAAAAAGAAAGGTAACTAGTATTCTTTACCTAGTTTCCCCTAATAGTGACATCTCCCAAAACAATAGTACAATCACATTCAGTACAATCAATCATACGATCAAGGCATACATTTCCACTGTGCCTGGCTCCCAGGCTTTTTTAAAGAGGAAGTAATGGAATCTTTAGTTTGTGGGTAAGAGCTGGCTCACTTAGACTAGCCCAGGGGTGACTGAGGAGGCCACCACTCAGGGCCAGATGCACGCCGCCTTGTACCCCCATGTGGGCCTGAAAGCTCCCCAGCAGCAGAGACGCAAGGCTTCGCCAGTGTTAGCTACTTGGGCCAAGGTGATCAACATTCCAGGAGGCAGCCATTCCTCCTGAACAAAGAGCCCAGGGAGGAATTCCTCCTGCCCCAAGCATGTGGGTTGGGGGTGGTATACAAACAAAACTGGACAGAAGAAAGCAGCCCTAGCAAGGGGCCCTAGGAAGCCTACCACCCCTGCATGCCCTGGCAGAGGAATGGAGAAAACTCAAGGGAAAGGCTCCAGCACAGATTAAAATTGGACCTTATAAATACAGAAGGCAATTTGGGGGCTTTGTCTCAAAACATAATGGAGTAAAGTTCAGGAGAGAACAATCTCTGTAGGAAACAGGCCAAAACCTCTGAATTTAATCATTAACTTTATGTTGAGGGTCTTTGTATTCACGCTGTGTACTGGATTTTACTGTAACCAGTGCAAACATTTTACTGTCCTTCAAAGCACAGACTGCAGGGTTTGTTGGCTTATTTTAAAACAGTACCTGCATCAACATGAGATGATTCTAGGGTGATTCCAATCAGAGATCCCCAGCAAAAGGACCTTTGGAAGAGAAGGCGGGTGGGGAACAGGAATTGGTGAATGTGAATTTTTCTCCCTCCGCTGCTGCACTCTTCCACTGAGGGAGGATACAGTGGGTACATCTTCAAATGAACAGGAGATAAACAACTCCTGTTTTGGAGGAGGCTTGGGGAGGCCTTGGGAAAGACATTTTGAGGCAGACATACAAAACAGCAAAGTTCCCTATTGCTTTGAAGAACAGAGGTGGCAAGTTTTTAAACTGGAGCCAGTCTGAATTAACTCTGTAAACACTGGTTGAACATTTGCTTTGTAGATATAGTTCTAATCGCCAGTGGAGTCGTCAGCAAAGTGCTTCCCAGTTTTTCAAACACCGAGCTCCTCAAAAGCACCCAGAAGGCTCCTCTACCCTCTTTTGTGGGCAGCACCCCCACCTTCATGCCCTTTCCCCATTCCAGTCAAGCAAACTCTGACTTTCCAGTAGATCCACGCATGAGGGAAGAATTAGACTTGAGAAACCAATTCTGAACCCTGCTAGTGCCATGTGATAAAGGACCCCCCTCCCAAAAAAAAAAAAGCTCAATAATCAGTAAGACTTTCTACAGTGAAGACTCAACTACTATGCACAGAGGAAACGGCCTAAAAGCCTACTCTAAAGTTCTGGGGCTTGGGGGTCAGATGTCCCTCCTTGGTTAGATCTTGTCACTTCAGGACCTCATCCATGAAAGGCAGTTCTAAATGGCATGTATAATAGCTGGTCTATGACAAGAAACACCCTCCACTCACACCCCCAAAGTGAAATGTCCTTGCAAGTTTAGATTTCCTATGAAGAAGCTCAGGGCCAGGCACATGGTGGCTCACGCCTATAATCAACGCTCTGGGCGGCCGAGGCAGGCAGATTACCTGAGGACAGAAGTTTGAGACCAACCTGGCCAACATGGTGAAACCCCATCTCTACTAAAAATACAAAAATTAGCCAAGCATGGTGACGTGAGCCTGTAATCGCTGCTACTCAGGAGGCTGAGGCAGGAGAAGCGCTTGAACCCCAGAGATGGAGGTTACAGTGACCTGAGATCATGCCACTGCACTTCAGCCTGGGTGACAGAGCAAGACCTCACCTCAAAAAAAAAAAAAAAAAAAAAAAAATTTTCCTGAGAGGAAGAGTCTTCAGGAATGAAAACCACCAATCTGTCACATTCAACTGACACTAGCAGGCCTGAAAAGCTATGAACTTTCTCACAAGTGTTCACTATTATGCCAACCAGCTCTAGGAGAATACAGAAACTGGCATTCTGCATTAAGACTTTACTTCTCGGGCCGGGCGCAGTGGCTCATGCCTGTAATCCCAGCACTTTGGGAGGCCGAGGCGGATGGATCATGAGGTCAAGAGATCCAGACCATCCTGGTCAACATGGTGAAACCCCATCTCTATTAAAAATACAAAAAATTACCTGGGCATGGTGGTGCATACCTGTAATCCCAGCTACTCAGGAGGCTGAGGCGGGAGAATTGCCTGAACCCAGGAGTCGGAGGTTGCGGTAAGCCGAGATCGCACCATTGCACTCCAGCCTGGGTAACAAGAGCGAAACTCCATCTCAAAAAAAAACAAAAAAACTTTACTTCTCCACTGCATGCCCCTTAAAGGCTTGATTTTTTTTTTTTTTTTTTTTTTGAGACAGTCTCATTCTGCCAGGCTGGAGTGCAGCAGTTCTATCTCGGTTCACTGCAACCTCTGCCTCCAGGTTCAAGCAATTCTCCTGCCCTACCCTCCCAAGTAGCTGAGACTACAGGCACACGCCACCATGCCCAGCTAATTTTTCTATTTTTCGTAGAGACGGGTTTCACCATGTTGGTAAGGATAGTCTTGATCTCTTAGACCTCATGATCGATACATCCACCTCGGCCTCCCTAAATCCTGGGATTACAGGTGTGAACCACCAAAAACAAAAACGCATATAGTACCTAATTCAAAAGAATTCAGTACTTCTACATATACATCATTATCCAGGTTACCCCAATCCCCAGTGATTGTACTTCACTTTATAGTGATGTAAGAGTCTCCAAAAGGCAAGCCCTGTTTATTGCTTTGTGTCCTCAAACACCCAGAGAGAGAGCCAGGTACATGGCAGATGCTCAATGAAAAGTGTGTTGATTGAGCAAAATTCACTTCCACATTTTTGGAGCAATCCTGAGGAATTTGCCTCCCAGCAGGCATTTGCTCAGTGGAAAACAATGTGCTCTGGCCATTTGCATTGTGGCCCTGAAACAGCAAATGTCAGAAAAAGAGACTGAATCTGGGCCTTCTCGGGAGCGAAATGACATAGAAGTAAAGAGTTTAGGAAGTTTGACAAGTATCTTCAGAACGGCAATAAGCCAGGACACCAGACATTGCAACTTTCCATCATTAGAGACTCAACCATATTGGCAGCCCCTAAAACCATGTTTTCCATAAATCTTTTTGAGACACATGACCAGAGAAGCAGGCCAAATTCTCCAGATTTGTACTAAAAGGCAATGCAGCAAAGGAACTTTCTGGGCTGGTGGGAATGTCCTATCTTGATTATGGTGTGTTAACACAGACAGACTACAGACAGTACAAAATATGATATATATATATATATATATATATATATTTCAAAACACCTTTATATCAGTGTGTACATGACTAAATTATAGACAGTCATAAAGATGGTGTTGCATGTGCTTAGGAAATAAGACATAACCCACACTGTTAACAATGGTTACATTTGGGAAGTGAATTTGGCCAAGTTTTTTTTTTAAAGCTATTTCAAGTTTGCCTGTGTTACAGTACTTATTTTGCAATTTAAAAATCTGATGAAAAACATACAAACTGGGGGGGTGGGGAGAGGCACCAATAAGATAGCAATTCTGTATAGAAAAAGCCCAGCTGAGAAATAGGTACATGCTGAAGGAATGGATGGTTTATAACAAGACCTAGACCAATACAAGCAGCACCACTTGTCTGCTGTGAATAAATGAACGTCTGCAGAGACTATTTTCTTAATAGCTATCAGTATAATACCTACAACTATATGACCATAAAGCATGAACACTCAACTGATTGCAAGCCAACTGGCGTTCACAAGTTAAAGGCCTTCATATACCCGCTCTTCACTCACAGCCAACGCCATTTTCAGAATGGTTTCCCTGAAATCTACGGTACAAAGAAAGGATAAGGAACCATTCACTAACAGTCGGGACAGTAGGCTCATCATTTGTTCTAAATAAAATTAGATCCCACCTCGTATGATATACCAAGACTCTATTTCTATTCTAAGGTGGGACCTAAAGACACAAAATGTAGAGAAAGCAAATGTCTATCACAGTAAAATTTAAAATGTATACCAACTTAAACCAAATAGAGAGAGGTAAACTATAGCCTTAGAGAAATCCTTTGTAACACACAACTAGTAATCAGTATTTATCTAAAATGCCTACAAATTGAATTTTTTTTAGACCCAAGAAATCAGGCCAGGAACAGGAGCAGGGAATTCAGGTGGAAAACTCAAATGGCCAATAAACATATGAAAAGTTCACACATACCTCACAGCAATTGCAGAAATGAAAAGCAAAACAATAGCACTAGCCATTTTTTTCTCCCATTAGCTTGATGGCAATGAGGGAGGGGTGGGGAGGGAGGAAATGTGGCTGGTGGGAGGCAAGCTCTCAGAAGGAAAGTGCTGGGATCTATTAACATTTCAAATGTGTCTCTCCAGGGTTCTAGAGATCTCCTCGCTGGGGGAGCTGTGGGGGGAGGGGAGGATCTCCCCTCTATAACAGGGGGTAACAGGGACACAAGGATATGTGTTGCCGGCAACAGCCAAATATAGAGGCAATCAAAAGTAGGGAAAGGCAAAATAAATTTCACACCAT
>CM052664.1:9486624-9532152 GCA_028533165.1 Leontopithecus rosalia
CAACATAGTGAAACCCCGTCTCTACTAAAGATAAAAAAATTAGCTGGGCCCGGTGGCGCGTGCCTGTAATCCCAGCTACTCGGGAGGCTGAGGCGGGAGAATTGCCTGAACCCAGGAGGCGGAGGTTGCGGTGAGCCGAGATCGCGCCATTGCACTCCAGCCTGGGTAACAAGAGCGAAACTCCGTCTCAAAAATAAAAATAAAAAAATAAAAATAAATTTCACACCATAAAGGCCAAGTCTAGAGCAAGTAATGAGCAGCAAGTCGTACAGGGTACCATCCGTATAGGTTTTTAAGACTAACCTATATATACTCGTGTATGTAAATGGTTGCTAGAAAGGAACCCAATGGAACATCACACACTTTGGATTATCTGCAAATTTTATTTGTAAAAGGTACCCCCGTCCCACTTCTTTCCGAAGTGGAAAAAATAGGTTTATATATTACTTATATAACTAAATCAGGATTCGAGTTAACTAAAGTTACTTCCTAGGATAAAAGGTATCGTTGAGAAAAATCTGTTTTCTATTTATCCAGCAATTACAAGCTGACCAAGGATGGTGACAGGAGAAATGAAAAACATCAAATATTATATTCACAGACATAAACATACTCAGAAAAATCACAACCTGAAGTGACGTGTGTGAATTCTAAATAAAACATTTTCCCGAAACCCTTAAACATTGTCTTTTAAACACATATTTAAAACAAAATTGTTACCCCTTCCCTCCCTTTTTCATCCCTATCAAGTGTTTATAAAGTTTTGATTAAGCATTCATTCATCTGGGTTACTCTTTTCTGTTCACAGTGAGCCAAACTATCTGCTTTTACCATTCAGCGGGGGAGAGGACTCCCGAATAGCAGTAACATTTACAAATAGGTGTAAAGTCAAAGAATTAAAATGAGAATGTTTCTTAACCTCCTTAAACTACAGAACTGTTACACCTTGGACATTCTACCCCCACTCCGGCCATCATGTTACACATGGAACATGTGATTTGTCCAATGTCCTTAACGTGCCAACAAGGGGAACCCAACAGAGCCTGAAACCCAACCTCTTCTCCCAAACCAGGGCTTAATATACCTCCTTCTCATTTTCTTTTTTTTTTTTTTTGAGACGGAGTTTCGCTCTTGTTACCCAGGCTGGAGTGCAATGGCGCGATCTCGGCTCACCGCAACCTCCACCTCCTGGGTTCAGGCAATTCTCCTGCCTCAGCCTCCTGAGTAGCTGGGATTACAGGCACGCGCCACCATGCCCAGCTCATTTTTTGTATTTTTAATAGAGACGGGGTTTCACCATGTTGACCAGGATGGTCTCGATCTCTTGACCTCGTGATCCACCCGCCTCGGCCTCCCAAATTGCTGGGATTACAGGCTTGAGCCACCGCACCCAGCCTCATTTTCATAATTTCATCTTGCACATGACTTCTCATACCTTTTTTGATGCTTTTCATATTTTTTTGATGATGAAGACAATTGGTTTTACATCTCAACAAGCAAACAAAAAATCTGGAAAAAAAAAACTAAGTTCCAGAGGCCTAGGACAAAAAGGCACTGATGAACTGGGCAGAATGTCATTAAATTCAGAAAAATTCTGTGCTCAGATTGTGTAGTAGACCCTAGACAACACGAATGCTCAAAACGCCAAATGTGAACACCATCCCTCCTTCTGAGAGAGAAGGAGATGTTCATTTTCCAACTTTAAAACTGGCTATGCTAGAAGTAAAACTCGCCTGGGTCTAGGAAGCCCTGATATATTTAAATGCCTTTCATTACATGCCTGTGTATGTAATAAACAATTAGCATTTGAGTATGTAATAAACAATTTACACACAGCCTACTTAAGTAAACTGACAATAAAGCTGCAGATGAAGACAGGCAGCAACATCAAGCTGTAGGATCTCAAGGCAAGTCAGGATTTACTGCACAACACGATTAACCTGAAATTTGTCGCTGTTGTGTCAAGTCCCAAACATCAGCCAGAATTAATCACTATCTCCCGCTATGAGAGGATTTGCAATCCTTTCTTAAAATACTTTCCATTTCACCGTAACAAACACAATCACCCTGTTTCACCTACCAAACTTCAGTTTAAAAGTGCAGACACTGAAACCTTCCCTCTTTACACTTGGAGGGAACCCTTTCCAAGAGTATTCCAACTCCAAAGCTCCAAATATTTGGATCAGTCCATAGCTGAACAAAGCTATGGTTTTTCTTTTTATCTGCAGCAACTATGTGGTTTTTAAAATCAAATTAAGTTGGAAAAACTAATTTTCCTCTTGGAATATTCCTCTAAATCCCTAAGGGCTCTTCAAGCTAACAAAAACAAAGGAAGTAAAAACCTGCTGTATTAAGAAAATGAAAATTAGGCCAGGAGAAGTGGCTCAAGCCTGTAATCCCAGCACTTTGGGAGGCCGAGGCGGGTGGATCACAAGGTCAAGAGAGACCATCCTGGTCAACGTGGCGAAACCCCGTCTCTACTAAAAATACAAAAAAACTAGCTGGGCATGGTGGTGCGCGCCTGTAATCCCAGCCAGTCGGGAGGCTGAGGCAGGAGAATTGCCTGAACCCAGGAGGCAGAGGTTGTGGTGAGCTGAGATCGCGCCATTGCACTCCAGCCTGGGTAACAAGAGTGAAACTCCATCTCAAAAAAAAAAAAAAAAAAAAAAAGAAAGAAAGAAAGAAAAAGGAAATTACAAACAAAAACCCATTTTTTTCAAAGATCAAGTATAGCACGGGCGGCGGGGGCGCGGTGAACCAGTGCTCCCAGTAGCCCCAGGCAGCACTGTCCCCACATGAATTCCTTCCCTTTCAATTTCTACATAAATGTCTTCATTTATAAATAGGGCAGAGTACAGAAAATATTCCATTTGATTCTCAAACAAAAGACAACCCTAGAAAGTCTAATGCAAATGTTAACATTCCCTACAGAATGATGAGGAAACTGAGGCTCAATGTCATACAAGTGGAACTCCAGCAGAAGTGACACACACTCAACAAAGCACCATAGCTGGGCGTGGTCACTCATGCCTGTAATCCTAGCACTTTTGGGAGCCTGAGGTGGGTGGCTCACCTGAGGTCAGGAGTTCAAAACCATCCTGGCTATCATGGTGAAATCCCATCTTTAAAAAAAAAAAAAAAAGCACCACAAATAGTCCAGGCATTAAAACAGTCACTGGCTGAGTGAGGTGGATCAGGCCTATAATCCCAGCACTTTGGGAGGTAGAAGTGGGAGGATCACTTGAGACCAGCCATGAGTTTGAGATCAGCCTAGCAAGATCCCAACTCTACAAAATTTTAAAAATTAAGCCAAGCAAGCACCTGTGGTTCCAGCTTCTTGGGAAGCTGCGCTGAAGGAAGTTACCTTGAGTTCAGGAGATCAAGGCCACAGTCATGACACTGCACTCCAGCCTGGGCAACAGAGTGAGATTTTGTTTTTTGTTTTTTCCTGGAAAATTAAAGCAATTAATAGACTTTGTTTTAAATAAGTAAGCAATGGCCTGGCATGGTGTCTCACACTGTAATCTTAGCAACTGTAATCTTAGCATTCGGAGGCCGAGGTGGGCAGATCAGCTGAGGTCAGTTCGAGACCAGCCTGACCAACAAGGAGAATCCTGTCTCTACTAAAAATACAAAAAGTTAACTGGGCATGGTGGCGCATGCCTGTAATCCAAGCTACTCAGGAGGCTGAGGCAGGAGAATCGCTTGAACCTGGGAGGCGGAGGTTGTGGTGAGCCGAAATCACACCATTGCACTCCAGCCTGGGCACCAAGAGTGAAACTCCGTCTCATTTAAAAAAAAAAAAAGAAAGAAAGAAAAATCATAATTACTCCTTCTACAACAGGAAACATGAATGTCCTAAAACTTGGTGCATGAACTGTGTGTGGTCTACACATTTAATGGGGAACCCCCTAGCAATAACGGGGAGAAACTGATACATGCAACATCATGAATCACTCTCACCCATACTGGACAGGCTACACACCATGTGATTCCATTTTATGACAATCCAGAAAAGACAAAACCATAGGAATGAGAACAGATCAGTAGTGGCTGAAGCTGGGGAGATGAGGCTGACTTTTGGGGGCTGGCAAACGGGAGTGTGGGGCTGATGGAACTGTTCTGCATCTTGACTGTGGTAGTGGCCCACATGCTTTGACAAAATGTGCAAAAAGGCCAGGCACAGTGGCTCACACCTATAACCGCAGCACTTGAGGAGGCCAAGGCAGGAGAAAGGCTTGAACCTAGGAGATTGAGACCAACCTGGGCAATGTGGCAAAACCCCATTTCTACAAAGACAAAAATTTAAAAATTAGCCTGGAGTTGTGGGGCATGCCTGTTGTCCCAGCTACTCAGGAGGCTGAGGTGGGAGGACTGTTCAGGCCTAGGAGGTCGAGGTTGCAGTGAGCCAGGTTCTTCCCACTGCACTTTAGCCTGAGAGTTTAAAAAAAGAAAGAAAGAAAGAAAAAGGTACTCAGTACTCCTGCAGTCTGTACTCAACCTCCCCATCTCATTCAAGATTATAACTATCAGGCACTCAATGTCTTACTTCACACCAGGGAGACAGATACCCAGGGGGTTCCAATGCTCCCCCTGTGCAACAATGGCAGCCTCTACTCCAGAGCCAGAAGCAGATTAAGCACATAGCAAAAGCAGGGAATCATCTTATCCCAAACCGGTTGCATGAAGTCTACAAGGGCAGGGATCTGGGGCTATTTTGTTCCCCAGAGCTTTTTCCCCAGGGCTTTATCAGTTTTTTCATAGTAATTCCGCTTGGTGAGTTTTCATAGAAATTATGATACCGGAGGCTGGGCCCAGAGGTGGCTGACTCATGTAATCCCAGCACTTTGGAAGGCCAAAACAGGCGGATCACAAGGTCAGAAGTTTGAGACCAGCCTAGCCAACATGGTGAAACCCCATCTCTACTAAAAATATAAAAAGCTGGCTGGCCGTGGTGGTGCAACCCTGTAATCCCAACTACTCTGGAGGCTGAGGCAGGAGAATCACTTGAACCCAGGAGGAGGCAGAGGCTGTCGTGAGCAGGTATCACCATTGCACTCTAGCCTGGGAGACAGAGCAAGATTCAATCTCAAAAAAAAGAAAAAGAAAGAAAAAGAAATTATGATACTCTGCACTCCTATTTCATCTTTACTTCAGCTGGGTTAATTACAATCAATAGTTTTGACAACAAAAATGGTTGTTTCAGACCGGGCTCAGTGGCTCACACCTATAATTCTAGCACTTTGGGAGGCCAAGGTGGTTGGATGACCTGAGGTCAGGAGTTCAAGACCAGCCTGGCCATCATGATGAAACCCTATCTTTTAAAAATAAATAAATAATAAATAAATAAAATGGCCTGGGTTTTTTTGTTTTGTTTTGTTTTCGAGACAGAATTTTACTCGTCGCCCAGGATGGAGTGCAATGGTGCAGTGGCCTGATCTCAGCTCACTGCAAACTCCGCATTTCAGGTTCCAGCAACTCTCCTGCCTCAGCTTTGCCGTGTAGCTAGGACTTATAGGTGTGCACCACCACACCCAACTAAATTTTTGTATTTTTAGTAGGGACAGGGTTTCAACATGCTGGCCAGGGTAATCTCAATGTCTTGACCTCGTGATCCATCTGTCTTGGCCTCCCAAAGTGCTGTAATTCCAGACATGAGCCAATGCGCCCTGCCCAGTCAATAATTCTTTACATTATCTATTAATTAATGTGGCTCTGGCCCTGATACACCAATTATTTCTTCAATAATCCACCCCCTATGAAGGGAGGAAGAGAAGGGGACCCTTATATCTATCTTCCTTAGGGATACTGAAACAATTAGGTAAAAGCTCTAATTTTTATATTTTCTTTTCTTTTTTTGAGACAGAGTTTCACTGTTGTTATCCATACTGGAGTAGAATGGCACGATCTTGACTCACCGCAACCTCCACCTCTTGGGTTCAAGCAATTCTCCTGCCTCAGCCTCTCGAGTAGCTGGGACTACAGGCACGTACCACCATGCCCAGCTAATTTTTGTATTTTTTAGTAGAGACAGGGTTTCGCCTTGTTGATCAGGATGGTCTCGATCTCTTGACCTCGTGATCTACCCGCCTTGGCCTCCCAAAGTGCTGGGATTACAGGCTTGAGCCACCGCCCCGGTCACTATTTTTATTTTTTTGAGACAGAGTCTCACTTTGCAACCCAGGCTGGAATGCAGTGGTTGATCTCAGCTCACTGTGACCTCCACCTCCAGCTCAAGCAATCCTTCCACCTCAGCCTCCTGAGTAACTGGGACCACACATATGTGTGCCACCATACCCGACTATTCTCCCAAGATTACTGTTCATTCAGCCTCAAACTCATCAACCCATCTGAACTTGTTTGGATGCCATGAACCTGAGCAGACAGGATCTCACTCTGTTGCCCTGGCTGAAGTGCAGCCTTGAACTCCAGAGCTCAAGTGATCCTGCCAACTCAGCCCCTCCCCACTCCTCCAATGGCTGGGACTACAGGAGCACACCACTGTGTATGGCTAATTTCCAGAGACAGGGTCTTGCTTTGTTGCCCAGGCTGGTCTCAAAATTCCTAGTTTCAAGGCATCCTCCTTTCTCGGCCTCCCAAAGTGCTGGGATTACAGGCATAAGCCACTGTGCATGGCCAATCTTAGTGTTTAAATTTCATCCAGTAATTTAAATAAGACCACATATAAAGTTACCATAGAGGGAAGGAGAGAATCCCCTCCCCCAGTTCACCTTTTCCTTTTCAGTTTTATATTCCTGAACAGTCAAACCACAAGACTAAAGCAAGTAACAGGACATAAACTGCTCTTACATATCTTTAGCAAAGAGGACAATTTACATGGAGCAGAAACAGGTGTTCAAATATTTTGATGGCAAATTTTAACACATCAAGTTCTGTCAGCAATGAGGAACTGCCCAAATCATTTTATGGCATCAAATACTGCTTGGCTATCAACCAAAAAAGATATCTTAAGGACGATAAGGAGGCCGGGCGTGGTGGTTCACACCTGTAATCCCAGCACTTTGGGAGGCCGAGGCCCGGTGGATGACAAGGTCAGGAGATCAAGACCATCCTGGCTACCATGGTGAAACCCCGTCTTTACTAAAAATATTTTTAAAAATTAGCCAGGCGTGGTGGCACGAGCCTGTAGTCCTAGTTACTCAGGAGGAAAACTGCTCAAAGCCAGGAGGTGGAGGTTGCAGTGAGTCGAAATTGTGCCGCTGTACTCCAGCCTAGGCGACAGAGCAAGACTCCATCTCAAAAAAAAAAAAAAAAAAGACAACGACTGGATGCAGTGGGTGCATGCCTATAATTACAGTACTTTGGGAGGCCAAGGTGGGCAGATCGCTTGAGGTCAGGAGTTTAAGACCAGCCTGGCCAACATGGTAAAACCCCATATCGACTAAAAATACAAAAATTAGCCAGGCGTGGTGGCACACGCCTATAGTCCCAGCTACTGGGGAGGCTCTGGCAAGAGAATCACTTGAACCCAGGAGTAGGAGGTTTCAGTGAGCCGAGAACACACCACTGCACTCCAGCCTGGCATCCCACTGAGATCATCTCAAAAAATAAAAAGCAATATAAGCAACATTATTTATAATTTAATGAAAAGCAACGTTAGCTGTTTGGCTGCAACTTGCAGAAAAAGTTGAAGCCAAATTTTTTCATTTTATTTACAGTTACGGGCACATATATTACCAACATAAATTTTTCTAGCTCATTCAAAGCACCTTCATGTAAAAGAGCTCTCCATAAATAGGTCTGGAAGCTGTAGCCATCCCTGTATCACACCCATCTTAAGGGTCAGAAATCAAGTCAGCTAAGTAAGTGGCACGTTCCTGTAGTCCCAGCTAATCAGGAGGCCTGAGTAATCCAAGCACTTTGGAGGCCAAGGTGGGCGGATCACCTGAGGTCAGGAGTTCAAGACCAGCCTGACAAACATGGTAAAACCCCGTCTTAAAAAAAAAAAAATTGGGAGGCCGAGGCGGGTGGATCACAAGGTCAAGAGATCGAGACCATCCTGGTCAACATGGTGAAACCCCGTCTCTACTAAAGATACAAAAAATTAGCTGGGCATGGTGGCACGTGCCTGTAATCCCAGCTACTCAGGAGGCTGAGGCAGGAGAATTGCCTGAACCCAGGAGGCGGAGGTTGTGGTGAGCCGAGATGGCGCCATTGCACTCCAGCCTGGGTAACAAGAGTGAAACTCCGTCTCAAAAAAAAAAAAAAGGTATTAATCTGATGGGAATTAAAGTTCAGGTTAGGAACCATCTAGGATTAATAGAAAATCTACATTAATTGAGTATAAAAAAACACACAATTAGTCTAAGTCTAATATGAATATCTCTAAAACTCAGGTTTGGGAGTTTGTTTTTGTTTTTGAGACATAGTCTTGTTCTATCACCCAGACTGATGTACAGTAGCATAATCTTGGCTCACTGCATCCTCCGCATCCCAGGTTCAAGTGATTCTCCTGCCTCAGCCTCTCAAGCAGCTGGGATTCACCAAGCTAATCTTTTTTTATTTTTAGTAAAGATGGGTTTTCACCACATTGGCCAGGCTGGTCTCAAACTCCTGGCCTCAAGTGATCTGCCCACATCGGCCTCCCAAAGTGCTGGGATTACAGGCGTGAGCCACAGTGCCCTAACCTGGACGGGAGTTGAGTGGGATCTTCCTCCATTTCATTTCATTCTACCTTCAAAGTCAGTTGTAAGAAAACTGCATTTATCTACAGCATGAGGAAAGCAAGAGAGGCAAAGATTTACTATGGAATATGGTCAAACAGTTTCAAATGTAAAGAGACACCATTAGGCCCCCTACTCCTCCCACTTTTTAAGTTGACAAGTCAGGGTCCTGTCAGTCAAAACAGTCAATCTGGTTTGAGTCAACTCAGTTTGTCAGTACAGACGAAACCTCAAAAGGAGGGGAGTAATTTAGTATTGAACAAGCAGGAGATCACATTAGCTTAAGAGGAAAAGATGGATCAAGCTTCCTCTTGCAAGCTACAATGCTCCAAAGGTCAAGAAGAAAAGCTGGAGCAGTGGACTTCAATGGGTGGCATCTTGCACCCTCAAGGCAAGTTTAACTCTTTATCATTATCTTTCTCTTGCTCTCTTCCAGATATAGCAAAAACAGCCTTAGTGAGGCAGGCCTTTAACCTTTATCAGTTTTATGGGTGGGAGTGGGAGAAGGGAGGGAAGCAGTATTTTGAAACAGCCTGCATAGTATAGAATATCAACCTTTGGCTTAAGTGTCAAAAATGACACCGAAATGGTCCTTTACTTGCTAAGAATGAATACAGACAAAATAAACCTTGCCCTGTGTGGAGAACTAGATGGAGAAATGGCAAACCATGTCACTTCTAGCACCAGAAATAATTCGGAGGAGTTAAATTTTATTTTATTTATTTTAAGAGACGGGGTTTCGCCATGTTGGCCAGGCTGGTCTTGAAGTCCTGACCTCGTGATCCACCCACCTCGGCCACCCAAAGTGCTGGGATTACAGGCGTAAGCCACTGTGCCCGTATTTTTTGAGATGGAGTTGGGCCGGGTGCGGTGGCTCAAGCCTGTAATCCCAGCACTTTGGGAGGCCGAGGCGGGTGGATTACGAGGTCAAGAGATCGAGACCATCCTGGTCAACTTGGTAAAACCCCGTCTCTACTAAAAATACAAAAAATTAGCTGGGCACGGTGGTGTGTGACTGTAATCCCAGCTACTCAGGAGGCTGAGGCAGGAGAACTGCCTGAACCCAGGAGGTGGAGGTTGCGGTGAGCCGAGATCGCGCCATTGCACTCCAGCCTGGGTAACAAGAGCGAAACTCCGTCTCAAAAAAAAAAAAAAAAAAAAAGAGATGGAGTCTCGTTATCGCCCAGGCTGGAGTGCAGTGGCGTATTCTCGGCTCACTTGCTCACTGAAACCTCCACCTCCCAGGATCAAGTAATTATTCTGCCTCAGCCTCCCCAGTAGCTGCAACTACAGGCTCCCGCCACCACACCCAGCTAACTTGGTATTTTTAGAAGAGACGGGGTTTCACTATATTGGCAAGACTGGTCTCAAACTTCTGACCTAGTGATCTGCCTCGGCCTCCCAAAGTACTGGGATTACAGGCATGAGCCACTGGGCCCGGCCTGGAGGGGGTTAAATTTTAGAGCTAAAGAATTATTTAATAAAAATTTCTCTTTAGGAAAATTTAAACACATTTTAGCGTGGCAAACTACTTTCACAAAACCATTTCAGCCATTTCACCTCATAGTTTCCTATAAACTAAGAGCTAACTCCCTTACTATATATGTACAATTATTCATTTTTTGTTTAATGAGAAGACAAAAAGTTCAACTATGTTCATACTTTTACATGCGAGGAGAAAGATGCAACCATATTAAGTAGTACTTGAGAGGAAACCAGACATTTTAGCCTCCTGAGATCCTTTTAGAAAAGGACTATCTAGGCTGGGTGCAGTGGGTCATTTTCGGAGGAAGGGGCCGGGCGGGTCACAAAGTCAGGATACCAAGAACATAAACACGATGAAGTCCCATCTCTACTAAAAATATAAAAAAAAAAAATTAACTATCGCAATAACTGCGCAGCCGCGGACCAAAAAGGTCTTTTCTGAGGATCGGGCAAGATGGCAGAGGTAGAGCTGAAGAAGCAGCGAACCTTCCGCCCACGGCGCGGACCGGCACCAGCTGCTACACATGTCCTAGGAACAGCTGATGCTGCTGTACAGGGCGTGCCAGCCACGACGGCTCAGGCGGCTGAACCCGGGGCTGCGACGGAAGCAGCACTTGCTGCTGAAGCGCCTGCGCAAGACCACGAAGGCGTCACTACCCCAGAAGTCGGAAGTGGTGAAGCTGGAAGTGGTCCCGCACCGGCAGACGCAATCATCCTGCCCGAAATGGTGGGCGTCTATAACGGCAAGACCTTCAACCAGGTGGAGATCAAGCCAGAGATGATCGGCTACTACCTGGACGAGTTCTCCATCACCTACGGGCCCGTGAAGTCCAGGCATCAGGGCCACCCATTCTACCCACTTCATTCCCCTTGAGTAGTGGCTCCACTAATACAGGCACACATATCTCCAAAAAAAAAAAAGTAGCCAGCTGTGGTGACACGCGCCTGTAGTCCCAGCTACTTGGGAAGCTGAAGCAGGAGAATCGAGTGAACCCAGAAGGTGAAGGTTGCAGTGAGCTGTGATCATGCCCCCTGCACTCCAGGCTGGGTGACAGAGCGAGACTCCATCTAAAAAGACTATCTAGCCCAGCGAGGTGGCTCATACCTGTAACAATCCCAGCATTTTGGGAAGCCCAAGTGGGCAGGTCGCTTGAGCCTGAGAGTTCAAGACCAGCCTGGGAAACATGGCGAAACCCAGTCTCTACAAAAATTAGCCAGGTGTGGTAACCCATTGGGCCTATAGTCCCAGCTACTTAAGAAACACAGGCAAGATCTCCTGGAGCCTGGGAGGTCAAGGCTTTAAGGAGCTGCATAAATACACAAGAACTAAAAGCATTAAATAGCTATAATGCAATGAGAGGGAGAACTACACTAGGAAAAGGCAATTTTTACCCAATCTCCAAACACTTACAGCAAGTTTTTTGGTTGTTTTTGTTTGTTTTGTTTTTGAGACAAGAGTCTTCCTCTATCACCCAGGCTGGAGTGCAGTGGCGCATTCTCCGCTCACTGCATCCTCCGACTCCCGGGTTCAAGCATTTCTTCTATCTTAGTCTCCCGAGTGGCTGGGACTACAGGGCGCCCGCCACCAGCACGGCTAATTTTTATTTTATTTTATTTATTTATTTTTTTTTGGAGAAGGAGTTTCGCTCTTGTTAACCCAGGCTGGAATGCAATGGCGCCATCTCGGCTCACCGCAACCTCCGCCTCCTGGGTTCAGGCAATTCTCCTGCCTCAGCCTCCTGAGTAGCTGGGATTACTGGCACACGCCACCATGCCCAGCTAATTTTTTGTATCTTTAGTAGAGACGGGGTTTCACCATGTTGACCAAGACGGTCTCGATCTCTTCTTGACCTGTGATCCACCCGCCTCGGCCTCCCAAAGTGCTGAGATTACAGGCTTGAGCCACCGCGCCCGGCCTAATTTTTCTATTTTTAGTAGAGACGGACGGGTTTCACCATGTTGGCAAGGCTGGTATCAAACTTGACCTCGTGATCCAACTGCCTCAGCCTCCCAAAGTACTGGGATTACAGGCATAAGCCACTGGGCCCGGACTCGAGGTGGTTAAATAATACAGCTAGAGAATTTACAAACATGTTTTACCATGGCAAACTACTTCCACAAAACCATTTTAGCCATTTCGCCTCATTTATAGTTTCCACAAGAGCTAACTCCCTTACTATATGTACAATTATTCGTTTTTCTTTTTTAATGAAGTCAGTAAGTTCGACTATACTCATGTAAGGAGAAAGTTGCGTCCATATTAAGTAGAACTTGAGGAAACGACATTTTAGCCTCCTGAGATCCTTTTAGAAAAGGACTATCTAGGCTGGGTGCGGTGGCTAACTTTGGGAGGAAGAGGCAGGCGGTTCACAGCCAGGATATTTAGAACATCCTGGCTAACACGATAAAACCCCATCTCTACTAAAAATTTAAAAAAATAGGCCGGGGGCGGTGGCTCACGTCTATAATCCCAGCACTTTGGGAGGCCGAGGCGAGTGGATCACGAGGTCAAAAGATCGAGACCCTCCTGGTCAACAAGGTGAAACCCCGTTTCTACTAACAATACAAAAAATTAGCTGGGCATGGTGGTGTGCGCCTGTAGTCCCAGCTACTCAGGAGGCTAAAGCAGGAGAATTGCTTGAACCCAGAAGGCGGAGGTTGTGGTGAGCCGAGATCGTGCCATTGCACTCCAGTCTGGGTAACAACAGCAAAACTCCATCTCAAAAAAAAAAAAAAAAAAAGTCTCGCGATCACTGCGCAAACGCGGACCAGAGCGGTCTTTTCTGAGGATCCGGCACGATGGCAGAGGTAGAGCTGAAGCAGCAGTGAACCTTCCACAAGTTCACCTAGCGCGGCATGGACCTGCACCAGCTACTGGACATGCCCTACGAGCAGCTGATGCAGCCCTACAGTGCGTGCCAGCAGTAGCGGCTGAACGCAGGCCTGCGGCGGAAGCAGCACTTGACGCTGATGCGCCTGCGCAAAGCCATGAAGGAGGTGCCGCCCATAGAGAAGCGGGTGAAGACACACGGCGGACATGATCATTCGGCCCAAGATGGTGGGCGTCCACAACAGCAAGACCTTCAACCAGGTGGAGATCAAGCTGGAGATAATGGGCCACTACTTGGACGAGTTCTGCATCACTTACAAGCCCGTGAAGCACAGCCGTCCGTCGGGGCTATCTACTCCCCCCACTTTATCCCCCGCCAGTACTCGGCTCAGCTAATAAAGGCACACAGATCTCAGAAAAAAAAAAATAATTAAAAAAGTTAGCCGGCCGGGCGCGGTGGCTCACGCCTGTAATCCCAGCCCTTTGGGAGGCCGAGGCGGGTGGATCACGAGGTCAAGAGATCGAGACCATCTTGGTCAACATGGTGAAACCCCGTCTCTACTCAAAATACAAAAAATTAGCTGGGCATGGTGGCACGTGCCTGTAATCCCAGCTACTCGGGAGGCTGAGGCAGGAGAATTGCTTGAACCCAGGAGGCGGAGGTTGCGGTGAGCCGAGATTGTGCCATTGCACTCCAGCCTGGGTAACAAGAGCGAAACTCCCGTCTCAAAAAAAAAAAAAAAAGTTAGCCAGGTGTTGTGGCACGCACTTATAGTATCAGCTACTTGGGAGGCTGAGGCAGGAGAATTGCTTGAACCCGGAAGGCGAAGGTTACAGTGAGCAGAGATCGCGCCACTGCACTCCAGGCTGGGTGACAGCGCGAGACTCCATCGCAAAAAAGAAAAAAGCAAAAACAAAATTACTAGCACAGCGAGGTGGCTCATGCCTATAACAATACCAGCATTCTGGGAGGGCCAAGTGGGCAGGTCGCTTGAGCCTGAGAGTTCAAGACCAGCCTAGGCAACATGGCAAAACCCCGTCTCTACAAAAATTAGCCAGGTGTGGTGACTTCGGCTTACAGTCCCAGCTACTTGGGAGACACACGCAGGAGGATCTCCTGAGCCTGAGAGGTCAAGGTTTTAAGGAGCTGAATAAATGCACAAAAAAAGGACCAAAAGTATTAAGTAGCTGTAATACAATGAGAGGGAGAACTAGACTGGGAAAAGGCAATTTTTACCCAATTTTAGAAAGATTTCCGTTTTTTGTTTGTTTTATTTTTTGAGACAGTCTTCCTCTGTCTCCCAGGAGTGCGGCGATCTCAGCTCACTGCAACCTCTGCCTCCCGGGTACAGGCATTTCTTCTACCTTAGCCTCCCGAGTAGCTGAGACTATAGGCTCCCGCCACCACACCCAGCTAATTTTTATATTTTTAGTAGAGACGGGATTTCATTATATTGGCAATGCTGGTCTCCAACTCCTGACCTTTTGATCCACCCACCTCGCCCGGCAAAGTACTGAGATTACAGGCATGAGCCACTGGGCACGGCCTGGAGGGGGTTAAAGTTTAGAACTACAGAATTATTTAATGAAAATTTATCTTGAAGTAGGAAAATTTATAAACACGTTTTACCGTGGCAAACTACTTCCACAAAACCATTTTTACCATTTCACCTCATTTATAGTTTCCACAAGAGCTAACTCCCTTACTATATATGCACAATTATTCGTTTTTGTTGAATTAAAAGGCAAAAAGTTCGACTATGCTCGTAATTTTAAATGTGAGGAGAAAGCTGCATTCATATTAAGTAGTACTTGATAGGAAACCAGACATTTTAGCCTCCCGATATCCTTTTAGAAAAGGACCGTCTAGGCTGGGTGCCGTGGTTCACACTGAGAGGAAGAGGCGGACAGGTCAGAGTCAGGATATCGAGAACATCCTGGCTAACACGATGAAATCCCGTCTCTACCAAAAATACAAAAAAAATAAATAAATCTCGCGATAACTGCGCAAGCGCTGACCAGACAGATCCTTTCTGAGGATCCGTCAAGATGTCAGAGGTAGAGCAGAAGCAACGAACCTTCCACAAGTTCGCCTATCGCGGCGCTGACCTGTACCAGCTGCTGGACATGCCCTATGAGCAGCTAATGCTGCTGTACAGTGCGCGACAACAGCGGCGGCTGAACTCGGGCCGGCAGCAGAAGCAGCACTCGCTGCTGATGCGCCTGCGCAAGACCACGAAGGAGGCACCGCCCTTAGAGAAGCCGGAAGTGAAGCCGGAAGTGGTCTCACACCGGCGCACTTGATCGTTCAGCCCAAGATGGTGGGCAGTATAGTGGGTGTCTATAACGGCAAGACCTTCAAACAGTTGGAGACTAAGCCGGGGATGATCGGCCACTACGTGGGCGAATTCTCCATCACCTACAAGCCCGTGAAGCACGGCCATCCGGGTATCGGGGCCACCCGCTTCATCCCCCTCGAGTAGTGGCTCAGCTAATATAGGCACAGAGATCTCAAATTAAAAAAAAATATATAGAAAAAATTAGCCAGGTGTGGTGACACGCGCTTGTATTACCAGCTACTGGGGAGACTGAGGCAGGAGAATCGCTTGAACCCAGAAGGCGAAGGTTGCAGGGAGCCGAGATCGCGCCACTGCACTCCAGCCTGGGTGACAGCGAGACTCCATCTCAAAAAAAAAAAAGACTAGCACAGCGAGGTGGCTTATGCCTGTAACAATCCCAGCATTTTGAGAGGCCCAAGTGGGTAGGTTGCTTGAGCCTGAGAGTTCGAGACCACCCTGGGCAACATGGGGGAACCCTGTCTCTACAAAAATTATAAAAATTAGCCAGGTGTGGTGACTTCGGCCTATAGTCCAGCTATTTGAGAGACACAGGCAGGATCTCCTGAGCCTGGGAGGTCAAGGCTTTAAGGAGCTGAATAAATGCACAAGAAATGGACTAAAAGTATTAAGTAGCTGTAATACAATGAGAGGGAAAACTAGACTGGGAAAAGGCAATTTTTACCCACTTTTAGGAAGATTTCCGCTTTTTTGTTTTTGTTTTGTTTTTTGAGACAGTCTTCCTCTATCATCCAGACTGGAGTGCAGTGGCGCAATCTTGGCTCACTGCAACCTCCTCCTCCCGGGTTCAAGCATTTCTCCTGCCTAAGCCTCCCAAGTAGCTGGGACTACAGGAGCCCGCCACCAGGCCCGGCTGATTTTTTTAATTTTAGTATTGTTCAGGCTGGTAGGCTGGTCTCAAACTCCTGACCTCATGATCCTCCCGTCTCAGGCTTCCAAAGTGCTAGGATTACAGGTGTGAGCCACTTCCCCCCTTTTTTTCTCCCCTAAGACAGAGTCTCACTCCTCCTCCCAGGTTTAGTCACCCAGGCTAGAGTGCAATGCTTTTATCTCAGCTCACTGCAGCCTCCGCCTTCAGGGTCCAGTCGATTCTCCTGCCTCAGCCTCCCAAGTAGATGAGATTGTAGGTGCGTTATTTTTAGTAGAGACGAAGTTTCACCATCATGTTGGCTAGCCTGTTCTCAAACTCCTGACCTCAGCTGATCAACCCACCTCGGCCTCCCAAAGTGCTGGGATTACAGGCATGAGCCACTGTGCCTGGCAATTTCCCTATCTCAAGTACAACTATTTTGAAAACAACGTCAATAATAAAGAACAAAAAGTATTGTCAAATGAAGAACTGGAAGTCCAGAACAAGGACCCATTTTGTTCCCAAATATCTTGTTGCAAATAATCTTGTATCAAGTCTATGCAATCCCCAAATCACCGGAGTTTATCTTTTTAAAGGAAGGAAACTGAACAAATCACAAAAGGTTCCGAGACAGGGCTGATTCCACAACAGCCTCCATATTACTAGTACAGTTTATGACAGATTATGTCTTCCAGGCAACCTCATCAGCACAGGCTTGCCAAACTAGCTGTGGCCCACTTCCTGAGGGTCCATGTTGAAAAATCCCATCCAATGCACTTTCGTGGATATAGTTTAAGCCTGACCTTTTTTTTTAAAGTCCAGATTATATTCCAAGGCTAAGCAATTAACCTACCAATAGTGAACATTCCCTCCTATATATTTTTATCAAGCATTTTCTGAACTCAGTAGCCTTCAATCAACAAATGTCTACCTGCTAAACTGGATTCAAAGCATCAACCTCCGTAATTATTTCCATGGCACATAAAGTTTGGTTTTGTCCAGTAGGTGAGATGTCTGCACTCAGAGGACATATTCACCTAGTAATGTAGAGCAGGTTGAAAGCTGGTAACAGAAATGCTAGAATACCCATTTCTATTCACATTCTCCCCTTGTCCTTCAAAAAAAAAAAAAAAGCCATAGAAATTAACATATGAATTAAATTCCAATTAAAATCCCAATTTCTGGTAGAAATTCTCCAACTTTATCATAAATTTCACCAACTTGTTACATCTGATCACTTCTAAAGATGGAAAAGATAGGAAAGGGGTTCTTTATACCTACATTTTGCACCTTTAAAAAAGAACTACCTCGACATACAGTGTGAGAAATCTGCATTATGGTTTTAAAAATACTATGTATGAATTTTATAATTTACACAACAACATGTATGAAATTTTAAAATAAGCATGCAAACACTGAGTAATATACAGGCCTGAAAAAAACTTAGGCTTTGGGAACAGAGACTACACACTGGTGCTGAATACAGGTAGAGTCCCATTTACTGTGACTTATGGGTACAATTTCCATTTACAATTTAACTAACAATATACAGAACAGAAATTCACAAAACCACCGATTATTTAAGGCAGCAAACCTCCTTGATTCAAGTGTCTGAAGCCACTTTAGGTTTCCTGCCAGGAGACAGTCCCAGGAGTGCTCAATATTCAGGGTCAAGTCAGGTTAGAATTCTAGAACTTCTCTCTCCAGGACGCATAGCCGAACACAGGGACCACATATGTTGTAGCAACACCTGCACCCCTTTTTCCAACCCAGAGACTCCAGAAAATTCCACCCCTCACGCGCCTAACTGGGAAAAACATTGCCATCCTCGGGTGGGATGGGCTACCAAGTTTCCCAGGGGGCAACAGTCACCCCCACTGCCCCTCACCGCTAGTGAAAGAGGCTTTCCCGGGTTCAAACCCTGCTCAACTTCCCGCCATTCACGGAATCCTGTTGCCCGGCTTAGGCACAGAACACACCCAGGATTTCTGCTCCCGGTGTCCCCTCCAAGGCAGCAGAGGGCTCACATCCTACGTGCCAAAAGCAAAACAACACTAAAAGGCCACTTGTGAGCAGATGGAGCAGCGCTCACAACTCCTAGTTGTGAAACTCTTCCCCCAAAACTCGAAGACCCTTCTCCATGACCAGAGCGGCCGTGAACACCCCTGCAGGAAAGAATAGCAGCCGCCGGCCAGGCCAAGTCCCCAGAGCCGAGGTAGGCTTCGGGCTATGCAGGCCCGCGGCGGCTCTGCCTGCACCCGCCTCTCCCGGGACCTGGAACACGTAGCGGGCCCGCGGCCAGCGATTCCGGGGACAGCGGCCTCGAATTACCCGCCGGATGCTGGATGGGCCACGGAGCCTGCAGGCCTTTTGGACTCTGGAGGCACAGAACTAGTGGAAAGACCCCAACTATGTTGTTGAAATATTTCGTTGGAAAACCCAACTCTTTCCTTTTAGATTTCCAGGTTATTATCATTACGGTTTAAGCCCATTGCTCAGACAAGACACCTCACTTCCCAATCCAAAGAAGTCATTTCCAGGGAGATGCTAATGGAAGGAAGTCCCCCTGGGCAAGAGACCCTGCAGGCTGCCCCTACAAAAACGATAGGGTGTCTGGGCCTCCTTCCCAAGGTCAGGTGGCGTTAGTCGCCAAAAGGAAAAGGTCCTCTGAATTATTTAATGGAGCCTGTTGACAGGGGAAGCAACTCAGTTAAGGAGCTCATCCTAAAAATTGAGGTAAATAGTATACACATTAAATACATGGATTTAGGCATTCAGTATACCACAGTCAAGATATGGGTCAGTTTATCATCTTCCAAATGCCCTAAAGCTCCTTCCCAGTGAGAGAGGGATGACTTTTTAAACGAAAATATTCTCAACCTGTTAAGGATCACTTCCTTCAAAGAAAAGGAATTATTTAAGCTGTGCGTGGAACTGTATATGAGCCTCACTACCTGGTAATGCTTCCTCTCCAAACACTTTAGTCTTCTACTCAGAATACTGGCTTGTCACCTTTAATCTCCAATTTCTAGCACTCTAAATCCAGGAAAGAATAAAGGGGCCAAACAATCAATTTCCAAATTTTCTTTTTTAATAAAAAGCTAAAGAGAGGATGTAGAATCTCGCTCAAAACTGAGCAAATTTTATGTTCTTCAAGGATTATTAGTAACTTCAACCTGACATTGCACACGCTAAAAAGTGAATTTGAAGGGCTTCCCAGTACCTCCCAGGCTGAAGGGAGAGCTTCACTTCTCAATTCACACTCCTCAATGCAGTTTGAAGGGTTTTCTAATTTTAAAAGTGAGTAAATCTTTTACAAGTCTGCCAACACTGAGCATCTACTGTTTCAGCCCAAATAAAATATAGGTGGATCTTTAACTGGAAATATAAACTGACATTTAAACTAAAAGCACCTCCCAGGAGGGAAACCCTCCAGGATTCAGCCCCCTTCTCCTCGCCCTGCATTTGATCCCAATCTGCAAGTGAATTGGCTCCATTTTTCTGTTCCTGGGACTTGGATCGGTATTTACCTCAATCATTCCTTTTTCTAAAAGTGGTAAGAATATGCTCCCATAGTGTGTTAAAACTCGGAGTCCATTCAAAGTTTAAAAACCAAGAAACCAAGAAAAGGGGTAACTGTTCCCTAGCTTCATACACAGAAGGAAACTTTTAAAAGGAGATTCCCAGAAATAGATGAGAATTTCAACTGTTTTCCAACAGGATAAGCTAGCTAAAGGCCATCAGGTAACAGCACCGCCCTTCTCCCCAAATAAAAGGTTAGGAGAGGAAAAGGCAGCGGCGCTGGACTCACCTTAGCGTTGCGTACCCAGTCGCCAGCTCACACAGGCTACGACCCCCACTATGGTTTTTAAAGCCTCTGCAGTCTCCAGCTTACGCTCCAAGTCTACAGCGGTCACACACCCCTCTCTCACCAGTCTACAGGTACATCGCCTAAGTTAACGACCCCCTTGGCAGAGGCCGCTTCTCAAAACTTTTGGCCTGCCTTATTGGGTTCGGGGGAGAAGATACTCGCATTAACACCAAAGTGGAAAGGAGAAAGGGGTCACACTGGGTGAAAAATAAGCAAGAAACGTTTACTCGACAGCCCAAAAGGCGAAATCGAACCCGAGGACTGAGAGGCAGCCCGAAGACCCTTCGCACTCCGGCGTTCTAGCAGCGCATGGCTGCCTGGGTCTTTTCCAAGCAAGTCGGAGCCCCTGGTTGAGCCGGATGGGGATACCTCCTAACCAGGGAAACCGGTTCCTGTACGGCTTGGAGTCGGGAAAGGCGGGCGCGGCCCTAGAGACTCAGGCGGGTGAAGGTTATGGTCGGCCCCTTACTCCGCTTCTATCTCGGGGTGCAGCCGTGGGCCCACGAGGCCGAACGGCGATTTCACGCTAGGAGAGTTCAGGGGCCAGAATACGCTTTTTAAACAATATAGGAAGCAGCCGCGGAGAGGAGGACTGAAGACTGGGAGCCCTTGGCCCTCGAAGATCCACTGACGCTCCCACTCTTACCCCAGCATAAGGAGGCAAGGACTGCCATGCTGTCCCAACAACAAAAAAGTCTTCCCCTCACTACTGCGCACGTGGAAACCAGGTCCACAGAGGCACACACGCTCCACGCTCTCACCCACACAAACGTCTGTTCCGGGCTTATGCCCTATTTAAAGGCAACAATCGACGAGTTTTCCAAACAAAAATCTGAAAATAAAAAAGCGCCTTCTCAGCACGTTGGGAGGCCTCTGGCATTCCCGCACAAGGAGGCCACGTCTACACAAACACACACACCGATCTCTTCCCAACTCCTGCCTAATTGGAGACGACTGCAGCGTTTTGCCTCACAGGAACGATAATCGGAAAAGGGAGGACCCCACGCCATGGGACTTTTCGGGGCCCCTCGCGAGACGCATTCCACATACTTCCCAGGTCATACTCTGGTAGCAAGGACTGCCACGTAGCCAAAGGAAATAGAAAGCAAATCCGGAGAGGGCCTCCTCTCCTCGCCGGGGGACCGGCCGGAGACCGACCCCTGTTCAACACACCCGCGGCTATCCCGTTAACACAAACACACGCCCCTCACGCACTCACCTCGTCGTCGTGATGCTGGCAGAAGCCGAGGCGCTCGGGAAACACCGAGAGGATGGAGAAGGGCGGGCCGGGAAACGGCGGCCCAAGCCCGAGCTGCTGCGCCGCAGCCGCGGCGCCCGCACCCGGCGGGCCGCGCTCGATATAGTGGTCCTTGGTGAGGCGCACGCGCTGGTGCGCTCGGACGCAGTTGTCGCACAGGTGCTCCTGGCAGTCGAGGCAGCGCGAGGAAGCCGCGTTGCCCTCATCGCACGAGCTGCAGCCGTGAGGCCGGCGCAGCAGTAGCGCCGACGGGGAAGCGGCCGGGCCGCCGGGGGCCGACCGGGAAGGCGCAGGCGGCTGTGGCGCCTGCGGGAGTGGCGGCGCGGAGGCGGACGCGCGCGAGTGCGCGTGGTGCGCGTGGTGCCGGTGGTTGCTGTGGCCGCCCGCGCCCGCCGGAGCGCCGGCGCGTCCGTTCTTGGGCGGCGGCTCGTCGGCAGTGGCCACCACCGCGTCGAGCAGGTTGCTGAGCAGGAAGGCGGACGAAGGCAGCGCGTCCATGCCCGCCGCCTCGGCCAGCACTACTTTCTGGTCGCACACGGGGCAGCGCAGCTTGAGAGGCTCTCCCGGCGCGCCGCCGCCCGCCGCCGGCAGCCGGTGCGCCTCGAGGCAGGGGCGGCAGAAGGCGTGCAGGCAGGGCAGGACGTGTAGGCGGCGCGCAGCCGCCCCAGGGGCCCCGCCGCCGCCCCCCGACGACGTGGACGTCTGCGAAGACGACGACGACGCGGATGAGCTGGAGGAGAGCGGCGCCGGCGAGCCGCACATCTCCTTGCACAGCAGGCAGATCTGGAAATCGGTCTCAGGGAACGAAGCCATTTGCAACCCAGCCCGGAGGAGGGAGGAGACCAGAGAGGAAGAGGAGGAGGAGGAGGAGAGAGCGGACGAGGCGGGTGGGGGAGCTACGGACTCACTCAGAAAAATGCATCGATTAGGCCTGCAGTCCGGGAGTCGGCAAAAGAGCACCGCTGCCCGCTTGGCCTCGCCACGTCCGGCCCGAGCGCTGCCACCCCCGACACTGCAGGCATTAAATGCCACTATCCAGCGGCGACACGGATTCCTCCGGAGAACTTGGGGGCCGCGTGCTTTCCGATGACGGAACGCCGGAACAAGCCCCGACACGCGAGGGGCGAGCGGGGGCAGGGAGGTCAGAAGACTCCCTGGAGCAGCTGGGGCTTCGCTTCGCGATAGCCGAAAGTAGTTCCCAAAAGGAGAGTTCGCTGGGCAGTCCCAGTCCTGGCGAGAGCAAGAATTTGGTTCCACGAGTATTTGGTGTGTTGCTTTTCTTTAAACGGATTTAGTCTGTTCTTGGGAGGGGAAGGCGCCCCAAACTAGTAAAGGCGGGAGCGGCGCGTCGCCAACCCGGTGTCCCCCCGCGCGACGCCGGCTGCCCCGCCGCATGACGCGGCGGCCAGGGGCTCCTGGGTGGCCCGGCGTGCTGCGCTTGGGGTTTGCGCACGGCCAGGCGCGGCCTCCCCTGCAGGGCGGTGGGCCCCGCAGCAGCTGCAGCTCGTGGTGGCCCAGCCGCGGCCGCACGCGTGCAGTACGCACGCGCGTCCCACGCGCCTCGAGTCTCCCGCGCGCCTGCCCAGCCTGGCCGAGGTTGCCCGCGCTCAACACGCACGCGCGCCCCACGCGGACTGGAGTCCTCGTGCCCCCGCCTCGCTGGGCCTGGGCGCCTCCCGCACGCTTCTTCCCCTTCGGCTTAGCGCGCGGGGCCACAGGTCCCCGCGGGCCTCCCTGAATTATTCATCGGCAGGAAGATATTAGATGTACCCGCTCCGCGCGGGCCGTCGTGCAATGCTATCCGAGCTCCGCGCGCGCCCTGCGCCCCTCCTCCTCCTCACGTCCGTCCTCTCTGAAACCTTGGCAGCGAAGGGGGATCACATTTCCTTTGTCATCGGGCCATTTCGCCCTCGCCTTGGTCCCCCCTCCGATCCCGAGCCTCGGGGATGGAGGCTCCTCTCGGGCGCGCTGGAATCAGTGGAATCGGCAACAGCCCCGCGCGGCGAGCTCGGGAGCCGCGTGGCCAACGCCGCCGGCTGGCGCCCGCGTCATCTTCTTTCTAAAACGAGTCGCCGATCGGGACGCGGGTGGCCCTGGCCGCGCTGCGCCTACCAGGCTTTGCTCCCGCCTTGCCCTGGCCTCCTGGGGCTTTGCACAGCTCCCCCAATTCGGGTTGCGTGCGCGCGCGCGCGCCCCCTCTTTCTCTGCTTTGCCGCCTCTTCCTCCTCCTCCTCCTACTCTTCTCTTCAGTACGCCGGTTATTGGGACTGATCGGAATTCGGAATCCTTTTAATCTCCAAAGGAGCAAACTCACTTCCGCCCGAGTGCTGGGAGGGGGCTGGGGGAGGGGAGGCAGGGGAGGGGGCTCCAGGCAAACAGGAAACATTAGCCCTCTCAGCACGGCCCGCTTTTGTGTGCTCCCTCCCTCCTCCCTCCTCCCTCCAACCTCCTCCCTTCTCCTGGCCGCTGGGGAGATGAACGCCCCCGGGCTTCAGTGTGACGACCTTTGAAACCTTCTGAGCGAGGAGCAGAGAACGACTCTTCTGTTTATTTTAAAAAGAAAAGATTTCATTCTGAATCCGTGGCTCAACCAAGACTGATATTCACTGCCCACGAGATCCTCGGTTTTTACTCACCTTTTCTTTTTTTCTGTTTACGTTTTTTAAAGGACTCGGCATATCTGTGATCACCAAAACATCACACGGTTGTGTGCAGTTGGATGCGTGGAATTAGGAGAATCTGAATTCTGATCGGCAGAGGGGCCAGAGTTCCCTTTTGAGTTTTAATGGGGCTGAGGGGAGGCAGGGGGCAGCTGTTCTCGGGAGGCGACCTGGTGATGGCCCCGCGGCCATCTGGGTGGTGCCCGAGACCGCCTGAGCGGTTCTGGGAGCGGAACTTGCATGGCCCCAGAGAGAGGCTCACTTGGAAGGGCAGGGAGGGCCACTTACCAGCATTTAGGTAGTATCTGGCCTGGAGACCAACAGGGGTAAAAATTGTCCTCGTCCTAACACTATCTCGCTGTTAGAGATATCCTGTTTAACCTGGTACCGGCAACAACCTGATGACTCCCAAAAACATCGTGTTAGGGTTGGGAGAAAGAAGCCAAATGCAAGAGTTCATACTGTGTGATTCCATTTCCAGGAAATCCTAGAACAGACAAGCCAATGGGAGAGGAAAAGTGCCCTAGGGAACGAGGAGGTATTGACTGGGAAAGGGCTGGGGTAGTGAAATAAAAATATAATGCCGTTTATGTACATTTGTCAAAACATAAATCTCATTTAAAATATGCAAGATTTCACTGTTTAAATTATACTTCAATAAGAAATTAAAAAAAAAAAAAACCTCGGTGTCCAACCTGCATAACTATGCCTGGATCATAGAGATGGAAAAATGTAAAAATACACTACGTGGACCTCCCCAGCTCCTCTGGTTTTGTTCATTGGAATCCATGGGAAGATCATCCTGAAAAGAGCCCTTAAATGAACTCAGCTGGACACATGTGCTAAAGGCCCTAGGATGCTGCAGAAGTACATACTGTGTGAAGCCATGGGGGGAGGGGGAGGCAGGGTGCTGTCTCTGAAATGGGAGCATTTCCCAGGCTGAGGAAGAGCCTGGCAGCCCCACCAGGAATGTTTAAGCCCTCAATTGCCCCCGGAGTTCCCTCCTCAGCATCTGGAGCAAACCGAAGATCAGTGAACATTTACTGAAATGTATGAGTAATGGAAAAATTATTAATTAAATAAAACCAAAACAGAGTCCCTCCTTTGCCAAACGAAGAAGCAAATTTTGTGTGACTTAAAAACTAAGGATGAAGCTTCTCATGCCACTATCTATTGCCTAAACTATGTAACTTCCATAACTTGAGACCTGTGTGGAAACGTGGAACACGCACATGAATCAATGCACTCTTGTAACCTTTTACCATCATTTTCTACCATACTAGCCTTGCCACAGAGATGTTTTATGTAATTTTGTTTGGTTTCGTTTCTTTTCCTTTCTTTGATTGTTTTTCCTTCTCTTTTAAAAAACAAAAACAAGAGGAAAACAGATGGGGGGAAGAGAATTGCCAGAAGGAAGATGGCCCCAGAGGGTCAGGAGAGCGGTGGCCCAGACCTGCTGTCTCCTTCTTGGTTTGGCCCCACCCACCACCAAAAAAAAAAAAGAAAGAAAGAAAGAAAAAGAAAAGAAAGATGACAAGGAAAATCCTCAATCGTCCTCCTGGTCCTAAGACTCAACATGTATTTTGAAAACGAATAGCAGAGGTGGTACGTCAGCTGAGCCATCACGAAGGAGCAGGAAGGCTGTAAGTCCAGAAAGAGGAATCAAACTTGACAGCGGTTTGTGGGTTTGTTTCCTGGGGACCATTGCTCAGAGAAAAAAAGAAGAGAGAGAGAGAAGTGGGAGTGAGGTTTGATTTCTCTTCACGAAGTAGATTTCCTTCTTTCCTTTCTTCAATTGACAGCACGTTGCCAGGAAGCAGGCTTGTAGTGTAAACTGTTAAATTAGCACATTCCTAATTTTGGTTAAGACAATGTTTTAAAACCAATAGGAAAGAGGGAAATCTTTAAATCAACCAGTTTAACCCCACTTGTATAAGAAATGGAGCTTATAGCTGTAATGATTTTTTAATATGGTATAATGATAGATAAGTTAGTATTTAAATCTAATAAGGCTTTATACAGTTTATCCCTGAGGAGCCAGAGCAGCACATCCAGATGAGGAGCCAAAGACACTGTCTGCTGCGACAAACTACATTGTATTACGTTTTTCATTGCCATCCTGGCCAATAAACAGGGTTTGTTAGCAAAAGAGGAGCAGGCAGCCTTCTATTTTTTCCTCTTCTCCTTTACATTTGAAAGGCAGTCTGTGCCTTCAGGAATCCTGAAAATAAATCCTCTCATATTTTAATAAGTAACCACTTTTTAAAAGAAACTAAAAATACAAAAAGTTAGCAAGGTATGGTGACAAGCGCCTATAATCCCAGCTACTCTAGAGGCAGAGGCAGGAGAATTGCTTGAACCCAGGAGATGGAGGTTGCAGTAAGCCAAGATCAAATCACTTCACTCCAGCCTGGGAGACAGAGCAAGACTTCGTCTCCAAAAAAAAAAAAAAAACTAGCCCTAAAATAAGCAATAAATTTTCATTCTTTCTTGAATTTGTCTGTAGCCATGTTTTATTTTCAAAGGTGACATCAAGGTGACACTAGTTTCTGCCACTCTCTCAGACTTTGGGTTGGGGGGTTAGGCCACATTTTCATCTGAGCGACTTTGCGTCTGCTTTCTTCATCTGATTCTTTAATTAAATATTCAAGGCACCCACTTGTTTCGGTGTCAGAATTGCACGTTTCACCACCATCCTCAGGGTGCACTCAGATAATTTTTAAGTCCATAAATCACTACAGCATTTTTTGAAACATTAAACATTACATCATAACTGCTGTTTAGAACCATGGTGGTGGGTGAGGGGACGGGGTGGAGGACCAGCCTAACCTACGGCATCATAGCCTGCATCCTGTCAGTTACAGGGGATGGAGTTCTTACACACCAGCCAACTCTTCACTCCAGCCTGAATTTGCCCTTGGAATCATTAACAGAGTGTGTCAGCTGCTTTCAGCAGCCCTAAGTTGAGAATACCAACATGTCAGATGATGTCATGAAAGCTCTAGTCATCTGGAACTTTATAAACTAGAATAGAGAGACTTGAACTGCACATATAAAAGGTAAAAGTAGGCCGGGCGCAGTGGCTCACGCCTGTAATCCCAGCACTTGGGAGGCCGAGACAGGTGGATCACGAGGTCAAGAGATCGTGACCATCCTGGTCAACATGGTGAAACCCTGTCTCTACTAAAAATACCAAAAAAATTAGCTGGGCATGGTGGTGTGCACCTGTAATCCCAGCTACTCAGGAGGCTGAGGCAGGAGAATTGCCTGATCCCAGGAGGCAGAGGTTGCGGTGAGCCGAGATTGTGGCATTGCACTCCAGCCTAGGTAACGAGATCGAAACTCCGTCTCAAAAAAAAAAAAAAAGTAAATATCTAGCTTTGGTGGGTTAACTACAGAACTCAGCTAAGCTAACACTTCAGCTCCATTATTTTTTATTTTTTCCTTTTTTTTCTTTTTTTTGAGATGGAGTCTCACTCTGTCGCCCAGGCTGAAGTACAGTGGCACCATCTCGCTCACTGCAGCTACCCACTCCAGGGTTCAAGCGATTCTCCTGTCTCAGCCTCCCAAGTAGCTGGGACTACAGGTGCTCACCACCACGCCCGACTAGTTATTTAATCCTTCTGTGCCTCAAATTTTTCATCCATATAATGGGAATGAAATAAGTACCTGACCTATCAGGGTTAAATGAGTTACTGAATGCACAGTGCTTACTATAGTACCAAGCATGTGTAAGTGCTCAAGAAGTGTTCACTGTCTTTTAATCATTGGTTTTCAGCACAGTGGTTTGTGAACTGCCTGCCAACCCTTACGTTTGTCATTGTGTAATCACTGCCCTCCCCTGGACCTCAGCATCTCATACAACAAACCATAATAAAATATGTCTCCATAATAGAAAGCTCACGCCTGTAATTCCAGCACTGAGACAGGTGGATCACAAGTTCAGGAGATCAAGACCATCCTGGCTTACACAGTGAAACCTCATCTCTACTAAAAATACAAAAAATTAGTTGGGGGTCGTGGAACGCACCTGTAGTCCCACTACTCAGGAGGCTGAGGCAGGAGAATCACTTGAAACTGGGAGGTGGAGGTTGCAGTGAGCGGAGATCACACTACTGCACTCCAGCCTGGGTGACAGAACGAGACTCTGTCTCAAAAAAAAAAAAGTTGCAGAGTTGCAGTCTTGCTTCCTGTCACTCCCAGCTCAAGACCCCAGAGTGGCTGCCTGCTGCCCACCATTTTAAGGCAAAACTGTCATTTTGGATTTTCGAAAATGAAATTTGTGTCTTTCATAATAAGGATGAAGACAATAAAAGTTTTGTTTTTAAAATATGTGCTGTGCGTGATGGCTCATGCCTGTGATTCCAGCACTTTGGGAGGCTGAGGTGGGCAGATTGCTTGAGCCCAGGAGTTCAAGATCAGCCTGAGCTCTACAAAAAATACAGAAAATTAGCTGGGGCCAGGCGCGGTGGCTCACCTAGGCAGGTGGATCACCTTAGCTCAGGAGTTCAAGACCAGTCTGGCCAACATGGTGAAAACCCATCTCTACCAGAAATAGAAAAATTAGCCAAGTGTGGTGGTGCAGGCTTGTAATCCCATCTAATCAGGAGGGTGAGGCTGGAGAATCACTTGAACCGAGAGTCAAAGGTTGCAGTGAGCCGAGATCACGCCGCTGCACCCAAGCCTGAGTTACAGGGCGAGACTTTGTCTCAAATAAAGAAATACAGCAGAAAATCAAAAGATACGTAAATCAATACATGCTGCCTGATTTTGTAGCTGAAAATTTGTATGCCATTTATTCATCCGTGTTTGGCCTAATCCTGTCCTTCACTTATGCCTTGAATTCACCTGCTGTAGAATTCAAAGATTCCCTCTTACCTAGAAAACTTAACTGCTTAACCTGACAACCGAGGACCTCAATGCTCTCTCATATCTCCCTGTCCAGTATTACTTCCTTCTTTTTGATTTTTTTTTTTTGAGACAGAGTCTTGCTCTGTCACCAGGTTGGAGAGCAGAGGCACAATCTCAGCTCACTACAACCTCCGCCTCCCAAGTTCAGGTGATTCTCCTGCCTCAGCTCCCCCGAGTATCAGGGATTACAGGCCAGACTGAAGCAGTTTTTTAAAAAGAGTTGTGACCAGCAGGGCAGCTATGGTTTACACCTGTAATCCCTGCACTTTGGGAGGCCGAGGCACGTGGATCACAAGGTCAGGGGTTTGAGACCAGCCTGGAGAACATGGTGAAACCCCGTCTTTACTAAAAATACAAAAATTAGGGCCGGGCGCAGTGCCTCATACTGTAATCCCAGCACTTTGGGAGGCCGAGGCAGGCAGATCATTAGATCAGGAGATAGAGACCAGCCTGGCCAATATGGTGAAATACCTTGTGTACTAAAAATAAAACATGAGTTGGGTGTGGTGGCATGCACCTGTAGTCCCAGCTACTTTGGAAGCTGAGGCAGGAGTATTGCTTGAACCCAGGTGGCAGAGGATACAATGAGCTGAGGCTGCACCAACTGCACTTCACTCTGGGCAACAAAGTGAGACTCTGTCTCCAGAAAAAAAAAAAAAGCCAGAGGCATTATACTACCCAGCTTCAAACAGTACTACAAGGCTACAGGAAGCAAAACAATGTGGTACTGACACAAAAACAGACACATAGACCAACGGAACAGAATAGAAAACCTAGATATAAAGCTGCACATCTACAACTATCTGATCTTCAGCAAAGTTGAAGGAAAGGACTTCCCATTCAATAAATAGTACTGGGATAACTGGCTAGCCTTATGCATAAGAGTGAAAATGGACCCCTTTCTTCTCAACTCAAGATTGATCAAAGACATAAATGTAAAACCTGAAACTATATACACCCTAGAAGAAAATCTATGAAATACTATTCTGGACACAGATCTTGGCAAAGATTTCGTGACAAAGACTCCAAAAGGAGGGCCAGGCGTGGTGGCTCACGCCTGTAATCCTAGCACTTTGTGAGGCCTAGGTGGGTGGATCACCTGAGGTAGGAGTTCAAGATCAGCCTGGCCATCATGTGAAACCCCATCTTACAAAAATAAAAATTAAAAAAAATTAAAAAAAAAAAACAAAAGCAATTGCAACAAAAACAAAAGTTGACAAGTGGAACCTAATTAAACCAAAGAGTTTCCACACACAAAAGAAACTATCACACAGTAAACAGATAATCTACAGAATGGAAGAAAATATTTGCAAACTATACATCTGACAAAGATCTAATATCCAGAACCTATAAGGAACCTAAACAAATCAACAAGCAAAAAACAAAAAACCCCATTTAAAAATGGGCAAACAGGCCGGGCATGGTGGCTCACGCCTGCAAGCTCTTTGGAGGCCAAGGCAGGCAGATCACCTGAGATCGGGAGTTCAAGACCAGCCTGACCAACATGGTGAAACCCTGTCTTAAAAAATAAATAAATTGGCTGGGTGCGGTGGCTCAAGCCTGTAATCCCAGCACTTTGGGAGGCCGAGGTGGGTGGATCACAAGGTCAAGAGATGGAGACCATCCTGGTCAACAAGGTGAAACCCCGTCTCTACTAAAAATACAAAAATTAGCTGGGCATGGTGGTGCGTGCCTGTAATCCCAGCTACTCAGGAGGCTGAGGCAGGAGAATTGCTTGAACCCAGGAGGCGGAGGTTGCGGTGAGCCGAGATTGTGCCATTGCACTCCAGTCTAGGTAATAACAGTGAAACTCCATCTCAAAAAAAAAAGAGCAAAACTCCACCTCAAAAACAAACAAACAAACAAAATATACCCAGACGTGCTGGTGCAGTAGCTCGCATCTGTAATCCCAGCATTTTGGGAGGCTGAGGCAGATAGATTGCTTAAGCCCAGGATTTCAAGACCAGCCTGGGAAACATGGAGAAATCCCATATCTACAAAAAGTACAAAAATTAGAGACCAGGCATTGTGGCTCACACCTGTAATCCCAGCACTTCGGGAGGTGAAGGCAGGTGGATTACCTGAGGTCAGAAGTTTCAGACCAGCCTGACCAACATGGTAACTCCGTCTCTACTAAAAATACAAAAATTAGACAGGTGTGGTGGCACACTCCTGAGTCAGGAGGCTGAGGTAGGAGAATTGCTTGAACCTGGGAGGCCGACGTTGCAATGAGCTGAGATCGTGCCACTGCACTCCAGCCTAGGCTACAGAGTAAGACTTCCTCTCAAAAAAAAAAAAATAATTAGCTGGGAGAAGTCAAATGCACCTGTGGTCCCAGCCGCTCGAGAGGCTAAGGGGAGAGGACTGCTTGAGCCCAGGATGTCGATGCTGCAGTGAGCCGTGATCATGCCACTGCCCTCCAGCCTGGGCAAGAGAGCAAGGCTCTGTCTCAAACAAAAACCCAGATGTTGATGAGGTTGTAGAGAAGAGGGAATGCTTACATGGCGCTGATGGGTATGTAAATTAGTTCAGCCACTATGGAAAGCAGTGTGATTTCTCAAAGAATTTAAAACAGAACTGCCATTCAAGCAGCAATCCCAGTACTAGGTATATACCCAAAGTAAATACATTGTTCTACCATGAAGACACGTGCACCTGTTTCATCGCAGCACTTTTCACAATAGCAAAGACATAGAATCAACCCAGATGCCCATCAATGTTGGACTGAATAAAGAAACTGTGGCACGTATACACCATGGAATACTACACAGTGATAAAAATGAATGAAATCATGTGCTTTAAGCAACATGGATGCAGCTGGAGGCCATTATCCTAAGTGGACAAATGCAGGAACAGAAAACCAAATACTGTATGTTTGCATGTATAAGTAGGAGCTAGGCTGGGCAAAGTGGCTCACGCTTGTAATCTCAGCACTTTGGGAGGCCAAGGTGGGAGGATTTCTTGAACCTGAGGGTTCAAGACCAGTCTGGACAATGTGGTGAGATCCTATCTCTACAAAAAGAAAAAAAAAAGATGGGTGTGGTGGTGAGCACCTGTAGCCCCAACTACTTAGGAGGCTGGAGGTGGGAGGATCACTTGAGCTTGAGAAATTGAGCCTGCAATGAGTCGTGATTGAGCCTCGGCACTCCAGCCTAGATGAAAAATGAGACCCTGTCACAAAGTAATTTTTTTTTCTTTTGAGACAGAGTTTTGCTCTTGGCAGAAGTACAATGGCACAATCTTGGCTCATTGCAACCTCCACCTCCTGTATTGAAGCCATTTTCCTCCCTCAGCCTCCAAAGTAGCTGGGACTACAGGCACCTGCTACACCACCAGCTACTTTTTGTATCCAGGGTTTCATCATGTTGGCCAGGCTGGTCTCGAACTCCAGACCTCAGGCTATCTGCCTGCCTCGGCCTCCCAAAATGCTGGGGTTACTGATGTGAGCCACCGCATTGGGCCCTTATGTTTATTTTTTAACACCAGCACCACTTGCCAACATTTTCTGCGCTTGTATCATGTTTTAGACTCTGAGCTAAATTATTATTATTATTATTATTATTATTTTTTGAGATGGAGTTTCGCTGTTATTACCCAGGCTGGAGTGCAATGGCACGATCTCGGTTCGCTGCAACCTCCACCTCCTGGGTTCAAGCAATTCTCCCGCCTCAGCCTCCCGAGTAGCTGGGACTACAGGCGCACACCACCATGCTCAGCTAATTTTTGTATTTTTAGTAGAGACGGGGTTTCACCTTGTTGACCAGGATGGTCTCGATCTCTTGACCTCGTGATCCACCTGCCTCGGTCTCTCAAAGTGCTGGGATTATAGGCTTGAGCCACCGCGTTGGCCCTGAGCTAAATTATTTTTTTTCTTCCATATTTCATTTTGGGTTCAGGGGGTATATGGGCAGGCTTGTTACATGGGTAAATTATGTGTTGCTGGGTTTGGTGTAGAAATGATTTCATTACCCAGGAAGTACCTGATAGGTAGTTTTTGGATCCTCACTCTCCTCCCACCCTTTACTCTCAAGTAAGCCCCAGTGTCTATTGTTCACCTCTTTGTGTCCATGTGTACACAATGTTAGGTTCTGCTTACTTTTTTATTATAAATTGTTATAAATAAAAACAGGATATTGCTATGTTGCCCAGGTTGGTCTCCAACTCCTGAACTCTAACGATCCTCCTACCTTGGCCTCCCAAAGTGCTGGGATTACAAGCGTGAGCCACTATACTCAGCATTTTCTTTTTAGAGATGGGGTTTCGCCATGTTGGCCAAGCTGGTCTCGAACTCCTGGCCTCAAGTGATCCACCCACCTCAGCCTCCCAAAGTGCTGGGATTATAGGTGTGAGCCACCGCGCTTGGCCCTTTTTTTTTTTTTGAGACAGAGTCTAGCTCTGTCACCCAGGCTGGCGTTCAATGGTGTGACCTCGGCTCACAGCCTGACCAACATCAAGAAACTCCATCTCTACTAAAAATACAAAATTAGCTGGGTGTGGTGGCTCAAGCCTGTAATCCCAGCTACTCGGGAGGCTGAGGCAGGAGAATCACTTGAACGCAGGAGGCGGAGGTTTTGGTGAGCTGAGATCACACCATTGCACTCCAGCCTGGGTAACAAGAGCGAATCTCTGTCTCAAAAAAAAAAAAAAAATTTACTACTGCTGCTCTTTCCTCTAAACACTTTGATTGCATGCCATCTGAAATGCCCTTACCTTCCAACCCCATCCATCCAAATTCACCTATCCTTAAAAAACTGACTCCAAGTCCACTGCTTTTTCCAGAACGCTGGGTCTGAAATTGTTTTTCCTCCTTGCCACCTCCCACCTTTGTGGCTCTAAAGCTAGTACTCTTCTGAAATTAGCTGTTGGGGTAGACTGTTGTAATAGTGGCCCCGTTTGTCTACGCCTCCCTGTATGCTTGCCTTTGACAGTGCCCTCTCTCCCTGACTCTGGGAAGGGCCACATGACTTGCTTTGGCCAATGGAACAATAGCAAACAGGACGGGACAGAAGAGAATGTGGAGTTTCCTTCTTGCTGTACTTCAACCGGTGTGATCACCTGGGCTACCTCACTGGAGGATGAAAGACATGTGGCCCAGTTACCTTCATCTCCCCACAGACAGCTGACCAGCTCACGATCATGGGAGTGGGACCCTGCAGAAACAGCAGCCGGCAACCTGCTTGTGTCATCGCTTGAGAAGTGATTTGCCCAAGGTTACACAGTGAGGAAATGAGGCAATGAGTGAATTAATTCAATGAGTATTTATTGAGCACCTACAATATATCAGGCTTTGGGAAAGGAGCAGTGAGCAAAACAGTCCCTCCCTTAAGGTGGAGATGGGCAATGCACAGGTACATGAATGTGGAGCAGATTGCTGGGTGTGGGGACAGAGTGATAGAGCTGAGTGCGCTGTTTTTTGGATGGAGGGCTTAAGGAAGGCCTGTCTAAAGAGATGCCACCTGAGTAGAGACCAGAATGAAGTGAAGTGTATCCACATAGATATCTAGGGGAGAAGAGCAACAGAAAGAGGGAACCACACATTAAAACACCCTGAGGTGGGAATAGGATAGATTCCTTTGAGAAACAGCAATGTTGCTAGTGAAAGAATAGAATGAACAAGGGGGCAAACTGGCAGGAAGTAAGGTCAGATGTAAAGTCAGGGGTTTGCCAGGCACGATGGCTCACACCTGTTATCCCAGCACTTTGGAGGCCAAGGCAGGTGGCTCACATGGTCAGGAGTTCGAGAGCAGCCTGACCAATATGATGAAACTCCATCTCTACTAAAAATACAAAAATTAGCCAGGTATGGTGGCACATGCCTGTAATCCCAGCTAGTCTCAGGAGGCTGAGGCAGGAGAATCACTTGAACCTGGGAGGCAGAGGCTGCAACAAGCCGAGATCGCGACACTGTACTTCACCCTGGGTGACAGAGCAAGACACTGTCTCAAAAAAAAAATACTAATACATACAAATAAAAAAATAAAGTCAGGGGTTTGATTATATAGGGCCTTATAAATTCAAGTTACAACTTTGGATTTTTTTTTTTTTTTTGAGATGGAGTTTCACTGTTGTTACCCAGACTGGAGTGCAATGGCACGATCTCGGCTCACTGCAACCACCGCCTGCTGGGTTCAAGCAATTCTCCTGCCTCAGCCTTCTGAGTAGCTGGGACTACAGGCACACACCACCATGCCCAGCTAATTTTTTGTACTTTTAGTAGAAATGGGCTTTCACCTTGTTGACCAAGAGGGTCTCGATCTCTTGACCACGTGATCCGCCCGCCTCAGCCTCCCAAAGTGCTGGGATTATAGGCGTGAGCCACCGCGCCCGGCCAGGATTTTCTTTTATTTAGGATAGTCTCACTCTGTCACCCAGACTGGAATGCAATGGTGTGATCTTGGCTCCTGATCCTCCCACCTTGGCTTCCCAAAGTGCTAGGATTACAGGCTTAAGCTACCATGCCCAGCCATGATTTATGTGTTTTCTTTGAGAAGAAGTTTTGCTCTTGTTGCCTAGGCTGGAGTGCAATGGCGTGATCTTGGCTCACCAAAACCTCTACCTCCCAGGTTCAAGCAATTCTCTTGCCTCAGCCTCCCAAGTAGCTGGGATTATAGGCATGCGCCACCATGCCCGGCAATTTTTTCCTATTTTTAGTAGAGCTGTGGTTTCTCCATGTAGGTCAGGCTGGTATCAAACCCCTGACTTTGGGTGATCCACCCACCCAAAGTGCTGGGATTACAGGAGTGAGCCACCATGCCCCGCCCATGATTTCTGTTTTAAAAGGATCGCTCTGGCTACTGTGTAGAGAATAGATGGTGAGGGTGGCTAGGAGGTTTGGAGAGGAATCACTGAGGCAGATGGATGGCGATGATAGCTTGGACCAGGGTGTTAACAGTAGAGGTTGTGAGGGGTGCTCAAATTCAAGATAACGTATTTTGTGGACTCTAAGACCCCACTAATTTTAAAATACACCATGGCACTTTAAAAACATAGCCGAATTCGTGACCAGCCTGACCAACATGGTGAAACTCTGTCTTAAATAATAATAATAATAAAACATAGCCCCAAATTCTTTGACACTCCTCTTATGGAGAGGTCAGGGGTCTGTGTGCCTTCCCCTAAAATTTGTGTGGGCTTATAACTGCTTCAAGCAGCAGAGTACAGTGGAAGTGATGTAATGTGACCTCCAAGGCAAACTTTGGTCTTGCTCAGTGGGCACTATGGTCTGAATGTTTGTGTGTCTCCACAGAATTCATATGTTGAAATCCTAACCTCCAAGGTGTTGGTATTAGGTGGTGGGGCCTTTGGGAGGTGACAGTGGAGCCCTCATAATGGGATTAGTGTATTTATAAAAGAGACCCGAGGGAGACCCCTTACCCCTTCTGCCATGTGAGGTTACAATGAGAAGATGCCTTCTATGAAGACAGGCCCTTATGAGAAACCAAATCTACAGGTACCTTATCTTCGATTTCCTAGCCTTCAGAACAGTGAGAAGTAAATTTCTGTTTACAGGCTACCTAGTCTATGGCATTTTATGATAGCAGTTCAATCACAATAACTGGGACACTGGCCCTCAGAACCATGATCGGCCATAATACAGAAGCCATGTGGACAGTCCACATGGAGAAGTTCTGAAAATATAGAACGATGGATAGATAGGCAGGTAGATAGCCAACCAGTGAGCCCCAGCTATTCATGTCATCCCAACAAAGGAGCCAGACCCGGGGGTGCGTAGTCCTCTCCAGGTGACTCTAGCCTCCAGACCTTACAGTCATCCCAGCCATCAGCTAAGATTCCAGGCATTGTGAAGCTGAGACGAAGATTTCTTGCTGTGCCTTCTCTGAATTCCAGACCCACAAAGCCTGTGAGCAAGGTAAAATAGTGGTTGTTCTATGCAGATCAGTTCTCCAATGGTTTATTCAGCAGCAGTCAAACATTGAAGCACATACCATCATTACCACCACACAAAGAAAAATGCCACTAGCGTAATCCTCTGAAAATCATCCCAACTTCAGAAATGCCAAAAGTGAAAAACGTGCCTCTTCAATTTTTTTTTTTTGAGATGGAGTTTCGCTCTTGTTGCCCAGGCTGGAGTGCAATGGCGCGATCTCGGCTCACCGCAACCTCCGCCTCCTGAGTTCAGCCTCAGCCTCCTGAGTAGCTGGGATTACAGGCACGCGCCACCATGCCCAGCTAATTTTTTTGTTCTTTTAGTAGAGACGGGGTTTCACCATGTTGACCAGGATGGTCTCGATCTCTTGACCTTGTGATCCACCCTCCTCGGCCTCCCAAAGTACTGGGATTACAGGTGTGAGCCACCGCGCCCGGCCCACATCCAGCTAATTTTTGTATTTTTAGTAGAGACGGGGTTTCATCATGGCAAGGATGGTCTCAATCTCTTGACCTCGTGATCTGCCCGCCTCTGCCTCCCAAAGTGCTGGGATTACAGGCGTGAGCCACCGCGCCCAGCCCCAAATTTTTTTGTATTTTAGTAGAGACAGGGTTTCACCACGTTGGCCAGGATGGTCTTGATCTCCTGACCTCGTGATCTGCCTGCCTTGACCTTCCAAAGTGCTGGGATTACAGGCGTGAGCCACCGTGCCCGGTCTGACTCCAGAGCTTTTACCTGAGCACCTGGATATGTGGTGGTACCATTTCCAGAGATGAAGAACACTGGGGAATTGAATGGGTCAGTGCTGATACATGGATAGAAAAGACTGCCCAATTTATGTCCAGGACTGAAAATAGCTCCCATCTGGACCGTTTCTGGGCCTGGGTGCCCTCGGATCCATCCGGCCCTTCCCCTGCTCTATCCTGGATCCCAGTGGGCCTGAGCCTCAGTTATACTCCCTCAGTTCCTATGTCAGTTGGCTTTGGCTGGGTTTAGCCAATAGGAGGCTGGCAGTTGACTAGACGGTGAGAAGGGAGAAGCCAGGGTATTCTCTCCTCCTTCTGCCTTGGTAGCAACTCCAGTCTTCAGCAGTGGCTGCATCTCTTCCGTGGCTCCAGTTCCAGATCTGTTCCAGATCAGTTTTGGCTTCAGGTTCCAGCAGTTGATCTCAACCCCTGGATTCTGGTGCCATCACTTCCTCCCTTGACCCTCCAGCCCAGGAGTGGCAGCAGCTTCCTGCTCTAGCTAGCCTCTTGATTCCATCGCCTACCCAACAAAATCTCCCCACTAAATTTCTCTGTTCTAAATATGTAAAGTCAGGGTGGGTTCAGTGGCTCATGCCTGTAATCCCAGCAAGAAGGCTCACACCTGAAATCCCAGCATTTTAGGGGCCAAAGCAGGCAGATCACCTGAGGTAAGGGTTCGAGACCAACCTGACCAACATGGTGAAATCCTGTCTCTACTAAAAAAATACAAAAGTTAGCCAGGTGTGGTGGCGTACACCTGTAATCCCAGCTACTTGGGAGGCTGACGCAGGAGAATTACTTGAACTCGGGAGGGGAGGTGGAGGCTGCAGTGAGCTGAGATCACACTACTGCACTCCAGCCTGGGTGACAGAGCAGAACTCTGTCTAAAAAAAGAAAAAAAGTGAGGCCGGGAGCGGTGGCTCACTCCTGTAATCCCAGCACTTTGGGAGGCCGAGGCGGGTGGATCACAACATCAAGAGATCGAGACTATCCTGGTCAACATGGTGAAACCCCGTCTCAACTAAAAATACAAAAAATTAGCTGGGCATGGTGGCGTGTGCCTGTAGTCCCAGCTACTCAAGAGGCTGAGGCAGGAGAATTGCATGAACCCAGGAGGTGGAGGTTGCGGTGAGCCGAGATTGCGCCATTGCACTCCAGCCTGGGTAACAAGAGCGAAACTCAGTCTCAAAAAAAAAAAAAAAGTGTAATTTCTGTGTTCTGGGTTGCCCCGACCATGGGACTATACTGAGGCCTCCTATGAAATCCTGCAGGCTCAGGTGAGGAGCAAACACCTTGCACAACTCCACCTAGTGCAGACTCCCAGGCTCCAGAGTGTTTACCATCCCTTCTGCCTTGGGATTTGCTCATTCCTGACCTCTGTGCTCAGTCCCTCTGTTTGTCTATCTGTGGTTTTTACGAATCCTTGGCAGTCTCCTTCAAATCCTAGTTAAGAAACTCTAGCCTACTCTAAGCCTTTCGGCCATGACTCACCTGTCCCACCTCCTGCCTGATGCTTTTCAGTACCCACTTTGCTTAATGTGCCCTTGCTGAAATGCTGCTTGGCTGTTGCATTTCAGCTGTTGCTGTTCCTGTGTCTTACCTCTGTGCTTTGCAGACCATCTCCTCTACCGTGGCTCACAACCCCTTCTCTGACTCCTACTCAGCCTTCAAAACCTACTTTCAGTGTCACATCTTCTGGGAGGTAAGTTGTTTCTGGCAAGTTTCCTCCCCAGACTGAGATGCACACTCCCACATTCATGCCGCCATTACAGTTCTTGTGGACGCTGCAATAATTTTGTGTGTGTTGGTCTCTTGCATAAAACTGCCAGTTCCGGCTGGATGTGGTGGCTCACGCCTGTAATCCCAACACTTTGGGAGGCAGAGGCTGGTGGATCACGAGGTCAGGAGTTTGAGACAAACCTGGCCAATATGGTGAAATCTCATCTCTACTGAAAATAGAAAAATTAGCTGGGCATGGTGGTGCGTGCCTGTAGTCCCAGCTGCTCAGGAGGCTGAGACAGGAGAATTGCTTGAACCTGGGCGGCAGAGGTTGTAGTGAGCCAAGATCACACCACTGCACTCCAGCCTGGGCAACAGAACAAGGCTCCATCTCAAAAACAAAAACAAAAGCAAAAACAAAAAAACCTGCCAGTTTCTTGGAGGCAGGAGCTAAGTCACAAACCCTGGTCTGGGCACTAGGGGTTTTCAATACCTCTTTGTTGAATGCTAGCTGCTGGATACACGGATGACTGTCAGTTTTCAATTACTGCAAGCAAGTGCCTTAGGTCTTCTTAGTTGGGTTAAAGCCTCTTTGGGGTGATTCTTTTTTTTTTGAGGGATTTTATTTATTTATTTATGTTTATTGCATTTTAGATTTTGGGGTACATGTGCAGAACATGCAAGATAGTTGCATAGGTACACACGTGGCAGTGTGTTTTGCTGCCTTCCTCCCCTTCACCCACATTTGGCATTTCTCCCCATGCTATCCCTCCCCCGCTCCCCCCCACACTGTCCCTCCCCTATTCCCCCCAATGGATCCCAGTGTGTAGTGCTCCCTTCCCTGTGTCCATGTGTTCTCATTGTTCATCACCCGCCTATGAGTGAGAATATGTGGTATTTCATTTTCTGTTTTTGGGGTGATTCTTAATTCTTCTTCTTTTTTTAATTATTTTGAGACGGAGTCTTGCTCAGTTGCCCAGGCTGGAGTGCTGTGGCAAAATCTCAGCTCACTGCTATCTCCGCCTGCCAAGTTCAAGCGATTCTCCGGCCTCAGCCTCCTGAGTAGCTGGGATTATAAATGTCCATCACCATGCCCGGCCAATTTGTACTTTCAGTAGAGATGGGATTTTACTATGTTGGCCAGGCTGGTCACAGTCTGAGGCAGGAGAATCACTTGAACCTGGAAGGCAGAGGTTGCAGTGAGCTGAGATCGTACCACTGCACTCTAGCCTAGCAACAGAGTGGGACTCCATCTCGGGGAGGGAAAAAATGTCACAGATTGTTTATTTCCCTCTATCTTCTTTTTGTTCTTTCTTTTTTTTAAGGTTTCTTTTTTATTTGTTTGTTTATTTATTTAATAGAGATGAGGGTCTCACTATGCTGACCAGGTTGGTCTTGAATTCTTGGCCTCAAATGATCCTCATGCCTCAGCCTCCCAAAGTGCTAGGATTACCAGTATGAGCCACCATGCCTGGCTTTTTTTTTTTTTTTGAGACGGAGTTTTGCTCTTGTTACCCAGGCTGGAGTGCAATGGCGCGATCTCGGCTCACCACAACCTCCGCCTCCTGGGATCAGGCAATTCTCCTGCCTCAGCCTCCCGAGTAGCTGGGATTACAGGCACGCGCCACCATGCCCAGCTCATTTTTTGTATATTTAGTAGAGACGGGGTTTCACCATGTTGACCAGGATGGTCTCGATCTCTTCACTTCCTGATCCACCTGCCTCGGCCTCCCAAAGTGCTGGGATTACAGGCGTGAGCCACCGTGCCCGGCCTTTTTTTTTTTAAAGCTTTTATCTCTGTTAAAATTTATTTATTTTTACTTATTTTTATATTAGCTTACTTTGTATAATGAAATAATTTCAAATGTAGAGAAAAAATTGCAATAGTATCAAAGAACTCCACTATATCCTTAACCTGGAATCCCCAAATATTAACACTTGCCCAATTTGCAATCCCACTACTTCTCTCCCAGATATTTTGCATATATATTACTATGTCTATATATTATATTATATACATGTATTACATGTATACAGTATGTATGTTGGGATATGTACATATATATGTGTATTATACGTGGGTGGATATATATCTATACATACCTATACTATCTTTCTCGAACCACCTGGGAGTAAAGTTGTAGATATGATGCCCTTCTATTTCTTGAACTCATGACTTCAGGTAATCTGCCCACCTCAGCCTCCCAAAGTACTGGGATTACAGGTCTGAACCAGCACCCCTGCCAATGCCCTCTAAGTGGAATCATTTCCTTGTGCATTTCCTAAGACCATGGTCATTATCTCTTACAACAAAAGTACAGCTCTTGCTGGGCGAGGTGGCTCGCTCCTGTAATCCCTGCACTTTGGAAGGCCGAGGTGGGCGGATCACGAGGTCAGGAGATCAAGACTATCCTGGCTAACACAGTGAAACCCTGTCTCTATTAAAGATACAAAAAAAAAAAATGAGCCTTGCGTGGTGGCATGCGCCTGTAGTCCCAGCTACTTGGGAGGCTGAGGCAGGAGAATTGATTGAACCCAGGAGGTGGAGATTGCAATGAGCTGAGATTGTGCCAGGGCACTCCAGCCTGGGCGATAGTGAGAGACTGTCTCAAAAAAAAAAGAAAGTAAAGGAATAAAGAATGGTTGCTGAAGACGCTGAAACTCACATGACATTCTCCTGCTCACTAATTTCTTACATATAAATAAGTAAATCTTTATAATCATAGAAGTCTCCGTCTAAAAAGCACTGGGCTAGGCATGGCTCAAGCCTGCAATCCCAGCACTTTGAGAGGCTGAGGCAGGAGAATCACTTGAACCCGGGAGGTGGAGATTGTAGTGAGCCAAGACTGCGCCACTGTACTCCAGCCTGGAAGACAGAGCGAGACTCCGTCTCAAAAAAAAAAAAAGTACAGTTCTCAAAGTCAGGAAATTAAGTGCTGCTGTGGTGCCGTTATCTAATCCATAGACACGATTCCCGTTTCACCAGTTGTCCCAAATGTGTCCTTTCTAGGCAAATCTGTTCCTCCCTTCCCAGGACCCAATCCATGATCACATGCTACATTTAGTCGTCAAGTCTCTTCAGTTTCTTTTCATCTGTGGCAGTTCTCCAGCCTTCCTTTTTCTTTCAGGACCCTGACTTTAAAAAAAAAATTAATTATTTTTCTTTTTCTTTTTTTTTTTTAAGGGTAGTATGGCCATAGATAATTTTATTTTACTTTTAAGGTGGAGTCTCACTCTGTCTCCCAGGCTGGAGTGCAATGGTGCGATCTCAGTTCACTGCAACCTCCACCTCCTGGGTTCTAAGTGATTCTCCTGCCTCAGCATCCAGAGTAGCTGAGATTACAGGTGCGTGGGACCACACCCAGATAATTTTGTATTTTTAGTAGAGAGGGGTTTCACCATGTTGGCCAGGCTGGTCTTGAACTCCTGACCTCAGGCTCCCAAAGTGGTGGGATGACAGGAGTGAGCCACCTCGCCTGGCCAGGACCATGACATTTTTGAAGCAGCTAGGCCATTTTGTTTCCTCCCAGGCCTAAAAATGCCCCCCCTAAGATTTACCACGTTGTTACCAAACTCTCTTCTCTTCCAGACTTAGGGGAGGGACTCTTTGCAGGGCCTTGTAAAACCTTAAATAAACTACTCGAACAAATTCCACTTTGACCACTATCTTGTTAAAATTCCTTAAAAAAGTTAACTCATTGGGCCCAAAGTATGTTAACAAAAGCCAGGCTGTGCTTCTCCTAGTAGTCACTCTTCCTCAGAGGGTTTTATATGCTGTTTAATGATTTTTCACAAATAGTTTTTCTTGCCCTTAAAGTTGGATTAATTGAATTTTAATTCAGCAGGATCACTCTCTAAAAAAAGAAACACTGACTATGCAGGTCGAGTTGGGGCCACTAGACCTAATTACGGCCTTTTTCAAGCAGAAGGGATTCTGAGGGCTGAAAAATGCAGCCGTATGGTACCCTAAACTCACCTCTATTTTAGATCAAAAGTTTGAAAGCTCCTTTTCCTTCTCAGCAAAGGAAAACCTAATTGGCCTAAGAAAGGAAACCCACCACCTAAGCTTTCTCTTTTTTTTTCTTTCTTATTTCATTTAGGCTTTCTCTGGCATGAGCTCCTCACTGCAGTTTGAGTCTTGTACCTTTGACTCAGTGGACCGAGAGCGCTTCACTGTGCCCCAGGCCCCCCATTAGCTCCATTTTCTTCCATTTGTTCCTGACCCTTTCAGAACTTCACTCTCATTCAAAACAAAACACAGAAAAAAACTCAGCTATTACAAACCTGGTTAAAATTTCCAAAAGAAAAGTCTGGGCCTTTTCTCTTGAAGTTTGGCCTCAATTTCACCATGTTTACCTGTTTCTGTTGAATCTTTTTTTTTTTTTTTGAGATGGAGTTTTGCTTTTGTCATCCAAGCTGGAGTGCACGGGCATTAGCTCACTGCAACCTCCGCCTCCTGGGTTCAAGTGATTCCCCTGCCTCAGCCTCCTGAGTAGCTGGGATTACTGGTGCCCGCTACCACACCCAGCTAATTTTTGTATTTTTAGTAGAGACGAGGTTTCACCATGTTGGCTAGGTTGGTCTCAAACTCCTGACCTTAAGTGATCCACTTGCCTTGGTCTCCCAAAGTGCTGGGATTATAGGTGTGAGCCACCATGCCCAGCCTTGAATACTTTTGTTCTATAATTTTTTATTTATTTATTTTAAAGACGGGGTTTCACCATATTGGTCAGGCTGGTCTTGAACTCCTGACCTCAGGTGATCTGCCTGCCTCAGCCTCCCAAAGTGCTAGGATTACAGGCGTGAGCCACCGTGCCCGGCTTATAATTTTTTTTTTGAGATGGAGTCTCACTCTGTTGCCCAGGCTGGAGTGCAGTGGTACAATCTCAGCTCACTGCAACCTTCGCCTCCTGGGTTCAAGGATTCTCCTGGGTCAGCCTCCTGAGTAGCTAGGACTACAGGCGTGTGCCACCATACTCGGCTAATTTTATACTTTTGGTATAGACAGGGTTTCACCATATTGGTCAGGCTGGTCTCAAACTCCTGACCTTGTGATCCGCCCACCTTAGCCTCCCAAAGTGCTAGGATGACAGGTGTGAGCCACCGTGTCCCCTTGTTCTATGAATTTTACTGCATGAATCAGTGAAGGAGGGGCCACACCTTGTCATTTCCTCCAAGAATCCTGCTGTCTATTTTCATGATTAGTGTAGCCTGGATTGTAGTAAAAAATGATAGATGATAGATAGATAGATGAGACAGATAGATAAGAAAATCCATACTCAGGGTTCTATAGAGCATCGATCACACTCTAAGTTGAAGGGACAACTGTCATAGCAATACTGGGCTCCACAACAGCTGCCCCACTTCTGGGGCCTGTGAGGGGCTGACAGGCCAAATGAGGAGCTGCACATGACTTGAGGTTTTTGATCCATAAAACCACTCTTGAGATTTTCAAGGTTTTTCACATTTCTTAGGAAAAGCCAGAAGGAAGAAACAGCCTAATTTTTTCCCCATTCTGAGAAAGAAGACCTGGAAACTTCAGGGGATCCAGGGAAAATAGGCCAGGGAAGGGCCCCTCTTACCCACTCCTTACACCTGTGGCAGCTGCCATCCCTGGTGGACTGGATTTTCACAGGCAAAAAATGTGAAACCTCAGGAACCACTCTGACAACAGCAGAGGCTGTTTACCGTGTAGCCTTAGCTAAGGAAACTATTTTCCTTACCACTGCCCTGCACTCTCATTTTACAGGTATGGAGGCTGAGGGTCAGAGGCCAAGAAGCCTACAGATGCTCACACAGCCAGGGAGTAGCAGAGCTTGGGTTAGGACTGTCTAATCCCAATGCCCCAGCCTTTTCTGTGAACCGATCTTGCTTCCTTTCCAAGTCTGCAGAAGAGGTCTGGATACAGGATCTCTACATGGCATTGATGGTAGCTTCTGCATTTACTTAATGTATTTAACTTTCACTGATCTAGTGTAATACTTACTGGGTACTAGGGGCTGTTTCTTGAGCTATACAAATACAGTCTCATTTAAGCTTCATTAACTTCATTAACTATCTGTGAGGTCTCTATCATTAACATCCTGTTTTACAAATAAGGAAACTGGCTGGGCACATTGGCTCACGCCTGTAATCCTAGCACTTCGGGAGGCTGAGGCAGGCAGATTGCCTGTTCTGGGAGTTTGAGACCACCCTGGACAACATGATGAAAGCCCATTTCTGGCCAGGCGCGGTGGCTCACACCTGTAATCCCAGCACTTTGGGAGGCT
>CM052664.1:9532252-9543530 GCA_028533165.1 Leontopithecus rosalia
AACCCCGTCTCTACTAAAAATACAAAAAATTAGCTGGGCATGGTGGCACGTGCCTGTAATCCCAGCTACTCGGGAGGCTGAGGCAGGAGAATTGCCTGAACCCAGGAGGCGGAGGTTGCGGTGAGCCGAGATCGCGCCATTGCACTCCAGCCTGGGTAACAGGAGCGAAACTCCGTCTCAAAAAAAAAAAAAAAAAAAGCCCATTTCTACTAAAAATACAAAAATTAGCTGGGTGTGGTGATGCACACCTATAATTCCAGCTACTTGTGAGGCTGAAGCAGGAGAATCTCTTGAACCTGGAAGGCAGAGGTTGCAGTGAGCTGAGATTGAGCCATTGCACTCCAGCCTTGGCATCAAGAGTGAAACTCCATCTCAAAAAAATATATATATAAATAAATGCCTGGTACAGTGGCTCACACCTGTAATCCCAGCACTTTGGGAGGCTGAGGGGGGTGATCACCTGAGTTTGGGAGTTTGAGACCAGCCTAGCCAACATGGTGAAACCTGCCTCTATTAAAAAGACAAAAATTAGCTGGGCGTGGTAGGGCACACCTGTAATCCCAGTTACTCAGGAGGCACACATGTAATCCTAGTTACTCAGGAGGCACACCTGTAATCCCAGTTACTCAGGAGGCACACATGTAAGCCTAGTTACTCAGGAGGCACACCTGTAATCCCAGTTACTCAGGAGGCACACATGTAATCCTAGTTACTCAGGAGGCACACCTGTAATCCCAGTTACACAGGAGAATTGTTTGAACCTGGGAGGTGGAGGTTACAGTGAGCTGAGATTGCGTCATTGCACTCCAGCCTGGGCAACAGAGCGAGACTCTGACCTGAGGTGATCTGCCCGCCTCAGTCTCCGGGAGTGCTGAGATTACCGGTGTGAGCCACCGCGCACAGCTATCCACCTTTTCTACATATTTTTCAAAATTAAAGGTTGGAGGAAAGTAAGGTGAATATTCAGAAATGCAATTCATCGTGCTTTCTAGAGAACTGATAGTAAATAAATAGGGAATAATCTTTCCCTATCTCCAAAATAATACATGACACACACCATTCTGTATGTGGTATGGGGGCGGGATGTCACAACCGTGAAGGCCCTCCCATGGAAACGACAGCACCACTGAGGGATGAGAACTGAGACTTACCTGGCCTAACTCTAAGTGCAGACAGCTGGCTCCAGCACAAGAGACTTCCACAGTGTGACGGAACTCTTCCTTCCTTGTTGTATTGATCTGGAACACGGCCCCTATTGTCCAGGCACCCGAAGCAGCCTCCTATCCCTGTGTATCTGCCCACTTGAAATGACATCTCCATGGAGCCTGGTTTGAATTATTGGGTCTTTGTCGTTGCCCTCAGTTTGGCTTGGGGCTCTTGAGCCTAGGACTATGTGGTCATGTCCTCTTGACGTCTGCCCTGTCTATACGCTGGGCAAGCTATCCTGCCTACAGCAGGCACCTGGATGGGGTTTAAAAATCTGATTGAGGCCGGCAGGGCACGGTGGCTCCCACTTGTAATCCCAGCGTTTTGGGAGGACGGGGCAGGCATATCACCTGAGGTCAGGAGTTCGAGACCAGCCTAGCCAACAGGGTGAAACCCTGTCTCTACTAAAAATACAAAAATCAGGTGGGTGTTACCGCATGCGCCTGTAATCCCAGCTACTCAGGAGGCTGAGGCGGGAGAATCGCTTGAACCCAGGAGGTGGGGGTTACAGTGAGCCAAGATCAAGCCACTGCACTCCAGCCTGGGCGACAGAGCGAGACTCCATCTCAAAAAACAACAACGAAAAATAAGGGGAAAAAAATGTATCGGCTCTTTCCTTTCACCCACAAATAAAGTAGGGAAACAAATAAATACTGAGACATTAAAATTAACAAATAAATGAGAAAATATAATTAATGAAGTAAAATTAAAGTAAAATCAGGCCGGGCACAGTGGCTCACGCCTATAATCCGAGCACTTTGGGAGGCCGAGGTGGGTGGATCACGAGGTCAAGAGATCGAGACCATCCTGGTCAACAAGGTGAAACCCCGTCTCTACTAAAAATACAAAAATTAGCTGGGCGTGGTGGTGCGCGCCTGTAGTCCCAGCTACTCGGGAGGCTGAGGCAGGAGAATTGCTTGAACCCAGAAGGCGGAGGTTGCGGTGAGCCGAGATCGTGCCATTGCACTCCAGTCTGGGTAACAACAGCGAAACTCCATCTCAAAAAAAAATAAATTAATAAAGTAAAATCATAAACCAAATAAAATACTGAAGTGAAATAAATGAAATAAGACAAAATAAAAATGAAATAAAAAGTAAAAGAAATAAACCAAGATACATTAGGAAATAGGTCACATGAAATGGAGTTAAGGAAGCAGGCGCCGCGGTGGCAGGTGGAGACGTGCGGGTACCTGGCGGCCGGGCTTGGGCGTTTCCGCCGCGCTCCGGGCCCCGGATGTGGGCCCCAGGGGAGGCTCAGCTGAACGACCCCTGGGCTTGACAGCGTCCCCCGCCCTTCGGGGGCTCGCAGCGGCGACCGTGCCGTCGGTAGGTGGCGCTCTGGGTCCCGAGCCCCGCGCGGCGCCCGCGACTAAGTCTGTCCAGCGCCGCTGCGCCGGTCGCTCCGTCAGTCCGCGCATCTGCGCTCCCGACGCCTCTGCTGAGAGACGGACGCCGGTGGCCCGTCAACTCTCCGGGTTGTGTCTCCTTCCGTAAAATGTGCGTGAATTACCCTTCCCGCTTCGGCCCCGCCACCTGCGGTCGCTCGGATGCCACTGAAGACGAACCACGTAGTGGGTAGTTTGGGGCCCCTAGTGTCACGCCAAACACAGGGTACTCGCCGCAGGTCATCAGTGTGACGCTGGGGCGGGGCATGGCTCAGCCAACGCCGTGCCCTTCCTCGCCGGAGCCGAGGTGGTTCCAGATACAACTCGGTGTGTCCGTGTCCTAAGTGTGGAGTAAAAAATGTTCACCGGCCCAGCGCCTCAGGGGAAAGGCCGTCCATTCAGAAAGTAGCTATTCGTGGCTTTAGAAGGGATGAAATAAATGACAGCACAGGACGTTTGCGGGCGGCCTCAGCTCGAAGACAGAAGTCAGCGCTGGGGTGGGGGAGGGCCGCGGGTGAGGACTGGGACCCGGGACCGCTCACATGCAAATGCGGCGGGGACAATCCGGCCGGGCGCCTCTGCGCCTCCGGGAGGCCGAGGCGGGAACAAAGCTTTAGCATTTTCTACATGTGAAAGGCCCGCATTCCTGGGCGGGGAGGCCGCCGGGGCGCCGCCCCCCTCTCCCCATTCACACTCGGGACCACACAGAGCGCCTCTCGCGCCAAATGCTCCGAGGTTCGTTTCAGCTTTTCTTTTCACCGGAGCGATGCATACGAAATGTAGATATTTCCCTAAACGCCGGCTTTGACATTTAATGCGATCCTAAGTAGTCTGAAATGTGGACGGGATTAGGAGGAGGCTGGGGGCCCACAGGGACACTTGGCCAAATCCCCCTAAATCCTCCAGGACAATTGTTTGTCACCACACGGATTCCTATTGCCCCAAATGAGGGGGCTAATGAACTTCGCTGCCTCCTCCCGTGGCAGCCCCACTCCCACCCCGGAGCCTGCATTTCTGCCCAGTCCTTCCCAGGAAGAAAGGGAAAATGAATTTTTAAATTGCAAGCTTTCTGCATGGGTTTGGTTACTTTAGGCCGGGCCAAGTTGACTTGGAGGATTGACTTTGACCAGTAACTAACCGACCCGTCCCGGGCTACTGTTTAACTCTGACTCCATAAAGGCTCAGAGGTCAAGGATGCTGAGGCCCTGTGAACCTTGGGGTTATAATAGGCCTTCCCCACCTTGAAAGACGTAGGCCCTGGGTGTCGCTGCCAGGCCTAGAGAGGACACAGCACCAAAAATTCTGTTCAGCACTCTGTTGTTCACCTAGAGCAATCCACACACTGTATAATGCACGGCCTGTCTTCAAAGGTACTTACAATTAGCTGGGCATGGTGGCGCGTGCCTGTAATCCCAGCTACTCAGGAGGCTGAGGCAGGTGAATCGCCTGAACCCAGGAGGCAGAGGTAGCGGTGAGCCGAGATCGCGCCATTGCACTCCAGCCTGGGTAACAAGAGCGAAACTCCATCTCAAAAAAAAAAAACAAAAAAAACCCCACAAAGGTACTTACAATCCAGGAGGGGCAAGAAAACGGTCGACAAAGAACACATCATGAAAGCTATGTGCTTGCAGATTTGCCTAGTTACTATGGGGCTCAAAAAAAAAACCACTCCTGGGACCAGAGCATGCCCTCAGTAAGCCTGTGTGAAATGAAGAGTGGGGGCATAAGAGGAAACCCTTGGAGGAGGGCTATGGAGAGGCAGTGTGGGATGGCCAGGATGTTGACACATTAAAACCGGACTGTAGAAAATTGTAGGCAGCAGAGGAGACTGAAGCTAAGGTCTGAGGGTAGAAAATGGGCAGGCGTGGTGGCTCACGCTGTAATCCCAGCACTTTGGGAGGCCAAGGTTGGCGGATCACATGAGGTCAGGAGCTTGAGACCAGCCTGACCAAAATGGAGGAAACCCTGTTTCAGAAAAAAAGAAAAGAGAAAATGGGGACCCCTTTTAGAGGATGGCAGAGAATCCAGTTGGTGGAACAAACGGGCATAAGGGAGGGATTAATAGTAGCTAAACTGGGTATGGTGCCTCATGCCTGTAATTCCGACACTTTGGGAGGCCAAGGTGGGAGGATCACTTGAGGCCAGGAGTTTGAGACAGCCTGGGGAACTTAGTGAAACCTTGTCTCTACTGAAAAGATTAAAAAAAAAAAAAAGCTATGTGGGAAGGGCAGAAAGAGACCTTCAGGTATTCCCGAAGCCACCCCTAGGCAGGAGCCAAAGCAGTGCTGTGGGAAGTTACAGGTTGTGGTGAGGAAGAAAGAGTGGGAGAAGGAATCTGAGGCAAGGAGACCCAGGACCTCTTGTCATCACAAGATGAGATCCTGGGCAAGGAAGGAAAGAAGAGGGTGAGAACACAGGACGCCACTATGTGTTGAGCAACTACTATGAACCAGACACCAGGCATATCAACAGTGAAGGAGGGCTGGGTGAGGTGGCTTGCACTTGCAGTCCCAGCTACTAGGGAGACTGAGGTGGGAGGTTTGCTGGAGCCCAGGAGTTTGAGGCCAGTCTAGGCAACACAGTGAGACCCTGTTTCAAAAAACAAAAGTGAAGGCAGTGATAATTTACCTCAAGGAGTCCCCCTCCATTCCCCACTGTCCAGCCCCAGGACCTCTGTTATATAATGTCAGTGGTTCGGGGAAGTCTTTGCTTTGATATCACTTTTACACGATACAGTGAAAATTATGGTGCTCCTTTTCAAACATGTGGAGTTCAAGGCACCTTCAGCAATAGTACAATGCACATGCAGTAAGTAAAACATCATTCTAGTCCTATGAATTAGTACCCCTACTTTAGAGATGAAGAAACTCAGGCACAAAGAAGTAAAGTAACTTGTTTCATATCAAATTTGTTTCAGTGAGAGAACCAAGATGTGAAGCCAAACAGTCTGGCTAGAGGGTCCATGACGTCATCAGTCGCTTTTCTCCAGGTGGTTTCCAAGAATAGGAAGGAATGAGAGACTCAGAGATGAAGGAAGTACAGAGGGAGACCGGGCTGAGCAGGCCCTTGTGGTAACAAGAGGGGTAAGTGAACTCCCCTGTATGACGTGTTCACCAGCACACTTTGCATTCCTCAGCTCATTTTAATCCTAACACCAGGCTCTGGAGAAAGCATTTTACAAACTGTTCAAAAAACCTCAGAAGAGATGAAGTCATTTGCTCAGTCACTTAGATTGGGTAAGGGCAGGGCTCTCAGAAAACTAGTCAGAAAAGGGACTATGAGAGGTGGCACTCTGAGAGGAAAGAGGCGGCGGTGGGTGTATGGTAGCCACATGCAGGCAGATGGCAGCGCATCAGGTTAAGGTCATGCAAGGTTCCAGTCACGGGCATGGCTTCAACAGAGCTCTGTAGGGGGCCAAGTTATGGGGTAAGGGCCAGAGGGCACAAGGGAAGACTACTCTAGCTGTTCTGAGGGTTCATGCCATGCAGTTTTGGAGACACTTGCTGGGTCCGTGAAGAAATTAATGAGGTAGTAAAAGAAAACAACAACAACAACAACAACAAAAAAGAAATTAATGAGGTAGATTTTGTCCCCTATTGTAGAAGATGCAGCTGAATGAGTGGTAGAGCTTGAAGAGAGCTAATGGCTCTGAGAATTCAAAACCCCAGCAAAGGCCAGGCACAATGGCTCACACCTGTGATTCCAATACTTTGGGAGGCTGAAGCATGTGGATCTCTTCAGCTCAGGAATTTGAGACCAGCCTTGGCAACATAATGAAAACTCGCTTCTACAAAAAATACAAAACTTAACTGGACATGGTGGCTCCTGCCTGTAGTCCCAGCTACTTGGGAGGCTGAGGTGGGAGGATCACTTGAGCCCCAGAGGTCCAGGCTACACTGAGCCTTGATGGAGCCACTGCACCATTTGCCTGGATGACAAAGCAAGACCATATCTCAAAAAATAAAACCAGCCGGGCTCGGTGGCTCACGCCTGTAATCCCAGCACTTTGGGAGGCTGAGGCGGGTAGATCAGGAGGTCAGGAGCTCAAGACCAGCCTGGACAACATGGTGGAATCCTGTCTCTACTAAAAATACAAACATTAGCCAGGCGTCGTGGTGGGCACCTGTAATCTCAGCTACTCAGGAGGCTGAGGCAGGAGAATCGCTTGAACCTGGGAGGCAGAGATTGCAGTGAGCCAAGATGGCGCCACTGCACTCCTGCCTGGCGACAGACCGAGACTATGTCTCAAAAAAACAAACAAAACCAAAGAACACAAACCCCAGCAAATAAGTTACCGTCTTTTGAGGCTGATGCCTATAGTGCTCACACCTGTTAAATTCCAGAAAACCATATACCACAGAAGGAACTGTATGTACCAGGGAAGATACAAAGGGGGAAGAAACTGGTAACAGGCAGGAAAAACTTTAGAAAGTGACATTTAAAGCCTTTTTTTTTAAAGACAGTCTTGCTTTGATGCCCAGGCTGGAGTATAGTGGCACGATCCTGGCTCAGTGGAATCTCTATCTCCCAGGTTCAAACAATTCTCCTGCCTCAGCCTCCCGAGTAGCTGGGATTATAGGCACCCACCACCACACCCAGTTAATTTTTATGTATTAGTAGAGACAGGGGTTTGGTCATGTTGGCCAGGCTAGTCTCGAACTCCTGACCTTAAGTGATCCACCCACCTCAGCCTCCCAAAGTGCTGAGATTACAGGTGTAAAAAACCACACCCAGCCAAAAGCCATTTGTATAGATAGGATTGTTAATGGAAAGGGGTCCTGATCTAGACCCCAAGGGAATTCAGAAAGAATTCTGCGCAAGTCCTTAAAGTGAAAGCAAGTTTATTAAGAAAGTAAAGGAATTGGGAACCCCAGGTGAGCGGATCATGAGGTCAAGAGATTGAGACCATCCTGGCCAACATGGTGAAACTCTGTCTCTACTAAAAACACAAAAAAATCAGCTGGGTGTGGTGGCACACTCCTGTAGTAGGAGCTACTCGGGAGGCTGAGGCAGGAGAATTGCTTGAACCCAAGGAGGCGGAGATGCAGTGAGCCAAAATCATGCCACTGCACTACACAGCCTGGGCAACAGTGCAGGACTCTCAAAAAAAAAAAAAAGGGAATAAAGAATGGCCACTACTACATAGGCAGAGCAGCCCAGTGGCTGTTGGGTGCCCATTTTTATGGCTATTTCTTGATGATATGCTAAACGAAGGGTGTATTCTCCATGCTTCCTCTTTTTAGACCAATAGGGTAACTTCCCCATGCTGCCTTGGCATTTATAAACTGTCATGGCGCTGGTGGGAGTGTACCAGTGAGGACAACCAGAGGCTACTCTCATTGCCATCTTGGTTTTGTTGGGTCTTAGCCAGCTTCTTTACTGCAATCTGTTTTATCAGCAAGGTCTTTATGACCTATATCTTGTGCTGATCGGGGACTCTCAAGCTTAGGCAATCCTCCTGCCTCAGCCTCCCAAAGTGCAGAGATTACAGGCGTGAGCCACCACGTGGCAGATGTGTGTGTGTTTTTTTTAAGTACAATAGGCCTTTTCCTACTTCATACTACCAGGATGATTTAAGTTCCTGGCAGTTTATGACTTCTGTGGACTCATTCTCCAGAAAATGCCCAGACTAAGCAATTCTGCTCATTTGAGTGGGTCTCACAGTACTGTTGTCAGTCTGCAGTATGGGAATGCAGAGACTGCAGACTTGAACCAACAGCAGTGCAGATTAACAGTCCTACTTTTTTTTTTTTTGAGTCTGATCTTATTTATTTGTTACTCAAAAAATCTTATTTCTGACTGGATTCAGACTTAGAAGTAGAAGCTTGCAGAGATGAAAGTCTGCGTCTCTTCGCAATTTGTTCCTGGCGCTTCTCTTTAGCCTCCTTCATTCTCTTGGCCAAAAGTTTAGCATATTCTGCGGCCTCTTCCTTGTTTTTCTTAGTACGCTGCTTCTTCAGAGCAAAACGCCGCCGTTTGTGCTGCAGGACACGTGGAGTAACAAGACGCTGAATCTTGGGTGCTTTGGTCCTAGGTTTCTTACCTTCTTTGTTTAAGGGCTTTCTTACAACATACTGGCGGACGTCATCTTCTTTAGAGAGAGTTTGCAGATTCTACTTGCTCTTTTGGGCCCCAGGCGACGAGGCACGGTGGTATCAGTTAGTCCAGGAATATCTTTCTCTCCTTTTTTTACAATAACCAAGTTGAGAACGCTCAGGTTAGCATCCACAATGCAACCACGAACTGATTTTCTCTTTCTTTCTCCAGTTCTCCTTGGTCTGTAACAGGAATGCCCCTTACTCAGTAGCAGGCGGACACGGCCATGGGTCAAGACACCCTGCTTCATGGGGAAACCTTGTTTGTTGTTCCCACCACTGATTCGGACCACATAACCCTTCCATTCTTCACCCAGAGCGTCAGCGGCAACTTCTGTCGCCATACGCTTCTCATAAAAAGTACGAAGTTTGCGTTCATCGTCCACTTCAATGAGTTTCTGGCAGCCAGTGGCTGGGAAGGAGATGTTCAGCTTCATCTTGAAACAGCTATACGCCTTCAACAGTCCTACTTTCATTTCATCTAGAAGGGGCTTTAAGAGGCCTAAGGAAGTGAGGCTATGTCTGCTTTCTATGTCCACCTGGAAAGGTCTACTCTGTGTGTAAAACAACTGCAATGTGACAATCAGTGGAGCCCCTACGTACATCCATCCATGTTTAAAAAGAGATTTTCTTCTTTGAGTCTACTGGCAATACCTATCTAAATCACAAATACTCAGTTCCAGTATATATCATACCTGAGTTCTGTTTCTTGTCAGCAATAGAATAATTCAGGTAGGCCAGGCACGGTGGCTCACACCTGTAATCCCAGCACTTTGGGAGGCTGAGGTGGGCGGATTACCTGAAGTTGGGAGTTCGAGACCAGTCTGACCTACATGAAGAAACCCTGTCTCTACTAAAAATACAAAATTAGCCAGGCATGGTGGTGCATGCCTGTAACCCCAGCTACTCAGGAGGCTGAGGCAGGAGAACTGCTTGAACCCGGGAGGCAGAGGTTGTGGTAAACCGAGATTGTGCCATTGTAATCCAGCCTGGGCAACAAGAGCGAAACCCTATCTCTATTTAAAAAAAAAAACCTAAAAAAAAAAAGAGTAATTCAGCTAAAGTTTCAGATAAATTCGTGCTTATCTACACACTTACTTACCTCTTGCCTCTCTAGTTCTGAAACTGAGGTAACATGTAGATTCAGCTAGTGTGCCTCCAAACTAGGGAAGTGAAAAGTATGACCGTAAGGGATACTCCTAAATGGCAAGCTTCCATGAATCTACCAAACACCATCTTAACTAGGGGGACACACAATTTACTAGAGCGAATCTGCATTGTCTTTTGTTTGAGATAGGGTTTCACTCTGTCATTCAGACTGGAGCGCAGTGGTGTCATCATAGCTCACTACAGCCTTGAATTCCTAGGCTCAAGCAATCCTCCCACCTCAGCCTCTGGAATAGCTAGGACTACTGGCATGGGCCACCATGTCCAGCTTTTAAAAATGTTGGTGAGGCGTGGTGGCTCACGCCTGTAATCCCAGCACTTTGGGAGGCTGAGGCAGGTGGATCACAAGGTCAAGAGTTTGAGACCAACCTGGCCTGACCGACATGGTGAAACCTCATCTCTACTAGAAATACAAAAATAAGCTGGGCGTGGTGACACATGCCAAACACATCAACTTGCTCTCCCTCCTCTTCACCCTCAGGTCAGCTTCTAGATTGGCTATTTATCTATTGCTGCTGTTTTTCTTTGTCATTTTTAAACATTAACACAAAACCTCAGATGCTAAAATACTCTTAATAGTTCCAAGAAAAGACTGTAAAGCCTTCTGATAAAATCATGTTTTAATTGCCTGTGGCATATAATACATAATGGCTCAAGGTTAATAGTCTGGCTGAAATTAAAGAGAAACAGCTGATGATGACTTAGTAAATCCTTAATTTTAAGTAAGTTTTTGGCAAAAAGTCAGGGGTAAAACTGTCTCAAAATTAACAGCCTTCACCATCTTTTATTCATTCTGCTGTGATACAACTAAAATGGCTAGTAAATACTCCCCTGGGTCTCAGGTAAGTTTTCCAAAAGCAAAGTGTCACTTTCTCTGCACAGTGGTGAAAGCTGGCATTTGGATGGGCTGGATAGGGTGGACAGGCTGAAACACTGGCTTCTTTCTCACTTCAGAGTGTGTTTTCACTGCAGGGAGCAGCTGATTCCTTTTGATGATCTGTAAGGCCAGCTGAGTATTACCTATAAAAATACCTCCTGTTAAAAAACAGAGCACACAACGCAATACTACCACACACAAAGCAAGCCATGAGAATCCTGCTAGGGAGGTAAAAGATGATCTAGAAGAGCCGTCATCTGCAGCCTTGGCTGTACACTGGAATCCCATAAAGCCTCCATCTCATCCTCAGAAATTCCGATTTAAGTGATGTAGGGTATGGTCTGGGCAACGGAATTTTTAAAAGCTTCCCAGTGATTCTGGGAAGGTACAGACCAGTTAGAGAACTTGTAATAGGTGAGCTGTATAAAATAAACAATCAGCTGGGAGTGGTGGCTCACGCCTGTAACCCTAGCACTTTGGGAAGCCGAGGGGGCAGATCACCCAAGCTCAGGATTTTGAGGATAGCTGCTTGGGTAACATAGCTAACC
>CM052664.1:9544030-9558644 GCA_028533165.1 Leontopithecus rosalia
GCGCCATTGCACTCCAGCCTGGGTAACAAAAGTGAAACTCCGTCTCAAAAAAAAAAATAAAGAAAAGAATTTAGCAATGATTTAAAACAAACTTTTCTTTCTTTCTTCTTTTTTTTTTTGAGATGGAGTTTCGCTGTTGTTACCCAGACTGGAGTGCAATGGCACGATCTCGGCTCACCGCAACCTCTGCCTCCTGGGTTCAGGCAATTCTCCTGCCTCAGCCTCCCCAGTAGCTGGGACTACAGGCACGCGCCACCATGCCCAGCTGATTTTTTGTATTTTAAGTAGAGACGGGGTTTCACCTTGTTGACCAGGATGGTCTCGATCTCTTGACCTCGTGATCCACCTGCCTCGGCCTCTCAAAGTGCTGGGATTATAGGCGTGAGCCGCTGAGCCTGGCCTCTTCCTTTCCTATTTTTAAAATAGAGACAAGGTCTCACCAGGTTGCCCAGGCTGGTTTTGAACTCCTGGGTTCAGGTGACCCTCTTGCCTTAGCCTCCCAAAGTGCTGGGATTACAGGCATGAGCCACCGTGCCAGGCCTAAAACTGACTCTTGAATGAAACATTTTTATTCCCCTATGGATTGCAGAGTCACTCCAAAGGAAAACAAAAAAATAGTATTAGAACAAAAATTAACCATTCTAACAGTACCAGACTTTCAAAAGTGAGAATTTAGACCATGTGATCACTAACTCTCAGGTCTACTTAGCAAAAAACTGCTACAAAGTAAGTACAGACAGAAATGTGGAAAGCCTAACTAAAACTTTCTTCTCTTTACCACTATGCCCTTAAGTTTCCACACATCCTGAATTATGACAGGAAGGAAGTGGAAACAGTGACCAGTTCTGATCAAAGGTGTCCTCATTAACCTTGGTCCTGCTCATTTGAAGAGATCCCTAAGGAGACATCAGTGACATTCTCCGGGTTCAAGTGAGTAATGGCATCAGATATTCTGTCGAGAGAGATGAGGGCTTCTGCAGCATATAAATGGCCCAAAAACCTAAAATGAGAAAACAGATTCCAAACTGAAAAGTATAACATCACAAAAATACCCAATGTAAAATAATGCTGGGTATATTATGTTATTAAACATTGGATATATCTCATATTTTATGTCCTTAAATTGAAATCTAAACATATTTAGGTAAAATGGATCAATTGGCTGGGTGCAGTGGCTCATGCCTGTAATCCCAACACCTCAGGAGGCCTAGGTAGGTGGACTGCATGAGCCCAGGAGTTTGAGACCAGCCTGGGCAACATGGCAAAACCCTGTCTCTATGAAAAAAATACAAAAATTAGCTGGTTGTGGTGGCATACACCTGTAGTCCCAGCTACACAGGAGGCTGAGGTGGAAGGATCACTTAAGCCTGGGAGATAGAGGCTGCAGTGAGCCATAATCATGCCACTGCTCATATGTGTGATCCCAGCAATTTGGGAGGCAGAGGTTTGAGGACTGGGTGAGCTCAGGAGTTCAAGGCTGTAGTAAGCTATGACTGTGCTACTGCACTCCAGCCTGGATGATGGAATGAGGCTCTATCTCTAAAAAATAAATTAATAAATAATACTATAACAATTTTCCTATTAGCTAAGTAGAACAAAGTATACATATCAATTCAGAAAGTAGTTCATGATTGGCAAATTTATGCTGTTCTATTGAGAGAGATCCAAGAATAGATGCCCATGTGTATAGCATGAGAATCAGATTCCTCCAGTCTCTTGCTGCTGGAAGAGTCTAAAAGTACCAGAGTGCCAATCAGATTCGATTTGAAAGGCTTCTTGCTTTTCACACAATCTATTTTATGCCCACCAATGCCAGGTCAGATGCACATCCTCCTGGTTTACGAAACTGCTTCTTCAAGTCTCTACTTCAATCTGTTTTCCTTATGATCACCTCATTGATTTTTTCAAAATTCAAACAGCCTCAGACATATTTCATCCCTACTAAAAATCTTTCTCTTTTTTTTTTTTTGAGATAGAGTTTTATTCTTGTCCAGGTTGGAGTGCAGTGGCATGATCTTGGCTCACTGCAACCTCCGCCTCCCTGGGTTCAAGCAATTCTCCTGCCTCAGCCTCCTGAGTAGCTGGGATTACAGGCACCTACCACCGTGTCCAGCTAATTTTGTATTTTTAGCAGAGACGGGTTTCACCATGTTGGTCAGGCTGGTCTGGAACTCCCGACTTCAGGTGATCCACTCACCTCCACTTTCCAAAGTGCTGGGATTACAGGTGTGAGCCTCCGTGCCCAGCCAATATTTGTTTTTCAATAAATAAACAAACAGCCAGTAACTTCAAATATATTCTATATTGTCTTCGTGTTTCTGAGACAGGGTCTCACTCTGTCACCTAGGCTGGAGTGCAGTGGTGCAGTCATGACTGAAAGCAGCCTCTACCTCCTGGGTTCAAGCGATCCTCCTGCCTCAGCCTCCCAAACAGCTGGGACTACAGGTGCACAACACTATGCCTGGTTAATTTTTAAAATTTTATCTATCTATCTATGAATGAGATGGAGTCTCATGTTACCCAGGCTGGAGTGCGGTAGTGAGATCTCAGCTTACTGCAACCTCTGCCTCCCGGGTTCAAGAGATTCTCCTGCCTCAGCCTCCTGAGTAGCTGGGATTACAGGTGTGTGCCATCATGCCCAGCTCATTTTTGTATTTTGAGTAGAGACAGGGTTTCGCCATGATAGTCAGGCTGGTCTTAAACTCCCAACTTCAGGTGACCCACCCACCTCGGCCTCCCAAAGTCCCAGGATTATAGGCCTGAACCACCACAACTGGCCTAATTTTTTAAAAAAAATTTTTCGTGGAGAGAAGATTTCTCTATTTTGCCTGGTGGGATAAAATATTTTTAAAAATTCATTAATGCAGTATCCACAAGTCAACAATGATTACAAAACAAAAACACGTAGAAATTTAAAGCACTACTTAGTTTTCTGTGAATCTAATAAAAGATTTTTTTTTGGATCCTTCTGTAATTCATAAGTTGATGACTGGGTTTTTTTTTTTTTTTTTTTAAGATGGAGTCTTGCTCTTGTTGTCCAGGCTGGAGTGCAATGGCTCGATCTTAGCTCACTGCAACCTCCACTGCCTGGGTTCAAGCGATTCTCCTGTCTCAGCCTCCTGGGTAGCTGGGATTACAGGTGCCTGCCACCATGCCTGGCTAATTTTTTTGTATTTTTAGTAGAGACAGGGTTTCACCATATTGGCCAGGTTGCTCTCCAACTCCAGACCTCAAGTGATCTGCCCACCTCCACCTCCCAAAGTGTTGGGATTACAGGCATGAGCCACCGGGCCTGGCAATGACTGAGTTTTTACACTCACGTGAGAGATGTGTCTCTCCCAAACCATGGTATGATGTTGGCATATTACCTGTCTGATGTGGAAAAAAACCTTTTTTTTTTAGCCAAATGAAATTATCTCCACAGAGACACAAAGCTCAGAAATCCTTGCATAGGTATACAGAAAGCAAAAAACAGTGGAGCAAAAACTGCTGTAGTATTTAAGGGTAGCCAAATGCAGAAAAGACCCACTGACCCTCCATGGTAAGGCAGACAGGTAGTCTTTTTGTTTTTCTTTTAAAGTTTTTGTTGTATCCCTTGCAAGGCTCTGTCATTCAGGTAGTCTTGTTATTAAGAAACCAATGCTTAGGATGGAATGGTTAAGAAAATCTAAAAAAAAATTTCCTTAGGTAACTTGGAAAAAGAAAAAATAAATAAATAAAAGAATTTTCCAGACACAGCTAGAAATTAGCTAAGAAGTCATATAACCAAGGAATTGTTTCTTTGACTTTCAGAGATGAGTTAACAAAGGAGGCTAAAAACCCTCAAACAAATGTCAAGTGAAGAATCTTAAATTTGAGAATAATAATCATAATGTCAACTAAAAGATTAAAAAAGGAGCTAAAACTTGTGTTTCTATTATTTTATTTTATTTTATTGTTTTTGAGACAGAGTCTTGCTCTGTTTCTCAGGCTGGAGGCTGGAGTATAGTGGCATGATCATGGCTCACTGCAACCACCACATCCCTGGCTCAAGGGGTCCTCTGGCCTCAGTCTCCCTAGTAGCTGGGACTACAGCAGGTGTGTACCACCACACCTGGCAAATTTTTGTAATTTTAGTAGAGATGGGATTTTGCCACGCTGCGAAGGCTGGTCTCGAACTCCTGGACTCAAGTGATTGACCCTCCTTGGTGTCCCAAAGCGCTGGGGTTACAGGCATGAGCCACCAGGCCTGGCTGTGTTTCATTTTTAATTGAAACAAAAGAAAAGGCTGGGTGCAGTGGCTTACACCTGTAATCCCAGCACTTGGGAGAGGCTGGGGTGGGCAGATTGCTTGAGATCAGGAGTTCAAGACCAGCCTGGCCAACATGGTGAAACCCCATCTCTACTAAAAATACAAAAAATTAGGACATGCGCAGTGGTTCATACCTGTTAATTCCAGCACTTTTGGAGGCCAAGGTAGGTGGACCACTGGAGGTCAGGAGTTTGAGGCCAGTCTGACCGACATGATGAAACCCCATCTCTACTAAAAATACAAAAATTAGCCAGGTGTAATGTCGTGTGCCTGTAATCCCAGCTATGCAGGAGGCTGAGGCAGGAGAATCGCTTAAACCAGGAAGGCAGCGGTTGCAGTAAGCCGAGATTGCACCACTGCACTCCAGCCTGGGTGACAGAGTGAAACTCCACCTCAAAAAAGAAAAAAAATTAGGCGGGTGTGGGGGTGGGCACCTGTAATCCCAGCTACTTGGGAGGCTGAGGCAGAAGAATCACTTGAACCCAGATAGTAGAGGTTGCAGTGAGCTGAGATTGTGCCACTGTACTCAAGTGTGGGTGACAGAGTGAGACTCAGACACATAAACACACACACACACACACACACACACACACACACCAAGTCCAGTGTTCTCATAATGGCTGTATACACCACCAGCAGCTGCAATTCCCAACTTTGGTATTTTGAGTTGGGCAATGTTAAGGATGGACGAGATTTAGAGGCAACCCAAATGCCCTGAACTGAAACTTAGGGTTTTCCCCATCCCCCAGCCTGAATACTGGATAAGATTTTCTTGCAGAAAAGTAGGAGCTCTTTTATATTTGAATTATGACAAAGTCTCATATATATTTGAATGATTTCTTATTACTTTTTTTTGAAATGGAGTCTCACTCTGTCACCTAGTCTAGAGTGCAGTGGTACAATCTTGACTCACTGTAGCTTCTGCCTCCCAGGCTCAAGCAATTCTTGTGCCTTGGCATCCCACGTAGCTGGGATTACAGGTGTGTGCCCTCATGCCTGGCTAATTTTTGTATTTCGGTAGAGACAGGATTTCACCATGTTGGCAAAGCTGGTCTCCAACTCCTGACCTCAAATAATCTGCCTGCCTAGGCCTCCCACAGTGCTGAGATTACAGGTATGAGCCACCATGCCTGGGCTTAATTACTTTAAAAAACAAAACACTAGGTATGTTTGAGGATTACTAAAAAGCAAAAGAGTAAGTAGTTATATTTTGGCATTTATAAGTATATACTTATACAGTGAATGAAAGAACTATTCTGATGTTATGCAGAATACTCATGGCTTTTGATAAAATCTCTACGATCAGTATCATACAAAAATTCAAGCTGTATTTTATTTTTAAATTTAAATTTTTATTTATTTTTTTGAGATGGAGTTTCGCTTGCTGCCCAGGCTGGAGTGTAATGGCACCATCTTGGCTCACTGCAACCTTTGCCTCCTGGGTTCAAGCGATTCTCCTGCCTCAGCCTCCCTAGTAGCTAGGATTATAGGCACCTTCTACCACATTCAGCTAATTTTTTGTAATTTTAGTAGAGACAGGGTTTCGCTATGTTAGCCAGACTGGTCTCAAACTCCTGTTAGGTGATCCACCTGCCTCAGCCTCCAAAGTGCTGGGATTTTAGGTGTGAGCCACCCTGCCCAGTTCTATTTATTTATTTTTCTGAGACAGTCTTGCTGTGTTGCTCAGCGTGGAGCGCAGTGGCGCAACCTCAGCTAACTGCAACCTCCGCCTCCTGGGTGCAAACAATTCCCCTGCCTCAGCCTCCCGAGTAGCTAGGACTACAGGTGCGTGTCACTATGCCCGGCTAATTTTTGGCTTGTTTATTTGTTATTATAATTTTTAGGGTTGGGGTCATGCTCTGTCACCCAGGCTGGAGTGCACTGGTGTGATCAGGGTTCACTGCAGCCTCAAACTCCTAGCTCAAGTGATCCTCCTGGCTCAAGTGATCGTCCTGCCTCAGCCTCTCAAAGTGTTGGGATTATAGGCATGAGCTACTGTGCCCAGCCTTATTTGCCTATTTAAATTACATTCCTCAAAGTAGATATATCACATTGACGAAATTCCTTTTTTTGTAGGTCTTCTCCCTGAGGACTTGACTTATTTTGGGAAGTAAAGTGCTACAATCAGGCCTAGCAGTGGACACTAGTGTCTGAAGTTTTTGTCTCCTGACACTCAGTACAGCAAATGCCACTTCTAGTAGTCTTTGAGGTGCAACGAGTGAAAACATTTTCACTCATTGTTTTAACCCATTGCTGAGACATGGGTTAAAAGCAGTTCTTTTAAACTTTCCTATATAATTGCTTTCCTTACTTATAATCCACTGGAGGAGTAAAAAGAAGCAATATAAACCACGAACCAATGGGAAACCTCAAAACAAACCAGGGACACACAGGGCAAGTCATACTTACTTAAGAGATCCTGACAGCTTGGGCTGCTGAAGAAGTTTATCTGCATGATTCAAAGCCATTAGGTTATCACCCAAAGCCAGAGCCACGTAGGCACTGCAAGCAAGTATGGAGCACCTAGAACATAAAAGGGAAGAAGCTAAAAACCTCATTTTAAAAAACCACAATCTCCTGAAATACCACAGCGGGAAAAAGAAAAAAAAATCAACAATGGTTATAACTACTAAATAGGAAAAAATGCCCTTTAGCTGTGACAATCTGGACACCAGCAAAGAGGAAAGCCACAGCACTAATGGTAAGAATTAGATTGATGTATCAAATAATTACAAATCATGGTTTGGCTATTTATATCTTTAGCTTTCATCCAACTGACCCACATCCCCAACAAAATAACCAACGGGGCTGGGTGCGATGGTTCATGCCTGTAATCGTAGCACTTTGGGAGGCCATGGTGGGTGGATCACCTGAGGTCAGGCATTCGAGACCAGCCTGGCCAACATAGTGAAACCCCGTCTTTTTTTTTTTTTTTTTTAGATGGAGTTTCGCTGTTGTTACCCAGACTGGAGTGCAATGGCACGATCTCGGCTCACTGCAACCTCCGCCTCCTGGGTTCAAGCAATTTTCCTGCCTCAGCCTCCCGAGTAGCTGGGATTACAGGCACAAGTCACCATGCCCAGCTTTTTTTTTTTGTATTTTTAGTAGAGACGAGGTTTCACCTTGTTGACCAGGATGGTCTCGATCTCTTGATCTCCTGATCTACCCGCCTTGGCCTCCCAAAGTGCTGGGATTATAGGCGTGAGCCGCCGCGCCCGGCCTGAAACCCCGTCTTTAATAAAAATACAAAAAATTAGCCAGGCATGGTGGCTAATGTAATCCCATTACAGAGTAGCATCTGTAATCCCAGCTACTCGGGAAGCTGAGGCAGGAGAATCACTTGAAACTGGGAAGCAAAGGGTGCAGTGAGCCGAGATCGCGCCACTGTACTCCACCCTCCGTGACGGTGTGAGACTCAGTCTCCAAAACAAAACAAAAACTAAATAAAAATAAATTAAAAAAAACCCAAATGGATTACAATATATAGCCTGTATATACATATGTAATATACAGCCTTATGATAACTTACTTCCATAGAACTTTGCTTTTAATAACCTAGGAATAAAGCTATAGAATCAGATCTTATTCTTTCTACAGATATTTGTGATTTTCTTTTTTTTTTTTTTTTTGAGACGGAGTTTTACTCTTGTTGCCCAGGCTGGAGTGCAATGGCACGATCTCGGCTCACCGCAACCTCCGCCTCCTGGGTTCAGGCAATTCTCCTGTCTCAGCCTCCCAAGTAGCTGGGATTACAGGCACGCGCCACCTTGCCCAGCTAATTTTTTGTATCTTTAGTAGAGACGGGGTTTCACCATGTTGACCAGGATGGTCTCGATCTCATGACCTCGTGATCCACCCGCCTCGGCCTCCCAAAGTGCTGGGATTACAGGCTTGAGCCACCGCGCCCGGCCTGATATTTGTGATTTTCTAAGAAACAATGAACATACTAAAGCATTCATTTACTCTAAATGTTCTTTTCTCAACCCATTAAGTCTACACTTCTTGCTAAACAACAGTGTCAAGAGTAACTAAAAAATTTCATTCACACCGTTACTATTCTCCTAAATGAATACCGAAGGAAAGAAAAACAGATTAAACCAACATGTAAAGACAACATTTAAGTTACATTGATTTTGCTAAGTTGGATTGGAAATCTAAGTGTCTACAATATTTGGTTTTCTACTTAACAGACAGCTCATTTAAAACAAATCTAGTTAAAGACTTAACACTAATAGATCATTTGAATGTTAACTGTGCCACAAAGCAATCTTAAAATAAGCCCTTGGTCAAACAGAAATGACATCTGAATGGCTAACCATAAATGACCTGACTCAGATACAGGGTTTTGAGTTATGTTTACAAATTACAATATACATATGTATCATTAAGTGCATTCAGGTTGTAATTTTAGTCTAAGGAAAAATGTAACCAGTATATCACCACAGAGTTGTAATGTTCTGAAGTCCTCTGACTAGAAATGGCTCTTCCTATAAAAAGCACAGCTGGGCAAATTCAAAAATATTCTGTTTCCTCTTCACTTGCTCACTTTTGGTTCCTAGAATCTTAGAAAATTATCTGCTGAAGGAAAGGCAGCCCCTCAACTCTTAACACAGAAAAGTAGACTGGTCCTGGAGAAGCATAAGAAAATTGAGGTTTATGCCTTCTACTACCATGGGAGGGCTGAAAGACTCTCTACTGTGGTTCCTTGTTCACTTGATGTAGAAACTGAGATCCAAAGTAGTTAAACATAGTCTTTAGCTTAGTGTGTGATTAGTTAGCATTAACATTTGACACTGAAGACCCCCAATCTGCTGTTCTTTCCATCCAATCACATTGCTTATTAACTCACAAGATCACTTAGAAAAAACACAACAGAAAAGATTCTTGGACACTGTAATTTTTCTAAGTTCTAGGCATACACAATATAGGTATTCTAACTTGTCTTTCTAAACAGGTGGAAAAAGTTTAATCCAAACACAAGTTTGTATTTTGTCACTGAGTATATAATTTTAAAACTGACCCTTGTTACAGAAGATAGTAATTTGAGAGTAAGCAAGTAGTGCCACTTCTAAAGGAATTTTCCTGACATGCCTACTATCAATAACTCTGGCTCTTCAACAGCTGGCTTTACCAGCAAGGTTGTCCCATGGCTACAATCCCTGCAAGGAACCCTCCCCAAGAAGAAAGACTCAGGGACCAGAGGCAGGTTAGCTATCTCCCATCTGCAGAAGCGTGTTAGTAGTTAGGTCTGTGTGGCAAGACTGGCGACTCAATTTCTCCTTTTGACTTACTTGTACTTTTAATTTTAAAACAGCAATGACATTCATTCATTCATTCATTCATTCATTCAAGAAGTATAGTTCCTATGACATATCAGGTATGTACTGCTTATGAACAAAAAAAAGACTATTAAAAGTCTGGTCTCCAGAGGCTCAAGAAGACCATTACCATTACCTCTGGGCCTATGTGAATGACAGTCACAAAATTTAATATCCATTTTCTTTTGTGCCTCTTCCAAAGGTCAGTGTAAAGCATAAGCTCCTTAAAAGCAGAAGCGTACATCTGTGGTTTCCTACACAGACTAAACCAATATCTCACATATGCAGTAGGTGCTTAATAGGTATTTGTTAAAGAAACAGTTTTCAACATTTTAAATCTGCTTCTCCAGACCCCCACCTTTCCTGTTGGTAAGTCATTTTGCTGATGAAGCCGACTCTTTTCCGGCTTCCACAAACAGAGGACTTTTCCTGCATGATCTAGGTCCCAGAGTCTAGACAAGACCCACTTCAGGCAGGCTTGCTGGGAAATGCCTGCCCTGGCCTCTCCAGACAGTAGGTGGGCTATTACTGCTCCAGCCCACTGTCAAGCCCACTTTGGGTCCAGAAATCAGTCATGTAAGATTTGCAGCAGGATTCTGTTTCCCAGGAAGCCCAAACTATAATTACATATAATATAAAAATCTTCTTTCTTCAACTTCTAAATCACAACAGGGTAAAAGACTCCATAAGAAATAATCATTCAATTAAAAGTACTCAACTGTGAAAATAAAACTTAAAAAACTTAAAAATAAAACATTCTGATTAACAGCCATCAGGATTAAGCAAATTTCATTGCCCAGAATTCAAACCAACATTTATGCTCCCTTCTCTTGGTGCCTTCTAATCCATCCCAACTTACCTCTCATCACTCTCACATTCATCCTCCTTTTCCTCTTAGAAAACAACACCGCGCTCTGCGTAATTCCTGCAGACTGCTAACGCTAGAAGCACACATGGCTCTGTCTACTGAGCCCCCAGAGAATCACTTTACTTTTGATAGTTACTACTTAAAATATTGTCCCCACCCCCCACTTCCTTGAGTCACTGTCCAATCTGCTTGACCAATCACTGAGTGGATCTGACAGTTCATCAGACTGGAAGAACTATACCTCAAGGGAAGAGACACTAGCTTTTCCCCCCTGTGGAGGATCTGATAAAACCACACTCTCCCCTTCATATGCTGGAGGAGATAGCTCTAGGTCCCCAGAATGCCAACCCTTGGAAAAGAAGATAAAAAGGGAAGAAAGAAAAAAGGAAAGGAAAGGAAAAGAATGGGGTAAACATTTTCTTAAAGCACCAACTTACAACAAGCTATGTAAGACCGGGCATTAAAATTTGTCAACCCATATATCCTGTGAGTTCAAGAAATCTAAACCAAATATCTGAAATAGTTTAACCCTTATTAAGAGGCTAAAGTAAGGGTAAATCCAGTCAGTTACTATTTTTCAAAGGAAAATAAATTTTCAAAGCAGCCTCATAGCAAACATTATTTGAAAACTGGCTTAAAAAATCCAATAATGTAATTTCTCTCTCTTTTTTGATACAGCATTTTGCTCGTCACCCAGGCTGGAGTGCAATGGTGCGATCTCTGCTTACTGCAACATCCGCTTCCCAGGTGCAAGTGATTCTCCTGCTTCAGCCTCCTGAGTAGCTGGGACTACAGGCATGAGCCACCATACCCACCTAATTTTGTATTTTTAGTAGAGATGGGGTTTCACCAAGTTGGCCAGGCTGGTCTCTAACTGCTAACCTCAGGTCATCCTCCTGCCTCGGACTGCCAAAGTGCTGGGATTCCAGTGGTGAGCCATGGCACATGGCCAATAATGTAACTTCTTCCAACAAATGCATACAGGAAAGTATGTTATCTAAATATCTATATATTTTATGGTACCGGTCCTTGCAGAGCAGGGCTACCCCACAGGCAGTATGCCCAGAGTAGCCGAGAATTTAAAATTTCAAAAGAGCTGGGTGCGGTGGCTCATGCCTGTAATCCCAGCACTGTGGGAGGCGGAGGTGGGCAAATCACCTGAAGTGAGGAGTTCAAGACTAATCTAGCCAACATGGCGAAACCCTATCTCTACTAAAAATACAAAAATTAGTCAGGCATGGTGGCACATGCCTGTAGGAGAATCACTTGAACTCAGGAGGCAGAGGTTGCAGTGAGCAGAGATTGTGCCATTGCACTCCAACCTGGACAACAGAGCAAGACTCTGTCTCAAAACATAATAAATAAATAAAATTTCTAAAGAAACAAATATTCATGCCAATTTATCTAGAATAATCCAAAAAATGTTAAACTTGTCAACTTTTTTTTGAGACGGAGTCTTGCTTTTTAGCCCAGGCTGGAATGCAGTGGCACAATCTTGGCTCACTGCAACCTCCACCTCCCAAGTCCCAGTTCAAGCAGTTCTCCTGCCTCAGCCTCCCAAGTAGCTGGGATTATAGGCACAAGCCACCATGCCCAGCTACTTTTTATATTTTTAAGTAGAAACGGGATTTCACCATGTTGGCCAGGATGGTCTTGAATTCCTGACCTTGTGATCCACCCACCTCAGCCTCCCAAAGTGCTGGGATTACAGACATGAGCCACTGCACTGGGCAACTTTCAACTCTTTTTTTTTTTGAGACGGAGTTTCGCTCCTTACCCAGGCTGGAGTGCAATGGCGCAATCTCGGCTGACCGCAACCTCCGCCTCCTGGGTTCAAGCAATTGTCCCGCCTCAGCCTCCTGAGTAGCTGGGATTACAGGCACGCGCCACCATGCCCAGCTAATTTTTTTTTGTATTTTTAGTAGAGACAGGGTTTCACCTTGTTGACCAGGATGGTCTTGATTTCTTGACCTCGTGATCCACCTGCCTTGGCCTCCCAAAGTGCTGGGATTACAGGCGTTAGCCACTGCACCCGGCTGCAACTTTCAACTCTTAACAGAAGTTTAGATGTTCAATTAGTTTTTAACTTTGTCTTCTGTAAACATTTTCCTGTCTAATAGTAGTTCTGTGTAAAAACAATTTTTTTTTTCAGACGGATTCTTGCTCTGTCGCCCAGGCTGGAGTGCAGTGGCGCGATCTCAGCTTACCGCAGCCTCTGCCTCCCAGGTTCAAGTGAATTCTCCTGCCTCAGCCTCCTGAGTAGCTGGGATTACAAGTGTCCACAACCACACCCAGCTAATTTTTGCATTTTTAGTAGAGATGGGGTATCACCATGTTGGTCAGTCTGGACTCATGATCTACCTGCCTTGGCCTCCGTAAGTGCTGGGATTATAGGCGTGAGCCACTGTGCCCGGTTGCAAAAAGAATCTTGTTAAAATAGTCCAAATCCAACAAAAACAGAAGTCTGACCCAAAAAAGCTAAAAAAGAGTTTTATATTTAGCAAATCTAGCATCCCAAAGAGCCCAGTCTTATCCTGGGCAGCAAGTAAAAAATAAAGTCACAGAGACTTAGTATTTTACACATGGACAAGACTTTAAGATCACCCAATCCAATTGCTTTATTTGACAGAAAAGGAAGAGAAGGCCCACAGAGGTTAAATGATTTATCCACATCAGTGGCCCTGTGGGGTTTCCACAGAGTGGCAGACCACTGAATAATTATTTTAACCCTGGTTTGTGGACACTCTGATCACCAGTTCATCTAAATGAGATTCTTGGAGGCAGGTGTGAATCATGCCAAAGGGGACACAAATTGCTGATAGTGTAAAGGGAATGTTACATAGGCAGGCTCCTTCTATGGTAGAGTTCATTAGATTAACAAGTTCAGGAGGACAACATTCAGCCCTAAGACTGAAATGGGGCTGGATCTTTAGCAAAAAGCAATATAAGATTCAAAAGGTTATTAGCCATAATCCTGTTTTAGGTATGTCTTATGGGCTACAATGTCACCACTGGGCTAACAACAGAAGAAATATGATTCTTTAAGTACACTAAAACTGTCTATAATATTTATGTTATCAACCATTTGTCTGATTCATCTTCTTTTATAAACACTGGACCACAGGAGGTCCCTTTTAACTGAATGAGAAATAATTCACTGAGTGTCACATTAGAGTCTGAAAGAACTAATTAAGCTTTATAATTTATACTTGTGGAATAACTTAACTGGGCTTAATTAAATTTGCTCTAAGCATTTCCTTTTATCCCGTTTGTGGCCTCCCATTTTAGAAATGACCAATTAAATTAAAATTACATTTTCAGACCAGGTGCAGTAGCTCATGCTTATAATCTCAGCACTTTGGGAGGCTGATGTGGGAGAACTGCTTGAGTCCAGCAGTTAGAGACCAGCCTGGGCAATAGAGCGACACTTTGCCTCTACAAAAAACAATTTTTTTTTTTTTTTTGAGACGGAGTCTTGTTCTGTTGCCCAGGCTGGAGTATAGTGGCACAATCTCAGCTCACTGCAACATCTGCCTCCCAGGTTCAAGCAATTCTACTGTCTCAGCCTCGGGCTCCCACAGTGCTGGGATTACAGGCATGAGCCACTGTGCCCAGCCCTTTACTTTTTTGAGACAGTGTCTTGCTCTGTTGTCCAGGCTGGTGTGATCTCAGCTCACTGCAGACTCTAACTTCCGGGCTCAAGTGATCCTCCCACTTCAGTCTCCCAAGTAGCTAGGACTACAGGCATACATTTTATTGAGTTTTTGTAGAGACAAGGTCTCACTATGTTGGCCAGGTTGCTCTTGAACTCCTGTCCTCAAGGGATCCTCCCACTTCAGCCTCCCAAAGTGCTGGTATTATAGGTATGAGCCACCACATCCAGCTATTTCTTTCGTTTCTTTCTTTCTTTTTTTTTTAAATACTTCCAAAGGTTTTGGGGGAATAGGTATTTGGTTACAGGAGTAAGTTCTTTAGTGGTGATACATAAATTTTGGTGTACTAATCATTCATATTCCTCTACTATTAATAAGATCCCAGTATGCCAAAAAAATGAAATTAGTCTTATCTCTCCTCATCTATAAAAATTAACTCAAAATGATCAAAGACCTAAATGTAAGTGTTAAAATTTAAATTCTT
>CM052664.1:9558744-9616341 GCA_028533165.1 Leontopithecus rosalia
GCCTCGGCCTCCCAAAGTGCTGGGATTACAGGCTTGAGCCACCGCGCCCGGCTAAAATTTAAATTCTCCTTTTTGTTTTTTTGAGACAGAGTTTCGCTCTTGTTACCCAGGCTGGAGTGCAATGGCGCGATCTCTGCTCACCGCAACCTCCGCCTCCTGGGTTCAGGCAATTCTCCTGCCTCAGCCTCCTGAGTAGCTGGGATTACAGGTACACGCCACCATGCCCAGCTAATTTTGTGTATTTTTAGTAGAGATGGGGTTTCACCATGTTGACCAGAATGGTCTCGATCTGTTGACCTCATGATCCACCTGCCCTGGCCTCCCAAAGTGCTGGGATTACAGGCTTGAGCCACCATGCCATGCCCGGCCTTAAAATTTAAATTCTTAGGAAAATACATGGTAAATCCTCATAATCTTGGATTTAGTAAAGAAGTTTTAGATATGGCATGAAAGGCCGAGTGAGGTGTCTCACACCTGTAATCCCAGCCTGGCCAACATGGAGAAACCCTGTTTCTACTAAAAATACAAAATTAGCCAGGCCTGATGGTGCACGCTAATCCAGGAGGCAGAGGTTGCGGTGAGCCGAGAACATGCCATTGCACTCCAGCCTGGGCAACAAGAGCGAAACTCCATCTCAAACAAAACAAAACAAAACAAAACAAAACAAAACAAAACAAAGGTATGGCATGAAAGGCATAAGCAACAACAACAAAAATAAGAATTGAACTTCATTAAAATGAAAACTGTTTATGCTTCAAAGGACACCTTCAAAAAAGTGAAAAGACAATCTTGAAAATCAGAGCAAATAACTACAAGTCATATATCTGATACGTTATTTGTATCTAGCACATATATAAAAAAAACTCATAACTCAATAATAAAGACAAATAACTCAATTAAAAATTGGGCAAAGGATCTGAATAAACATCTTTCCAAAGAAAACATACAGATTGAATAATAAGCACAGAAAAAGATGCTGAACATTAATGGTCTTCGGTGAAATGCATATCAAAGCCACAATGAGATACCATTTGATACTCATTACAATGTATAAAAGGATGTGATACAATAAGTTTTGGTGAGAATGTGAAGAAACTGGAATCCTTTATGCTGCTGGTGGGATTATAGACTGGTGCAGCCAGTTTAGAAAACAGTCTGGCAATTCCTCAAACAATTAAACAGAGCTATCATGTGACCAGGCAAATCCACACCCAGGTAAACCAAAGAGAAATAAAAACAAATGTTCACACAAAAACTTGTAGATGAATGTTTACAGCAGCATTATTCACAACAGCAAAAAGACAAATAATCCACATGTTTCATCAATGGATGAATGGGTAAATAAAATGTATGTCTAGATAAAGGAATAAAAAGAAATAAAGTACTGATACATGCTACAACTTGCATGAACCCTGAAGACATGTGAAGTTAAAGAAGCCAGTTACAAAAGCCCACATATATATCATTGCATTTATATAAAAGTCCAAAACAGGGTAATGTGTAAAGACAGAAGGCAGATTACTTAGGATGAGAAATAAAATGGGGAAGGGGGTGGGGACAGCTAAGTGTACAGGGTTTCTTTTTGGGGTAAATAAAAATGTTCTAGGGCTGGGCACGGTGGCTCACGCCTGAAATCCCAGCACTTTGGGAGGCTGAGGCAGGTGGATCACAAGGTCAAGAGATTGAGACCAACCTGGCCAACATGGTGAAACCCCATCACAACCAAAAATATAAAAACTAGCTGGGTGTGTGGGCAGATGCCTGCAGTCCTAGCTTCTTGGGAGGCTGAGGCAGGAGAACTGCTTGAACCTGGGAGGCAGAGGTTGCAGTGAACTCAGATTGTGCCACTACACTCCAGCCTAGCAACATAGTGAGACTCTGTCTCAAAAAAAAAGTTCTGGGCCGGGCGCGGTGGCTCACGCCTGTAATCCCAGCACTTTGGGAGGCCGATGCGGGTGGATCACAAGGTCAAGAAATCGAGACCATCCTGGTCAACATGGTGAAAACCCCGTCTCTACAAAAAATACAAAAAATTAGCTGGGCATGGTGGCGTGTGCCTATAGTCCCAGCTACACAGGAGGCTGAGGCAGGGGAACTGCCTGAACCCAGGAGGTAGAGGTTGCAGTGAGCCGAGATCGTGCCATTGCACTCCAGCCTGGGTAACAAGAGTGAAAACTCCGTCTCAAAAAAAAAAAAGTTCTAAAATTGATTGCTGATGGTTGCATATATCTATGAAAATACTAACAGCCACAGATTACATACTTCTAATGGATTAACTGTATGCTATGTGAATTATGTTTCAATAAAGCTTTTTTTTTTTTTTTTAAGACAAGAGTCTCACTCCATTGCCCAGGCTGGAGTGCAGTGGTGCATTCTTGGCTCACTGCAACCTCCGCCTCCCAGGCTGAAGAAATTCTGCTGCCTCAGTCTCCCGAGTAGCTGGGACTACAGGTGTGTATCACCACACCCGACTAATTATTTATTTTTTTTGAGACAGAGTTTGACTCTTGTCCCCCAGGCTGGAGTGCAATGGTGCAATCTTAGCTCCCTGCAACCTCCGCCTCCTGGGTTCAAGCGATTCTCCTGCCTCAGCCTCCAAGTAGTTGGGATTACAGGCAGCCACCACCACACTCAGCTAATTTTTGTATTTTTAGTAGAGACAGGGTTTCCCCATATTGGACAGGCTGGTCTCAAACTCCTGACCTCAGGTGATCCACCTGACGGGGCCTCCCAAAGTGCTGGGATTACAGGCATGAGCCACCACGCTCGGTGCTAGAAAACTTTTGTATTTTTAATAGAGAGAGGGTTTCACCATGTTGGCCAGAGGCTGGTTTCAAACTCCTGATCTCAAGTGATCCACCTGCCTTGGCCTTCCAAAGTGCTGTGATTACAGCAGTTAGCCACTGCCTCTGGCCACAATAAAGCTATTTTTCCTTTATTTTTGAGACAGGGTCTCACTTTGTCACCTCGGCTGGAGTACAGTGGTGTGATCTCAGCTCACTGCAGCCTTAACCTCCAGGGCTCAAGTGATCATCCTGCCTCAGCCACCCAAGTATCTGAGACTACTGGTGTGCACGACCACATCAGGCTAGTTTTTTGTGTGTTTCATATAGAGAGATTTTAGCATGCTGCCCAGGCTGGTCTCAAATTTCTGAGCTCAAGTTATCCACTGCGTTGGTGTCCCAAACTGCTAGAATTACAGGGGTGAGCCACTGCACCCAGCCTCAATAAATTTTTTTTTTTTGAGACGGAGTTTCGCTGTTGTTACCCAGACTGGAGTGCAATGGCACAATCTCGGCTCACCGCAACCTCTGCCTTCTAGGTTCAAGCAATTCTCCTGCCTCAGCCTCCCAAGTAGCTAGGACTACAGGCGTACACCACCATGCCTAGCTAATTTTTAGAGATGGGGTTTTACATTGTTGACCAGGATGGTCTCGATCTCTTGACCTCGTGATCCACCTGCCTCAGCCTCCCAAAGTGCTGGGATTATAGGCGTGAGCCACCGCACCCAGCTATTTATTTATTTATTTATTTATTTATTTATTTATTTATTTATTTAGAGTCAGTTTCGCTCTTGTCTCTCTGGCTGGAGTGCAATGGCATGATCCCAGCTCACCGCAACCTCTGCCTCACGGGTTCAAGCAATTCTCCTGGTTCAGCCTCCTGAGCAGCTGGGATTACGTATATGCACCACCACCACGCCCAGCTCATTTTGTATTTTTAGGGTTTCTCTATGTTGGTCAGGCTGGTCTCAAACTCCTGACCTCAGGTGATCCACCTAACTTGGCCTCCCAAAGTGCTGGGATTATAGGCGTGTGTCCAGTCAATAAGGCTATTTTTAAAAAAATATGGTGACAGTAGACAGTCAATAAATGTTTTTTAAAAAAACAAAAACAAAAAAACAGGCGCGCAGTAGCTCACACCTGTAATCCCAGCACTTTGGGAGGCCAAGGCGGGCAGATCACTTGAAGTCAGGTGTACAAGACCAGCCTGGCCAAAATGGTGAAACTGCATCTCTACAAAAAATACAAAAATTAGCCGGGTGTGGTGGTAATCTCATACTTGGGAGGCTGAGGCAGGAGAGTTACTTTAACCCAGAAGGCAGAGATCGCAGTGAACCAATACTGCACTACTGCATTTCAGCCTGGGTGACAGTGAGACTCCATCTCCAAATAAATAAATACCAAAAAAAATCTCAGAAGAAAAATATATTCTTCTATTATAAGCAAACGTTGTTATTTAAAAAACCTATTATCTCCCAAATATATGCAGCTAACATTCACATCTAAATCAAAGCATACAGCCAAAATATCAATCCTGCCCAAGAAACTAAGTTCTAAGATTCCTTTGGGTATTAGGTGTTTTAACGGGAAAAAAAAATTTTTTTCTAAAGAGATAAATAATTCAGTTAAAATTTGTGGTACAAGAAAACTGTGACATAGTAACAACATTCACGTGTGTAAAAATCATGTTATAACATACAAACATTCAAACATACTTATCTTAAAATCTTAGAGCAGCACTGTTCTACAGAAATATAATTAGAGCCACAGCCAAGTGAAGTGGCTCACACATGTCATTCTAATGCTTTGGGAGGCCAAGGTGGGAAGATTGCTTGAGCCCAGGAGTTTCGCTTCAGCCCAGGAGTGCAAGACTAGCCTGGGAAACACAGCGAGATCTTGCCTCTACAAAAAATCAAAGTATTAGCTGGGAATGGTGGCACATGCGTGCAATCTTAGTTATGCAGGAGGCTGACGTGAGAGAACTGCTTGAGCCAGAAGTTTCTGGTGTAGTGAAAGTGTGTGGTGCAGTTCTTTAAAAAAAAAAACAACAAAAAAATGAAATATAATTGAAGTCATAAATGTAATTTTGATTTAATAGGTTTAAAACATAACATCAAAAGAAACATGTAAAATGACTTTATCTATCTATCTATCTATCTATCTATCTATCTATCTATCTATCTATCTATCTTTTCAGAGGCAGTTTCATTCTTGTTGCCCAGGCTGCAGTGTAATGGCGTGATCTGGGCTCACTGCAACCTCTACCTCCTGGGTTCAAGAGATTCTCCTGCCTCAGCCTTATAATAGCTGGGATTACAGGCATGCAACGCTACATCACCTAATTGTTTTTGTAGTTTTAGTAGAGACAGGGTTTTACCATGTTGGCCCAGCTGGTCTCAAACTCCTGACCTCAGGTGATCCACCTGCCTCGGCCTCCCAAAATGCTTGGATTATAGGTGTGACCTACCTCACCCAGCCTTACTTACTTATTTATGGAGTCTTGCTCTGTCATCAGGTTGGAATGCAGTTGTGCGATCTTGGCTCACTGCAACCTCCACCTGCTGGGTTCAAGCGATTCTTGTGCCTCAGCCTCCTGAGTAGCTGGGATTATAGGTGTGTACCACCACACCCAGCTAATGTTTGTATTTTTAGTAAAGACAGGGTTTCACTATGTTGGCCAGGCTGGTCATGAACTCCTGACCTCAGGTGATCCACCTGCCTTGGCCTCCCAAAGTGCTGGGATTACGTACATGCCACTACGACCAGCCTGCTTCATCTACATTTACAGCTGCTCCCATGGCTTGCATCACTGCCTGAGCTCCTCCTCCTGTCAGATCAGCAGCGGCATTAGATTCTCATAGGAGTGCAAATCTTATCATGAACTGTGCCTGCAAGGGATTTAGGGTGCACGCTCCATATGAGAATCTAATGCCTGATGATCTGTCACTGTCTCCCATCACCCCCAGATGGGACCATCTAGTTGTAGGAAAACAAGCTCAGGACTCCCACTGATTCTACATTATGGTGAGTTGTATAATTATTTCATTATATATTACAGTGTAATAACAATAGAAACAAAGTGCCCAATAAATGTAATGTGCTTGAATTATCCTGAAACCACCTTCCCCACAACCCTGTCTGTGGAAAAACTGTCTACCATGATCCTGGTCCCTGGTGCCAAAAAGGCTGGGGTCTGCTGCTTAAATTGATGTGTTTACATTTCTTTCCCCCAACCAATGTTCTGATTTCCAGCAACATCAATTAGTCTATTAAGAAAGTTTTGTCATATAAATGGTATAAATGGAATCACACAGTACATACCTTATGTGAAGTAAAAAGAAGAAACAAAAATTTTTTGAGATTCATCCATGTTAACTTGTGTATTGGTTTTGGTATTTCTTTTTTTTCTTTTTTCTTTTTTTTTGAGACAGAGTCTTGCTCTTGTTGCTCAGGCTGGAGAGCAATGGCAGAATCTTGGCTCACTGCAACCTCCGCCTCTGGGTCCAAGTGATTCTCCTGCCAAGGCCTCCCAAGTAGCAGAGATTACAGGTGCCTGCAACCATGCCCGGCTAATTTTTGTATTTTTAGGAGAGAAGGGTATTGTCATGTTGGCCAGGCTGGTCTCAAACTCCTGACCTTGTGATCCAACCACCTCGGCCTCCCAAAGTGCTAGGATTACAGGCGTGAGCCACTGTGCCTGGCTTGGTTTTGGTTTTTTTGAAAGAGGGTCTCATTTTGTCACCCAGGTTGGAGTGCATTGGTGCAATCTCAGCTCACTGCAGCCTCAAACCTAAGGACTCAGGTGATCCTCCCACCTCAGCCTTCTGATCAGCTGCAACTATGGGAGTGCACCACCATGCCCGGCCAATTTTTTATATAGATGGGGCTTTGCCATGTTGCCCATGCTTGTCTCAAACTCCTGGACTCAAGCAATCTGCCTGCCTGGGCCTCCCAAAGTGTTGGGATTACAGGCATGAGCCACTGTTCTTCCCTACAGCTGGGTAGAATTCCAAAATACAAGTGTAATACAACTTAGTTATCCATTCTGTTACTGATGAGTACCTGGGCTATGTCTAGGCTTTGTCTACCAGGAGCAAAGCTGCTAAAATTCTTTTGTGGACAAGTTTGTTTCACTTTGGTAAATATCTAGGAACTGAATCACCTTAAAATGTCAAAGTCACAGCAATTATTTCAGGGCACAGAATATAAGTGTGAGTGTGTATTTCTTTAACTGAATAAGACTTATGGTTTCATACAGCGTTGGGTGCTTCAGAAACTAATGCAAAATTCTAAAAGTGTCATTATATATACAGTTGGTGCTTGGAATCCAGAGGTTCCAAATCTGTAGATTCAACCAACTATAAATAGAAAATATTCTACCCTCTAATTGGGACTCCGAGCTGGGGCTATTTCTGGCGCTGGTGTGGCTCCAAGAAGGCCATCCCAGCCAACACTCTTCCACCTACTCCTTAGAGAAGGGAAGATGAGCGAATCGAGCTCGAAGTCCAGCCAGCCCTTGGCCTCCAAGCAGGAAAAGGATGGCACTGAGAAGCAGGACCGGGGCAGGCCGTGAAAGCAGCCTCTGGTGAGTCCCAGGACAGCGCTGGTAGGGAGTCAGAAGGAGCCCAGCGAAGTGCCAACACCTAAGACCAAAGGGAGGCAAACACAAGGGTGCTGCCAAGACCCAGACAACCACCACAACTCTAGGAAGGAAACCAACGGGCAGACCCAAAAAACCGGAGGAGGAGGAAGAGGAGGGCATCTCTCAGGAGTCGTCAGAGGAGGAGCTCCTCACTGGAGGAGCAGCTTCCTTCTGGGACTGGACAGCTTTGCTCTGCTCCCACTGCCCCCACCCCTTCCCCAGGCCCACCATCACCACTGCCTCTGGCCACCACTGCCATCTTCCACCTGCGCCCTCACCACCACACTACACAGCACACCAGCCACTGCAAGGCCCCCATGGGCTGAGTGGGGAGCAGTTTTCCCCTGGCCTCAGTTCCCAGCTCCCCGACCCACCGATGCATACACACACACCCTCCTGGACAATGCTAACATCCCACTTAGCCGCACCCTGCACCTGCTGCGTCCCCACTCCCTTGGTGATGGGGACATTGCTCTCTGGGCTTTTGGTTTGGGGGCGCCCTCTCTGCTCCTCTACTGTTCCCTCTGGCTTCCCATAGCGGGGCCTGGAAGGGTTCCCCTGGCCTTAAAAGGGACCCAAGCCCCATCTCATCCTGGCATTCCCTACTCCACTTCCCTGGCAGTAGCAGGTGTGGCCAATGGAGGGGGGTGCTGGCCCCCAGAATTCTCCCAGCCAAACTGTCTTTGTCAGCACATAGGGCTCACACCTTTCATCTTTCCCCACCTTCCCTAGTCCCTTCACTAGGTTGGACAGCCCCCTTTAGCTACAGAAGGCAGGAGGGGTATGAGTCTCCTACACCCTTTTCACTGTGGTCCCAGCCCCCTGGCCCTCTGCCTGGGATCTGAGTATATATTGTGATGGAGATGCAGTCACTTATTGTCCAGGTGAGGCCCATAAGCCCTGTGGCTACCACCTGAGATGGGCTGGAGCTACTCCCCTCACCTTACTTTGCTTCTGTCACTCGGCCATTTCCCCCTCCTCAGATGGGGCACCAATAACAAGGAGCTCACCCTGCCCACTCCCAACCCTCCTGCTCCTCCCTGCCCCCCAAGGTTCTGGTTCCCTTTTTCCTCTGTTCACAAACTACCTCTGGACAGTTGTGTTGTTTCCAAGGTTCCATTCTTTGAATCCATCATTGCTGCTGCTATCAGCGCCAGATATTCATCCTCATTGCCTCCTGTTCTGCCCATGATACCCTACCCCAAGACACTCTTCATGGGGAAGAGGGGCTGGGCATGGCAGGCTGGGTGACCGACTGCCCCAGTCCCAGGGAAGGTGGGGCCCTGCCCGTTGGATGCTGCAGCAGAGTGAGCAAGGGGGCCCGAATCGACCATAAAGGGTATAGGGGCCACCTCCTCCCCCTGTTCTGTTGGGGAGGGGTAGCCATGATTTGTCCCAGCCTGGGGCTCCCCTTCTGGTTTCCTATTTGCAGTTAGTTGAATAAAAAATATCCTTTTCTGGAAAAAAAAAGTGTAAAATATAAAAATAATAAAAAAGCACACAATAATTTTTTAAAAAGCTAAAAACCAATACAGTATGACAACTATTTATTTGGTATATATAGGGCACTAGGTATTATAAGAATTTTAAAGATGATTTAAAGTTTATGAGAGAAGGCTGAGCGCAGTGGCTCGCAACTGTAATCTCAGCACTTTGGGAGGCCAAGATAGGCAGATCACTTGAGGCCATGAGTTCAATATCAGCCTGGCCAACACGGCGAAACCCTGTCTCTATTAGTACAAAAATTAGCTGGGTATGGTGGTGCATGCCTATAATCCCAGTTACTTGGGAGTCTGAAGCAGGAGAATTGCTGAGGGAGAAGCTGCAGTGAGCCAAGATCACACCATTGCAGTCCAGCCTGAGCAACAAGAGCAAAACTCCATCCCAAAAAACAAATAAATAAAATAAAAATACATTGTATAAGTTCAGGTATGGTGGCTCACATCTGTAATCCCAGCACTTTGGGAGGCCGAGGTGTGTGGATCACAAGGTCAGGAATTCGAGACCAGCCTGGCCAAGATGGTGAAACCCCATCTCAACTAAAAAATAAAAAAATGGGCCAGGTATGGGGTGGCACTGTAGTCCCAGCTACTCAGAAGGCTGAGGCAAGAGAATCGCTTGAGCTCAGGAGGTGGAGGTTGCAGTGAGCTGAGACTGAGCCCCCTGCACTTTAGCCTGGTCAAAAGAGCAAGACCCCATCTCAAAAAAAAAAAAAAGTATGAGAGGATATGAACAGGTTATCTGGAAATACTACAACATTTTACATAACAGACTTGGGCATCTGATGATTTTGGTATCTGTTGGGGGTCCTGAAACCAATCCCTCAAGGATACCAAAGGATGATTATGTAACTTTCTTGATCCATTATATTGTATCTCTAAGTTCATCTAAACCTGACAAACTGTTTAGTTGATTTCTGAGACATTTTCCTAACTTGGGGCCACATTGTTTTTATTTTACTTGTGAGAATATTTTTCTGAAAACTATGTTGATTTAATATAGAATCTCACAACTTCTTCAATTATTATCTGCCTTCTAAAAACATATACAGTAACTTGGTTAGAATAAAATTTTTTTGGACTTACCTTAATTTATGTAGAAATGGAAAAAAAAAGAAAATTCTCAAGGGGCTGTGAACCCATATCATAAAATGTGACCATTAGAAAAATCATGATAATTTACTGCATATTAGTTATGCTGGAAACAGAAAACGGGACTGTGCATTGGTATCTTGGGTATGATTGAGCTCTAGGGGTCAAGTTTAATAGTCCATAAAAGCTAAACTATACAGTAGTCGGATTTTCAATAACCTGAAAGAGGTCAGGTCAGAAATAGACGAATCTATGAGAACTCCACAATCTTAAAACATAGTGCTCAGGCTCCTTACATTGAAGACGGCTGGCTCCTGATCACAGATTTGCCCTTTAACGTACCCACCTGCACTGTGAGCTTTATGGCTTTGAAAATTAAGACACAATTCTTTTACAACTCCTCCCCTTCACCATTTGTCTCCACATTACCATTGCTACTGTCTGGCATAGCAGTCCTGCTTATAAATCCACCCTAAAGCTCCTTCCAGCTTGTACTCTTTCCTTTCTCCCTCCCAGCTGCTCCATAAGAAAAAAATATAGATATACGAGAGAATCCACCTTTGCCTCACTTTATGATGACGGAATTCCCTATGGAAGCCTTTTGCACCCTTTCACAAAAAAACGGAAGTAATATTATTTTCTCTGAAGATGATCAATACCTCCTACTATGACATAAGGAAAGCAAACAGTTGTACCATGAAAGGTACAAAACTCAGGCCAGGTGCGGTGGTTCATGCCTGTAATCCCAGCACTTTGGGAGGCAGAGATGGGCAGATCATGAGGTCAGAAGTTCGAGACTAGCTTGACCAACATGGTAAAACCCAGTTTCTACTAAAAATACAAAAATTTGTTGGGCATGGTGGCATGCACCCAGCTACTCAGGAGGCCGATCCAGGAGAATCGCTGGAGGCGGAGGTTGCAGTGAGCCAAGATCACACCACTTGCACTCCAGCCTGGCAACAGAGCGAGACTGTCTCGAAAGAAAAAAAAAAGTACCTACAACACACACATATCAAAACAAATATGTGATGAAAAAATAAATTTTTTTAAAAAAGAAAATACCAAATATTGGTGAGTATGTAAAGAAACTGATTACTCATACATTGCTGGTGGAAATGTAAAATGGTATAGTCACTGTAAAAAAGAGTTTGGCAGTTTCTTAAAATATTAAACATGTAACACATGTAACTCCCCTGCTATCAGCACTGTTGGACATTCATCCCTGAGAGACAAAGATTTATGTATGCATAAATACCTGTGACTATTTCTAGCAGCTTTATTTGTAAATAAAACTGAAATCAAGCCAGATGTCTTACAATAGATGAATGGTTAAACTGAGGTACATTCACACCATGGAATAATACCAATAAAAAGGAACAACTATTGATTTATTCAGCAAACTTAAATGAATTTTCCAAGAATTATACTGAATAAAAAGTCAATTCCAAAAGGTTACATACTGTATGATTCCATTTATATAACATTTTTGAAAGACAAAATTATAGAAATGGAGAACAGATTAGTAGCAACCAAGGGTTAATTAAGTGGAAGTGGTATGGCTCTAAGCGGGCAACATGAGGGATCTTTTGTAGTAATGACAACGTTCTGGGTTGGCCACAGTGGCTCACACCTATAATCCCAGTGCTTTGGGAGGCCAAAGTAACAGGATTGCTTGAGGCCAGGAGTTTGAGACCAGCCTGGGCAACACAGCAAGACCCCACCTCTATAAAAAAATTTTAAGAAATTGAATGCAATGAAGATATTGTAAAACAAACAACAAAAAAAGTTCTGTATTTTGACTGTATCAATGTCAGTATCTTGACTGTGATATTGTATTAAAGTTCTGTAAGACGTTACCTATGGGGAGACCGGGTAAAGGGTAGATTAGGTCTCTATATTATTTTTCATTTTTAGAGAGACAGCCTTGATGTCATCCTTGCTGGAGTTTGGTGGCATAACCACGGCTCACTGCAGCCACAACCTCCAGGGCTTAAAGTGATCCTCCCACGTCAGCCTCCCAGTTACCCGGGAGGCTGAGGCAGAATTGCTTTAACCTGGGAGGCAGAAGTTGCAGTGAGCTGAGATCTCGCCATTGCACTCCAGCCTGGGCAAAAAGAGCAAAACTCCATCTCAAAAAAAAAAAGAAAAAAAAAAAAAAACCCAGAGGTATAACTGTAGATTCCAGACATGAAAAAGGTAAAAATATTTATGAACAATGTTATATCAAAAAATATGACAACATATAAAAAGAAAAATTCCTTGAAAAATAAAACTTACCCAAACTGACAGAAGATGAAATGCAAGATCTGAAAAGTGTTCGTTGACAAGTTGAATTCATTATCTAAAACTTTCCTTCAAAGAAAACCCTAGGCTAGATAGTTTGATTGGTGAATTCTATCAAATACTTAAGGAAGAAGTAATACTTGTGCTTTTATTAGGTTCAGGGGTACATGGGCAGGTTTGTTATACGGTAAACTTGTGTCATGGAGGTTTGTTGTACAGATTATTTCATCACCCAGGTACTAAGCCTAGTACCCAGTGGGTATTTTTCTGATCCTCTCCTTCCTCCCACCCTCCACCCTTCAGGAGGCCCCAGTGCCTGTTGCTTCCCTTTGTGTCCATGAGTAATACCTATCTTACACAGATTCTTGCAGAAAAGAGAGGAAGCAACACTTCTGAACTCATTTATATGGTCAGGATAATCCTGAAACCAAATCTGACAAAATCATTTCAAGGAAAGAAAAGTATGGACCAATTTTCCTCATGAATATAGAAGCGCCTATTCCCAACAAAATATTGACAAATCAAGTCTACAAATTTATACAAAAGAAAATACATTCTGACCAAGTAGGGCTTATCACAAGATTGAAAGACTGGTTTAACATCTGACCAGTGTAACTCATCATATTAACAAGATAAAAAAGAATGTGTTCAATAGATGCAATGTTAATTTTGTTTAGATACTCACTTTAAATTTTCTAATTCCTGTTTTCTCAATGGAGAAGAAGGTGGAGCTGGAATGAATTTATCTCCATCATGGCTTTTACTGCTAAAATAGAGGTAAGAGTCTTAATTATGAAAAGCCACAAATAAATAATTGAATATAAAATTTTGTTTCCCTGTCCTTACTCCCATGTAACTTTTTACAACAAAAGTGTAAAAGAATTAAACAGGGCCAGGTGCAGCGGCTCAAGCCTGTAATCCCAGCACTTTTGGAGGCCAAGGGGGGCGGATCACCTGAGGTTAGGAGTTCCAGATCAGCCTGACCAACATGTAGAAACCCCGTCTTGGCCGGGCGCGGTGGCTCAAGCCTGTAATCCCAGCACTTTGGGAGGCCGAGGTGGGTGAATCACGAGGTCAAGAGATCGAGACCATCCTGGTCAACAAGATGAAACCCCATCTCTACTCAAAATACAAAAAAATGAGCTGGGCATGGTGGCACGCACCTGTAATCCCAGCTACTCGGGAGACTGAGGCAGGAGAATTGCCTGAACCCAGGAGGCGGAGGTTGTGGTGAGCGGAGATCGCGTCATTGCACTCCAGCCTGGGTAACAAGAACGAAACTCCGTCTCAAAACAAAACAAAACAAAAAAACCCATCTCAACTAAAAATACAAAATTAGCTGGGCGTGGTGGCACATGCCTGTAATCCCAGCTACTTGGGAGGCCAAGACGGGAGGTGGAGGTTGCTGTAAGCCAAGATCGTGCCATCACACTCCAATGACTCCAATGTGGGCAACAAGAATGAAACTCCAACTCAAAAAAAAAAAAGTTGAACAATAAAAATGCTCAGTAATTTGGTAACACTAACATGTTAAAGCTATACTATATATTAGTTTCTTTCCCCAGCACACAATACTGCTTTAAAAAATCTCTAACTGGCTGGGTGTGGTGCTTCATGCTTGTAATCCTACCACTTTGAGAGGCTGAGGCAGCTGGATCGCCTGAGGTCAGGAGATCCAGGCCATCCTGGCTAACATGGGGAAATCCCATTTCTAAAAACACAAAAAACTGGCCGGGTGTCGTGGGGAATGCCTGTAGTCCCAGCTACTTGGGAGGCAGAGGCAGAAGAATTGCTTGAACCCTGCAAGCAGAGGTTGCAGTGAGCCAAGATCATGCCACTGTACTCCAGCCTGGGCGACAGAGTAAGACTCCATCTTGAAAACAAAACAAAATGACCCCCAAAATTGGCTGGGCATAGTAGCAGGTGCCTGTAATCTTAGCTACCTGGGAGGCTCAGGCAGAATTGCTTAAACCTGGGAGGTGGAGGTTGCAGTCAGCTAAGATTGTGCCATTGTACTCTAAGCTGGGGGCAACAAGAATGAAACTTCATCTAAAAAAAAAAAGTTATCTTTACTATGAAGGAAATCACTCAAAATTCATACATTTCTCATTCTTCTAATTCCCCCAACCCCTCATCCCTGCCTTTGAGACTGGGTTTTTGAGATTCTGTTGCTCAGGTTGGAGTGCAGTGTGGCACGATCATAGCTCACTGCAGCTTCAAACTCCTGGGCTCAAGCAATCCTCCCACATCAGCTTCCCAAGTAGCTGGGACTAAAGGTGCCGAGTGCCACCCTCAGCTCATTTTTTTATCTCTTGTAGAGATGGGGTCTCATTACATTGCATAAGCTGGCTTTGAACTCCTGGTCTCAAGCAATCCTTCAGCCTTGGTCTCCCTTAGTGCTGGGATTACAGGTGTGAGCCAAGATGCCTGGCCTAAATTTTCTATCGTAAATATGTATTATTATAATCAAGAGAAAACACTGGGATGGGAGACATGAGTTTAAAGATGTCATGTTTAAAAAGCAGAATTTCCAGCTGGGCGTGGTGGCTCATGTCTGCAATCTTAGCATTTTGGGAGGTGGAGGTGGGCAGATCACTTGAGGCCAGGAGTTCAAGACCAGCCTCAACAACATAGCAAATCCCTGTCTCTACTAAAAAGACAAAAAATTAGCCAGGTATAGTGGTGTTTCGCCAGTAATTCCAGGTACTTAGGAGGTTGAGGCAGGAGAAGTGCTTGAGCCTGGGAGGCGGAGGTGGCAGTGAGCTGAGATTGTGCCACTGCACTCCAGCCTGGGCAAGAGAGGGAGACTCTGTCTCAACAAACAAACAAAAAAGAAAAAAGAATTTCCCATATATAATGGTATTTGTTTTATCCTTACCAGATAAGTTCTCCCAATTTCTAAAGAGTCACATAATTTTATTTATTTTTAATTTTTTGAAGAGATGGGGTCTTGCTATGCTGCCTAGGCTAGACTTGAACTCTTGGCCTCCAGCTCCCTGCCTAGATTTGCACAATTTTGAATTTATACTAGAAACTAGAGCTATACAAAAATATTCCAGAGGTTGGTGATTATAGTATATTAAGGTGATAGGTAGAGGATAATAACAAATGAGAAGCTTTAGGAGTTAAGCACTTACTTTAATAATTTTTTTGGTTTTTTGAGAAGTAATCTCATTTTGTAGTACACTGGAATGATCTTGGCTCACTGCAACCTCCACCTCCTGGGTTCAAGAGATTCTCTTGCCTCAGCCTTCCTAGTAGCTGGGATTATAGGTGCCCGCCGCCATGCCTGGCTAATTTTTGTATTTTTAATAGAGATAGGGTTTCACCAGGTTGGCCAGGCTAGTCTTAAACTCCTGACCTCAAGTGATCCAACTGTCTCGGACTCCACAAGTGTTGAGATTACAGGCGTGAGCCACCACGCCTGGCCAAAGTTTTTTATTATTTTTTGAGACAGAGTTTCACTCTTGTTGCCCAGGCTGAAATGCAATGGCGCTACCTCAACTCACTGCAACCTCCACCTCCCCGGTTCAAGCCATTCTCCTGCCTCAGCCTCCTGAGTAGCTGGATTAGACATGTGCCACCACACCAGGCTAATTTTCTAATTTTAGTAGAGATGAGGTTACTCCATGTTGGTAGGATGGTCTCAAACTCCTGACCTCAGGTGATCTGCCTGCTTCGGCCTCCCAAAGTTTGAGATTACAGGCGTGAGCCACTATACCTGGCCAATTTTTTTTTTTTTAAAGACAGGGTTTTGCCATGTTGGCCTGGCTGGTCTTGAACTCCTGACCTCAGGTGATCCATCTGCCTTGGCCTCCCAAAGTGCTGAGATTACAGGCATGAGCCACCGTGCCTGGCCGACAACAGGACTTCTTACAAACATCCCTCCTGTCAATGAAAAGCTGCTAGTTTCTTTCTTTTTTCTTTTCCTTTTTTTTTTGAGACAAAATCTCACTCTGTTGCCAAGGCTGGGGTGCAGTGGCACAATCTTGGTTCACTGCAACCTCCTGGGTTCAAGGGATTCTCTTGCCTCAGCCTACAGAATAGCTGGGATTACAGGTGCCCACCACTACACCCAGCTAATTTTTTGTATTTTTACTAGAGACGGGATTTCACCATGTTGGCCAGGCTGGTCTCAAACTCATGACCTCAAGGGATCCACCTACCTTAGCCTCCCAAAGTGCTGGGATTACAGGAGTGAGCCACCACACCAAAGCTGCTACTTTCTACTTTTCTTTTTCAGGGATCTCTCCTAACTTAGCCTTCACCTTATTTCTCTCTTCCAGAAAGACTAGAAATAGAAATACTTTCCCTTCCTGTTATGCAAAACAGAGAATTTCAGAAATTTAGGCTGAAGATATCAGGAATTTACTTAAAAAACAAAGGGTTTACACAAAAAGGGTTTAAACAAAAAGAAGTCCTGAAAGGATTTTCCCAAGGGAGGTCACAAGGATTAGAATACCTGCAAGTTTCACTGCTTTCGCTGCTCTCTGTGTTCCCACCTAATTGATTACTATTTTTAGACCCATTTTCCTGCTTTGGATCTTGCTGTTCCTCAGGTAGCAGCAACAAGGCATTTCTGAGACATATAGCTGCAAACTCCATACTGGCTACAGGAATGGCCGAAGACTGCCCATCACTTAAAAGAACAAAACCAAATTAGCTAAGTAAATAAAAAATTTTAAAATAAGACTTTTTATTATAAGGAATAAAACCAACGGATTGTAAATGAAAGTTTTGCCTTTTGATAGGTAGAAATTTTAATATAAGCCGTTATAAAAGAACACTAAAGAACCTAAATCCTGAGTATACGCTGTAAACAGTATGGGTTGCAAGTATATAAATTACGAACACTGTGTCTCTATGAATGAGACCGAGGGGGAGAGACAATTTGATGTCTATCTACATTGTTAATGTTAACATACTAGAGAAACTGCAGACAAAGGCTCAAGGGCAACTGTAATGAGGGCCATGACAGGTTTATTAAGAATGGGATTGGAGGGAAGAAAATAGATTTTCAGGTTTGAGGCTTACTTTGGTTGATCCTTGCTTTCAAAAATGCCTCTCTATACACTTAAATAGCAGCCCTACCTTTGGTCTGATAATTTCAATGACATTTTATACAACTTTCTATTGGTTTGATATATTCAAACAGAATCTATATTAGGGAAAAATAAAATTTTGAAAAATAGTAACAATGCTGAAATTGCTTTAAAATTTTGAAATGCTTTATCATAACAGTGTTCAAAAATATTTCTGCATTATAGTTAATCTAAATTAAGACTAAATTGTACATCAGATGTTTTTTAAACTTTTGGATAATTTTTAAATCGTAGAGATTTTCTTCTTTGACAAAAACAAATTAAGGCAGCTAATTCTTTGCAAAGTTTGACACTTTACAAATAATGGCAATTTCAAATTGTCAAATGAAGACTGTACATGTGACAGCTTCTATACTGCTTTGGTTGGTTGCTTTATGTTTCAGTACACTTGTTTTCTCCTAATACTAAGAATTCACTTTCATGTATTTTCAGTGCTAGAGACTACAAAAAAATACCTAAACGAAAAGTACAAATGATAACCAAAACTACATAAAAAGGAGACACCAAGATGCCCTCTTCTGGATATTCTTAATAATGGCACCGAATAGACTAAGGTTTCCTAGGTCATCAATAATTCCAGCATCCCGGCCAGCGGTGGCTCAAGCCTGTAATCCCAGCACTTTGGGAGGCCGAGGCGGGTGGATCACGAGGTCAACAGATCGAGACCATCCTGGTCAACAAGGTGAAACCCCGTCTCTACTAAAAATACAAAAAATTAGCTGGGCATGGTGGCGCATGCCTGTAATCCCAGCTACTCAGGAGGCTGAGGCAGGAGAATTGCCTGAACCCAGGAGGCGGAGGTTGCGGTGAGCTGAGATCGCGCCATTGTACTCCAGCCTGGGTAACAAGAGCTAAACTCTGTCTCAAAAAAAAAATAAATAAATAAATAATAATAATAATAATAATTGCAGTATCCATGGATCTAATAAACCAAAATCATGTTAGATAACATTCACTATGGACCTATACATGAGGGTCTGTTTGTTGAAACAGCAATAAAACCTAGTTAGAAAGTGGTTCCTCCTACGCAGTGATAAATCCTAAGCATACTTTAATATATAAGTAACATCGTGTAAACCAGTATTAAATATATATATACTTTTTCTTTGCAAAATACTTACTTATAAACAGTATTCTGTATAGACTGTGATGCCAAAACTATTTTACGATGATAGCCTTGACCAACAATAGACTGTACAATTCCTTTTTTGCTGGGAAGACCTTTAGTTTCTTGTTCAGAAGTCTACAAAATACAAATAATTTCCAATAGAATTTTAAGATATGGTATAAAAAATGAGGAAATACCTCTCACAATTACCCTAAATTTAAGAAAGTTGTTAAAATCAGTGAGGATTTTTTTGGTGACAATGGAAACATGTTTGGTATTAGTGGAAAAAGTATGTAAGGCTGAAAATCTGGGATATGTGCTACTTTTTTTTTTTTGAGGCAGTCTCAACTCTGTTGCCCGGGCTGGAGAGCAGTGATGCGATCTAGGCTTGCTACCTCTGCCTCCCGGGTTCAAGAGATTTTCCTGCCCCAACCCCCGGAGTAATTAAATTACAGGTGCACGCCACATCCGGCAAATTTTTGTATTTTCAGTAGAGACGGGTTTTCACTGTTAGCTAGGATGGTCTCGAACTCCTGACCTCGTGATCCACCCTATCTTGGCCTCCCAAAGTGTTGGGATTACGGGAGTGAGCCACCGTGTCCGGCCACTACATTTTGTTTACATCAGATTGGAAAAAATTTTAAGAGCAAAATCCAATTCAATTACGACCCAATAATTCATTTAGAATAATTTACTTAGATTTTTCTATACCCCCACTACCATGCTACATAGTAGAGGTACTTTGACACCATAGTAAGGAAAATAAGAAAGCCCAAAATACAGTGTAAAAGAAAAGGGAGGCCAGGCGCGGTGGCTCACACCTGTAAATCCCAGCACTTTGTGAGGCTGAGGCAGGCAGATCACGAGGTCAGGGGTTCAAGACTAGCCTGACCAACATGGTGAAACCCTGTCTCTACTAAAAATACAAAGCTTAGTTGGGGGTGGCGGCACGCGCCTGTAATCCTAGCTACTCATGAAGCTGAGACAGGAGAATCACTTGAATCCGGAAGACGGAGGGTGTGGTGAGTAGAGATCGCACTACTGCGCTCCAGCCTGGGCGACAGCGAGACTCTGCTTCAAAAAACAAAACAAAACAAAACAAAACAAAACAGAGTAGTCTTTTCTGAGGATCCGGCAAGAATGGCAGAGGTAAAGCAGAAGAAGCGGACCTTCTGCAAGTTCACCTACCACGGCGTGAACGTGCACCAGCTGCTGGACATGCCCTATGAACAGCTAATGCAGCTGTACAGGGGGCGCCAGCGGCAGCAGTGGAACCCGGGCCTGCGGCGGAAGCAGCACTTGCTGCTAAAGCGCCTGCGCAATGCCACGAAGGCGGCACCGCCCATGGAGAAGCCGGAAGTGGCGAAGGCGGAAGTGTTCCCGCGCCGACCGGACGTGATCATCCCATCCGAGATGGTGGGCAGTATGGTGGGCGTGTACAACGGCAAGACCTTCAGCCACGTGGAGATCAAGCCGGAGATGATCGGCCACTACCCAGGCGAGTTCTCCGTCACCTACAAGCCCATGAAGGACGGCTAACTGGGCATTGGGGCCACACACTCCTCCCGCTTCATTCCCTCAAGTAGTGGCTCAGCTAATAGGCACACAGAGCTCCAAAATGGGGAAAAAAAAAAAGCCAGGAAGAAGCTCTACTTCCTAAAACACAGATAATTTCCTTCTTTACTCAAAGTATTATTAAATTGTCAACACCATATAAACTTTAATAAGTTGTACATGGTAAAAGTTTACATGAACCCAATTCTTGCCTTCCCGGAAATTAAAATCCCCAAACCAAATGAATAAACATTAAAGTGAAAATAATGGCCAGGTGCGGTGGCTCACGCCTGTAATCTCAGCACTTTGGGAAGTTCACGCGGGCAGGTCACGAGGTCAAGAGATCAAGACCATCGTGGCCAACATGGTGAAATCCCTTATCTACTAAAAATACAAAAATTAGCTGGGCGTGGTGGTGCGCGCCTGGAGTCCTAGCTACTCAGTAAGCTGAGGCAGGAGAATCACCTGAACCGGGGAGGCAGAGATGGTGCTACTGCACTCCAGCCTGGTGACAGAGAGACTCTGTCCCCCCAAAAAATAAAGTGAAAATAATAAAAGCACTTACACAACATAGTACTTTAGGATATCTGATTAAGATATATTATCTCACTATAGAGCTCACAGTGATAATTTTATTTATCGTCTCCCTTCAAAGTCTCTAATTTGGTTGGGCGCAGGAGCTCATGCCTGTAATCCCAGCCCTTAGGGAAAATGAGGCAGGAGGATCGCTCGAAACTAGGAGTTTGAGACAAGCCTGGGCAACAAAGCGCGACCCCGTATCTACTTTTTCCTTTTGTCCTTTTAACAAACTTTTTATTAATTTTTAATTTTTGTATTTTTAGTAGAGACAGGGTTTCCCCATGTTAGTCAGACTAGTCTTGAACCCCTGACCCTGTGATTCGCCTGCCTCGGCCTCACAGAGTGCTGGGATTACAGGTGTGAGCCACTGAGCCTGGCCACCCTTTTCTTTTACACTGTATTTTGGGCTTTCTTATTTTCCTTACTCTGGTGTTAAAGTATCTATAATATGTGGCATGGTAGTGGAGGTATAGAATATTCTAAGTAAATTATTTTAAATAAATTATCGGGTCATAATTGAGTTGGATTTTGCTCTTAGAATTTTCTCCAATCTCATGTAAACAAAAACTAGCGGCCTGGCGCAGTGGCTCATGCCTGTAATCCCAGCTACTTGGGAGGCTGAGGCAGGAAAATCGCTTGAACCCGGGAGGCAGAGGTTGCAATGAACCGAGATCGCATCACTGAGCTCCAGCCTGGGCGACAGAGCGAGACTCTGTCTCAAAAAACAAAACAAAACAGAGTAGTCTTTTCTGAGGATCGGGCAAGAATGGCAGAGGTAAAGCAGAAGAAGCGGACCTTCTGCAAGTTCACCTACCACGGCGTGAACGTGCTGCCGGACATGCCCTACGAGCAGCTGATGCTGCTGTACAAGGGGCGCCAGCGGCAGTGGCTGAACCCTGACCTGCGGCGGAAGCAGCACTTGCTGCTAAAGCGCCTGCGCAAGGCCACGAAGGCGGCACCGCCCATGGAGAAGCCGGAAGTGGCGAAGGCGGAAGTGTTCCCGCGCCGACCGGACGTGATCATCCCGTCGGAGATGGTGGGCAATATGGTGGGCGTGTACAACGGCAAGACCTTCAGCCACGTGGAGATCAAGCCGGAGATGATCGGCCACTACCCGGGTGAGTTCTCCATCACCTACAAGCCCGTGAAGCACGCCCGACCGGGCGCTAGGGCCACCCACTCCTCCTGCTTCACGCCCAAGTAGTGGCTCAGTTAATAAAAGCACACAGAGCTCCAAAAAAGAAAAAAAAAAAAAGCCGGGAAGAAGCTCCACTTCCTAAAACACAGAATTTCCTTCTTTACTCAAAGTATTAATTAAATTGTCAACAATATATAAACTTAAGCTGTACAAGGCAAAAACTTACATGAACACAATTCTTGCCTTCTAGGAGATTAAAATCCCCAAACCAAATGAATAAACATTAAAGTGAAAATAATAAAAGCATTTATACAACATAGTACTTTAGGATATCTGTTTAAGATTACAACTATAGAGCTCGCAGTGATAATTTCTTTTATCGTCCCCCTTCATTCTAAGTCTCTAATTTGGTTGGGTGCAGTGGCTGTCATGCTTGTAATCTCAGCCCTTTGGGAAGCTGAGGCAGGAGTATCGCTTGAAATCAGGAGTTCGAGACCAGCCTGGGCAACACAGTGAGACCCTGTATCTACCTTTTTCTTTTGCCCTTGTTTAAAATTATTTTTTTAATTTTTGAGACGGAGTCTCGCCCTGTTGCCCAGGCTGGAGTGCAGTGGCGCGATCTTAGCTCACTGCGACCTCTGCCTCCCGGGTTCAAGTGATTTTCCTGCCTCAGCCTCCTGAGTAGCTGGGACTACAGGTGTGTACCACTATGCCCAGCTAATGTTTTGGATTTTTAGTAGAGACAGGGTTTCATCGTGTTAACGAGGATGGTCTCTAACTCCTGACCTCTTGATCTGCCTGCCCTAGCCTCCCAAAGTGTTGGGATTATAGGCGTGAGCCACCACACCTGGCTGCCCTTACTTTTTTTTAAAGACAAGGTCTGGCTCTGTCACCAGGCTGAAGTACAGTGGCATGATCTCGGCTCACTGCAACCTCTGCTTCCTAGGCTCAAGTATCCTCCCACTTCAGCCTCCCAAGTAGCTGAGACTACTAGTACAGGTGCATGCCACCATCACTAGCTAATTTTTGTATTAATTTTTTTTAGAGACAAGACTTTTGCCAACTCTCTGTTGCCCAGGCTGGAGTGCAGTGGTGCAGTGTTGGCTCACTGCAACCTCTACCTCCTGGGTTCAAGCGACTCTCTTGTCTCAGTCTCCAGAGTAGCTAGGATTACAGGCACCTGTCACCACACCTGGCTAATTTTTGTATTTTTAGAAGAGATGGGGTTGGAGGCTGGTCTCAAACTCCTGACCTCAAGTGATCCACCTGCCTCGGCCTCCCAAAGTGCTGAGATTACAGGTGTGAGCTACCATGCCCAGCCAGGAAAAATGTTTTTCTTTTTATTACAAAAATAAAACTAAGCTGGGCATGGTGGCTTGAATCTATAATCCCAGCACTTTGGGAGGCCGAGGTGGATGACTGCTTGAAACTCCATCTATACAAAGAAATACAAAAATTAGCCAAGTGTGGTCGTGCATGTCTGTAGTCCCAGCTACTAGGGAAGCTGAGGTGGAAAGATTGACACCATGTCGAGGCTGCAGTGAGCCATGATCACGCCACTGCACTCTAGCCTAAGTGACAGAGTGAGACTCTGTCTCAAAAATAAAATAAAACACGTCTCTAATTTACCTGCAGGTGGAATCCCAACCAGCTATCTTACAATGACATTCAATTTCTCACATACTGGAACAATCTGGAGTTAATATGAATTTGCAAAACTAATCTTTGCCCTACAAAAAGTCTTTTCTCTAAACATAAATGTTTCTTTACTGCTACTTAATGCTCCTGAACATAACTTATTATAGTTGCACTTCCATATATGACTTTTAATAAAGAATATACTACACAGTGCTAAAAATACAGTAATACAAAAATAAAACTGCTCTGATCAAAACTAATTGTGTATAGAGAAGGCCATGCAATATTAATGAAAAAGTGGATATTCTAAACCATTCTTAGGAGGACTTCTGTTCTGACTTCTTTTCCTAGTTGTGGTGACAGTTTTACAGTGATTCATCCATATTGTCTTCTGTTGCTAAGGCCATCAAAAATTATCCAAATGGCTAGATCTGAAGATGCAACAGGTGAAAACAAACTGGCCCGTGATGGAATGGAACTAAAAACTTACAATAATAATCCATACCTTCAATCCCTAATAGCCAGAAAGTGTGCCAGATCAGTTTTAAGGTAAAAGGATCATCATAATTAAAATATTGAGACTATTTTTGTTTAGCAGATCTTTTCCCATATATTATATACTGCCCAGGTAAATATAAGCTTTGCCTCTGCCAAGTCTGAAATAACATGTACCAGATATATAGGACAAAATGACCTCCTTAACATAAACAAGTAAACAATTTTTTTAATGCAAAATAAATTTATTTCTGAAGTTACAAACTGCTTTGTTCAGCATACCTTCTGTCCTGACTAAATAAAACAAATTTTATGAAATTTTATTTGGAGTTTACAGTTACTCCTATTGGAATCTGTCCTCTGATTTTATTAGTGTTTTGGGCTTGTTTTTACTGTTTTTTAGGTTACCCTAAAGTTTTTTTCCGGAGGAGGAAAAGCACAAAGATATTATTGGTGGCAAGTTTTCTACTTGTAGCACAAATTGTGTGTGTTGATGAAGTTATGGCAACCAAAAGTCATCTTTACCATTTTTTAAAAATTACAAATTTAGAACTTTTCTAGAAAAAAAAAACAAAACAGGACTGGCAGTATATTAATATGGAAAATACTTAATTTCCCCCCCCCTTTTCCTCTAGGGGGGGCCCTAAAAGTACTATTTCTAAAATCAGTTAATTTAAAAAGAAAATGTTAAACTTTACAATCTTTCCCTAGTCCCAGAAAAAAGTAACTCCCTGGTTGCCAGTAAAAACCAAAGAAAGGCCCCCAACACTTAAATTTATAAACAGATGAAAAAGAACAAGCAATTTCTAATTGCTTCTTGCATCTTTAAGAAGTATAAATTCTGCCTAGAACTGTTTATCAGTTAATAATTAACCAATAAGAAAGTTGTCTTTTATTTTTTTTATTTTTATTTTTTTTGAGACGGAGTTTCGCTCTTGTTACCCAGGCTGGAGTGCAATGGCGCGATCTCGGCTCACCGCAACCTCCGCCTCCTGGGTTCAGGCAATTCTCCTGCCTCAGCCTCCCGAGTAGCTGGGATTACAGGCACGTGCCACCAGGCCCAGCTAATTTTTTGTATCTTTAGTAGAGACGGGGTTTCACTATGTTGACCAGGATGGTCTCGATCTGTTGCCCTCGTGATCCACCCGCCTCGGCCTCCCAAAGTGCTGGGATTACAGGCTTGAGCCACCGCGCCCGGCCTAGTTGTCTTTTAAAAAGCAAAGTATAATTAAATAAAGTCTTTCACAGACATCATTCATCTCTTCCTCTAATGGTATACTCAAATCATAAGCTACGGAAGTACTATGTATGAAAACTAGCAAACACTTCTTTAACCCCTTTAGCTCTTGTACTTCTCTGAAACCGCTGTTCAGTAGGAGGAAAGCCTCAACATTTGTATCACCTATGGCAGGCATGCAAGGTAAAGCCTTCAGGTACCATATCTTCCCAATGTTTATACACATCCAAAAAGCACAGCAAGAGCAGGGGATGGGTAGCAAATGGAAGATACAAGTATCTGGTAATTCTGATATAATCCGTGTTTCCCCTGTCTCCTATCGATCCTTCCCAAACCGAAATTCAAAAGGCTTCCACCAATTGCCATTTGGAGATAATCTAAGCAGGGACATCAATGTAAACTGGCCTATTTTCATAGCTACCACGGGCAAAATCATGTGTCTGAAATAGCCTGGTAATCCATAAACTCTGTATCATTTACTGAAACCAAAGTAAAACCCTCAGGCATTGAAGGAAACCCAGCTTAATGCAGTTCTTCCTACATTATGTTACCAGACCTTCTCTAATCAGCAGGCTACACAACACTATTCTTATGCCAGCAGATGGCATGGCTCCTGACCCCTGCAGCAGCTAGCAGACCACTGTTCCAACATACGTGACTTTCTGACTGGCTTCAACTCTTTAATGTTGCCATACTTACCAAGAATGAGAATGTTAACAAATGACTTTTTACATTTTCATTTTCATTTTTTTGAGACATGGTCTCACTACTCTGTTGCCCAGGGTGGAGTGCAGTGGCTCTATCTGGTCTCATTTCAACCTACACCTCCTGGGCTCAGTCTTCCCACCTCAGCCTCTTGATTAGCTGGGACTACAGGCACTCACCGCCACACCAAGATAATTTTTTGTAGAGATGGAAGTCTCGGTCTCACTATGTTGACTAGATTGGTCTTGAACTCCTGAGCTGAAGTGATCTACTCACCTTGGCCCCCCAAAGTACTTGTATTACAGGCGTGAGTCAACGTGCCCAGCCAACAAATGAGTTTTTGAAACTAAATTTTTTTCCCAGTGGTTAAAGAAGATGATCTATATATTCAATGATAGTTAAAAGGAGAATGGTGATGGCCAGGTGCTGTGGCTCACACCTGTAATCCCAGCACTTTGAGAGTCTGGTTAAGTGGGAGGCCAAGGTAGGTGGATCATCTGAGTTTAAAACCAGCCTGGGGAACATGGTCAAACCCTGTCTCATACAAAATTAGCCAGGCATGGTGGCACGTGCCTGTAGTCCCAGATATTTGGGAGGCTGAGGCAGGCGAATCGCTTGAATCTGGGAGGCGGAGGTTCCAGTGAGCCAAGATCGCCCTATTGCACTCTAGCCTAGGCAACAAGAGAGAAACTCCATCTCAAAAAAAAATAAATAAAATACAAATAAATAAATAAAAGAGAATGATGTCTTACGTATGTTTCCAAGTTTCTTTTTTTTTTACATTCTACGTAGTAAGTGGAGGTAAGATAGGGTCCAAAAAGATACCAAGCAGCACTCACCCCCTTATTGGCAGCAATGCAGCATTCGGCCAGCCGTAGCCAGAGGCGAGGATTTGCATGATAAACCTGAACAGCTTCAATCAGGCATTCGAAGGCAGCAAGAGGCCTTCCAATGTGAAGAAGCTGAATTCCACAGTTATACAGCAGCTCATATCTCTTATTGGTTAGTAATGTACACATGGGTCTTCCTGAAAATTTTTTGCCTAGTGATAAAAATTAGATAAGAATAAATCATTAGATTTAAAGGTAACAGTTACCTTGAAAACATTTATTCCATTAAGTACTTAGACACTACCATGTTTGACACCAATAATCCTAATCTGATAATAGCTCTTACCAATGGTGGTTTCCATCCTCAACCCCACAACTATTCTCCAGAGTCATCTCAGTTATCTATGCTGGCAGAGCCAGAGATGTCTCTTCTTATTTACCAGCTACTCAGGCAGCAATGCTCCAGGAAGGCAAAGATAAGAGATAGGACCCACTCTCACTCCTTTGAATCTTATAGTACTTTTCTACATTTTTACTTTATTCTCTTTTACTGTTTAATTTTTACTTTTATTTTTGTAGCAATGGGGTCTCTGTATGTTGCTCAGGCTAGTCTTGAACTCCTGGACTCAAGTGATCCACTTTGGCCTCCCCTAAATGTTGGGATTACAGGCATGAGCCATCTCGCCCAGCCAACATATTTAGAGTCGGTAAGAAGTTTCCACTTTTTAAAATTTTCGGCCGGGCATGGTGGCTCATGCCTGCAAACCCAGCACTTTGGGAGGCCGAGGTGGGCAGATCACAAGGTCAGAAGTTCAAGACCAGCCTGGCCAACATAGTGAAACCAAATCTCTACTAAAAATACAAAAATTAAGTGGGCATGGTGGCACATGCCTGTAGTCCCAGCTCCTCAGGAGGCTGAGGCAGGAGAATCACTTGAACCCAGCAGGTAGAGGCTATAGTGAGCCAAGATCATGCCACTGCACTCCAGCTTGGGCAACACAATGAGATTTCGTCTCAAAAAAAAAAAAAAATTTTTTTTTCATCTTGGTTAACCATTTTATTATGTATTATCACCTATTTATTCAGTGTTACAGTCTATTTTGATTTAGAATACCTTTGTCATTAAATAGGTTATTTTTAAAAGCTAAGTAATTGCTTGATTTTAGGCATTTCGGATCAAGGATCCACATGATAATGAATATTAAAGGATAAACATCACAAATTTGCTTAAAGACTGTCAGATGCTAACCAACAGTATCACGTGCAAAACTCTGCAAAGAATCTATAATAAACTGGGCACAGTGGCTCACACCTATAATTCCAGCACTTTGGAAGGCTGAGGTAGGAGGATCGTTTGAGCCCAGGAGTTCCAGACCAGCCTGGGTAACATGCAAAACCCTGTCTTTACAAAAAACTCAAAAATTAGCCAGGTGCAATGGCATATGTCTATAGTCCCAGCTACTCAGGAGGCTGAGGTGGGAGGGTCACTTGAGCCCAGAAGGCAGAAGTTAAAATGAGCTGAAATTGCACCACTGCACTCCAGCCTGGGTGACAGAGCTAGACTCTGCCTCAAAAAAAAAAAAAAAAAATATATATATATATAAAATAAACCTAGTTTGGCACAGTCATGTTGTGACTAATCAAACATTCTGGTATATAATATTACCACAGGGAATCAGTCATTTTCAAATCCATGAAAAATGGAATGCAACTTAAATTTCTGGATAATTCAGAATTACTCTTAACACCTTATAATTGCTATTCAAAGTAGCAAAATCTACTAAAAATCCCCAGAGCCAAGCTTGTTGGGTAAGATCAGAGTTAACTGTTTATAAGTCTACAAGGCGGGTACTTCTACCACATTCATGCTTTTTAAATCATGCTTTTCTGAAGTAATAAATACAAACTCCCCCAGTACTGGGCTTACCTGCATCAGTGCTACCTGCACTCAGCTGTGCACAGACATTGTCATTCTCCTGCAGAGCCTTTTTAAAGTAGAATAATCCCAAATTGTGCTTGCTCATGGCAAAGTGGATGCAACCAAGGTTATTCCAGAACATGCATCTCAAGCATTCACCTGAGAAAAACACAACAAAATGTGTCCACAGAAAAATTTTAATGTTGATGTTCCTCAGACAAGAATTGGGCTTATTTTTCTTGGGTTAACTCTGTTACCATTCCACTTACTACCTAAAGAACGGTTGACAAGGCATTTGAAATTTAGGAAACATCTGAAAAATTTATAACTCCTTTTAAAATCTCTTTTATTAAAGGTAATAAAAATTATTTTTAAAAACCAATCCTATTTTGTTAGCCTAATTTTGTTCTATATTTTTTCCTTTTTAAAAATAATTTTTAAATAGACAGGGTCTCACTACATTTCCTAGCTTGGTCTTGAACTCCTGGGCTCAAGCAATCCTGCCTTCACTTCCCAAAGTTCTGGGATTACAGGCATGAGCTACTATGCCCAGCTAATTTTTAATAACTGTAGACAAATGATACAAAAATGCAAAAAACAAAAAATATTTCTCAGTAATATAATGTTTATGCATTGTATCTACCAATGAAATATTACGTAGAAATCAGAAACAAGGAAGCAAGTATATATGGAAACTGCCCAAGTATATTAAATGAATAGCAAGAATATATAGAAAAGAACAGAGTGAGGCCAGGCACTGTGGCTCATGCCTGTAATCCCAGCACTTTGGGAGGCGGGTGAATCACTTGAGGTCAAGAGTTTGAGACCAGCTCGGCCAACATGGTGAAACCCTACCTCAACTAAAAACACAAAAATTAGCCAGGTGTGGTGGCGGGTGCTGATAATCCCAGTTACTTGGGAGGCTGAGGCAGGAGAATTACTTGAACCTGGGAGGTGGAGGCTGCAGTGAGCCGAGATCCTGATGTTACTCCAGCCTGGATGACAGAGTGAGACTCCTGTCTCAAAAGAAAAAGAAAGAAAAGAACAGAGTATGTAAAATCCTGCTTATGTTTGTTAAACCATAAGTCTCTACCAATTTTAATTCACACTTCTTTAAATACCACAGTGGCTAAGCATCTTCTCATGTATGGGAATTTGTATTTTTTAGCCTGTATGTTGCCTCTTCTTGTCTTTTACCCTTTTTTTTTTCTTCCTCTGAGACAGGGTCTCATTCTGTTGCCCAGGCTAGGGTACAGTGGCATAATTAGGGCTTACTGCAGCCTCAACCTTCTGAGCTCAAGCAATCCTCATGCCTCGGCCTCTTGAGTAGCTGGACTACAGGCATAGGCTACCATGCCCAGCTTAATTAATTAATTAGATGGAGTCTTCTCTATCACCCAGGCTGGAGTGCAGTGGTGTGATCTCAGCTCACTGCAACCTCCATCTCCAGGGTTCAAGTGATTCTCCTGCCTCAGCCTCCTGAGTAGCTGGGATTGTAAGTGCGTACCACCACGCCTGGCTGATTTTTGTATTTTTAGTAGAGATGGGGTTTCACTACGTTGGTCAGGCTGGTCTCAAACTTCTGACCTCATGATCCGCCCACCTTGGCCTCTCAAAGTGCTGGGATTACAGGTGTGAGGCACTGCACCGGCCAATTTTTTAAATTTTTTGTAGAGACAGGGTCTCACTATGTTGCCCAGGCTGGTCTCAAGCTTTTGGAATCAAGTGATCCTCCTGCCTTGACCTCCCAAAGTGCTGAGATTACAAGAGTAAGCACCATTCCTGGCCAATCTATTTCTTTATTTGGTTATAGATGTTCTTCCTGTTGGTTACTGGTTGGTTTATATGTTAAAGAAACCTGCTGTCACATCTTTTTCAAATATTCCTGCCCACCTCTGTTTGTCATCTGTTTTGTGACTTGTTTCAGTTTGTGTATATGCGTTTACATTTTTTTAATCATACATTTTAATGTGGTCAAATTTAGCAATGTTTTCTAAACTCTGCGGTATTTAGATTTTGGAAAATGTTTAGTCAAGCCTTCCCCATCACAAAATTAAAATATTCTTCCAAGTTCTGTCTTACTGCTTTTATTTAATTTTACGTTTTAATCCCTAATCTCTCTGGGTTTTATTTTGTATAATGAAAGTAATCTAAACTTTAGTATTGGCTAACCAAACATTCCAAAACTATCTTTACCTTAATGGTATAAAATGACTGACTGATAAAATTAATAATCATTAATCATTTATTGCTTAGCACTAAAAACTAAAGGTAATCTTCTGACATTTTAAATTTCTTAATTTTAAATTAAGAAATTACAATATTAAAAGACAAAAACTAGGCTGAGCTTGGTGGCTCATACCTGTAATCCCAGCACATGGGATCCTAAGTAGCTGGGATTACAGGCACACACTATTGCACCTGGTTAATTTTTATATTTCGTGTAGAGATGGGGTTTCTCCACATTGGCCAGGCTGGTCTCGAACTCCTGATTTCAAGTGATCCATTGGCCTCGGTCTCCCAATGTGCTGAGATTACAGGTATGAGCCACCACAACTGGCCATCTTTATTTATTAATTTATTAATTTTTAGAGACAAGGCTTTGTTCTGTTGCCCAGGCTGGAGTGTAGTGACATGATCATGGCTCACTGTAGCCTCAAACTTCTGGTCCTCCTGCCTTGGCCTCCCAAAGCATTAGGATTACAGGCATGAGCCACCACTTCCGGCTCCTGCCTCCATTTTAAAGATTGACAATGACATCTACATCAAGAAAATCCTATGCAAAGTTTTCTCAAAGTGTATTATCTTTTCAGTTCGAGGGATCATTTCATGTTGCGTGTTAGTGGACTGCTGAGGAGAAACTACGACAATGAAAACAAAAAACTAAAATTGAGCAGAATTAGAAATGGGTATTTAGAAAAGAAAGAATACCCTCAATAGAATTATAAGGAACAAAGTCCCTTCTCCATCCTCCATCACTACAGTGAACTGAAAGGGTAAATGGGGGAAGGTCTGAGTGTGTTTGCATGTATACTCGTGTGTATCTAAATAGAATCCAAAACAAAACAAGTAAGACAAAACAAACCAAAAACCACGTAGTTTGCATTTTAAACTTGAGACAAAACATACATTTTCAATAGTTTATCCTCATTTCTTGAATAATTTTCCTTCTCCTGCTCCATAAAATAGTAATGCTATAAACCTAAATGACATTCACAATTTTTACTTTCATGTTATCCTTAATATTAAGGGATTCATAAGACTTTCTAAATAGAGGTAAGAATATGTAATAACACTTATCTTCGTAGCTTTATAGAAAGATTTTTGATATAATTAATGATCTAAAGAAGTCATATTAATTGGGCAAGTTACTGAAAAAAATCATATTATTAACTGCCTTTATGGCAGAAAAAAGTTAAGAACATTATATTATTTACTTAAAAGGTCTCAAAGCAAAAGTCCAAGGACCTTATAAAAATAAATGAAAGAGCCAGGTGCAGTGGCTCACACCTGTAATCCCAGCACTTTAAGACACTGAGGTGGGCAGATGAATTGAGGTGAGGAGTTTGAGACTGGTCTGGCCAACATGATGAAACCCAGACTGTACCAAAAAATAGAAAAATCAGCTGAGTGTGGTGGTACATGCCTGTAGTCCCAGCTACTTAGGAGGCTGAGGTGGAGAATCACTTGAACCCGGGAGGTGCAAGTTGTAGTGAGCCAGGATCGTGCCACTGCACTCCACCTTGGACAACAGAGCAAGACTCTGTCTCGAGAAAAAAGGAAAAAAAAAAAAAGAGCAAGTTGGGTTAAAGAAAAGAGATCTGGGTCAGGCACAGTGGCATGCTTGTAATCCCATCACTTTGGGAGACAGAGGTCACCAGATCACTTGAGCCCAAAAGTTTGAGACCAGCCTGGCAACATAGTGAGACCTTGTTTCTACAATAAATAAGCCAGGCATGGTGGTACATTCTTATAGTCCCAGCTACCTGGGAAGCTGAGGCGAGAGGATCGCTTGAGCCCAGGAGGTCGAGGCTGTAGTGAGCTGTGATTGTAGCACTGCATCCAGCCTGGGTGACAAAGCAAGATCCTGTTTCAAAAAGAAAAAGAAGAGAGAGAAAGGAAAGGAAAAGAAAAAAGCAATCCAACTTGGAAAAGTATCTAAAAAAAGGAAAGAAAGCAAAGTAAAAGCAAGAAGTAATGAGGTTTCTTCTAAAGTAGAGACAAGAATTTCTGGAATTTTTTTGCAGCAGAAATATTAAAATATTTTCATTGAAAAATTAGCATATAGCTGGGTGCGGTGGCTCACACCTATAATCTCAGCACTTCTGGAGGCCAAGGTGGGCAGATCACCTAAGGTAAGGAGGCCGAGATCAGCCTGACCAACAATGGAGAAACCGCATCTCTACTACAAATACAAAATTAGTTGGGTGTGGTGCTGCACGCCTGTAACCCCGCTACTCAGGAGGCTGAGCCAGAAGAATCGCCTGAACCCAGGAGGCAGACGTTGCAGTTAGCCAAGATTACACCACTGCACTCCAGCCTGGGAGACAGAGTGATAGTCCGTTCCCTCCCCAAAAAGAATCAGAGCATATAGAGACAAAAAAAGAAAAAGAAAAATTAGCATAAATCACTCGAAAGACTGGGTGTTGGGAGGTGGACAAGTAAGAAAGGGTAGAAGAGGAAGATAAAAAAGTTAAAATTTCACAATTTTCTTTTACCTGTTTTCATGAATCCTGGATGCTCAGCGATGTTTGAACTATTCAATAGCTTCACCGCTTTTCGATAATTACCTCTTAAGTACTCAAAATTGCTTTTAAGAAAGAGAGAGGGTGCAGACTGTAGAGAAAATATAAACATTACTTATAATTGTTTTCAGATGCCTAATGTAGGATATCTTAATTATACTGTTGTACTGACATGTGTTCGAAACCATAAACGAATTAAGTCACAGTCACAAAACACTATATAGTCTCTAGATTTCTCATTGCTCTCACAATCTAAAAAATTGAAACTTGTCAGAGAGCCCTTTGTAAAAAGAATTGCTAAGGGTCTACCTGAAAAAATTAATATAAGTATATGTGTAAGAATATAGTCTGTACCAGCTTGGACATCATGGTGAAAGGCTGTCTCTACTAAAATACAAAAATTAGCTGGGTGTGGTGACGCATGTCTGTAATCCCAGCTACTCGGGAGGCTAAGGCAGGAGAATCCCTTGAATCCGGGAGGCGGAGGTTGCAGTGAGCCAAGATCACGCCACTGCACTCCAGCCTGGGCGACAGAGCAATACCACTTCTCAAAAAAAAAAAAAAAAAAAAAAAAAAAAAAAACCCAGAATAAAGTAGATTATCCACTGATTGTGTTCATCCACTACACTACTAGCTGAAAATCAATTTGACAGCACACTATGGCCTTCATTTTAATAGTTATTAGAGAGACTGGAGACCTTTCTTACTTTTTAGGATACAAATGCACCTTTCATTAGAACCCACAGATATAAATAGTCAAATACTTTTCCAAATTAAAAAAGAAAACTGTCATTCTATAAATGGAAGAATTTTTTGACAGAATGCCTTATTTGCAAGCACTAATCTTGCTGTTCCAAAAATCACATTTTGATTGGCAGATTACCTTTCACTTATCCTGAGAATCCTCATGGTGGAGGACCCTCTAAATAGTAGCACCTATTTAGAGTATGAAAGCATGCAGAGCTGTGGAGACTAAACATCCATTCAGGAGGACATCTTGAATATTTATTTATTTATTTATTTGAGATGAAGTCTTGCTCTGTTGCCTAGGCTGGAGTGCAGTGGCATGATCTCAGCTCACTGTAACCTCTGACTCCTGGGTTCAAACAATTCTGCTGCCTCAGCCTCCTCAGTAGATGGGATTACAGGCATGTATCACCACGCCTGGCTAATTTTTGTAGAGACAGAGCTTCCCCATGTTGGCCAGGCTGGTCTCGAACTCCTGACCTCAGGTGATCCCCCTGCCTCAGCCTTCCAAAGCACTGGCATTACAGACGTGAGCCATCATGCCTGACCTATTTATTAACTTAATTTAGCAACAGGCTTTCCTTCTTAATCATAGTTTATCCTTTGCTCTGCTTCTTGCCCATCCCAGAGTTCTGGTCACTAAGGAGACAAGGGCTTTCAGTGCCTTTTTTTTTTTTTTGAGATGGAGTCTCACTCTGTCGCCCAGGCTGGAGTGCAATGGTGTGATCTTGGCTCACTGCAACCTCTGCCTCCCGGGTTCAAGTGATTCCTCTGCCTCAGCTTTCCAAGTAGCTGGGACTATAGGCGGTTGCCACTATGCCCAGCTAATTTCTTGTATTTTTAGTAGAGATGGGGTTTCATCATATTGGCCAGGCTGGTCTCAAGCTCCTGACCTTGTGATTTGCCTGCCTCAGTCTCCCAAAGTGCTGGGATTACAGGTGTGTGCCACCTCAGCGCTTATTCTTAGTGGTGGCTATTCCTCCTGAAGTTTTCGCTGATTTAAGATGACTGTTATACGCTGAATTATATTAATTTTCATTTGTCTTTCTTCTATGACCCTGGTCTCCATTAAGTCAGGAATTATGTCTTTTATCATTTTTTTTTTTTAAAAAAAAGGTTTGATAATGGCTGGCTGGCTAATTAGGCCTTTCCCTCCCAGGCTCAGGTGTATCTAAGCCATAATTGTTCTTGAAAATCACAGCATAGTAACTCAGTGATGAATCTGGATCGTGCCTGAGATTTCTAACCATATTTTCTCATGACTTTATGCTTCTAAATTTAGTTTTCCTAGAAGCATCAAGATTGTTCACAATTCTGTTTCTTCCCTACACTATCTTAAAAATTATCAATGAAAGATTGGTGTGGAGAGTGTGGAAGGAAGGAGTAATTCTATCTCAAATACTTTATTACTAGTTAAACTGAAGGTACTATCAAGCCAAACATCATTTGGAAGGGGTAGGTTTTGGCTACATTTTGACTGTTACATCTTTAATAAATGTATTAGTATTATTAATTTATTTATCTATTTATTGAAGATGTAACAGTATGTTTTTACTATTATTATTAAATATAATAATAATACATTTATTAAAGATGTACAATGGCAAGATCTCAGCTCACTGCAACCTCCAGTTCCTGGGTTCAAGTGATCCTCCCACCTCAGCCTCCCCAGTGGCTGAGACTAGAGGCATGCACCACCACACCTGGCTAATTTTTGTATTTTTAGTAGAGATAGGGTCTCATCACGTTGGTCAGGCTGATCTTGAACTCCTGACCTCAGGTGATCCGCCCACCCTGGCCTCCCAAAGTGCTGGGATTATAGGCATAAGCCACTGCACCCAGCCATAAATGTTTTGAGTATAATACTAAAAAATTCTAAAATAACCTAAATTTCTAATGTTAGCAAAATGTTTAAGTGAATTGTGAAAAACCAGTCACAGAACACTACTAGGCAGTTATTTAAAATGGTGGTTTCTGTAGGCTACATAAAATAGAAAAGTGCTTGTTGTAATTTTAAGTAAAAAAAAAAATATTAAACTATAGACACAGCATTACTACTATTCCCCAACTTTAAAACAGCAAGGTTCATATCTGGCAGTATATATAATAGACTAAGGTAAATTATTTAAAACCGACAAATACCCATAGTCTAAAAAAGAAAGACACAACTAAAAAACAAAAGTCCAGAAGAAACTTACATTTCCAGCAGTATTCATGACTGACTTGATTTCCCTTTTACATGCTTTCAGAGACTTCATTTGGATATAAGCTCGTACTTTATACTGTCAAAGGGAAAATGTTAGTATGTTAGAACTATAGTGGATTTATATAAAGTTTTACTTTCTAGTTAAGAAAATTAAACCCAATCTATTTACAACATAGTTATACTAATTACTTGCTAAATCGAGTTCAGAATTTAAAAAAATGCTATTTTCACTGTACTCTTTGAATATATTTCAAAATACTAAAATCATGGTAGAATAAAAACTTGGCCGGGTGCAGTGGCTCACGCCTCTAAGCCCAGTACTTTGGGAGGCCGAGGCAGATGGATCACCTGAGGTCAGGAGTTTGAGACCAGCCTGGCCAACATGGTGAAACCCTGTCTCTACTAAAAATACAAAAAGTTTGCTGGGTGTGGTGACATGCGCCTGTAATCCCAGCTATTTGGGAGGCTAAGGCAGGAGAATCGCTTGAACCTGAGAGGCAGAGGTTGCAGTGAGCCGAGACTGCGCCACTGCACTCCAGCTTGGGTGACAGAGTGGGACTCCATCTCAAAACAAAAAACAAAACAAAACTGAACTACTCAAGTTCCAGGGAAAAATCCCATGAATCATCATCTGCACATGGCTAACAATGACTTTTAAAATTCCACAAGTTGATTTTATCATGCAGTACATTCCCAGGCTATTTCTCTCAAACTTTATAGAGCAATTTAAATAAATTATATTATCATCTTAAGCAAAATATATTTAGCATAAATGTGCTTCTAAACTATAATACATCAAAGTCAAACAAATATATGTGCCTTATTTACCGCTTCCAATGATCTCATTGCTTCATTTATACAACTACATTTAAATATATGTGATGTATTATTCCCCTTTAAAATTTACAGTACCTGATGTATCTTTGATTTTGCAGCTTCTATTAGGGCTCCACTTTCAGCTTTATGATTAGATCCATCTTTGTTGGTATTATTACCAGTCTGTAGGGTGGTAAGGCAAAGTTTACCAAAATTAAACGTTTGTGACCATAGTTTAAATCAGTGATTTCCAAGTGAGCTAATCTAAATTACCTAGAGAGCATTTTCAAAATGTAGAATTTGTGAGGCATGGTGGTTCACGCCTGTAATCCCAGCACTTTGGGAGGCTGAGGTGGGTGAATTGCTTGAGCCCAGCAGTTCAAGACCAGCCTGGGTAACATGTTGAAATTCCATCTCTACAAAAAATATAAACATTAGCTGGGTGTGGTGGCATGTACCAGTAGTCCCAGCTACTCAGGGGGCCGAGGTGGGAAGATTGCCTGAGCCCAGGAGATGAAGGCTGCAGTGGGCCGTGATTGTGCTAACTGTACTCCAGCCTGAGGTGGCAGAGCAAGAACCTGTCTTTAAAAATGGCGGAAACCTAGGTCCCACTCCCAGAGACTGAGGTTCAGTAGTCTAAAGTGGGTGACACAAAACTCTACTTGTGAGAAGCTCACAGTTGAACGTAACGATGAGCTGGTTTTATTTACTAATTCTAATTTTTCATAGAGACGGGTCTCCCTATGTTGCCCAGGCTCATCTCAAACTCCGGGGCTCAACTGATCCTCTCGCCTTGGCCCCACAAAGTGCAAGGATTACAGCCATGGGCCACTGTGCCTAGCCTGCGCTTGTTTTAAAAAGCATGAATATTAAGAAAAACTCTATCTTTCTAAAACCCAGAACAGAATCTATCACCCACTTCTTAAAACTTTCTCTGTTAAGAACACTGCCAATCACATCAAATCTGAACTTCCTAGTATTTGAAGTTCTTCAAGCTGTCACTCATACTCACATTGCCAACCTCGTCTCCCACTGCTCTCCACTGCATTTCTCTGGTACTGTCCGTTTCATTACCAGAAAGGTTTCCAGCACACCACAAACTCATACCTTTTGTGATATTCTCTGCCAGGCTGGTTATCCTGCTATACCCACCCTTCCTTCTCTGACTTGTCAAATTGTGAACCATTTTCTGAGGCCCAAATCAAACGTCTAAATTCCTTTGAAACATCCCCTAACTTCTTTGACCTCTTTCTTCCCTGTCCATGAACAGATGCTGCCCAAGTTATCTCTTCCTAAACCTCAGATCCTTGAAAGTGAGGACTGCAATGTTTTTGTTTTTGTCACCTTAGTATCTAGCAGAGTAGCTTATAAGTTGGCAGAGTACATAAGCATCTGCTAAACTAGATAATATTTAATCAAATACTGAAGTACTGAATATAATCTTTTTTTTTTTTTTTGAGACGGAGTTTCGCTCTTGTTACCCAGGCTGGAGTGCAATGGCGCGATCTCGGCTCACCGCAACCTCCACCTCCTGGGTTCAGGCAATTCTCCTGCCTCAGCCTCCTGAGTAGCTGGGATTACAGGCACGCGCCACCATGCCCAGCTAATTTTTTGTATTTTTGGTATTGACGGGGTTTCACCATGTTGACCAGGATGGTCTGGATCTCTTGACCTCGTGATCCACCCGCCTCAGCCTCCCAAAGTGCTGGGATTACAGGCGTGATCCACCGCGCCCGGCCCAATTTTGTATTTTTAATAGAGACGGGGTTTCTCCATGTTGGTCAGGCTGATCTTGAACTCCCAACCTCAGGTGATCCTCCCGCCTCAGCCTCCCAAAGTGCTAGAATTACAGGTGTGAGCCACTGTGCCCAGCAAATATAAATATTTTACTACACAATGTTTTGGTAATATGCTAAGGTTATTCAACTGAAATCCCTTATGAACACATCCTTAAATTGAAAAAAGTAATGCCAGGTATTTATTGTCTTTTTAAGCGTCAAGAATGTACATTGGTAAAAAGGCAATGACAATGTTTCCTGCAAACGTTCCTTTGAAAACAAAGGGGCAGAAAAAAGGAAGAAAGAAGGGTCATCTCTTGATAATCGGAAGCACAAGCAAAAGAAAAAACATGAGACCCAGGATGTACTTGTACTGGGCACCAAGTCTCTCAATAGAACATGGTGAAGCTTAAACATTATAAATGGATGCTCTCGTTTTTTTTTTGAGTTGGAGTCTTGCTCTGTCTCCCAGGCTGGAGTGCAGTGGCATAACTTTGGCTCACTGCAAACTCCATCTCCCAGGTTCAAGCGATTCTCATACCTTAGTCTCCAGAGTAGATGGAATTACAGGTGTGCACTACCATGCCCAGCTAACTTCTGTATTTTTAGTAGAGACAGGGCTTCACCTTGCTGGCTAGGTCGGTCTCAAACTCCTGACCTTAGGTGATCTGCCCGCCTTGGCCTCTCAAAGTGCTGGGATTACAGGCATGAACTACCACGCCCAGCCACATATATATTTTTTGAAGAACTTCAATGATGAAATTTTCCTTAATGAAAGCTACAGTGTTTATCCAGATTACGGATTCTCTTGTCTTAATTCCAATCTTTAAATTCTATAAAAATAATATCTCATATATGAAAAGATACTCAATGTACATCCTTAGTCATTAGGAAAACGCAAATCAAAACTGTAACAAGATACCACTTCACACCTGCCAAGATTGCTAAAATTGTTTTTTAAAAGACAATAACAAGTGTTGGTAACAATGTGGAGAAATTATAACCTCACAAGTTGCTGGAGGGAATCTAAAATAGTGCAGTCACTTTGTAAAACAGTCTTGTATAGGGTTAAATATAGAGTTAAAATACCATATAACCCAGTGATTCTACTCCTAAATATTATATCCAAGATAACTGAAAACGTGTAACACAAAAATTTGTACACGAATGTTCATAGAAGCACTATATATAATAACCAAAAATAGAAAAGAACCCAAATGTCCGCCAACTGATAAAAAATTTTTAAATGTGGCATATTCATATTCAGCCACAAAAGGCATGAAGTATATGAAAAAAAATAAGTATATGCTATAACATGGATGAAGCCTGAATAAGTAAAAAAAAGCCAGTTACAAATGGCTGCATATTACGATTCCATTTATATGTAATGTCTAGAAGGTAAATCCAGAGGCAGTAAATAGATTAATGGCTGCTTGGGGATGAGGAAAGGGGGAAATGGGGAGTGACTGCAAATGGTACAGGGTTTCTTTTTGGGGTGATAAAAATATTCCAAAACGAGATAGTGGTGATGGTTGTACAAATGTGAGTACACTAAAAACCACTAAACTCTACACTTTAAAATGGTAAAGGTTATGGTATGAAAATTGTATCTTAAAACTGTTAAATAGTTCATAACCACAAATATTAATCATTTTAATTTTCTTTTTAATCCAGTAAACTAACAAGCAGAGAGAATCATATTTTAAATTTTATTCTGATCAACTTTAAACACTCACCTCATTCTTTCCATTTTTGTTATTGTTACCCTGTGAAATCATTTTTTCTAGAACAGCAAGAAGATGCAAAGCTTTCTCAGCCTGGTAGGTTAATATATACAGGTCTACAAGCAAAAAACACACTGCTTGGGCAAATTTTTCTTCTGGGAGAAAAAAACACAGGAAAATAATAGTCACAATCTAAAGTAAAAAGCACACATCTCAGACTACCCTCCAAAAACTATACAAAGCTTTAAATAGCAAAGCCTAAGTCTTTAGGCCAATGAATGCGTATCACCTAGAGCCATAAATGGAAGCAACTTGCAATGCTAACAATGTCATTTTACTAGGCATTTAAAAGGTGTCTCATTTCAGAAATTCCAGTGATTACATCTTCCTTGAGAAAATATCTACTAAACACTAGCATATATAATGAAGAATGTTACTTTAGGTGGAAAGAAACCAGAATTCCAGTAGAGGTTGAGCATTCCTAACCTGAAATTTTGAAATCCGAAATTTGTAATCCTCCAAAATCCAAAACTTTTTTTTGTTTTGTTTTTGAGATGGAGTCTTACTCTGTCACCCAGGCTGGAGTACAGTGTTACAATCTTGGCTTTCTGCAACTGCTGCCTACTAGGCTCAAGAGATTTTTTTCACCTCAGCCTCCCAAGTAGCTGGGACCACAAACATATGCCACTATGCCTGGCTAATTTTTTATAGAGACGAGGTTTCATTATATTGCCAAGGCTAGCCTCAAGCTCCTCAGCTCAAGTGATCTGCCACCTTGGCCTTACAAAGTGCTGGGACTACAGGTGTGAGCCACTGTGTCCAGCCTCAAAATCCAAAACTTTTTGAACGCCAATGATGGTCAAATAAAATGCCCATGGTAGCATTTTGGACCTCAGGTTAGGAATGCTGAACCAGTAAGTATAATGCAAATATTCCAATGTTTAAAAAAAAAATCCCAAATCTGAAACACTTCTGGTCCCAGGCATTTTGGATAAGGGATACTCGAGTCACCTATTCAGCCACTAACTAGATATGTGTGGTCTCCGTACATCATTTAACTTTTCAGACCTCAGCTGGCTGACCTGTAAAATGAAGAGAATATTTTACCTGCCTGAAGGCAGAGAGGTAGATCAGGGGATCTTGTGAAGTTCCTTCTAACTAGAAAAGTCTATGACTCTATGAAATAGATTTCTTTTCTAGGTCACAGAGATAGGAAGAAAAAATCTGATTACAGAAGCAAAAGAAGCAAGATATGGTCTGGAGTAAATCAGAAAATTGAGACTGCCAAGAGACAAGACCTTCAAAATAAAAAGAACCCAATGAAGAGAGGGAAGTTGACATGGTGTGACATAAAACTATCTTTTCTTTCAAAAAAAGAAGATAAAAGGAAATATAAGGTCTCGAACATAAAATTTCAAAAGCCGTTAAAGAGTGGAATTCATTCAAAATCTGAAATTTACATGGCTGGTATGCAAAGGTCACATATCTCCAAGGGCTTCTCACTGCACCTAAGACAGTAAGCCCTGCTCTAGGCTTTACCTATTCCACCTGTGGCTATTTCTAACTTTATTTCCTACTATCCTCCCCACCTAGCTCCAGTCAGAATGACCTTGCTGCTATTGCTCTCACCAAACAATGCCTCTCACCTCGAGTCTTCTCCATATCCTATTACCTCTGGTGAGAATGCTTTCCCTCTAAAGAGTAGCAAGGCTCACGCCTATAATCCTAGGATTTTGGGAGGCCGAGGCAGGCGGATTGTCTGAGCTCAGGAGTTTGAGACCACCCTTGGCAACATGGTGAAACCCTATCTCTACTAAAATACAAAAAAGTAGCCAGGTGTGGCAACATGTGCCTGTAGTCCCAGCTACTTGGGAGGCTGAGGCAGGAGAACTGCTTAAACCCGGGAGGCAGAGGTTGCAGTGAGCCGAGATCACACAACTGCACACTCCGGCCTGGGTAACAGAGTGAGACTCTGTCTCCAAAAAAAAAAAGAAAGAAAGAAAAGAAAGAAGAGTAGCGTCCCTTCTTTATTCAGGTCTCATCCCAGGCCTTGCTTGAGTACCTTACTTAAAACATCCCACAGTCAATCTCTATACTCTCCCTCAATTTTAGCTTTACTTCACAGCATTCAATATACAGCCGGCCCCCAGTATCTGTGGGTTCTACACCCACAGATTCCACCAACCTCGGATTAAAAATATTAAAAGAAAAAAAAGAGTTGTTGCATCTGCACTGAACTTGCAGACATTTTCCCCATCACTCTTCCCTAAACAGTACGGTATAAAAATATTTTCATTGCATTTACAGTGTATTAGGTATAAGTAATCTAGAGATTATTTAAAATGTACAGGAGGATGTGCACAGACTATATGTAAATACTACACCATTTTATATAAGGGATTTAAGTATCAGAAGATTTTGGTACCTGAGGAAGGGTGTCCTAAAACCAATCCTCCTTAAATACCAAGGGATAGCTGTTTTTTTTTTATTATGTTGCTTTCTCTCCCATTAGAATAGAAGCTTAACCAGGGTAGAGTTTCTGTATTTCATTCACTACGTTATCTCCAGACCTCAGAACAGTGTCTGGCCCACAGTATTGGCCCATGTGCTCAATTAATATATGTTGTATGAAGAATCTGAGTACTGGTCAGCCATGGCAGTTCACACTTGTAATCCCAACACTTTGGGAGGCTAAGGTGGGGAGACTGCTTGAGCCCAGGAGTTCAAGACCAGCCTAGGCAACTTGGTGAAACCCAATCTCTAGAAAAATTACAAAAATTACCTGGGTATAATGATGCAGGACTGTAGCCCCAGCTACTCAGGAAGCTGGGGTAGGAGCATCACCTGAGCCCAGGAGGTGGAAGGTGCAGTAAGTGGAGATCACAACACTGCACTCCAGCCTGGGCAACAGAACGAGACCCCATCCCCCTCCAAAAAAAAGAGAAGCTGAGTAGTTATGATTCCAAGTTTGACACTGTAAAAAAGGTAAAACTATAGAGACAGTAAAAAGATCAATGGTTATACGTAGAAAGGGAATGAAGAGGCACAACACAGAATTCTTAGGGCAATAAAAAATACTCTATGTGATACTATGATGGATATATTTGTCCAAATACATAGAAAATACAACACCAAGAGTGAACTCAAACATAAACTATGAACTTGCATGATTATGATGTGTCAATGTAGGTTTATCAATTACAACAAACGCACCAATCTGTTGGAATAATGGTAATGAGAGAGGCTATGGATGGGTTGGGGCAGAGGACACATGGGAAATCTCTGTACTTTCCTCTTGGTTTTGCTATAAACCTAAACCTTCTCTAAAAAAGTCTTTAAAAAAAACCAAGTGGTAAAAGTTAAAAAAAAGAAAAGCCATAATATTTCCAAAGAAAAATGGATGTGAATACCGACTAGTTGATTACTATTAATATATTCTGTTTAGCAACAGTGCAGATTAACAGGATTTCATGAATTCCGGAAATTCTAAGAAGCATCAATGACAGAAGCTTTATAGAAAAACATGTACATTCCTAAAAGTGCAATTCTGATTTCTAGCTATACAGAAAGACTTGATCACTAATTATATAAACCCTTACCACTGGTGTCTCTCCTGCCCAGTCTGTCCAGCTACCAAGCTCTCAGGATTCAGGGAAAGAAGAGAAGCAATTCAAAATGGCTCTTTGGAGGCATAGTAATCAGCTGTTCAGCCAGCTGTCAGCAAAAGGGGACTCTACCTCTTCCCAAAGCACCACAGAGCACTATCACACCCCACCACTTGTCCTGTGGTAACCACATCAGCAATTAGGTGTTCCTGATAAATTAGGAATTCTCATTCGTGTTTTGAATTTAAAAGAAAGTAATCATGGAAAAAAAGACAAAAATGTAACTCACAAATGGAATATGACTGCTTGTGGGCTGGAAACGAGGAGCCCTCTCCAACAACCGTTTCCTGGGTCCAGCTATATCCTTTGCCCTTACTTTTCTTACTACTCCTACTTGGGGTCAGTAAGTTAATTAAGACAGCAAAAAAGCTAACACAGTTCCATACTTCCTAATCCATAATCGGTGTCAAGAATTTCAGTTAGGCAATAGGCAAAAATGAATACTTCACTGTCCCCGAACGTTCCAAAATGCTACTTCCTTAACGTACTAAAGAAAGAAAGGATCAGGTACACTAACATAGTGTTTAAACAGCAAAACCCCACAAAAATCACTAAGTGTTTTCAACACTTCCCCGACAGCATTTTTAATAGTTATCTTCAAAATTTAGGAAGGAAGGAACACTCAAAACAAAACCTGGATTACATTTTTAACTTTTCTAACCATTAGGAAAAGCTGATACGGCTTTTCTTTTTTCTTTGAATACTAACGTGGACTTCTCAGATTTAGGTTATCTAGGAAAAAGTACCAGACAACTTTGCAAGTATGGGGAAGATAGGGAAATTTTTGACTTGACAGATAACATACCAAAAGGCTCTATGAACTGATAAAGTTTTTCACCAACTGATATGGCTTCTGTATACTGTCGCAGATGATAAAGAATGACTGCTTGATTATAGTACAACATGCTGTTTTCAACATCATCTAATCCATCCATTTCCTCAACAGCTGAGTGAACCTATAAAGCAATCAACAGAGATGATATTTTAACAACATTAAAGAAATAAAGGACAAAAGTGAAAATTCATATGAATAAAAAGGAATGCAGGCTAACATTGTTATTCCGAATTTTCCCATACTTTCAACAGTACTTTTAGATTTTAATTGCTCTCACATACTAAAAATTATTTTCATCTGTCTGTGCCAAACATAATAAAATTTTAAGTAAAATGTTATGATGAGACTTTATTAAGTACCCAGTACAAGGCTAGACAATTATCTTCCTTGTCACTGTGAAGCTATCTTCCCTGTTTTCATTGGCAACATGGCTTCTGAGTAGGATTCCCACTTCCTAGTCTCATGACCTACGAGAGGCTACACCAGGCGTGCAACAAAACTCAAAATGACCTTTCCCATAAAAATGTTATGCAGTATTCATAGTTTGATTTCATTTCTTAAAAACTAAGGTAAAATTTAAACATTAATAATAGCTGGCCAGGCGTGGTGGCTCAGGTCTGTAATCGCAGCACTTAGGGAGGACAAGGAGGGCGGATCACATGAGGTCAGGAGTTCAAGACCAGCTTAGCCAACATTGTGAAACCCTGTCTCTACTAAAAATACACACACACATACACACAAAAATTAGCTGGGTGTGGTGGCACATGCCTGTAGTCCCAGCTACTTGGGAGGTGAGGCAGGAGAATTGCTTGAATCCAAAAGGCAGAGGCTGCAGTGAGCCAAGATCACACCACTGCACTCCAGCCTGGGCAACACAGCGAGACTCTGTATCAAACAAAACAAAACAACAAAAAAGTAGTTAACTATTTACCGTGTGCCAGGCTTGCTATGCTAAACCATTTATAGGTTAATCCTCACTATACCTCAAGGTTACAACTTTTTTTTTTTTTTTTAGCTGGAGTCACCCAGGTTGGAGTGCAGTGGCGTGATCTTGGCTGAGTGTGACCTTTACCTCCAGGGTTCAAGTGATTCTCCTGCCTCAGCCTCCTGAGTAGCTAGGACTACAGGCATGCACCACCACACCTGGCTAATTTTGTATTTTTAGTAGAGACGGTTTCACCATGTTAGCCAGGCTGGTCTCAAACTCCTGACCTCAGCTGATCTGCCTACCTTGGCCTCCCAAAGTGCTTGGATTACAGGCATGAGCCACACTGCACCCGGCCGAGGACAGATAATTTCATTTCCACTTTATAAATAAGGAAACCAGCAAAGAAAACTTACTTATCTTGTCTAAGACCATAGGGCTAGAAAGTATATTTTCAGATTTTGTTCCCATAAAAAAGAATAGATTTTTTAAAAGTACTCAACAACAAAAATACATTATGGCACACATGATGGTTAGAAAAGGCTTTTATGGGCTTCATCTGTAACTGACACCAAAAGTTTAATGAAAGTTTAATAAAAAAGAAAAAAAAAGCATGACCCTTTGCGTTTTAAAGCTGTATACCCGCTTCTGTAAGCTGCAGCAACAGGCTTTTAAATTTTAATCAAGCTTTACAACCATTGCACAATTCCATATAACATATGGAATTAGAAGTCTACCTGTATTAAAACTAATTTTTGTCATTATGAAGATTAAAATAAATTATTGTGCAGTGTTTAAGTAATTAATTCTAAGAGCAAAACTTCCTTAAATCAGGAAGTGGAACTCTGATATACAGTACATGGATTGAACAGCCTTGGTTTGACTAATGGCAAGGAACCTGAAGGTTCACAACACATAATGATTTGTTAATTTTGTAACTGGACTTCAACAGACTTCAACCACCCACGTGGTTAAACTTGACATAGTTCAAATGTTAGCAAGTGGTCCTAGCTGACCAACAGCAAGTGCATCTCAATGAGTTTGGGAGCTTTTTATACTCTTCACTTATGAAGTCTCTATCTTAAAGTGATTAAAAACAGTATCTTCAAACTGTGAAAACTCAATTTCCAAAGGTAACTCTTTCTGTAGTTATGTAATGGAGAGAGAATGAGCTAAGAAGAGTTTAGTTAGAAAAGCTTTTAAATAAACTATGGGCTGGGCGCCGTGGCTCACACCTGTAATCCCAGCACTTTGGGAGGCCGAGGCGGGTGGATCATGAGGTCAAAGAGATTGAGACCATCCTGGTCAACATGGTGAAACCCCATCTCAACTAAAAATACAAAAAATTAGCTGGGCATGGTGGCGCGTGCCTGTAATCCCAGCTACTCAGGAGGCTGAGGCAGGAGAATTGCCTGAACCCAGGAGGTGGAGGTTGCAGTGAGCCAAGATCGTGCCATTGCACTCCAGCCTGGGTAACAAAAGCAAAACTCCGTCTCAAAAAAAATAAATAAATAAAAATAAAAAATAAATAAATAAACTATGGAGTTTTGGATTTAGCAATAGTTAAATAATTATCACATGAACAAATTAGCCTCATATTCTAGGACTCACCGAAATAGTCTAGCAATTGTTCCAGCCAGAAAAACAACTATTCATTTAATGAGATTAGTCATTTATTATTTAAAATGGAATACGTTGAAAAGGTATGTCACTGTGCCCAAGACATATGACTGTGAACAGAAGTATGATTTAAAGAAGCTGGTAACCACAAGTACAAACACTTCTAGGAAACTCAAGAGTTGGAAGGCCCTAAAGAAACCTTAACAATAAAAGCTAGTGAAAGAACTTCAAAAAGTTTTTTTGGCCAAACTGGAAGTTTGCAGGAATTCCTTATTCAAAAACAGTTTAACGGCTGAATTTGTTCTCAAAGACCAAACAAATTTGTCCTGGTAGAAACTGGGGGGTTCCAGGGTGCATGTACTAGATAACCAGCAAAGATTATCTTTCCTCTGATTCAGGATCTCCAGATAAAGTCATCATTAATAATACCAAAGTAATGAAACATGATGACATATAAATTTATGAAGATTGAGACAGGTAGGAGAACAGACTCAAGAGTCAAAAGGCCTGGTTTAAATCTTTTCTTCCCTTCCTAGTTGTATAAATTTAAATTATTGGACTTCCTAAATCCTGGTTTTAAAACGGAGATAATAAGCATCTACTGCCTCGAGAGTTGAGTGTGAGGTTTATATGAGATAAGGCATAAAATGCACCTTATACAGAATTTGGCACCAAGCATGCATTCAATAAATGTTCAATAAACGTTAGCTATTATTCTCATTTTTGAATTTTAATGGGGTTTGAAATTACTTTATGCCTATTAAGGATTATAGAGAGCCTGAAAGGACCACTTATTTCTACCTGTGTCACACTTCAGAGTGATATTATACAGTATCATGGTACTACTCATGATTATAGGAAAGGGTCTTCAAAAGGTCTCATGACTCCCTAACAGCCTGAAACAGTAAAGTACAGGCTCTAGAGTTAAACATAACTGAGTTCATGCAGCTCTTACTACTCCAAGCTTTGTGTCTTTGGACAATTTACATAGTTATCTATGCTTTGGCTTTCCCATTTTTAAAATGAGAAAAATTATATAGCTATTTCATAGGACTACTAAGAAGAACAAATGAGAAGTAGCATACAGGGTTCTTGGCAGAGTCCTGTCACACAGTGAACACAATGTATGCCAGCTGATCCTATCAGTACCATCAATATCATCAGCCCTCTTGAACACCAAAGGTCCAGCCCCATGATTCCAGAAACACTGCTGTTAAATTCAGAGCAATGCCCAATTCAAGCCTCAAACCAGATATAAAGCAGAATATCTTCTACTTAATTAATCATCTCCTGATCCAAATGCTAGAACAACTTGACATTAGGATTAATCATATTTTTGTAATTATAAACAAGATATATCTCCACAGCTAAGCTTCTTCACATAGTTCTTTCTCAAAACTCCAACACTCATTTGAATTTGGTATGTTAGTCTATTCTGTTCAAGTTAGTTAAAACCCCAATTTAAAAAAATCATACAATATACCTTTCATCTCCTGGAATAATTTTACAAAAATAAAATTAATACTAGCAAATGTTTCAGACAAGAAATATCAGACAAATCACATTTATTTTCCTTAGCTATTTGTATTTCACAAATTAAAAAACAGAACAATATTTTTTATAGTTAAATTCATTTGTGTATCACCTGATTCTTCAGCTGGTTAAGTGTTTGTCTCAAATTATCTGTTGTTGTTTGGTTACTTTTAAAAAACTCAGCTACTGCTGTATTCAAAATTATTTTATAATCATCTTTGTTTATATCTTGTAGACAGGCAAGGTGTTGTAGACAGGCATCATAATTTCCAGACTAAAAAAAAAAACCACACACACACACACAAAATTACATACCAGCTTTAAGAATAGTACATCATTCCAAATATATTTCATTCATTTTTATCTTAAAAGTTCTTAAAAAGATTACCTTATGAAAACCAAATTTTAAAAGCCACAGTGTTGATTGTTATAAAATAACATGCTGTCATTCTCGATTGCTAGAGCTTTTGTTAGTACTTTGGATGCAATTAAAACTATGTGCTATCACATGTGAAAAGCTTAATAAATTCTGTCTATGAGCAAAAAAAAAAAGTTCTTAAAAAGAAAGACAAAGTATCCCTACTTATACTAATCAGTCACTAGATAAAGCAATATTCATGTCAAGAAACTGTGGATATTTACTTCCTAAGATTCAAAACTGTGACATTGACACATATAAGACACATATATTGATACAATAAATATATTGGCATATACATATAGTGCTAGCAGGGTATTCACGGCTGAGGCTAGTCAAGAAAGGTAATATAATCACTCCAAATTTTATTTTCTAGTAAATATATTTTGAATACCCAGTGTCAAGTTATTTTGCTAACATGCATATAACCTGATAACCAAATATGGTTTGCTTTCATATCGTTTAATAACAGAAAAGTTAAAATTCTGCTAATTAAGTTTTGGAGTTCTATTTTAAAGTACCTTCAAGAAACAGAATTTTTGAATCTGACATTTTGGAAATAAAGAACAGAACAACATAGTAAAATGAAAAGACTGACCCACATACTTACAAATCTAAATGTAAATGACTTAAAAACAATAGTGTATGAGTTAAAACATGTTTACAAAAACTTGGGAATGGCTCCAGTTACTCCCATTCCTTTCACCATATTTAAACTCTAAAACATTTATTTTTAAAATTGAACGTACTTATCGCTAAATTAACTCGAATTATTACAGAATAAAAATTGTAAATTTAAAAATTCACTATGAAAAACATTCATACTTGACAGAATCCTACAACTTGAGCAGATTAAGAGAAGCCATTTCTTACTGTGAAAGCTTGGAAAGCACTGGTGGATAACTCCTTCTCTTGATCAGTGATCCCAGAGGACTGACCTATGCCTTCATGTTTCTCTGCTCCTTGATCTGCAAACACACAAGTTTTACAGTTCTTTAGAAATAAAAGTTGTACAGTGGTCCCTGCTTATCCAGTTTCACTTTCTGCAGTTTCAGTTACCCAAGGTCAAGTATGGTATGAAAATATCAAATGGAAAATTCCAGAAATAAGCAGTTAAGTTTTAAACTGCAGTGTTCTGAGTAACATGATGAAATCTCTTGCCATCCCGCACTGTCCCACTCTGTCCCATCAAGGAAGTCAATCATTCCTTTCTCCAGCATTCCATGTTGTATAAGATACCTGTCCCTTGGACACATAGTAGCCATGTTGGTTATTGGATCAATAGGTCATAGGATGAAAGGTGAGTAGGGTACAGTAAGATATTCTGAGAAAGAGAAACCACATTCAGATAACTGTTATTTTATTAGTTGTTGTTATCTCTTACTGTGCCTCATTAATAAACTTTATCATAGTTATATGTCTGTATAAAAAAAAAATCTGTGGTTTCGAGTATCCACTGGAGGTCCTGGAATGTATCTCCTGAGGAAAAGGCTGGGACTACTGTATAGTGAATTTGTCCCTAGTTTTTGTCTTGTGTTCTTCCTAATAAAGTTGCCAAAGTTAGGGCTTTCTCAACAATGACTGATTAACAGTTATAAGCTAGTAAGAAGCCACTCCTCTGAAAAGTTGAAATGTTTCCTTTGGCCAAGTTGAAACACAATGAAAACCTGCTCACTTAAGACCATAAGCTCTGTTGATGAGGACATTCAAACTGAGAATATTGTACTCCTTAAAAAATATTAGATCTGCCACCCAGCAATATATAGTCCCACATATTCAAGTAACTATGCCAGGTGCTGGAGACGAGAGATGATAAACACACCTACAATGCCTTTAAGGGATTTATAATTTAGTTGGAAAGTAGTAATACTCAACAATTAGAAAACTACATTGATAAGGACTTACAGCTAATTTCCAGGCAAGGAATATTTTCAGAAGCTCAGAAATCCAAAAGATTAACCCATTTAAAAAGTGTCTTTAATATGTTAAGTGTCCATATAAATTCTCAGTAAAGATTAACAATCTGTTTAGCTGGGAAAACTACCTCCTACCTCTATAATTTACTATTTTAAATATTAGAATTAGATTTTTTTTGCTTTTTGTTTTAGTTTGGAAATGGAATTCCTTTAAAGGTAAAATCTCAGCTGAACCAAACCTAAAACTACTCAGAACAAAAGTGTATTCAGTACTCCGACAAACGCTTCAATACTTTTTATACTTCTCTCAAGAGTTATCATTGGCCGGGTGTGGTGGCTTATGCCTGTAATCCCAGCTACTTGGGAGGCTGAGGCACGAGAATCACTTGAATCTGGGAGGCAGAGGTTGCAGTGAGCCAAGATCATGTCACTTCACTCCATGAGACTCTGTCTCAAAAAAAAAAAAAAAAGAACTACCAGAGACTGGGTAATTTATAAAGAAAAGAGGTTTAATTGGCTTGTGGTTCTGCAGGCTGTACAGAAAGCATGTATGGGGACATATCAGGAAACTTACAATCATGGTGGAAGCAAAGGGGAAGCAAGATGTGAAGCAAGATGACCACATCTTCACATGGTCAGCAGAAGAGAGAGCAAAGTGGGAAGTGCTACACACTTTTTTTTTTTCAGATGGAGTTTCGCTCTTGTTGCCCAGGTTGGAGGGCAATGACGCAATCTTGGCTCACAGCAACCTCCGCCTTTCAGGTTCAAGAGATTCTCCTGCCTCAGCCTCTTAAATAGCTGGGATTACAGGCATGTGTCACCACGCTTGGCTAATTTTTTGTATTTTTAGTAGAGATGGGGTTTCTCCATGTTGGTCAGGCTGGTCTCAAACTCCTGACCTCAGGTGATCTGCCCACCTCTTTTAAACAACCAGATCTAGGGAGAACTCATTCACTATCACTAGTACATCAAGGGGGAACCACCCCCATGATCCAGTCACCTCCCACCAGGTCCCTCCACCAACATTGGGGATTACAATTCAACAGAGATTTGGGTGGGCACACAGAGCTACACCATATCATTAGTCCATTTTTTTTTAAAGAGTCCAAGCCAATTAGAATTAATTAAATAGAATTAGAACATCCTACATTCTGAATTTTTCTGGTTATTTCCTCAATATTACATGCAATTTAACATTTCTGGCAAGAATACTATATAGGCAATGTAAATATTAGTCATTTTAATTTATTATTTATTTAGTTAATTTTTTTTAGACAGAGTCTTGCTCAGTCACTCAGGCTGGACTGCAGTGGCATGATCTCAGCTCACTGCAACCTCCACCTCCTGGGTTCAAGCGATTCTCCTACCTCAGTCTCTCCTGAGTAGCTGGGACTACAGGTGCCCACCACCACACCTGGCTAATTTTTTTTTTTTTGAGACGGAGTTTCGCCCTTGTTACCCAGGCTGGAGTGCAATGGCGCGATCTCGGCTCACCGCAACCTCCGCCTCCTGGGTTCAGGCAATTCTCCTGCCTCAGCCTCCTGAGTAGCTGGGATTACAGGCACGCACCACCATGCCCAGCTAATTTTTTGTATTTTTGGTATTGACGGGGTTTCACCATGTTGACCAGGATGGTCTCGATCTCTTGACCTCGTGATCCACCCGCCTCGGCCTCCCAAAGTGCTGGGATTACAGGCTTGAGCCACCGTGCCCGGCAATTTTTTTATTTTTAGTAGAGACAGGGTTTTGCCACATTGGCCAGGCTGGTCTTAAACTCCTGACCTCAGGTGACCTGCCGGCCTCAGCCTCCCAGAGTGCTAGGATTACAGGTGTGAGCCACTGTGCTCGGCCTAGTCATTTTTAATGTTAAGCTTTCTTTTCTGCTGAAATTTGCCATTTGTTTTTAAAAGGTGTCTTTTATATTTAAATATTTCCCAAAGAATATTCAGTTTCTTGGTTCTACTCACTAGCAAAAGCTCCATGCACCGTTAATGGAAATATCATTAAAAAGAGGTCCGGAGTTTGAGACCAGCCTGACCAACATGGTGAAACCCCATCTCTACTGAAAATATAAAAAAATAGCCAGGAATCATACATGTGCCTATAATCCCAGGTACTTGGGAGGCTGAGGCAGGAGAATTGCTTGAACTCAGGAGGTGGAGGTTGCAGTGAGTTGAGATTGCACCAGTGCACCCTAGCCTGGGCAAGAATGAGACTCTGTCTCAAAAAAAAAAGAAAACTCTTTTTAAAATTATTGTAAGGCTTTAGTAAGAATATATGTGAAGTAATTGGCACATACCTGGCAGAGTAAACCCCTAATATGTAGTATGATCATGCAGATTCTATCATTTTCAGCATACAGATGGGAGGCAGGTTGCACAGCGACGTAGAGACAATTTTTAGAATTGAAATAATAAAACTAAAACTTTAATGTCACTTCTGAAATTAAACAGATGCTACAGAAGTGGAACTGGGGCAAATTTCAGCTTCCTTATTCACTAAAATGAGAGTCTGTATTAGATACTTTTTAGCATCCCTTCCAACTCAGATTCAGTAACTCCAATTGAGCTTCTATAAAGAAACTGAGGCCGGGTGCAGTGGCTCACACCTGTAATCCCGGCACTTTGGGAGGCCGAGGTGGGCAGCCTGGACAGCATGGTACAACCCTGTCTCTACTAAAAATGCAAACATTAGCCGGGCATAGCAGTGCATGCCTGTAATGCATCCCAGCTACTCGGGAGGCTGGAGCAGGAGAATTGCTTGAACCTGGGAGGCAGAGGTTGCAGTGAGCCAAGATCATGCCACTGCACTCTAGCCTGGGTGACAGAGCAAGACTTCATCTCAAAAAAACAAAACAAAACAAAAAACTGTTATCTTTGCTCCTAAAGCAGAACTCATATCCAATTAAGGTATCCATGGAAGACAATCCCCACACAAGAAATAGTAGACCACCTGTCCCCAAGTTTACCCCTCAAGAGTTCCTACAACCAACTTTCCAGAAAGTTGTCAAGAACTGCACCAGTCATAGGGTTCTTTTGCTTACTGTCTCCTTTCCATTCTTCCCTGTCCTACAGATCTGCCAACATGGACTCAAGTGGGGGCTAGAGCTGGCAGAATGTTCCCCCAGTATGGTGCCCTAGAGTTGCATCTTTCATAATAGCCTCCACTGTCACACCTCATCCATCACAAGCCCCCTTCCAGGATACTGGGGAAGTGTGACTCCCTCCATAACGGCTTCTAAGAGTTGCCTAGATAAATGAGCTCCCTTATGCTCAGGAACCCTGCCACAGTCCTTCAAAGTTCCTCAATCACCAGAAACTTGTTGAAAGAAGAGTAAATATGAATGGTTTAATAACATGAAATGAAATCCAGCCTCACTATTTATTAAATAATTATAAATTAAAATAACACTAAATGTCTAGAAATAAATATCTTTAAGAGATTTGATAATTAAATCATGGGATAGGGATACAATGGCACATTAACAGTTATTAAGTCTACATAATTCGACATGGAAAAATATCTACAACATGTTGTTAAATAAAAGAAACACTGCAAACTGCTTTACACAACTGAATCCCATGTTTTATAAAAATACATACAAAAATATGTATCTCTGAATATGTATAGAATAAAGTCTACAAGGATACACATCAAACTATTAGTGGCTGGTTACCTCTGGGGAGTAGGATGGAGGAGGGAAAGATTTTACTTTCCTTCATACTCCTCTTAATTATTTACATTTTTATAATGAGCAGGGATTAGTTTTTAAATAAGTTTTATTTTTAAATGTCTGCCCAAAACTAATACAAGGTTTTAGAAGTCAGATGAGTAGTTACCTTCGGTAGGCTAGTAACTGCAAGACACATGAGAGGGGTCTCTAGGGTGTTGGTAGTGATTCATAGGAGTGTTCATTGTGTGAGAATTCATCAACTGTGCACTTGTGATCTCGGCACTTTTCAATAACTGCCTAGACACCTAATTCCAGGGGCATCTAAAAGTATCTGGCAGGGTGTGGTGGCTCACACCTGTAGTCCCGGCATTTTGGGAGGCCAGTGGGCGGATCACTTGAGCCCAGGAGTTCAAAACCAGTCTGGGCAGCATAGTGACACCCTATCTCTTAAAAAAACAAAACAAAAAACAAAAATTAGCCAGGCATGGTGGTATGCATCTGTAGTCCCAGTTACTCTGGAGGCGAAGGTGGAAGGATTGCTTGAACCCAGGAGCTGGAGGGTACAGTGAGCTGAGATCATGCCACAGCACTCCAGCCTGGGCAGCAGAGTGAGACCCCATCTTAATAAACTAAAAATAAAATAATCAGTTGTCAACAGAACTAACTTTGGGAAGTCCTAGCCTGGTACATGTCAGCAGTCAGTGAAGATTCCCAACTTCCCTTTTCCAAGAAGGCAATATGGCATAATTAAAAGAGCACAAGTCTTAGAATCAGTCACATCTTCAGTCTGGTCTTTCTTTGGCCTGTCTTTAATTGAAGATGCTAAATAAACATAGCTCCCTTCCCCCATTTCCTTTTGCCAGAACAACAAAAAATTCCCATAGTTTTATTTTTAAAAATATATTTATGTCTGTACTTTAAACATAAAAATTAACAGTAAAATTAGATTTCATGTGACTTGACTATAAAACAGCTCTTTAGATCACTACGAAACCCCTAGAATACTGAACACCCTTTTGAGAGTCACCACTTATAATAATATAATACTGTTAACTTGTACGTAAACCAACTCATCTAAGATCTAAGAACTTATCTGCCCTATAAAAAAGGCATTCCAGTATTTGGGCTTATTAAAAGTGTTACTTCTAAAAATTAAAGTTAGCCGGTCAAATTAGTATTTTATTTCCACTTTAGCATACAACAGGGAGGAGGAAAAACTTAAGAGTTAAGTGAATAAAATTTGCCAGTTTTAAAGGACAATGTTAAACAGCTTTTTCTTTGGAAAGCCAGTAACAGTGACCTTCACTGCAAGACCATACTGTTTACCTAATACATGTGTTTTGCAAAACTGAGAGGTGCAGAGAAATAATAAGGACCAATTATTTTTAAACATATAAAAATAGGACACAGGACTTTATGACCTCAGAAAGCAAGTTATAAATTTAGATTGAAACAGAATCCTCAATTCACATATTGTCACCATAAAACTTTAACAAAGACTATAAATGCCTTTCATGTTTCTTTTTTTTTTGAGACAGAGTTTCACTCTTGTTACCCAGGCTGGAGTGCAATGGCGCGATCTTAGCTCACCGCAACCTCCGCCTCCTGGGTTCAGGCAATTCTCCTGTCTCAGCCTCCTGAGTAGCTGGGATTACAGGCACGCGCCACCATGCCCAGCTAATTTTTTGTATTTTTAGTAGAGAGGATGGTCTCGATCTCTTGACCTCGTGATCCACCCACCTCGGCCTCCCAAAGTGCTGGGATTACAGGCTTGAGCCACTGCGCCCGGCCCTTTCATGTTTCTTTTATTAAAGATTTTAGAAAACCTAGCATTTAAAAAAAATGTGTTTTCTCTTAGAAAGAAGCATAATTGATTTAAACTAAATGCCAAAAATTCTTAATTTGCCATCAAGTTATTTCTAAAGCTTCTTCTAAAATATGCCCCTTGGCTGGGCACAGTGGCTCACACCTGTAATCTCAGCACTTTGGCAGGCCGAACCAGGAAGACTGCTTGAGCCCAGTTCAAGACTAGCCTGGAGAGACTAGCCATGGCTAATTCAAGACTAGCCATCTTGGAGAGAGATCCAAGATGGCTGATCGCTGACAGCTCGGGATTGTAGCTCCCGGTGAAAGCCCAGAGAACGAGAGGACGCCACACTTGCGGGCGAATTTTCGTCACTCACGGACCAGAAGATTCCCAGTGGAGGGGCCCCACGGGTCGCCAGCATGACTCTTGTGGCCGGCGCAGCGGTTTTGCCGGTGTCTCGGTGCGGCAGCTCTTCGTGTAGAGTGGACGGGCTTGGTTCCCCTACTGACTAATGCTTGGAGCTCCAGGAAGGCAGAGCCGCTTGTTACGGACTCAATAAGAAAGCCAGACCGGAGATTCCCAGGCA
>CM052664.1:9616841-9684475 GCA_028533165.1 Leontopithecus rosalia
AAAAAAAAAAAAAAAAAAAAAGACTAGCCTAAGCAACAAAACGAGACCCTGTCTCTATTAAAAAACAATTTTTTTTCTTTAATTAGCCAGGCATAGTGGCATGTGCCTATAGTACCAGCTACTCGAGGGGCTGAGGTGGGATAATCCTGAAGCCTGGGAGGCTGAGGCTGTAGTAAGCCATGGCTACGCATGCCACTGCACTCCAGCCTGGGTGACAGAGTGAAACCCTGTCTCAAAAATAATAATAATAAATATGTCTCAAAATATGTCTCAATAATAATAATAAATATGTCTCAAAAATAATAATAAATATAAATAATAAATAATAATAATAAAAAGAAAAAAGTAAAATATGCCCTAGATTAGATGACATTCCTTAATGGGACTTTTGGGCCCAACTGTGAGAGTACCTTAGAAATACAGGGCAAAGGGCAAAACCCAACAACTCACCCAAGTGTTAAAAATTTTAAGTTTTTATTCTCCACTAAAAGCAGAGCAGTCTCAGGCCGGATGCGGTGGCTCACACCTATAATTCCAGCACTTTGGGAGGCTGAGGCAGGTGGATCACCTGAGGTCAAGAGTTTGAGACCAGCCTGGCCAACATGGTCTCTACTAAAAACCTTGTCTCTACCAAAAATTAGCCAGACCCGGTGGTGCATGCCTATAATCTCAGCTGCTTGGGAGGCAGAGGCAGGAATCACTGGAACCTGGGAGGTAAAGGCTGCAGTGAGCTGAGATCACGCCATTGCACTCCAGTCTGGGCAACAGAGTGAGACTCCACCTCAAAAAAAAAAAGTAAGTCTCCTAAAATTTTCCAGAAAAGGAGAGAATCCAATTTTAAGATATATATATATATACGTATATATATATATACCTTACATAAATATATAAGCTGCGCTAGACACAGTGGCTCATGTCTATAATCCAAGAACTTCGGGAAGCTGAGGTGAGTGGATCTCAACCTCAGGGCAACATGGCAAAACCATCTACCAAAAATGCAAAAATTAGCTGGGTGTGGTGGCACATGCCTGTAGTCCCAGCTACTTGGGAGGCTGAGGTGGAGGTTGCAGTGAACTGAGATTGTGCCACTAGACTCCAGCATGGTAACAGTGAGACCCCATCTCTAAATAAATAAGTAAGTAAGTAAGCTGGACTCTAAGGCTGACAAGAGCCTCTGAAATTCCCATTTCTATACACGTTTCAGAGAACTGAGCTCAATAACATTTTATATGTTAACAAACCATTATTTTACCTACATTCTTTAAGTTCAGGATAAAAATTGCCTGTTTTTATGCATGTATTTATTATCTATCTATCTATCTATCTATCTATCTATCTATCTATCTATCTATCTATCTATCTTTTTTTTTGAGACAGAGTCTTGCTCTGTTGCCAGGCTAGAGTGCAGTGGTGCAATCTCGGCTCACTGCAACCTCCGCCTCCTGGATTCAAATGATTCTTTCGCCTCAGCCTCCCAAGTAGCGGGGACCACAGGTGCGTGCCACCACACTCAGCTAATTTTTGTATTTTTAGTAGAGATGGGGTTTCACCATGTTGGCCAGGATGTTCTCGATCTCTTGATCTTGTGATCCGCTGCCTCATCCTCCCAAAGTGCTGGGATTACAGGCACAAGCCACCGTACCGGGCCAAAAATGGCCTATTTAAAAAAAAAACACACACACACTTCACTACTCAAGAGGCTTAGGAGAGAGGATTGCTTGAGTCCAGTATATGACTACCAGCCTGAGCAATCAGTGAGATTCCATTTCTTTCTTTCTTGAGACGGAGTCTCACTCTGTCGCCCTGGCTGGAGTGCAGAGGCATGATCCTGCTCACCGCAATCTTTGCCTTGCAGATTCAAGTGATTCTCCTGTCTCAGCCTCCCGAGTAGCTGGGATTACAGGCATCCACCATCACACCTGGCTAATTTTTATATTATTAGTAGAGGCAGGGTTTCACCATATTGTCCGGGCTGATTTTGAACTCCTGATCTCAAGTGATCTGCCTACTTCAGCCACCCAATGTGCTGGGATTACCGGTGTGAGCCACCACACCCAGCCAAGATCCCATTAAAAATAATAATGATACACACACACACACACACACACACACACACACACACACTTCAACAGAATTATTATTTTCCCTGTCATGTATTTGTATACTTCTCAAGTTTTCTGCCAGAAATGGGTATTTGTTTTTGTAATCAGTTTTTCAAATGTCTTTAAAACATTTATTATGTATAGCTACTGACCTCTTACCAGACAGAGTCTGCACATAATCCCACAGCATTTCTTTATTTGTCCAAAAGTAGTCTCCATTGCCAATCGAAAGAGTATGCGACCGTTCACCTCTAAGCTTGACTTTCCTTCTGCTCTGGCCTAATGAACATGGCTGACCTTCTGTGCATACAGAGCTCTTTGACCCACAAACCTTGAAAGTCTTTACACCAGTAGACTTCATTTCTAATTAAACAATTGCCTTTAGGTTTGAACTAAACAGAAAAGAAATGTATCACGTTTTCAAAACTGAAAACCATCAGTTAACTGAAAGCACAGAGACATTCCAATACAGAATGTTAATCATTCAAATCTGATTGGAGGAGACTACAAGCTACACTCATCAAAATACAGCTCCACTGATGTTGAAGAAAAGAATACTTTTCCAAAGAAAAAAGGGATGTTAAAAGTCCTGAGGAAATCAACGATCACAGTCATAAAATACCAATGATGTCCTTGTGAAGGAAAGTTTTAAAGCTTAAGAAGGATGCCATTTTGAAGAAAAACAACTTAGGCACACGAAAGTCACCATAAAGTTAGGTTAACATACCTCACATATGGTTTCTATCATCTGAACAAATATACTCGACTTACAAAACCCCAAATGGTTTATTCACTAAACCACATTCCCTCCACTTTACGCTGGACAAGAGGAGCTGGAGAAATGGGAAAGTACACACTTTGCAGTCCAAAGAATAAGCCATTCGTAACAAGCAATGCTACAGAATTGAGCATCCTGCCCAGTGGTGCAGAAATAAAGCAAGAGAAATTCAAATCAACAATATTAGCATGGCCAGCACAGTGGCTCAGCCTGTAATCCCAACACTTTGGGAGGCCAAGGCAGGCGGATCACCTGAGGTCAGGAGTTCCAGACCAGCCTGGCCAGCATGGTGAAATCCCATCTCTATTAAAAATACAAAAATTAGTCCAGGCATGGTGGTGCATGCCTGTAATCCCAGCTACTCGGGAGGCTGAGGCAGGAGAATTGCTTTAATCTGGGAGGTGGAGGTTGCGGTGAGCCAAGATCGTACCATTGCAAAAAGAAATAATCCCTGAAAGCACAGTTTTGATGAAATTTTTTAAGTAGTTAACATTTTATGTTTGAAGGTGTTATATTGAAGGTGAACTTCAAAATGAGTTTAAACATTTATCACAGGCCTTTAAAATTAGACCTCCAAGTAGAATAAGTTGTCTAAATTCACTGTAAAAGTTTAAGTAAAATCTAGGCTTTGTGAATTTGTAACTTTAATAAATTATTAATACTTTAAAACTAGAGTAAATCTCATCGGGTGGGTGTGGTGGCTCATACCTGTAATCCCAGTACTTTGGGAGGCTGAGGTGGGCTTATCACCTGAGGTCAGGAGTTCAAGACAAGCCTGACCAACAGGGAGAAGCCCTGTCTCTAATAAAAATACGAAATTAGCAGGGCATGGTGGCACATGCCTGTAATCCCAGCCACTCAGGAGGCTGAGGCAGGAGAATTGCTTGAACCTGGGAGGCAGAGGTTGTGGTGAGCCAAGATGGCGCCATTGTACTCCAGTCTGGGTAATAAGAGTGAAACTCCACCTCAAAAAAAAAAAAAAAAAAAAACTAGCGTAAATCTCAAGTCTTTTCTATGCATTAAAAACTCCTTTTCTTAAGATATGAAAACAAAAATACTTACCAGCAGTGGCAATGTTCTGCTTCGCCTAGCTTCCTTAAAGCATGCTGATATTGTTTCTTCTTTTAGGTTTTTTTTTTCCTTTTAACATCTCTTTTGTCTTTGGAAAAAAAGTGAGCCACTGCACCTGGCCTTCAGGGATCATTTCTACAGTTCATTACTAGAGAAGTTTCTCCGAAAGTGTATAGTACCAAAAGCTTTTTTTTTTAATTAAAAAAATTTTTTATCAAGTGCAAACTATTGCAAAACCACCCCCCAACAAAACCCAAACAATATATTTAATTTTAAGTGTAATTATTTGACTTAAAAAGCAAAATTTTTGTACTTTAACGTGTCAAGAAAAAAAAATTTCCTGAGAATTTAAATAACTTGTAAACCTAAAAAATTAAACCTACAGTGACCCTTAGGTACTCTTTATGTCCACAAAATAATATAAATACAGTGAGGTTTCAATTTAAATTCCCAAGTATTTATCTATATTCAGTCAATTATACATTTTAAGTTGAAATCATAAGACCAATTTAAGCACTGGGCATGGTGGCTTATACCTATAATCCCAGCCCTTTGGGAGGTCAAGATGGGAGGATGGCTTGAGTTCAAGAGTTCAAGACTAGACTGGGCAACATGATGAAACCCCATCTCTTCAAAAAATACAAAAATTAGCCAGGTGTGGTGGCATATGCCTGCAGTCCCAGCTACTTAGAGGTTGAGGTGGCAGGACTGCTTGAGCCTGGGAAGTCAAGGTTGCAGTGAGCAATGTTCATGCCACTGCACTCCAGCCTGGGTAACGGAGTAAGACCCTGTCTCAAGAAAAAAAGAAAAAAGACCGGCCGAGCATGGTGGCCCACGCCTGTAATCCAAGCACTTTGGAGGCCAGGGCAGGCGGATCACCTGAGGTTGGGAGTAGACCAGCCTGACCAACATGGTGAAACCCCGTCTTAAAAAAAAGAAAGAAAGAAAGAAAAAAGACCAATATATTACTCTAAATTCTAACATTAAAAACACTCAAGAAGCTGGGCACAGTGGCTCACACCTGTAATCCTAGCACTTTGGGAGGTTGAGGCAGGAGGTTTGCTTGAGTCCAGGAGTTTGAGACCAGCCCGGGAGACATGGCAAAACCATGTCTCTACAAAAAAAATAGAAAAACCGGCCAGGTGTGGTGGTGTGCATTTGTAGTCCCAGCTACTTGGGAGGTTGGGGTAGGAGGATCACTTGAGCCTGGGAGGTTAAGGCTGCAGTGAGCCAAGATCACACCACTACACTCCAGCCTGGGCAACAGAATGAGACCCTGCCTCAAAAAAATAATTAAATTAAAAAACAAAAAACAAAATACTTTAAATATCAAACATAGATCACACCACATTAACTCCTTGTTCTGAAAACTGGTAATTGAAAAGAATGAATTAAGCTTTTAGCATTTAACATGTCTTTCTGGGAAGAATAATAGTCAATATAGGAAAGCTATTCTTTTTCATTGTTGAGATAGGGTCTTGCTTTGCAGCCCAGGCTAGAGTGCAGTGGTGTGATCATGGCTCACTGCCTTGACTTCCTAGGCTCCAGTGACCTTCCTACTACATCAGCCTCCCAAGTAGCTGGGACTACAGGCACAGAGCAGCACACTGACTAAGTTTTTTCAATCTTTTTGTAGAGAAGGGCTCTCCTTATGTTGCCCAGGTTGCTCTTGAACTCCTGGACTCAAGCAGTCTGCTCACCTCGGATTGGGATTCCTGTAATCCCAAAGTGCTGGGATTACAGGAATGAGCCACCATACCCAGCCCAGGAGAGCTACTCTTTATAGAATAATATTCACAAGCAATTGTAGAAACTATAATAGAAATAGGAAAAAATTATTTTGTAACCCTCAGCAATACAACTGATTAAGGAAAGAATCAACAACAGTGGATATTTACAGAATGCCAGTTACTCCATAAATTACCTCTAACTGCAAATGGAAAAAGCCATTCCTGTCACCATCTCAAATTGATCAAATTCAGCATCACTAATGCTGGATAACCAGACATTATGTACTTTATACAGAAAATAAAGTATATACCATCACCTACAATGTATCTCAAAAATAGGCTGAACCTAAATCTAATCAAGCCTGTAGAAATAAGTTCCAGTTTAAGAAAATACAGGAGATAAAGCTGGGCACAGTGGCCCACACCTATAATCCCAGTACTCTAGGAGACCAAGGTGAGAGGATTCCTTCAGCCTAAGAGTTTGAGACCAGCCTGGGCAATATATTGGGACCCTGTGCCTACAAATAAATTTTAAAAACATAGCCATAGCTAGGACTACAGGCACATGTCACCACACCCAGCTAACTTTCTGTATTTTTTGTAGAGACAGTGTTTCACCAGGTGCCCAGGCTGGTCTTGAACTCCTAGGTTCAAGCAATAAATCCACCTCGGCCTCCCAAAGTGCTAGGATTTATAGGTATGAACCACCATGTCTGGGGGGAAATTGGCTTTTTTTTTTTTTTGAGACAGGTTCTCACTCCGTCAGCCAGGCTGGAGTGCAGTGGTGTAATGTTGGCTCACTGCAACCTCTGCCTCCCAGGCTCAAGTGATCCTCCCACCTCAGCCCCTCCAGTAGGTGGGACTACAGGCATGTGCCACCACTAATTTTTTTTTATTTTTGGTAGAGACAGGGTTTCACCATGTTGCCTGCACTGGTCTGTAATTCCTGAGCTCAAGTAATCCTCCTGCCTCAGCCTCCCACAGTGCTAGGATTACAAGTGTGAGGCACGGTGCCTGGCCGGTGGGAAATTTTTAATATATTGAAACATTAATTGTCTAAAGTATGGCAATGGTATTGGTGGTTACATAGGTGAATGTCTCTATTTTTAAGAAATACACATTGAAATATTTAAAGATGAATTGCTATGATGTCTATAACCTATTTTGAAATGATTTGACATTAAAAGTCAAAGTTAGAGCTGGGTGTGGTGGCTCATGTCAGCACTTTGGGAGGCCAAGGAGGGTAGATCACTTGAGGTCAGGAGTTTGAAACCAGTCTCACCAACATAGTGAAACCCTGTGTCTACCAAAAATACAAAAATTAGCTGGGCATAGTAGCGTGTGCCTGTAATCCCAGCTACCTGGGAGGTGAGGCAGGAAATCGCCTGAACTTGGGAGGTGGACGTTGCAGTGAGCTGAGATCACGCCACTGCACTCTAGCCTGGGCAACAAGTGAGATTCCATCTAAAAAGGAAAGGAAAGAAAAGAAAAAGTCATAGCTAGAGACAGAGGAAGCAAATAGAGTAAAATATAACAGTTGCTGAACCAAAGGGTAGATATATACTCATTTGATTTTTAAAAATTTTTAGGTGTTCTGAAATCATTCATAATAAAAAGTTGAAAAAACACCAAATAATGCACAGATTCCTTACTTGACCTTGAAGAAAGCAAATGGCAGGACAGTGTTGCTGTAGTATACTTACTCATCTTTATATATTATATATAGATGACTTAAAATGTGTATTTTAAGTCAATGTGAGCTTGTCTAGGAATAGAAAGAATGTGAAAGAATGGCAACCTTGGTACTAGTTACGTGGAAAGAGAGACTAGGTAGGTAGGTATGATAGAAAACCTATACATTTTATTTTATGGACTTTTTTTTTTTTGAGGAGTCTTGCTCTGTTGTCCAGTCTGGAGTGCAGTGGCACCATCTCGGCTCACTGCAACCTCCACCTTCTCAATTAAAGTGATTCTCTTGCCTCAGCTTCCAGAGTAGCTGGGACTACAGGGGTGCCACCATGCCCAGCTAATTTTTGTATTTTTAGTATGGACGACGTTTCAGTATGTTCGCTAGGCTGGTCTTATACTCCTGACCTCAGGTGACCCACCCACATCATTTGGCCTCCCAAAGTGCTAAGATTACAGGTGTGAGCCACCATGCCGGGCTAAATAAAAAGTCTTGACTTAAAATAGTCTCATTTGTTCATTCTTTCTACAGTTTTTCTGGTCATCCTGGCTCAGAATTTCTCTTTTTTTTTTTTTGAGAGAGTCTCTCCCTCTGTTGCACAGGCTGGAGTGCAGTGGTACGATCTTGGCTCACCGCAAACTCCGCCTCCCGGGTTCAAGCAATTCTCTTGCCTCAGCCTCCTGAGTAGCTGGGACTACAGGAGGACTACAGGAAGTGACCTGCTATGTCTCTTCCTACAGGAGGACTACACACCACCACACCAGGCTAATTTTTTATATTTTTGTAGAGAAAGAGTTTTGCCATGTTGGCCAGGTTGGTCTTGAACTCCTGACCTCAGGTGATCTGCCCACCTCAGCCACCTGAAGTTCTGAGATTATAGGGTGAGCCACCATGCCCCGCCAACATCATTAAGTACTCTTGTCTTGATTTCTTATTACTTATCTGGTTCTGTTTTTCCCTTCTTCAGAATGTTATCAATCTTTTCTTATTGAGACTACTGCTGTCACCATCTTCCTAGGGCAAATTCTCAGATAATTTCAAATTTGGGGTTTTGTGTCCTAACTCCAGCTACTTTCTCCTTTCAAATAACCCTAAAAAGTACACACCCACACAAATTCTAAAACACTGTCAGTATTCATTTCCTTAGTCAAGAATGACACTGGTTTCACGTGACTTTTCCATACTATATAAGACACAAACCTTGTGAACCTTCCACTGCCTCTTTGTTTTTGGTGGGTGTACCTACCTATATCCTAAGACGCTCTTCCCTGTAGGATTTGGTTGAAATACAATTCAGGGTGTGGGATCAGCTGAGTGATCATCACTGGGAAAACATCCAACCCAGCAGCACAGGTAAATTAGTTCTCCAATGCGGTGAGTCCTCACCAACTGCCAACCAAAAGTGGCAGGAAGCTAGATAGATAAATCATCCCTCCTTTCTCTCTAAAGTTTCTCCACAAAATCCCTCCAGAAAACTCTCACATGCAAGTGACCTGCTATGTCTCCTCACAGCCCAAAGTGAAGCAGTAGCCAGGGATAACATATTGTGTCTTCCTTTGCTTTGCTTGACCTCCTTCTCTCCCTCACTTTCACTACCCTGGGTTTGTATCTTTCAAATAAAAAGGTAGCACCTTAACTGAGTTCTGCTTCCCAGAGAATGTGGGCTTTTACATATAACTTACCTCGGTTGATCTTTACAAGCTAAAAACCCTGTGAAGCAAATGTAATAGAAAGCTATTAGGATCCCCATTTATATGAATGTGGAAACTGAGGCTCAACTAATACCCTTTATCAAGGAGCACAGCTCTCTAATCAGTCACCAAAACCTGCCAATGTCAATCTTTAACCATTTCTCCCATTTGCCTCTCCTCTCCATCCTGCCACTACCCTAAAGTAATCTTGGTCAGCATTTAGAAACACCAGAATCTGATGGGAGGATCGCTTGAGGCCAGGAGTTCAAGACCAGCCTAGGCAAAACAGCAACACCCCATGTCTACAAAAAATTTTAAAATGATCTGCGTATAGTGGTACATGCCTGTGGTCCTGACTACTTAAGAGGCTAAGGCAAGAGGATCACTTGAGCCCAGGGGTTCAAGGCTGCAGTGAACTATGATGGCACCACTGCACTCCAACATGGGTGACAGAGTGAGACCCTGTCTCAAAACAAATAAACAAACAAAAGAACAAAAAAAAGTAGGGCCTGAGATTATATCATTTAACCCGTTACTGTATCTGTGAGGTAGATACTTTTATCGTTCTCATTCTACACAGAGGAATGATGAAGCTTAAAAAAAAAAAGGCTTCTTGAAATTTGCCCAGTGTCACACAAATACCAAGTAGTACAGCTAGGATAAATCTAGACTATCCGATTTCAAACTCCATACTCTTAATTCTTTATCATTCCTCACCTGGCTCAGTTAACTATAAATCAGATCACACCATCATGCCCTTGTTGAAAACTCCCACTGGCTTCCCATTAGTTAAAATGAATTCAAACTCCCTCCATGGCCTGTAACACCTAACATACACTAGCTCCTGACACAACTGTGACTTCATCTCTTGCTACGCTACCTTTGCTCATTATGTTATAAATTATGTGTACTGGCTTTTCTGTTTTGTTTTTTGTTTGAGATAGGTTCTCACTGTCACCCAGGCTAGAGTACAGTGACAATTATAGCTCACTGCAACCTGGAAATCCTGGGCTCAAACCATCCTCCCACCTCAGACTATGGAGTAGGTAGGACTTCAGGGTCGTATGACCATGGCTGGCTATTTTTATTTTTTATGGAGATGAGTCTGGCTATGTTGCCTAGGCTGGTCTTGAATTCCTGGCCTCAAGTGTTTTTCCCTCCTCCTCTTACGTGGATCATTCTTCCCCAACACAGCTGGCTCTTTATCCTTAGGGTCTCTGTTTAAATGTCAACTCTAAGAAAGCCTTTCTCTAACCAATCTGTCTGAAAAATAGGGCCTTTGCTTTCAGTCATCCTCTACTCTCTCACTAATTTTTTATTTATTTTTATTTTAAATTTTTTTTGAGATGGAGTTTTGCTCTTTTTGCCCAGGCTGAAGTGCAATGGCATGATCTCAGCTCACTGCAACCTCCACTTCGAGGGTTCAAGCGATTCTCCTGCCTCAGCCTCCAAGTAGCTGGGATTACAGGTGCCCACTATCATGCCCAGCTGATTTTTGTATTTCTACTAGAGACGGTGTTTCACCATGTTGGCCAGGCTGGTTTCGAACTCCTGACCTCAGGTGATTCCCCTGTCTTGGCCTCCCACAGTGCTGGGATACAGGTGTAAGCCACCATGCCTGGATCTCTTACTGATTTTTATTTTATTTTTTTGAGCGATGGTCTCATCGTTGCCCAGGCAGTGGTGTGATCATAGCTCACTGCAGCCTTGAACTTCTAGGTACAAGCAATCCTCCTACCTCAGCCTCCCTAGGAGCTGAGACTATAGGCACACACCATGTTTGGCTTTTGATTTTTTAGAGTCAGGATTTCACTATGCTGCCCAGGCTGGTCTCAAACTGCTGGCCTCAGGCAGTCCTCTCACCTTAGCCTCCCAAAGTGCTAGGATTACAGGCATGAGCAACTGCCTCTCTTACTAATTTTTTTCTTCAGAGTTTTTTTTTTTTTTTTTTTGAGACAGAGTCTTACTCTGTCACCCAGCCTGGAGTGCAGTGGCACAATCTTGGCTCACTGCAACCTCCACCTCCCGGGTTCAAGCAATTCTCTTGCCTCAGCCTCCCGAGTAGCTGGGATAACAGGTGAATGCCAGCATGCCCGGATAATTTTTGTATTTTTAGTAGAGATGGGGTTTTACCATGTTGGCCAGGCTGGTTTTGAACTCCTGACCTCAGATAATCTGCCTGTCTCAGCCTCCCAAAGTGCTGGGATTACAGGCGTGAACCACCACACCTGGTCTTCTTCAGAGTATTTATCACAACTTGAAATTATCGTATTTTTTCACTTTGTTTACATGCTCATCTGTCCTTCATACCATATAAGCTCCAGGAGAACTGAGACTTTGTCTTCTTCCTGCCCAGTCCCTAAAGTAGTACCTGACAAAACAGGCCATTGTTGAATATTTACTGAATAAATTATTATCACAACATTAACTCGTCTTAGGTGGTTTCTGGGTTTCCTGTCTTGCTTCAGTTAAATCCATCATTTACAACAGTCAATGTGATCAGGTCACTCATCTTAAGTCCTTTCATGACCCTTTTTTCTTACCTAATGACGAACACACACACACACACACACACAAGACCATCTGTGACAAAGATCCTAACCTCATGAGCTCAGAGAGAAAGCGGCATGTAAGATAGAATTTGAATGAGTAAAGTGTTCACCAGACGGAGAAGACAAAGGACATTACAGCCTAGAAGCTCAAAAAATAAATGCTTTATAACAGTAATTTCTGATAAAAAGAGCTGGGTGGGTTGATACAGAAAAACCAGCTAGAAATAGATTTTGAAGATGCCCACAAACTGCATTAAAGAGATCTTAAAAAGAGAAAGAAAAAATAATAAAAATTAAAGTAAAAATCATGATGACTTAATGCCCAAAGCACATACAGTCTTAGAAAGTTTATAGGAAGGGGAATAACATGATTTAATGAATGCCTTAAGGGATAAAAGTGGGGGGGCTGCAATGAGGAAAATGGATGGGATAGGAAGAGACTAGAAACAAACACCAGTGACAAGACTACTTAATGTGACATAGATTATATTAAAAGATAAAGGCCAGAAACACAGCAGTTGAGATGGAGATGAGCAGAGATTCAAGGGAGCCACACTAAATACTCATCTACTTTATATAAATTTAACCTTATATCTAAGCAGGAAGTTTCCCTCAACATGACCTATAAACTTAAACCAATGAAAACAGTCCCCTCATCATGTGGACCTTATTCTTCAACTACACACATTACACAGATCTTACCAAACAGGAGTACAACTAGGATATGTGTCTCCTCCAAAGGACTGAGCAGCAGATCTTCAAAGGCAGGGAGTGTGTCATATCCATTATTCAACACTCAATCTTCGTGAATGAATAAATGAACAAGTAGAAGGCTTTATGACTGAGGATGTGGCCGGGTGCGGTGGCTCAAGCCTGTAATCCCAGCACTTTGGGAGGCCTAGGTGGGTGGATCACGAGGTTAAGAGATCTAGACCATCCTGGTCAAAATGGTGAAACACCGTCTCTACTAAAGATACAAAAAATTAGCTGGGCACGGTGGTGCGTGCCTGTAATCCCAGCTACTCGGGAGGCTGAGGCAGGAGAATTGCCTGAACCCAGGAGGTGGAGGTTGCAGTGAGCCGAGACCGCGCCATTGCACTCCAGCCTGGGTAACAAGAGCGAAACTCCGTCTCAAAAAAAAAAAAAAAAAAAAATGACTGAGGATGTGAAAACTGGATGGGCTTTATTTCTAAAAAGGTGATTTCGGGCAAGCGCAATGGTTTGAGCAAGTAAGAATGGTAAATGTGGGGAACACAGATGCTATTCTAAAATAAGGAGGACGATGTTGGCCCCCTTGTCCATCCTTGAACAGGCCATGCCTTTTTCCTAAAAGTCTCTCCCCCATCCACCTTTCCCCATTCCATATAGCTCATTCCCTCACTTCTTTCAGATCTCTACTCAAATATCTCACCAGAGGCCTTCCCTGACCAACCTATCTAAAATTTCACAGCATATTCCTTATACCCTCTAGGCCTTTCCTCCGTTGTTTTCCTTCTTAGAAGATTACTGAAGAGATCCTATAATGATTTTTATTCCTCTACACCTAAAATACAATTGGTTTAATTTCCAAGTGAAGTTCCTTTGTCAGTTATTGTGATCAGAACCCACTAAAATCCACAGCACACTGAGATTTTTTTCTTTAAATTCACTGTAAAAATTCTAAGTTCCATCACTTTTAAATCCTGTCACTTAAGTTCTTTCCAATAAAACCTGTATGCCACAAAGAATATTAATTTCTTGCAGGGAACATTCTGGACATGGTCAGGAAATAATTTTATATTCCTTAATGGAGAAGATTCTAGGAATGGGAGCAATAATCCATACGAAAACCATCGAGATTAAGTAATTTCAAGGAACTAGAGGAATTAGGCACCAAACACAAGATAATAGGAGCACAGACTGTAGAGAGGCAATGGGATTTTATGCCTATTTAAGTAAGTGGTTTACTTTGGGAGGCAGAGGCAGTAGGATCACTTGCGCCCGGAAGTTCGATATCAGCCTGGGCAACTTAGTGAGACCCCCCACCCATCTCTATTAAAAAAAAAAAAGGTCTTTACAAAGTTAATTCCATAGGAGTCAATGACCAGAGGAAGCCACATGTGGCCAAAACAGACAAGGTTAATCCCAGCGTAAGCCAAGCGATATTACAGGCAGATGTGTGCTCCAGCGTGACTTTCTCGTCTGTTTTTCCCACGAAGAAGTAGAAAAGTCTGCGAATGGGGCAAAACACATTTAAGCTTTTTGGGCCAGAGTTATTCTGGAGAGCACGGCAAAGGCGGCCAGTAGCGACTTTATGCTGCATTTGAGTAAAACAACTATTGAACTCGGGGCCCAAAGACTCACGTTAGCGACAGCAGAGATAGAGGATGGAGTAAAGAAATGCACGCCCAAATTCAAGTCGCCCTGGAGTCCCCACCCGGAGCCCCGCCGCCTCTCAGAGCAGGGTCTGCCCGGACCCGCAGGTCCCGCCGTCTCGTCGCTCGGGGTGCTTGCGCCCTACCTGCAGGCTTGTCTGCAGCCATCTTCCCGCTTCGGCTCGGGTTCTTCCCTGCAGGTGGCGTGGCCCTGACTCCCGCCGCCGGGCTGGCAGCTGTCCTGGACGTCGGAGGACAACTCTGCCTACCCCGGCTCCGGGCCCCCGGGTTCCGGCTTGAGGAGTGGGCAGACGGCGGGCTGAGGAAGTGACGAGAGCTAGTTCGCGTCGTCTAGCAACAGCAACAGCGTCCCCGCCCGGGCAGCGCCACAGCGTCCCGCCATACACAGCTTCCGCCCCACGGCGTCCCGGTACCCACTACTTCCGGGGGCGGTGGCCCGCCGCGCCTGCAGCGCCGGCGTGGGAACTGCTGCTGGCCCCGCCCCACGCCGACGTCCCCTCCGCGCCCCGCCCCCGGCCGGACGTGCTCTGGCTGGAACCTCGGGATGTTAGCACGAAGGACGCCGTGGGACCTACGCGCCTCTGTCTTTTGCTTATTGTGATTAAAAACATCGAAGTGTCAGAAATTTTGTCCCTCAATTTTACATAAGATTGCAATAACCACATCTGACATTTATGTCTAAGCACTGAGCCCTGCACTTGGCCTGTACTATCTCATTGATTTCTCACAACCACCCCGTGAGAGAGGCGTTGTTGAGGATCCCCGTTTAAAAAGAAACGCTTTCTATTTTAGAATAGTTCTAGTTATGCAGAAAAGTTGCAAAGGCCGGGCGCGGTGGCTCACGCCTGTAATCCCAGCACTTTGGGAGGCCGAGGCGGGTGGATCACGAGGTCGAGAGATCGAGACCATCCTGGTCAACTTGGTGAAACCCCTTCTCTACTAAAAAAAGATACAAAAAATTAGCTGGGCATGGTAGCGCGTGCCTGTAATCCCAGCTACTCAGGAGGCTGAGGCAGGAGAATTGCCTGAACCCAGGAGGCGGAGGTTGTGGTGAGCCGAGATCGTGCCATTGCACTCCAGCCTGGGTAACAAGAGCAAAACTCCGTCTCAAAAAAAAAAAAAAAAAAGTTGCAAAGATTACGCCTAGAGTTCCTGTCCCCTCACCTGGTTTCTCCGATTGTGAACATCTTAATTATTTTACTATGGTACATTATTGATCACATCTAAGAAAGCAGTTTGATTGGTGCATTGTTGCTAACTAAACTACACATTTTCTTCAGATTTACCAGCTTTCTTTCAATGTCCTTTTTTATTTTGGTTTTTGTTCCAGGATCCTGTCCAGGACACCACATTGCATTTATTCATGATGTCTTCTTAGGCTATTTTTGGCTGTGACAGTTTCTCAGATTCTCCTTGTTTTTGATGACCTTGACAGTTTTGAAGAGTTACTCCTCAGATATTTATGGTGGAATGTGCCTCAATTTGGGTTTGCCCAATGTTTTTCTCATGGTTAGATTGGCGTTTTGGGTGTTTAGGAGGAAAACCACAGGTGACCGGCTATTCTCATCACATAGAATCAAGGGTACATGCTGTCAAAATGACATCACTGATCATGTTAACCTCAATTACCTCTCTGAGGTAGCGCTTGCCAGTTTTCTCCACTGTGCAGTTACTTCTACTCTTCCACTCTACTTCATAACCAAGTCAATAAATGCAACCCACACTCAAGGTGGGAAGGAGGGGATTTAAGCTCTACCTCCTGCAGTGGGAAGTATGTACAAAAATTATCTTCCCCAAGGGAAATTTGCCTCTTCTCCCTTAGTTAGGGAAGAAGATAAATATATTATCTATTCAATAATATATTTATATCAGTATGGATTCATGGATGTTTACCTTATATTGGCTGCATTCCAATACTACATTATTTTTTTGCTTAAATTGTCCCAGCTTTGTTAATTGGGAGGTTTTTCAGGTTTATACCTGTTTGTTTTTCTTCGTTTTTGTTGTTGTTTTAAACTTTCTTTTTAAAAAAGTATTAGTTTTTTTATGGGTGTGGTGGCTCCAGCCTGTAGTCCCAGCACTTTGGGAGGACAAGGCAAGCAGATCACTTGAGGTCAGGAGCTCGTGACCAGTCTGGCAACATGGTGAAATCTCATCTCTACTAAAAATACAAAAATTAGCCAGGTGTGGTGGCGGGCGCCTGTAATCCCAGCTACTCGGGTTGCTGAGGCAGGAGAACTGCATGAACCCGGGAGGCAGAGGTTACAGTAAGCCAAGACTGCACCACTGCACTCCAGCCTGGGGGACAGAGCGAGACTCTCAAACAAACAAAGTATTTGTTTTTTCTTAAACTTTTTAATTCAGGCTGAGATACACAAAGAAAAGTGCATGAATCATAAGTACAGCTTATTGATTTTTCCTCAACTCAACACATACATGTAACTAGCACCCAGAGAAAGGACAGAGCTTTACCTGTACCTGGGAGTATATATAGTCATTTTATTGTTGGGCATTTGGATATTTTATCAATTTTGAATAAAGCCAATATTCATACTCTAGTATGACTTCTAATGGATATGCGCCTACCAAAAAAAGGCACACCTGACCAGGCACAGTGGCTCACGCCTGTAATCCCAGCTCTTTGAAAGGCTAAGACAGGCAGATCACTTAAGGTCAGAAGTTCGAGACCAGACTAGGCAACAGGGTGAAGCCCCGTCTCTACTAAAAAAAAAAATACAAAAATTAGCCGGGCGTTGTGATGGGTGCCTGGGTCCCTGTAATCCCAGCTACTTGGAAGGCTGAGGCAGGAGAATAGCTTGAACCCAGGAGGTGGAGGTTGCAGTGAGCTGAGGTCATGCCATTGCACTCCAGCCTGGGCAACAAGAGGGAAATTTCATCTCAAAAAAAAATATATAATAATAATAATAAGAAGAAATAAATAATAAAAAGGCAAATGTGAAGTGTAGAAGGGAGCCTCTTAATAAAAAGGAATTAGGAGGAATCTCTTATATAATTCGGACTTGTGGTAAAGGGATTGGGAAAGCAGGAGGCCAGATTTGAATCGGATGCTGTCAGGAAGCAGGCAATTCAGTCCTGGTTTTATCTAAACAGAAGGAGGAGTAAAGCAAGCTAGAGATGTCACTGGTAAAAAAGCAGAATTACTCATGTCAGAAGAAGGGGGTGTGTCGTCATTTCTGTGACTGTGGAGGGCCTTGTTTCTGTCTTGTCCAAAACAATCATGGTGAAACTATCAACGAACATTGGTCATATTCTATGAGTGCTGTTTATGTCCAGTTGGGAACATTCTACAACAGAACGATTTTTTTTTAATTTTCTTAGTTTCCCTTTCACTTTATCACATGTGGTTACGTCTATGTTGGGTCTTATCCTCCATTTCATAGATAGGGAAACTGAGGCACAGCTGTTAATCCACTTTCCCAAGCCACAAGACTGGTGAATGGCTATTATCTTAACCACTACATTCTAGACTCTAGAATTTGCTAGTATATTGAAGATATTTGTGCTCTCTTCCCTCCATTTTCAAAATCAGTAGTTCTCCCTTTTTTCAGAATCAGGCTGACATCAATGATGGAGAATTAATTCAGGACTGGGAGGTGAAAAAACTCAGTAGGACTTTGTTCTGTCATAAACTATGGTGAGTCACTTTACCTCCAGCTAATAATAAGACCACTATCCATTCACGTCCTTCAAACTATATGTGGTTTGTTTGTTTGTTTTGAGACAGGTTTCACTTTGTTACCCAGGCTGTAGTGCAGGGGTGTAATCGTGGCTCACTGCAGCCTCTGACTCCCAGTTTCAGGTGATTCTCCCACCTTAGCCTCTCAAGTAGCTGGGACTACAGGTGCACGCCACCACAGCTGGCTAATTTTTTGTATTTTTGTTGTTTTTATTTTTTAAATATTTATTTATTTATTTTGAGACAGAATTTCTCTCTTGTTGCCCAGGCTGGAGTGCAATGGTGCGATCTCAGCTTACTGCAACCTCCACCTCCCAGGTTCAAGTGATTTTCCTGCCTCAGCCTTCCGAGTGGCTGGGATTACATGTTTATGCCACCATGCCCGGCTAATTTCTGTGTTTTTAGCAGAGATGGGGTTGCGCCACATTGGCCAGGTCAGATGATCCACCTGCCATGGCCTCCCAAAGTTCTGGGATTACAGGTGTGAGACACCTCGCCTGGCCTAATTTTTTGTATTTTTGGTAGAGACCAGGTTTCGTCATGTTGTCCAGGTTGGTCTCAAACTCCTGGGCTCAAGTGATACACCCACCTTGGCCTCCCAAAGTTCTGGGATTATAGGTGTGATCCACCGTGCCTGGCCTATGTGTGGTTCTTACTGCTCGCGGAAGACTGCCTCCAGAGAACCATACGATATGTGACCTTTTACGTCTAGCTTCTTGGTTGACAGCTCTTACCATCCCAATGCACACGTGCTTCTCCCATCCATCAGGAGGTGGAGTCGAACCCAATGTATAGCATGGTGACTATGATTAATAATAATGTATTGTAAGGTTGGGTGTGGTGATTCACACCTGTAATCCCAGCATTTGGGAAGCTGAAGCAGATGGATCGATTGAGGTCAGGAGTTTGAGAGTAGCCTGGGTAACATGGTGAAACCCCACCTGTACAAAAAACACACAAGTTAGCGAGGTGTGGTGGTCGGCACCTGTAGTCCCAGCTATTTGGGAGGCTGAGGTGGGAGGATTGCTTGAGCATAGGAGGCATAGGTTGCACTCCAGCCTGGGCAACAAAGCAGGACCTGTCTCAATCATCATAATGTATTGTATTTGTGGAGCCTTCAAAAAGTTCATGGAAAATGTGTCTTATGAGAAAACGATGCATGGATTTCAAACTCTTTTTGCACCAGAATAAACTCATACTAACTTGTTATAACATGTCAAAATTGAATCTAGTTTGAGTCTCTTTCAGAGCAATATGAATTCTGCGAAAATTGAAGCAAGAACAAACACCAAATTTATGGTAAAGCTTGGATGGAAGAATGGTAAATAATTGATCCTTTATAAAAGGTTTATGAAGAGAATGCCCCTCACAAATCAGCAGTTTACAAATGCATAACTCGTTTTAAGAAGGGATGAGATGGCCGGGTGCAGTGGTCATGCCTGTAATCCCAGCACTTTGAGAGGCCGAGGTAGGTGGATCACTTGAGGTCAGGAGTTCAAGACCAGCCTGGCTAACATGATGAAACCTTGACTCTAGTGAAAAAAATACAAAAATTAGCCAGGTGTGGTGGGGCATGTCTGTAGTCCCAGCTACTTGGAAGGCTAAGGCTGAAGGATTGCTTGAACCCAGGAGGTGGAGCTGCAGTGAGCCAAGATCACACCACCGAACTCCAACTTGGGTGATGGAGTGAGATTCCATCTCAATTAAAAAAAAGAAGAAGAAGAAATGAGATGATGTTTAAGAGAAAAGTGCAAAGTGGCAGATCATCCACATCAATTTTCAAGGAAAAAATATATCTTGGGTTGTGCCCTAATTGAGTAAGATGGATGAGTAACAGCAGAAACAATAGCCGATACCATAGACATCTCAATTAGTTCAGCTTACACAATTCTGACTAAAAAATTAAAGTGGAGCAAAGTCTCCATTCAATGGTTACTCAAACAATTGCATCGTGATCAACTGTAGACAAGCAAAAGTTTCAATGAAAATTTTAAACAAATGGGATCAAAATTCTTAAGCATTTCTTCTAGGAATTGCAACAGAAGACGAAACATGGCTTTAACAGCACAATTTTGGAGACAAAGCATAATCAAAGCAATGGCCACCGAGGAGGGGTCCCGTCAAAGCAGAAGCACACCAATCAAGATCAAAGATCATGGCCGGGCGCGGTGGCTCACACCTGTAATCCCAGCACTTTGGGAGGCCGAGGTGGGTGGATCATGAGGTCAAGAGATTGAGACCATTCCGGTCAACAAGGTGAAACCCCATCTCTACTAAAAATACAAAAATTAGCTGGGCACGGTGGTGCACGCCTGTAGTCCCAGCTACTTGGGAGGCTGAGGCAGGAGAATTGCTTGAACCCAGAAGGTGGAGGTTGTGGTGAGCTGAGATCGTGCCATTGCACTCCAGCCTGGGTAACAACAGTGAAACTCTGTCGCAAAAAAAAAAAAAAGATCAAAGATCACAGCAACAGTTACTGGGGATGTTCAAGTCCTTTCGCTTGTTGACTTTCTGGAGGGCCAAAGAATAATCATATCTGCTTATTATGAGAGTGTTTTAAGAAAGTTAGCCAAAGCTTTACCAAAAAAAGAAAGAAAGAAAGAAAGAAAGAAAGAAAGAAAGAAAGAAAGAAAGAAAAGAAAACCACACAGGAAGGCTTCACTAGAGAGTCTTTCTCCACCACAATGCTCCTGCTCATTCCTCTCATCGAACAAGGGCAAGTTTTTCAGTGTTTCAATGGGAAATTATTAGGCATCCACCTTACAGTCATGATTTGGCTTCTTCTGACTTTTTTTTTTTTTCTAATCTTAAAAAGTCTTTACTTTGAGAGGCTAAGGCTGGCATATCTCTTGAGGTCAGGAGTTCAAGGCTAGCCTGGCCAACGTGGTAAAACCCTCTCTCTACTAAAAACACCAAAATTAGCTGGGTGTGGTGGTGCACATCTGTAATCCCAGCTACTTGGGAGGCTGAGTCACGAGAATGGCTTGAACCTGGGATGTGGAGGTTGCAGTGAGCTGAGATTGTGCCACTGCACTCCAGACTGGGCTACAGATGGACAGTCCATCTCAAAAAAAAAAAAAATCTTAAAGGGCACCCATTTTCTTCAGCTAACAATGTAAAAAAGACATGAATTGACATGGTTAAATTCCCAGGCCCCTCAGTTCTTTAGGGATGAACTAAATCGCTGGTAACATCATTTACAAGTAAATGAACCCAATGAAGCTTATGCTAAGAAGTGAAGTTTATCTTTTTAAATTCTATTTTTTCTGTGAACTTTTAAAAGTCCTTCTGTACTTTTAAGAGGACTTTTCTGTACTTTTATGTAATTTTTTCTGTACTTTTTTTCTATGAACTTTTAAAAGTCCTTCTGTACTTTTAAGAGAAGGACTTTTCTGTACTTTTAAGAGAGTAGATTTCAAGTGTTCTCACCACACAGAGACACAGATGGACACACAGACACACAGACACACACACACACACACACACACACACACACACACACACACACACAAATGGGCCAGCCACATGGCTCATGCCTATAATCCCAGCACTTTGGAAGGCAGAGGTAGGAGGATCACTTGAACCCAGGAGTTAGAAACCAGCCTGGGCACCATAGCGAGACCCTGTCTCTACAAAAGCTTTAAAAATTAGCTAGGCGTTGTCGTGCACACCTGTGGTCTCAGCTACTCAGGAGGCTGATATAAGAGGATTACTTGAGCATGCGAGGCTTCAATGAGCTATGATCATGCCACTGCACTTTGCATTCTAGCTTGGGTGACTGAAAAAGACTTTCCTTCCCTCCCCTCCCTCCCTCCCTCCTTCTTCTTTCTTTCTTCTTTGTTTCTTTCCTTCCTTCCTCCCCCCTTCTCCCCCCCTCCCCTTCCCCTTCCCCTTTCCTTTCGTTTCCTTTCCAGACGGAGCTTCCCTCTGTTGCCCAGGCTGGAGTGCGGTGGCATGATCTTGGCTCACTGCAACTTCTGCCTACCAGGTTCAAGCGATTCTCCAGCCTCCACCTCCTGAGTAGCTGAGATTACAGGCACCTGTCACAACGCCCAGCTAATCTTTATATTAGGAGAGATGGGGTTTCACCATGTTGGTCAGGCTGGTCTTGAACTCCTAACCTCAGGTGATCTGCCTGCCTTGGCCTTTCAAAGTGCTGGGATTATAGGTATGAGCCATTGCGCCCCGCCTTTTTTTTTGAGATGGAATTTTGCTCTTGTCACCCAGGCTAGAGTGGAATGGCATGATCTCAGCTCACTGCAACCTCCGCCTCCTGGGTTCAAGGACCTCTCCTGCCTCAGCCTCCCAAGCAGCTGGGATTACAAGCATGAGCCACCATACCCGGCTAATTTTTGTACTTTTTTTTTTTTTTGAGACAGAGTTTCGCCCTTATTACCCAGGCTGGAGTGCAATGGCATGATCTTGGCTCACCGCAACCTCCGCCTTCTGGGTTCAAGCAATTCTCCTGCCTCAGCCTCCCAAGTAGCTGGGACTACAGGTGCATGCCACCATGCCCAGCTAATTTTTGTATTTTTAGTAGAGACGGGGTTTCACCATGTTGACCAGGATGGTCTTGATCTCTTGACCTTGTGATCCACCCGCCTCGGCCTCCCAAAGTGCTGGGATTATAGGCGTGAGCCACCGTGCCCGGCCTAATTTTTGTATTTTTAGTAGAGATGGTGTTTCACCATATTGACCAGGCTTGTTTCAAACTCCTGACCTCAAATGATCCACCTGCCTCAGCCTCCCAAAGTGCTGGGATTACAGGTGTGAGCCACCCCAACTGGCCAGAAAGACCCTTTTTCAAGGCAAACAAACAAAAAAATGGCAACGATGTGAGGTGATGGATATGTTAATTAGCTTGGCTGTGGTAATGATTTCACAATGTGTATGTCTATCAAAACATCACATTGCATACCCTAAATATATGCACTTTTCATTTGTTCAATCATACTTCAACAAAGCTGGGGGAGTGAAGAAAGGTGGTGTCAGGTTCTCCTTACCTTGAGTCTGGGTTGGCCTTGTGCTCTGACCAATGGAATGCAGCAGAAGGGATGCTGAGCCAGTTCTGGGCCTGGCCCTTAAAAGACATGACAACTTCCATTTCTCTCTCTTGGAACTCAGCTGCCATGCTGTAAGGAAATCTAGATTGTTCTGCTGGAGAGAGAGAGAGAGACAGAGACAGAGACACAGAGAGAGCGAGAAAGGAGTTGTGGCGGCGAACCAAGGTGTCCCAGCTGACAGCCAGCAGCACCACGGTCTGCGCATATGAATCAGGCCTCCTTGAATCACCCAGCCCAGCCCAATTGCCAGCTAAACACAGTCACGTGAGTGATTCCAGCTACCTGAAGCAGAAAACCTGCCCAGTCAACTCCTAGAATTATGAAAAGTAATAAACCATTGTCTTTTGTGTTCTTTTAATATCTAATTTTAAAAATTATATAATTCATATATCATGCAATTGATCCTTTTAAAGTGTACAACGGCATGAGTCTTAGTATATTCACAAAGTTGCACAACTATCACCACGATCTAATTCAAGAACATTTTCATCTCCCCGCAAAGATCTCTGTACCCATTAGCAGTCATTGTTCATTTCTCCCAGGCCCCAGCCACTAATCTGCTTTTTGTCTTTATTCTGGACATCACATATAAAGAGAATCATGCAATCAATATGTGACCTTTTATGTCTAGCTTTTTTTTAAAAAAAAAAAAACCGAGTCTCGTTCTGTCACCCAGACTGGAGTGCAGTGGCGTGATCTTGGCTCACTGCAACCTCTGCCCCCTGGGTTCAAGTGATTCCCCTGACTCAACCTCCTGAGTAGCTGGGATTACGGGTGTGCACCACCAGATTCAGCTAATTTTTGTAATTACATAATTTTTGTATTTTAAATAGAAATGGGTTTCACCATGTTGGTCAGGCTCCTGAACTCCTGACTGCAGGATCTGCCTGCTTCAACCGGCCAAAGTGCTGGGATTATAGGCATGAGCCACCGTGCCCGGCCTTGTCTAGCTTCTTTAACTCGGCATAATGTTTTCAGGATTCAGCCACATTGTAGCAAGTATCAGAAGTTCATTCCTTTTTATAGCTAAATAATATACCATTGTAAGAATATATCACATTATATGTCACATTCTGTTTATCTGTTCATCAGCTGATGGACATTTGGGTTGTACCTGTGATTCGGCTACCATGAAATAGTGTTATGTAAACATTCATGTGCAAGTTTTTGAATGGACATATACTTTCTCTTGGATATATAGCTATGAATGAATTGCTGGGCCGTAGAATAACTGTTTGATTTTTGGGGGAACTGCCAAACTATTTTCCAGTGGCTTTAGCATTTTCTGTTCCCATTAGTAGTGTATGCGAATTTTTATTTCTCAACATCCTCACCAGCACTTGTTATTGTATTTTTGATGATAGCTATCCAAGGAGAATGTGAAGTGCTGCCTTATTGTGGTATTGTTTTGCATTTCCCTGATGGCTAATAATGTTGAGCTTCACTTCATGTGCTTGTTGGCCATTTGTATATTTTCTCTGGAGAAGTGTCTATTCAAGTCCTTTGCCCATTTTAAAATTGAATTTTTTTTTTTAATAGTTGGGTGTCACCTTAAGCTGGAGTGCAGTGGTGCAATCATAGCTCACTGCGACCTCAGTCCTCCCACCTCACCCTCCCAAGTAGTTGGTAGCTGGGACTACAGGCATGTGCCACCACACCTGGCAGAGTTTCTCCAAAAGCAGATTGTCTTTTTTTTTTTTTTTTGAGACAGGGTCTCACTCTGTCATCCAGGCTAGAGGGCAGTGCTGTGATCAGAACTTACTGCAGCCTTGACTTCCTGGGCTTGAGCAATTCTCCTACTTCAGCCTCCCGAGTAGCTGGGACCACAGGCATGTGCCACATGCTAGTTAATTTTTTGATTTTTTTTGTAGAGATGGGGCTCACTGTGTTGCACAGGCTGGTCCCAAACTCCTGGGCTCAAGTGATCCTCTTGCCTCAGCCTCCCAAAGTGCTGGGATTACAGGTGTAAGCCTCTACCCTTGGCTACTATTTGTCTTTTTTTAAAAAAAGTTTTTATTGCTAGGCTGGTAGATCATGCCTGTAATCACAGGACTTTGGCAGGCTAGGTGGGCAGATCACAAGGTCAGGAGTTCAAGACCAGCCTGGCCAACATAGTGAAACCCTGTCTCTACTAAAAACACAAAAAATTAGCCAGGCGTGGTGGTAGGCACCTGTAATCCCAGCTACTTGGGAGGCTGAGGCAAGAGGATCACTTGAACCTGGTAGGTGGAGGTTGCAGTGAGCCGAGATCATACCACTGCACTCCAGCCTGGAGACAGAGCAAGACTCCATCTCAAAACAAACAAACATGTATTATTTCTTATTTATTTATTTATTTATTTTGAAACAGGATCTCACTCTGTTGCCCAGGCTGGAGTGCACTGGAAATACAATAGATCAGAAGGGAAGCAGTAAGTTCGTATGAGAAAGTTTGGTACTACCGTCTAGTCAGGGCTAATATATACTAGGTGTTCACATGTATGGTCATCCTGGTTGTTTACAGCTGGATTCAATACTGAGTAAGAAGTATCTGTGCCATATTAGTTGTTAACTATTTTGCAAGTCACTTCAAATCAGAGTTGCATTCACTGATTTGCCTATTTATCAACTAGCTAGCAATGTATTACGCTGGAAGTTGATTCAATAGAGAATGAAAAGAAACACAGAACAACAAGGCTACAAATATTAATCAAAAGTCATGTGTGTGTATGCATTTGAATATATATGTGTATATATATATATACACACATACACATTTAGTTTGTTGTTATGATGAATGAGAGGTAGAAGGAACATAAAATATTGTTTTGAGAGTACATATTTGAAGGATGTGACCTGGACCTGGTCAGGAGGTCAGGGAAAGCCTGAGGAAGCTGAGATCTGAAGGATGGGTAGAAGTCAACAAGGTGCTGGCCGGGCGCGGTGGCTCACGCCTCTAATCCAGCACTTTGGGAGGCCAAGGTGGGTGGATCACCTGAGGTCAGGAGTTTGAAACCATGCTGGCTAACATAGTGAAACCTCATCCCTACTAAAAATGCAAAAGTTAGCTGGGCATAGTGGCAAGTGCCTGTAATTCCAGCTACTTGGGAGGCTGACGTGGAAAATCGCTTGAACCTGGGAGGTGGAAGTTGCAGTGAGCTGAGATTGCGCCACTGCACGCCAGCCTGGATGACAGAGGGAGACTCTGTCTCAAAAAAAAAAAAAACAAAAAAAACAGGAACTTAACGAGGTGAAGGGAAAAGCAGGTGCCAAGGCCCTGTGGGGAGAGGAATTTTGGTGACTGTGAGGGATGAACACATCTTCAGTGTGGCTTGAGCATCAAGGGACAAGGAATTTTGGTGACTGTGAGGGATGAACACATCTTCAGTGTGGCTTGAGCATCAAGGGACAAGGGACAAGGGAATTTTGGTGACTGTGAGGGATGAACACATCTTCGGTGTGGCTTGAGCATCAAGGGACAAGGGACAAGGGAATTTTGGTGACTGTGAGGGATGAACACATCTTCAGTGTGGCTTGAGATCAACGGACAAGAAGGAGACCCATGAGGCAGGGAGAAGCCAGACTGCCTGGCTGTATAAGCCACGTTAAAGGGCCTTATTTGTTTTCTGTCCACGAGGATAACTGTCCTTTATAACCTCATAGTCAAAATGTTTTGAAAACCATTATTTTTCATATATATTCTTCCCCCACTTTTTGGGGGGACAGTCAATCTGGTGTATAGTGGTGAGATGTCAGCTCATGGCAATCTCCGCCTCCTGGGTTCAAGTGATTGTCTTGCCTCATTCTCCTGAGTAGCTGGAACTACAGTCAAGCACCACCACGCCCGGTTAATTTTTGTATTTTTAGTAGAGATGGGGTTTCACCATATTGGCTAGGCTGGTCTCGAACTCCTGACCTCAAGTGATCTGCCTGCCTTGGACTCCTAAAGTGCTGGGATTACAGGCGTGAGCCATCACGCCCAGCCAGAACCCTCTATTGACATGTGTCTGCACAGTTATCATGCAAAGGAAGACAAGTTACATGTAAAAAGATGATAGTTGTAATATTATTTGAAATAGCAAAAAATTGGAAAATTTCTCACATGATCATTGTGGAAATAACCAAATAACTCTATACCATGGAATACTAACTACCATGAAGGAAAAGGTAGAGAAAACAATTTAAAAGGTGAAAATATATATGAAAAACAATGGTTTTCAAAACATTGACTATCAGGTTATATAAAGGACAGTGATCCTTGTGGACATGAATTTTACCTATATATTGAATACCTTTGTGCCTTTGCTTGTACATGCCTAACTTGAAAACATATATTTGCCATTGACCACTAGGTGGTACCATATCACAAGTTATCCTACAGCCAGGGTAGGCATTTTAAAACAGGTCTGAGCGTGTCTGACAATGTCTCCCTCAAAACATCAGGTTTAAACCTTGTAGGTCCAGTTCCAGTACGAAAGTAAAGAACTGAGCTGAATTACATACATAAATAACCACACAGTGAGAATGACTGGGGTCTGTGTTCCTCCACTCGACCTGTGTTTGTTGTGTCTGTGATGGATTAGTCACTGTCTTTCGGTAGAAATGTCTCTTCTCTGCCTTATTTCCGTCTGGACTACCAGATATCCCTATGCATGCCATCTTTTGTTTCTCCTCCTCAGTTCAGCTGGTTCAGTCTGAGAATTTTACTAACTGTGGGTCCGCCTTCCATCTTTGCCCTTTTTTTTCTTTTTCTCCCACCGAGACAGAGTCTTGCTCACTCACCCAGGCTGGAGTGCAACGGCACAATCTTAGCTCACTGCAGCCTCTGTACCCTGGGTTCAAGCAATTCTACCTCAGCCTCCTGAGTAGCTGGGATTACAGGCGCCCACCACCATGCCCAGCTAATTTTTGCATATTTAGTAGAGATGGAGTTTCACCATGTTGATCAGTCTGGACTCATGATCTACCTGCCTTGGCCTCCAAAAGTGCTGGGATTACAGGCGTGAGCCACTGCGCCTGGCCACCTTTGCCCTTTCATTTATCAATAAAACTGAAGGAAGAACAGTAGGTCCACAATAATCCTCTTCCTTAGGGTGGTACAAGGAGGCCAAGGCCTCACTATTTATAGTAAATAATGCAATGGAAATAAGCCTAGGTATCTCATCCTGCAGGTAACTTTGTTTTGGATCTTTGCCCCTGTTTAACTTCCTTTGGTGACTAGCCACATTTCATTAACCTTGCAAGCAATTTGACCTTGCTCAATTGCAGGAAGTGCTGGGAAATCCCGCTCAGCTGTCCCTACATCTTGTCCCAGAGCACTTGTAGACTGGTAAGGCTTGTTATCTCACTTCCTTTCACGGTAATTTCATGTCTCTCCTGATTTATTTCATTTTATTATGTTTTTGAGCCAGGGTCTCACTCTGTCGCTTAGGCTGGAGTCCAATGGCATGCTCACAGCTCACAGCTCACAACTCACAGCAACCTCGACTTGCCAGGCTCAAGTGATCCTTCCATTTCAGCCTCCCTCTAGCTAGGATTGTAAGAATGTACCTCCATGTCCAGATAATTTTTGTTTGTTTTTTAGAGATAGGGTTTCACCATGTTGCCTGGGCTGGCCTCAAACTCCTGAACTCAAGCAATCTGCCTGCCTTGGCCTCCTGAAGTGCTGGGATTACGGGCATGGGCCACCACGCCTGGCCATATTTCATTTTAAATTGACAGATAATAATTGTATATATTTGTGGAGTAAAATGTGATGTTACAATACAGGAATACATTGTAGAGTGATTAAATCAGGCTAATTAACATATCCATCAACTTGCATACTTATTTCTTTGTGATAAGAACACTGAAGGCCAGGCTCGGTGGCTTACACCTGTAATCCCAGAACTTTGGGAGGCCAAGGCAGGCAGATCACCTGAGGTCGGGAGTTCAAAACCAGCTTGACCAACATGGAGAAACTCTGTCTCTACTAAAAATACAAAATTAACCAGGCATGGTGGTGCATGCCTTTAATCCCAGCTACTTGGGAGGCTGAGGCAGGAGAATCACTTGAGCCTGGGAGGCGGAGGTTGACCGGTGAGCTGAAATTGCTCCATTGCACTCCAGTCTGGGCAACAAGAAAGAAACTCATCTCAAAAAACAAAACAAAGAAAAACAAACACTGCAAATCTCATTGAGCAGTTTTGAAAGATATAATCCACTATTATTAAGTATGGTGACCATGCTGTGGGGTAGCTCACTAGAACTTACTCTTCTCGCCAAACTGAAACTTTGTGCCCTTTGATGAACAGTTCTTTCTCCCTCCACTCCCTGTCCGAAGACCTGCGAAAATCACCATTCTAGTCCCTACTTCTATTAGTTACACATGCAAGTGAGATCATGGGGTATTTGTCTTTCTGTTCCTGGCTTATTGCACTTAGCACAGTGTCCCCCAGGTTCATCCAAGTTGCCACAAATGACAAAATTTTATTTTCTTTTTTGGGGGACCGAATAGTATTTCATTGTGTATATTTCTCACCATTTTATGTTTTTATTTTTATATTTATTTAATTATTATTTTTGAGACTGAGTTTCACTCGTTACCCAGGCTGAAGTGCAATGGCGCGATCTCGGCTCACTGCAACCTTCGCCACCTGGGTTCAAGCAATTCTTCTGCCTCAGCCTCCCGAGTAGCTGGGACTATACAGGTGTGCGCCACTATACCCAGCTAATTTTTTGTATTTTTAGTAGAGACGGGGTTTCACCATGCTGACCAGGATGGTCTCGATCTCTTGACCTCGTGATCCACCCGACTCAGCAGCCCAAAGTGCTGGGATTATAGGCGTGAGCCACCGCGCCTGGCCGTATTATTATTTTTTTGAGACAGAGTTTTGCTTTTTTTGCCCAGGCTGGAGTGTAATGGCAAGATCTTGGCTCACTGCAACCTCTGCCTCCCACGTACCAGGGATTCTTCTGTCTCAGCCTCCCAAGTAGCTAGGAGTACAGGAGTACAGCCTGGGCAACATAGTGGGCAACATGCGCCACCATGCCTGGCTAATTTTTTTTGTATTTAGTGGAGACGGGGTTTCACCATGTTAGTCAGACTGGTCATGAACTCCGACCTCAGGTAATCCACCCGCCTCGGCCTCCCAAAGTGTAGGGATTATAGTTGTGTGCCACCATGCCAGCCTATTTAATTTTTATTTTATTGTACTTTAAGTTATGAGACACCAGCGCAGAGCGTGCAGGTTTGTTACATAGGTATACATGTGCCATGGTGGCTTGCTGTACCTATCAACCTGTCACCTAGGTTTTAAGCCCCGCGTGCATTAGATATTTGTCCTAAATCCTCTTCCTCCCCTACCCCCCATCCCCTGGCAGGTTCTGGTGTGTGATGTTCTCCTCCCTGTGTTCATGAGTTCTCATTGTTCAACTCCCACTTATGAAAGAGACCATGCAGTGTTTGGTTTTCTGTTCCTGTGTTAGTTTGCTGAGAATGATGGCTTCTAGCTTCATCCATGTCCCTGCGAAGGACACGAACTCATTCTTTTTTATGGCTGCAAAACCATAAGAAGATATCAGCCCACACCTGTGAGAATGGCTATTATCAGAAAGACAAAAGAGGGCAGGGTGCAGTAGCTCAGGCCTGTAATCCCAGCACTTTGGCAGGCTGAGATGGGAGGATCGCTTGAGCCCAGGAGTTCAGGACCTAGGCAACAGAGTGACACTTCATCTCTACAAACATTTAACAATTAGCTAGGTGCAGTGGCATGTGCCCATGGTCCCAGTTACTCAGAAAGCTGACGCAGGAGGATCCTTTGAGCTCAGGGGGTTACGGTTGCAGTGAGACACTGCACTCCAGCCTGAGTGAAAGGAGAACCCACCTAAAAATAAAAAAAAATAACAAGTGGTGGAGCAAAAGGGAACCCTTGTATATTGCTGGTGAGAATGTAAATTAGTACAGCCACATTGGAAATCAGTATGGAGGTTCCTCAAAAGACTAAAAGTGGGATTATCATATGATTCCACAATCTCACTACTGGGTATATATCCAAAGGAAGTGGCTGAGCATGGTGGCTCACACCTGCAATCTCGGCACTTTGGGAAGCCGAGGCAGCAGATCACTTGAGGTTAAGAGTTTGAAGACCAGCCTGGGTAACATGATGCAAATCTGTCTCTACTAAAAATACAAAAATTAGCCAGGCATGTGGCAGGTGCCTGTAATCCCAGCCACTTGGGAGGCTGAGGCAGGAGAATCGCTTGAATCTAGGAGGCAGAGGTTGCAGTGAGCCAAGATCACGCCACCCCACTCCAGCCTGGGCAACAGAGTGAGACTCCGTCTCAAAAAAATAAGAAAAAAAATAAAGCAAATGAATTGAAATCTGTACATTGATGGGTGCAGTGGCTCAAACCAGTAATCCTAGCACTTGGGAGACCAAGGTGGGTGGATTGCTCAAGCCCAGGAGTTTGAGACCAGCCTGGGCAACATAGTGAAACCCTGTCTATACAGAAATTTAAAAAAAAAACACAGAAAAAGAAAAGAAAATTAGCCAGGTGCGGCAGTGTGTACTTGTAATCCCAGCTACTCGGGAGGCTAAGAAGGGAGAATCACTTGATCTGGGAGGTGGAGGTCGCATTGAGCCATGATCATACCATTGTATTCCAGCCTGGGTGACAGAATGAGACTCTGTCTCAAAAAATAAACATACACAGAAACAAATGAATAAATAAAAAGAAAAGAAAATCTGTACATTGAAGAGATATCTTCCATGGGCATTGCAGCATTATTCACATTTGCCAAGATATGGAAATAACGTCTACCGTTCTTGACTGAAAACACCTATCAGCCTGAAGTATCTGTCAAGGTCTCTGTACCTTACACCTGTCTTTTATGGAGGGTTTAGCCCCTGGCAAAGTATTATACAGTACAGAGGATTTTTAAAATAGTGGTTGGGGAGAAAGGGATTAACAGTCTTGGTAGCTTCAGTGAGAGAGAGCAGAACCCTGGTAACTAACGTGAGAGTTACTGCTGGTTTGTATTCTATTTAACACTTTTGAGAGAAAATAGAAGGTGAGAAACCAACAAGGTGCACAAAAATACTTAGCATTAATCTACTTTTGGTTTGTGAGATTAACAACAAATTTTGGCAGGTCATGGTGGCTCTTGTAATCCCAGCACTTTGAGAAGCCGAGGCAGGTGGATCAGTTGAGGTCAGAAGTTCAAGACCAGTCTGGCCAACATGATGAAACTCTGTCTCCACTAAAAATACAAAAATTACCCAGGTATGGTGATGTGTGCCTGTAATCCCAGCTACTCGGGAGGCTGAGGCAGAAAAATCGCTTGAACCAGGGAGGCGGAGTTTGCAGTGAGCAGAGATCGCGCCACTGCACTCCAGCCTGGAGGACGAAAGTGAGACTCCATCTCCAAACAAAATGAAACAAAACACATCTTGTCCGCTGATCATAAACTTCAGATTTATCTGTAGATAGTAATTTGTATACACACTGCAGAAGCTATATAAGCCTCTGACTTTATTCAGAATTTGGCAAATAAAAGGTAGTGGTTGAAGTCAGCTATGTGGAGAAATCACCAAACAGGACTCACCCTGGCTCCAGGTCAGAAGGAGGCTGGCTAATGGATAACATTAGAAAATGAAAAGCAATAGGCCGATAGAAAGAGTCACAGCCCTTGGAGAAATAAATTTTAATAGGTGGTAATACAAGTGAATTCAATCTCTCCCTGAGGAATAAGCCAATTTTACATTGGCTTGTAAATTCATTTCAGCATTACTGACTGCTTATATATCTTGTTCTCTGATCATAAACCTTAGATTTATCTGTAGATAGTAATTTGTATACACACTGCAGAAATTCAGTGTCTTTTTGCAGTGTGATTTTCCAGCTGAGGTGAGGCGGGAGGATTGCTTGAGGCCAGGAGTTGAAGGTCAGCCAGGGCAATATTGCCAGACCCCATTTCTACAAAAAATTTAAAAATTAGCCTGGCATGGTGGTACATTCCTGTAGCTCTAGTACTTGGAGGGCTGAGGTGAGAGGATCACTTGAGCCCAGGGAGTTGAAGGTGCAGTGAAGCAAGGATCTGTGATGGTGCCTTACTGTACTCCAGCCTGGGCAACAGAGTGAAATCTTGTCTCAAAAAAGCAAACACAAAAACCAACCAAACAAAAAAAAACCCAGCAAAACTGTCCAACTTAGGATGAAAGGGGAAACATTTATTGATCAGTTCCTGCCCCTGTAAATCAGAAGCTGCTCCATACAAGTGCTGAATTAGTTTACAGAGGGTCAGGGCAGGAGATGAAAACTTGGTGAGATAATGGCTGAAACCTGTAAGTGGTCACTGCAGCAGTAGCTTAAGCAAAAAGAATCCAAGACAGTGTGTGAGTGTGTGAGCAAGTGCTTCCCAACAAGCTTCCAAGGATGGGGAGGAAGCCCTGATTGCAGCATTTGCCAATTTCCTTCACAAGCATATTCCCACTGTGGTCGATTTCAAACAGCCAATGTGATGTCACTGGATAGAAGGGGTAAGAGATGTGCACAATGAACTCCTATAAGCTGGTGGAAGCCAGCTCCCGCTCACCTCTGGAAGAGGATTTCAAGAGGCGTCCCAGACTTGTCTGATATCCTGTATTTACACAGCAGAAACTCGGTGTATTCTATCAGACACACTGTCATTCAGGATTCTTAGGGTTGCAATGCAAAGTGGAATTTATTGACTCACTTGGTTAAAAGGTGCAGGGGTGGAGCTGACCAGACTCAGTTGCTCAAATGATGTTGAGAATTCCTCTTCATTGTTTCCCTGTGCCTTTTTGGGCTTTCTTCTCAGGTAATCTCTTCTCTTGTAGTGGCGACATGAACACCCACAACTTCAAGTTACCACGCTAGCAGCAAGGCATCTTCAGCAGAGAGCTGCTCTTTCTCATTAGTTCTAGGACTCAAAGCAGAGAGCCTAGAGTTTTTCTAGATTTGACCATATATTGTTACATACATATATATACACATGTGCATATTTGAGTCCTTCTATCTGCATAGATTTAATGTTGTGCATTCTATACACTTTTTTCCCATGGGTCTTTTTTGTGTATATCTGACAGGCGCAGTGGCTTATGCCTGTAATCCTAGCACTTTGGGAGGCCGAGGCAGGTGGATCACCTGAGGTCAGGAGTTTGAGACCACCCTGGTCAACGTAGCAAAACCCTATCTACTAAAAATACAAAAATTAGCCAGGCCTGGTGACAGGTGCTTATAATCCCAGCTGCTGGGGAGGTTGAGGCAGAAGGATCACTTGAACTCAGGAGGCAGAGGTTGCAGTGAGCCCTAGAGATGGGGCCACTTCACTCCAGCCTAGGTGAAAGGGCAAAACTCCATCTCAAAACAAAAACAAAAACAAAAATCAATTTATCTTAGGCATCATTTCATAGCCCTCATAAAAATCTTCCTTATTCCTTCTTATAGCTGCATAGCACTCTATTCTGTTTTATATTGTAGACACTGTATGGTTTCCACAATCTTTTGTGCTGCAGTGAGTTGATATGTGTCTACACCTTTCCATATTTTTGTCAGGGCATTCTAAGATACAGTCCTAGAGATAAGATTCCTGGGTTAACAAATGAGTTCATATGTAACTGTGCTAGAAACAGATTCCTCCACATGGGCTTTACTAGTTTGCATTTCCCCAGGAACGTTTGAGTGTCTGTTTCTGCACAAACTTGCCAAGAGAGCACGTTTTAAACTTTTAGATTTTGTCAGTGTGGGAGATGAGAAATTGTCAGAATCAGTTTAATTTTCTCTATGAACGAGGTTGAGCATCTTTTCATATGGTTAAAGGACATCGCATTTTCTTTTTTCTTGTGAAGCGTCTTTAAAAATCTCTAGTCCATTTTTCTACGAGGTTGTTGGTCTTTTTCTTCTCTCTACATTTCCTAGATCTCCCCATTGGAAAGGTCTAGAAACAGTGATCAACGCAAGAGAAACGAGCATCCCAAGCATATACAGACATATCTGTAAGCTTGGGTGTGAGTTTTTTGGCAAAGCTGGTCATAGGAGAGTCTACTCAAGACCATGAATGTGGATTGATGGAGGGGCGGCGATGCAGCAGAGTAGGTGTCAAAGGAGTAGGTATTGAACAAGTCAGAGCCATGTGCCTGTATGACTGACTTATGACTTCTAGCCATGCTTCATTTCAGTATCATATATAACACCACCATCTGATGATGGGTTGCTGCACATGCCTCACCTCATGGGTTGGCAGGTGTATCAGTCCATTCTCACACTGCTAGAAAGACATACCTGAGGCAAGGTATGGTGGCTTGTGCTGTAATCCCGGCCCTTTGGGAGGCTGAGGCAGGTGGATCACTTGAGGTCAGGAGTTCAAGAACAGTCTGGCCATAATGGCAAAACCCCATCTCTACTAAAAATACAAAAATTAGCCAGGCATGGTGGCAGGTGCCTGTAGTCCCAGCTACTTAGGAGTCTGAGGCAGGAGAATTGCTTGAACCTGGGAAGTGGAGGTTGCAGTGAGCCAAGACTGCACTACAGCATTCCAACCTGGGTGATAGAGTGATTCTGTCTCAAAAAGAAAGAAAGAAAGAAAGAAAAAAAAGACAGCTGGGCATGGTGGCTCATGCCTGTAATCCCAGCACTTTGGGAGGCCGAGATGGGTGGATCACCTGAGCTCAGGAGTTCAAGACCAGCTTGGCCAACATGGCGAAACCCCATCTCAACTAAAAATACAAAAAAATAGTGGGACATCGTGGTGGGTGCCTGTAATCCCAGCTACTTCAGGAGGCTGAGGCAGGAGAATGGCTTGAACCTGGGAGGTGGAGGAGGAGTTAGGCCAAAAGCACATGAAAAGATATTTTACACTATTAGTTGTTAGAGAAATGCAGATCAAAATCACAATGAGATAACTGCTTCATACTCACTAGAACGGCTATAACAAAAAAGATGGACAATAAAAAGTGTTGTCAAAGATGTGGGGAAATTGCAACCCTCACATATTTCTTGGTCAAAATGTAAAACAGTACAACCACTTTTGCTAGCAGCTTGGAAGTTCATAAAAAACTTAAACATATCTGAGGCTGGGCGTGGTGGCTCACACCTCTAATCCGAGCGCTTTGGGATGTTGAAGCAGGCGGATCACTTGAGGCCAGGAGTTTGAGACTAGCCTGGCCAACACGGTGAAACCATCTCTACTGAAAACGCAAAAAAATTAGCCAGGCATGGTGGTGCATGCCTGTAATCCCAACTACTTGGGAGGCTGAGGCAGGAGAATCACTCGAACCTGGAAGGTGGAGGCTGCAGTGAGCCAAGATCGCACGCACCACTGCACTCCAGCCTGAGCGAGAGAGTGAGGCTGTTTCAAACAAATGAACAAAAGTCCCCCAATACTTATACAAAAATATTCATAGCAACATTATTCATACTAGCCAAAGGTGAAAACAACCCAAATGTTCATCAACTAATGACAGATACACAAAATGTGGTAGATCCATACAATGTTATGGTATTCAGCCATAAAAAGGAATGAAGTACCGATACACACGACAAATGGATTAGCCTTTAAAACATGTTAAGTGAAAGAAGCCAGTCTGCAAAGGCCTCATATTGTGATTCTGTTTATAAGAAACGCCCCAAATAGGCAAATCCATAGACAGAAAGATCCGTGATGGCCAGGGGCTCTGGGGAGGACTGCTAATAGGAATGGGCGTTTTTGGGGGGTGATGAAAATGTTCTGGAATTCCATAGTGGTGATGACTGCACAACTCTGTAAATATACCGAAACCCCTTAAATTGTGCTTTCTTCTTCTTTAATCTGAAAATAATACTTCTGTTTTTGTTAGTGGTTTATGATACGGACATCGCCAAAGAACATTGGTTATTTTGTACAATGTTCCTCGATTTGAACTTACCTGAAATTTCTTCATGGTTAGATTCGGGTTACGCATTTTTGAGCAGAAATGAGGTGCCGCTCTTAGTGTATCATTTCTGGAGACCATAACGTCGGTTTTCCTGATGTCAGTTTGTCCCAATACTGATGATGTTAACTTGGATCATTTGGTGAGGTTTGTCCAGGTCTTGCCACCGTCAAGTTACTATTTTTCTTTTTATAATTAACATGTAATTTGTGGGAAGATACTTTGATACTATGAAAATAACTTATCCGTCATCAAACTTTCACTCATTCATGATATTCTAAATCCTCTATGGTTTAAAATGACTTGTTTCTACTCAGACTAGAGACTTTTTAAATGTATTTGTGTTTTGGTCCTAAACTAACACTGCTAATTTTACAAAATAAATTTTTTCAAGAAAATTCCTGATACTCTGAATATCCTAATCAAAAGGGAAGCATTCAGACTAAGAAAAAGTTTGCTACAAATAATTAAAGAACAGTAGGGGCCAGGTGCAGTGGTTCATGCCTGTAATCTCAGCACTTTGGGAGGCTGACACAGGCAGATCACCTAAGGTTGGGAGTTCAAGACCAGCCTGATCAACATGGCAAAACCCTGTCTCTACTAAAAGTACAAAAATTAACCTGACGTGGTGGCAGGCACCTGTGATCCCAGCTACTCAAGGAGAATTGCTTGAACCCCGGAGGTGGAGGTTGCAGTGAGCCAAGATTCTGCCACTGCACCCCAGCCTGGGAGACAGAGCAAGACTCTGCCTCAAAACAAACAATCAAACCAGTAGGGTGCCTTCTCTTTTCTGTTCTCTTTTGTTTTCAAATGTAAACTCTATGTCTAGACATAGAAATGAACACACCATTGTTCAGTATAATTACATCCATTGTTTATGGGGCTGAATCAGTCTGGTGGGGGAGGATTGACTAATGAGGAGGTTCACAGAATTTCCTCCTTCCCACTCAAACAGACTAGAATAAATACAGGTTTGGAAATGTAACATAATGTTTTCAATGTCTTTATTAAGCTTATTATTTGATTTCTTTTTATTGTAGTTGGGGTGATGGTGTGTGGAGATTTATAGAAAAGCTGGTGGTTTATGAGACATTCTGGAAATAAAATGCTACAGAAGGAAGTGATTGGGCTCCTTTGAGTTTTTCTTTTCTTTTTTCTTTTTTTTTAAATTTGTAGCCCCAGGTGTTGCATTTTTTCTTTCTTTTTTCTTTTTTTAGATTGGGCTCCTTTGATTGATATTTTAGCAGCACTGCTTCCTGGCTACGTGTGACCTTAACTTAAGCATTGTAAGCCTCAGTTTCCTCATCTGAAACATGGTGGGGGGTAATAGTAGTACTCAACTCATTGTTTAGCAGATTAAATGAGATACGTGAAGCAACTGCTGTGGAATAGGCACCTAGGAAGTACTCTGTAATGTTTGTTATCATTATTGTTATCATCGAACAGTCTTTTTTTTTTTTTTTTGGAGACAGGATCTCACTCTGTCCTGCAGGCTGGAGTGCAGTGGTGTGATTTCAGCTCACTGTAACCTCTGCCCCTGTGCTCAAGTGCTCCTCCCACTTCAGCCTCCTGAGAGCTAGAACCACAGGTGTGCACCACCCTGCGTGACTATTTTTTTTGTATTTTTAGTAGAGACGGTGTCTCACTATGATGCCCAGGCTGGTCTTGACCTCCTGAGCTCAGGCGATCTGCCCACCTCAGCCTCCCCAGTTGCTGGGATTATAGGCATGAGCCACTGGGCCCAGCCTACATTGAGCAGTTTTTAACTGGGCTGGGGCTATTGTAATGACAATGTTTTTAGAAGGAAGATTAAGACATTGCAAGGCTGAGTGTACAAGCTTAAAATCTTACCACTGCCCATTAATTCTACCAATGTGACCTCATCCATTTCTGGCCATGAAGGAATTTGTAGCTCCAGATGTTAATAATTAAAAAGGCCTGAGGACATGACCACCCTCCTGAGCTGCCTTAGAGAGCTGGGTCCTGGAGGGGACAGGAGCAGAGGCAAGAACACCAGCCCTAGAAGAATGGTTAAGGGAGTGGCCAGAGCACCCAATGCCTGCGTTTAAATCTCACTGCCAGGAACAAGTGGTGTGAGCTTTCATTATCTGTATTACTATGATACTTTAGTATCCTCATTTGTAAAAAGAGTCATATTAATTACTCCTTACTAACAAAAGAAAAGCAAACAAGTTTTCTTTTCTTTTTGAGGCAGAGTCTTGCTCTGCCACCCAGGCTGGAGTGTAATGGCTCGATCTCGGCTCACTGCAACCTCTGCCTCCTGGGTTCAAGCTCCTGCCTCAGCCTCCCAAGTAGCTGGGATTACAGGCATCCACCACCAGGCCTGGCTAATTTTGGTATTTTTAGTAGAGATGGGGTTCACCATGTTGGCCAGGCTGGTCTTGAACTCCTGACCTCAAGTGATCTGCTCACCTTAGCCTCCCAAAGTGCTGAGATTACAGGTGTGAGCCACTGCGCCTGGTGCGAACAGAAGTTTAATAGCAGCATATCTCCTGTATATAGGAGAGATACCCAGAGAAAGGAGTAAATCTCTAGAGTATCTCAAAAAGCTGTCTTAGAGTTCAGGCTTAAATACCATGTTTCCTGAGACAAAGGAAGGACATGGGGAAAGCCTGGTTAGGAAGAGATGACCAAGAAAAGCATCTTAATAAGGGCAAGGTTGGTTATGACTCTTCTTTTTAAGACAGGGTCTCACTCTGTTGCCCACAGTGGAGTGCAATGGCTCTATCAGCTCACTGTAGCCTTGACCTCCTGGGCTCAGGTGATCCTCCCACCTCAGCCTTCCAAGTATCTGGGACTGTAGCTGTGCACCACCATGCCCGGCTGATTTTTGTATTTTTTGTGAAATGGGGTTTTGCCATGTTGCCCAGGCAGGTCTTGAACTCCTAGGCTCAAGCCATTAGCCCACCTCGGCCTCCCAAAGTGCTGGAATTACAGGCATGAGCCACCACACCCTGCCTGTTGTGACATTTTATGTCAATTGTTTCTCCATTGATTAGAGTCTCTAGTGATTTAGTTATCCTCCTCTTTCTGGTGCAGAAAGAAAGACACCCTTAAAAATGGAGATTTCCTTTATAAATGTCAGTTTGTCTTACAAAAGCATAACTTGGCTTGGCGAGGTGGCTAAGGCCTGTAATCTCAGCACTTTGGGAGGCTGAGGCGGCTGGATCACCTGAGGTCAGGAGTTCAAGACCAGTCTGGCCAATATGGTGAAATCCTGTCTGTACTAAAAATACAAAAAAATTAGCCAGATGTGGTGGCAGGCGCCTGTAGTCCGAGCTAGTAGGGAGGCTGAGGAAGAAGAATCGCGTGAACCTGAGAGGGAGGAGTTGCAGTGAGCCGAGATCTTGCCACAGCACTCAAGCCTGGGCAACAGATTAAGACTCCATCTCAAAAAAAAAAAAAGACATCATAGGGAAAACTAAAATTTAGGGATTTTTAGGCACCATTTAGGTGATTAAATTGAGATGAAGGAAAAAGTGCAGGTCAGTAGAATTCCTTTTCTCTGTAGAAAATAGCTTCATTATTTTGGGGGAAATGATGCATGTTCAGTGCAAAAGATTCCAACATTACAGATAAGTACAAAGAAGAGGGTAAAGATTCCCCCAGATTTCACTTTTCACTTCTAATTTCCATTAACATTTTGATATGTACATTTCTATGTCCCCTCTTGACATATTTATAGACATGCTTAATCTAGCACTGTCCCAGCCAGGGAATATGTGTGAGTGTGGTGTTTTAGAGTTCCCACATAATCTTTATCAGCTTTGCTCCAACCAATTACTTGATGTATCCAATTGGGAGATTGTTCAATTATATTAAGGTGCTATGCAATTACAAGGTCAAGTCTTCTTGTTTGCCCCAACTCCCTGCCAATCAGATTGCTATGCACACATCCAGCCCACCTTATAGAAATTCTGAAGCTGCTCGATTGCATGTTTTTCTGAGAGTGTCCATCCAAGTAATTTTGTAATTTGATTTTCCCACCAATAATATTTCTGGAATATTTGTCTCTAGTATATAAATACAGACTTTTAGAAGCTCCCACACATTTCCCTTTTAAGAATATCTTCAGCATCCTCAAGACAAGCCAGTTGGTCTCTTACATAGACTTTGCTCCATCTAACTGATGCCTAGGAAATTGGAACAGCTGATTGGAACCCATTGTGCACATTCTAGTCTGCGTTTGATTGTTCACAATAGGCATTGATGAGAACAATTAGTTTCTCAGTGATTGTATTGGTCAGGATTTGCTGCAATAATGTTGCGTAACAGACAACTCCCAAATGTCGGTGATTCATAAGAACTGGTCTGTGCACTCCCTGGGGGTTGGCCAGGCTCACTTGTCTTAGGTTTGGGTCTTTTCTATGTGTTTCTCATTCTAGGACCCAGGCTGAGCGGGCAATGGCTACTTGGGGCATTCTCACCTTAAAGCAAAAGGCAGAAATGCAGGAGGCCATGCACATTTCACAAACTCATATAAAGTCTCTGGTCAGATGTAGGATATGATACGTCCACCCACGCCCAACATCAATTAGGTGAAGAAGCATATTTCAGTTATAGTAAACCCCAGTAAGCTTGGGGAAGGAAGAAGGAATTGTGAAACAAAAATACTGTCTACCGCAGGGAATAATCAGGACAGACAATAAAAGAAAATTTAGCCTGAGCCCTACTGTTGAGCCTTATAAACACAATGTGAACCTTTATCTCCTTAGAACTGCAACACCTTCACCTACTGTATCCTGAAGTCCCTTGATGTAGGCTCCTCTCTGATCATATTCATTCTGCCTTTATATTTGATAAGCTTTTTGCTCTTTCGGGTCATGAATAGCACCTGGGCCTGTAAAAATGAAGAAGGTTAAACTGCCATATCAACTTTTGAATGTTGAGAGAACTATTTTCACTTTTCCCCTTCCTCGCCAAAGTTACACGGATCAGCAAAGATTTCTGAAATTTCTCTGTGAATAAAAACAAAGAGTATTGTTGCCAGGCAACAAATAAATAGAATTATTTTTATGCTTTCTGGAAAGTGTAGCATCTTGCTGCAATGTTTCCCAGGAGAGCTCCAATCATTGTTTTTGTTTTTTTTTTTCTTAAAGACAGGGTCTTGCTGTCACCCAGACTAGAGTGCAATGGCAAAATCATGGCTCACTACAGCCTCGATTTCCTGAGCTCAAACAGTCCTCTCACCTCAGCCTCCCTAGTAGTTGTTACTAAAGGTACATGCCACCAGGCTCAGCTAATTTGTTTTGTTTTGTTTCTTTTGAGACAGATCTTGTTCTGTTGTCCAGGCTGGAGTGCAGTGGTGCGATCTTGGCTCATTGCAACTTCTACCTCCTGAGTTCAAGTGATTCTGTTGCCTCAGCCTCCTGAGTAGCTGGAATTACAGGTGTGTGCCTCCACACCCAGCTAATTTTTTGTATTTTTAGTACAGATGGAGTTTTACCATGTTGGCCAGGCTGGTCTCGAACTTCCGACCTCAGATGATCTGCCTGCCTTGGCATCCCAAAGTGCTGGGATTACAGGCATGAGCCACCTCGCCCAGCAATGTTTCGATTTCTAAAGTTATTCCCAAGAAATTAATAAGAGAGACTACCCAAGACAATTCAGAAAAAGTAAATGAAATTTGGGCGAAGTAGAGTTCAAGGAGTAGTCCTATCAGATATTAAAACACATATAAAAGATAAAAAAAAGAAACTTGTGGCTCTGTTGAAAAAATCTCCAGTCAAATAGCATAGAATAGGTAGGTATGATTAAGAAGACATTAAAAAATAACTGGAGAGGCCGGGCACGGTGGCTCATGCCTGTAATCCCAGTACTTTGGAAGGCTGAGGTGGATGGATCATTTGAGGTCAGGAGTTTGAGACCAGCCTAGCCAAGATGGTGAAACCCCTTTCTACTGAAAATACAAAATTTGGCCAGGTGTGGTGGTGCGCGCCTGTAGTCCCAGCTACTTGGGAGGCTGAGGCAGGAGAACTGCTTGAACCCAGAAGGCGGAGGTTGCGGTGAGCCGAGATTGTGCCATTGCACTCCAGTCTGGGTAACAACAGCAAAACTCTGTCTCCAAAAATAAAATAAAATAAATGACCCATAAATACACAAAAAGATACTCAACATCATTAGCTACCAGGGAAAGAAAACCACAAGGAGCTACCACTCCACATCCAATAGGATGACATTATTAAAAAGACAGATTGGGAGGCAGAGATGGGCGAATCACCTGAAGTCAGGAGTTCAAGACCAGCCTCGCCAAAAAACCTATCTCTCCTAAAAATACAAAAATTAGCCGGGTGTGGTGACCAGTGCCTATAATCCCAACTACTTGAGAGGCTGAGGCATGACAATGGCTTCAACCGGAGAGGCCAAGGTTGCAGTGAGCTGATATCACACCACTGCACTCCAGCCCAGGTGACAGAGCAAGACTTCATTTCAAAAAAAGAAAGAAAGACAGATAATGACAAGAGTTAGTGATGATATGGAGAAATCAGACCCTGTTAGTGGAGATGTAAAATAGTGCAGCCATTTTGAAAAATAGTCTGTCAGTTCCTGAAAAGGTTAAATACTGAGTTACCACTTGACTCAGCAATTTTACTTCGGGGTACATATTCCTAAAAAAGTTGAAAACATATATCTATACACGTACACAAATGTTCATAGCAACATTATTTATAATAACCAAAAAGTAGAAACAACCCAAATATCCATCAATTGATGAATGGATAAGTAAAATATGGTATATCTGTACAATGGAATATTATTTGTGTAAGGTCTTTTAGGCTGACTGACTATGCCATGGACTGCATGGTAACCTCTGTGACCAGCACTTACATCTCCAGATGAGTTCCTGGAACTAGAAAGTCTGAAGTAACTGGAAAACCTCAAAAGCAGAAGAATGATCAACCCCTGCAGTGTCTAATTAACTTTGAAACATTCTATTGTTCCTTATTCCTACCTCAACTGATAAGGCAACCTGACTTCAGACCCGATGACCCCCTTCCAGCTTGCAAAAACTGGGACTGTAACTATAACTGTAACTTCTGTAACTTTCTCCTGCCTACCCCAAACCTATAAAACCAAATTCTATCCCATAGCCCTCTGCTGACTGTTTTCAGACTCAGCCCACCCACACCCAGGTAAATAAACAGCCATGTTGCTCACACAAAGCCTGTTTGGGGGTTCTCTTCATTCAGAGCATGTTTAACAATTTGGCTCTAAAAAGAAATAAAGTAGAGTTACATGCTATAACATGGATGAATCTTTTTTTTTTTTTGAGACAGAGTTTTGCCCTTGTTGCCCAGGCTGGAATGCAATGGCGTGATCTCGGCTCACTGCAACTTCTGCCTCCTGGGTTCAAGTGATTTTTCTGCCTCAGCCTCCCAAGCTGCTGGGAGTACAGGCACATGCCACCATGCCCAGCTAATTTTGTATTTTTAGTAGGTGGGGTTTCACCATGTTGGCCAGGCTGTTCTTGAACTTCTGACTTCAGGTGATCTGCCTGCCTCAGCCTCCCAAAGTGCTGGGATTACAGGCATGAGCCACCTCATCCAGCCTGGATGAACCTTAAAAATATTACGCTCAGTGAAAGAGGCCAGTTACAGAAAACCACATGTGATGTAATAAACAATAAATATTTGGTCTTTGACTCCAGTTTCTGACACTGGATATATATATCCAATTCCTAAAACTCTTAGAATCTCTGGAGTAATGAGTGTCTTTTGCAGGATGATGAAATGACTAGTGACTGATATCTCCTAGATAGCTTTAGATTTGGGGATAGTTACCAGAAGACAAGGCATGATTAGAGGGTTGGGTGTTTCATTCCTACTCCCAACCTCCTGGGAGGGGAGAGGGGCAGGAGATTGAGTTAATCATCAATCACCAGTGATGTAATCAATCATAGATAAGTAATGAAATCTCCATAAAATCCCCCAAATGTTGGGTTTCAAGAGTTTTCAAGTAGGTGAACACATGGAAGTACTGGGAGGGTGGTATGTCCAGAGAGGACATAGAAACTCTGTTCCCCTTCCCTGTCTCTTCCTGGCTTGTATCCTTTATAATAAACCGGTAATAGCAAGTAAAGTGTTTTCCTGAGTTTTGTGAGACATCCTAGTAAGTTACTGGGCCTGAGCAGGGGCTCACAAGAACCCCTGATTTATAGCCAGTTGGTCAGAAGTAAAGGTGGCAACCTTAGACTTGCAATTGGTGTCTGAAGTAGGGATGATCCTGTATGAGTGAGTCCTTAACTTGGTGACACTAATTCTGTGTAGATAGTGTCACATTTAAATTGAGTTGTTAGACACCCAGTTAGTGTCCGGAGAGCTGGATAATTGGTTGGTATTAGGAAAAAAACCCCACACATTTTGTGTCTGAAGTGTTAGTGAGCAAAAATAACTCACCTCATATTGCATACTCCTTATATGAAATATACAGAATAGGCAGGTCTATAGAGACAGAAAGTAGATTTATGGTTGCCTAAGGCTGGAATGGTTGGGAGAAAATGAAGGGTGACTGTTATAAAGGATATGGGCTTCTTTCGGGGTGATGAAAATGTTCTAAAATTATTGTGTTGATAGTGCCACTAAGAACCACTGAATTGTACATTTTAAATGTGTAAATCGTATGGTATGTGAATTACGTCTCAATAAAGCTGTCATAAAATAGTAATTGGGGACAGTTATCCAACCTTTTATTCAGGCTGCAAAATAAATAATAAATAATGGATGATAGGAAATGGATTAGTAACTTCAAAATTGTTTCCAAATGAGCATGCATTAAATATAAAAAGTTAAAAACAGGCCAGGCGCAATGGCTCACACCTGTGATCCCAGCATTTTGGGAGCCCGAGGTGGGTGGGTCACCTGAGGTCAGGAATTCAAGACCAGCCTGGCCAACACGGTAAAACCCCATCTCTACTCAAAAAACAGAAATTAGCCTGATGTGGTGGCAGGCGCCTGTAATTCCAGCTACTTGGGATGCTGAGGCAAGAGAATCTCTTGAACCTGGGAGGGGGAGGTTGCAGTGAGCCGAGATTGTGCCATTGCACTCCAGCCTGGTAGACAAGAGCAAGACTAAGTCTTAAAAAAAAAAACCAAAAAACAAAAAAAAACAAAGTAGAAGAGGCAAACTGGATCTCCACATTCAAAAGAATGAAGTTGAACTCTTATACCATATAGAAAAATTAATATATCAGGGGTCTAGAAAAGAAACAAAAATTAACTCAAAATGAGTCAAAGCTCTAAACATAAGAGCAACACCATAAAACTCTTAGACAAAAACAGGGAAAAACTTCAGGACACTGGATTTGACAATGATTTCTTGGATACGACACCAAGCACACAGGCAATCAAAGAAAAAATAGATGAACTGAACTCATCAGAAGTAAAAACTTTCATGCATCAAAGAAACTATCAACAGAGTGAAAAGGTAACCCGTGATATGGGAGAATATATATGCAAATCATATATCTAACAAGGGATTAATGTCCAGAGTGTATAAAGAACTCCTGTAAGTCAAGAAGCACATGGCAACAAACAACCTGACTTTTTAAATGGCACAGGAATTAAATAGGTATTTCTCCAAAGAAGATATACAGGCGGGGTGTGTACATCTTGGGAGGCCAAGGCAGGAGGACTGCTTCTGGCCAGGAGTTCAAGATCAGCCTGTGAAACATAGTGAGACACTGTCTCTATGCTGTCTCTATTAAAAATGGTAAAACAAAACAAAAATGAAGATATACAAATGACCAGTAAGCACACGAAAAGATGCCAAGACCACTAATCATCAGGAAAAGCAAATCAGAAACACAGTGAGATACCACTTCACAAACATCAAGATGGCTATTTTTTTTTTTTTGAGACGGAGTTTCGCTCTCGTTACCCAGGCTGGAGTGCAATGGCGCGATCTTGGCTCACTGCAACCTCCACCTCCTGGGTTCAAGCAATTCTCCTGCCTCAGCCTCCTGAGTGGCTGGGATTACAGGCACACGCCACCATGCCCAGCTAATTTTTTGTATTTTGAGTAGAGACGGGGTTTCACCATGTTGACCAGGTTGGTCTCGATCTCTTGACCTCGTGATCCACCCACCTCGGCCTCCCAAAGTTCTGGGATTACAGGCGTGAGCCACCGCGCCCGGCCCAAGATGGCTATTATTTAAAAAAAAAAAAAGACAGAAAATGACAAATGTTGGTAAGGATGTAAAGAAGCGGGGACCCAGGTAATTTGGGGTAGGAATGGAAAACAGTTTGGTGGCAGTAAAAAGCTGGTGGTTCCTCAAAAATTAAACGTAAATTAGCCATATGACCCTATAATTTCATTCCTAAATATTAACCAAAAGAATTGAAAATGAGCACTCAAGTACAGGTGCACATTCCTAACAGCACTATTCGCAATAGTTAAAAAGTAGGAAAAGTCTAACTGTGCGTCAATGGAGAATAAACATATTATGTAATATCCATACAACGGAATATTATTCAGCCATAAAAAGAAATAAAAAACTGATGTATGTTGCAATGTGGATGACCTCCAAAATATCATGCTAAGTGAAAGAAATCAAACACAATATGTCACATTTTATGCAATTCCATTTATATGAAATATCCAGAATAGATAAATCCACAGAGACAGGCTCAAGTGATCCTCCCACCTCACCTTTCCAAGTGGCTGGGACTATAGACGCATGCCACCGTGTCCAGCTAATTCTTTATTTTTATTTTTTTAGAGATGGGGTTTCACCATGTTGCCCAGGTTAGTCTCAAACTCTCAGTCTCAAGTGATCAGTCCACCTCAGCCCCACAATGTGCTGGTGAGCCGCTGTGCCCAGCCAAAAAGTTACCTTTTAATCAGAAAGGCCACACTTAAGCTGGGCACAGTGGTACATGCCTAGTTCCAGCTACTCAGGAGGCTGGGGTAAAAGGATCGCTTGAGCCCAGGAGTTCAAAGCCAGCCTAGGCAACATAGTGATACCTCATCTTTTGTTTATTTTTATTTTTACTTAATTTTAATTATTTTTTTTAAGACGGGGTTTCACCATGTTGGTCAGGCTGGTCTTGAACTCCCGACTTCAGGTGATCCACCTGCCTTGGCCTCCAAAGTGCTTGGATTATAGGCGTGAGCCACCACGCCTGGCCTGATAACTCATCTTTTGAAAGAAAAAAAAAAGTAAAAAAAGGTCACACCTGGAGAGTCCAGTTTTAGACATGTTGAGTTGGAAGCACCTATAAAACACCCAAGCGTAGATGTTCAGGAAGCCTCTGGGTATAAGGCTCTGGAACTTAATAGAAAACTTTAGACTAGAGAGAAAGTTTTAGGGAAATTAGTACAAAGTACTAACCGGAGCTGCCGAATTAGATGAGCTCTCTCAGAGAGTGCCTTCACATTACCCTGTTAGAAAACAAAGTAAGAAAAACAACCGTTTCTTTATGGACAAATCACCAATTTGGCAAGGTAGTAAACTTGGTGAATAACCCAGACTTTCTTCCCTTGAAATGTTGTTACATTTTAAGTTTCCAATAAACCAAATTGGTTAGGTCACCAAATGGTCTACATGATAAATTACACAAATATGTTATTCTAGAAGCGTCAACCTGAGTGTCACCAGTAGCTGTGGCAGAGACTGACGGTAGCCTTCTGTAATCTTCCTCCTTCTTAGCATTAAGAATCCTGATTATCTGGGCACACTGATGCCCAGAGTACTAATTCATTCCCTTCATTTGTTATAGTGCTCTTGAGATTTCCTATTTCCAGGTTGTTAACATGCAATTATTCATAATAGTCCCTTATAACCTTTTCTATTTCTGTAAACTCTATAGTCATGTTCCCTCTTTGATTCCCAATTTTAGAAACCTGCATCTTCTCTCTTTCTCCCTAGTCTTGCTAAAGATTTATCAATTTTGTTGGTCTTTTTAAAGAACAAGCTTTTGATTTTGGTTATTTTCTCCATTACTTTTCTGTATTGCATTTATTTCTGCTGGAATCTTTATTATTTCCTTCTTCCAACTTGCTTTGGGTTTAATTTGTTCTTCTTTTATTAGTTTCATAACGAGGAAGGATGGCAATTGTTTTGACATCTTTCTTTTTTAAAATTGTAAGCGCGTACAGCTATAACTTTCTTGTTAGCACTGTTTTATCTGAATCCCACAAGTTTTGGAATATTGTGTTTTCATTTTTATTCAGCTCAAAGTATTTTCTAATTTTACCAGTGATTTCTCTTTTGACCCTTATTTATTTATTTATTTTTGAGATGGAGTTTTGCTCTTGTTACCCAGGCTAGAGTGCAATGGCACGATCTCAGCTCACTGCAACCTCCGCCTCCTGGATTCAAGCAATTCTCCTGCCTTAGCCTCCCGGGTAGCTGGGACTATAGGCGCACACCACCATGCCCAGCTAATTTTTGTATTTTTAGTAGAGATGGGGTTTCACCTTATTGACCAGGATGGTCTCGATCCCTTGACCTCGTGATCCACCCGCCTTGGCCTCCCAAAGTGCTGGGATTATAGGCGTGAGCCACCGCTCCTGGCTGACCCTTAGTTATTTTTCAGTGTATTGTTTCGTTTTCACATATTTGCAAATTCCCCAGATTTCCTTGTTATTGAATTTAATTTTATTTCATTGTGGTTGGAGAAGATAATTTGAATGATTTCTATCCATTTACATTTTTAACATTTTTGATACTTGGGAGGCTGAGGAGGGAGGATCACTTGAGCCCAGGGGTTAAGTCCAGCATGGGCAAACTAGTGAGATCTGTCTCTCTTAAAAAGAAAATACATCCTCCCTCCCCAAGATGGCTGCTGAAGATGAGTTCTGTTGCTGTGGCTCCCGGAGATGCTCGAAACTGGAAGCTTCTGGACAGAGTAGAAGTAGAGACTGAAACCTCCAGTTACCGGATAGTCCAGGAGAAGGTGTTCAAGCGCCTGGACCTCCTTGAGAAGGCTGCCGAAATGTGATCGCAGCTCAACTTGTTCAGCCAAAATGAAGATTTGGAAGAGATTGCTTCCACCAACCTGAAGTACCTGTTGGTGGCAGCATTTCAAAAAGCTGTCACCATGAAACACGTCAACCCAAGCAAGCGTCTAGATCATTTGCAGCAGGCTCGAGAATGCTTTATGAACTACTTAACTCAGTGCCATTGCTATCATGTTGCTGAGTTTGAGCTGCCCAAAACCAAGAACTCAGCTGAAAATCACACTGCTAATTCCTCCATGGCTTATCCTAGCCTTGTTGCTATGGCATTCTCAAAGACAGGCTAAAATAGACACAAGCAGAAGAAGGAGTTGGAGCATAGGTTGTCTGCAATGAAATCTGCTGTGGAAAGCAGTCAAGCAGATGATAAGCGTGTTCATGAATATTGTCTTCTTCACCTTCAGAGATGGATTGATATCAGATCCGAAGAGATTGAGAGCATTGACCAGGATATAAAAATCCTGAGAGAGACTCTTTAAGAGAGGTGTCAACTTCTAACTCATCTTGCCAGGAGAGGCTCCAGTGAAACTCTTCATTCTCACTCGGAACATGGCCCAAGCCAGAGTATTTGGAGCTGATTATCCAAGCCTGGCAACCATGACGGTGAGTGACTGGTATGAACAACATCGGAAATATGGAACATTACCAGATAAGGGAATAGCCAAGGCAACACCAGAGGAATTCAGAAAAGCAGCTCAGCAGTAGGCAGATCAAGAAGAAAAGGAGGAAGAGGATGATGAACAAACACTACAGAGCTCAGGAGTGGGATGACTGGAAGGACACCCATCTTGGGGTGATGGGAACCAAGAGAACATGGGCTGATCTTCCCACAACACAACAGCACTGCAGGGTGCACACCTCCCCCACCAAGGAAAACCATGGAGTCCTCCCCTCCCTGGGCTCCGCTTCAGCTGTGTATAAGGAAGGCAAAGATGCTAAATATTGCTTTGCCTTCAATGACGTATCAAGTGATTAAGTGTGTAGTTGTACCTTAGATGACGTGAGCCAGCAATCTTGTTTTGGCATCATCATCATCATCATGTTGTACTCCAATTTCCAATCTTTTTTTTTTTTTGAGACAGAGTTTCACTCTTGTTACCCAGGCTGGAGTGCAATGGCGCGATCTTGGCTCACTGCAACCTCCACCTCCTGGGTTTAGGCAATTCTCCTGCCTCAGCCTCCCAAGTAGCTGGGATTATAGGCACATACCACCATGCCCAGCTAATTTTTTGTATTTTTAGTAGAGACGGGGTTTCACCAGTGTTGACCAGGATGGTCCCGATCTCTTGACCTTGTGATCCACCCACCTCGGCCTCCCAAAGTGCTGGGATTACAGGCTTGAGCCACCGCGCCCGGCCAAATTTCCAATCTTAAGCGGAAAGAAAAAAGTGCTGAGAAATGGCTCTGTATAATCAATGGCTATCTGAATTCTCTGAAAAAAACAATAAAAGTCCCTTCTATTAAAAAAAAAGAAAATAGAATGATAGATTTTGATATGCATTTTATGGTCTAACATATGTTCTGTCATAGAGAATGGTCCATATTTACTTTAGAAAAATGTGCATTCTGTTGTTGTTGGGTGGAGCGTTGTATAGATGTATGTTAGACCTCATTGGTTTACAGTATTATTCAAGTCTTCTATTTTCCTTTTGATCTTCTGTCTAGTTGTTTTATCCATTACTGAATGTGAGGTACTGAAGTCTCCAACTCTTATTGTTGAGTTATCTGCTTTTTCTTTAATTCTGTCAGTTTTTGTTTCATTTACTTTTTAGCTCTATTATTAGGTTAATGTATATTTGTAATTGCTATACTTTCTTGAGGAAGTGACTCCTTTATCATTAGAGAATGGCCTCTGTCTCTAGTAACAATTATTTAAGTCTATTTTGTCTTATGTTAATACAGCCATTTTAGCTCTCTTTTGGTTACTCTTTGCATGGTATATATTTTCCCATCCTTTTGCTTTTAAGCTCTTTACATCTTGAATCTAAAGCTCTTTACATCTTGCCTCTTGCAGGATGAAATAATGGCATTTGCAGCAACCTGGATGGAATTGGAGACCATTATTCTAAGTGAAGCTACTCAGGAATGGAAAACCAAACATCGTATGTTCTCACTCATAAGTGGTAGCTAAGGTATGAGGATGCGAACGTGTAAGAATTATACAATAGACGGGGGGGGGCAGTGGCTCATGCCTGTAATCCCAGGACTTTGGGAGGCTGAGGCAGGCGAATCACCTGAGGTTGGGAGTTCAAGACCAGCCTGATCAACATGGAGAAATCCCATCTCTACTAAAAATATAAAAACTTAGCCAGGTGTGGTGGCGCATGTCTATAATCCCAGCTACTCAGGAGGCTGAGGCAGGAGAATCACTTGAACCTGGGAGGCGGAGGGACGGCGCCATTGCACTCCAGCCTGGGAAATGAGTTAAATTCCATCTCAAAAAGAAAAAAAAAGAATGATGTAATAGACTTTGGGGACTTGGGGTGAAGTGAGGTAGAGGGTAAGTGATAAAAGACTGCACGTTGGGTACAGTATACACTGTTCAGGTGATGGGTGAAGCAAAATCTCAGAAATCACCACTAAAGAACTTATTCATATAACCAAACACTCCCTGTTCCCTGAAAAACCTATTGAAATAATAATAACAATAACAATAAAATGGGTTACTTGTAGACACAATATAGTTGGATCATGTTTTTCATCAATTTTGCCAATATCTGCCTTTGATTGGAGTGTTTAAACCATTTACACTTAATGTAATTACGAATAAGAGGTTTTATAATTGCCATTTTCCTATTTTTTCTATATTGTCAAATATGTTTTGCTGTACCATTTTTATTCCCTTATAATTTATTTTAGTATTCCTCGAGTTATTTTGTGATTGCCTTAGAGTTTACAATTAATATCTAAACTTAAAACAACTTGTTTTAAGATGGACTTTTGCTGTGTTACCAGCCTGGAGCGCAGTGGAGTGATCTCAGCTCACTGCAACCTCTGCCTCCCGGGTTCAAGTGATTCTCTTGTCTCAGCCTCCCAAGTAGCTGGGACTACAGGCAGGCACCACCATGCCCAGCTAATTTTTGTATTTTCAGTAGAGATAGAGTTTCACCATGTTGGCCAGGATGGTCTTGATCTTTTGACCTCATGATCTGTTTGCCTCAACCCTCTAAAGTGCTGGAATTACAGGCATGAGCCACAGCACCTGGCCCCTAGCAGATTTAGTAGAGAAAATTTAATACACTTATAAAGGGATTGGAACTTCAGGTTTTTTTTTTTAAAAAGAGCCTCACTCTGTCATCCAGACTGGAGTGCAGTGGTGCAATCTCGGCTCACTGCAACCTCCGCCTTCCAGGTTCAGGTGATTCTCCTGCCTCAGCCTCCTTAGCAGGTGTAATTACAGGTGCATGCCACCACACACAGCTAATTTTTGTATTTTTAGTAGAGATGGGTTTCACCATGTTGGCCAGGGTGGTCTCCACCTCCTGACCTTGTGATCTGCCCGCCTTGGCCTCCTAAAGGGCTGAGATTACAGGCGTGAGCCAACGAGTTTGGCCCCAGAGTTTCTTTTTTGGGAAATCTGCATCCCCTCCCCACGAACATACACACCCCTTTTGTAGACAGTCTTGCTGTGACCGTAAATCTAGGTACTCGCCCTTCCATCACAGAAGCTGAAGGAGTTACTGCGTGTTCCTTCCCTGGACTCTTTCTCTTAAATTGCCCTGGTATAGCAGGCCCAGACACATAATCTCAACTCAGCCAATTTGACACTCTCTGTTGGGATTACGAGTTTTGAGTGAGTAATGCAAAGACAGAATAGCCTGTCGAAATTGACTTATTTCAGCACAGGCTTCTTCTGGACCCTTCTGTGGTTCTTGCCCATTTCCAAGTTATTTGGTTAGCCTTTTGTGAGTGCCCCAAATCTTTTGGTAAATTCCCTTTTGTGTAAGTTCTCTCAACTTGAGTTCTCTTGCTTATAATCAAAAGAATCATAAATAATGCAGTTATCTAACTTTTTTTTTTGGTCTATATGTAGAGTGAAAAAATCTGCAACCAAATCACTAATTCAGGAGATGGGAGACTCAGAGCTTCCAGTCTTGCAAAGGAAAAGTCTACCTGGATAGCCCTCCTTGCTTCGGTGAAGAGGCAGGAGTTTGGAAAGCTCCTCTCACCTGGTTAAATTATGCTTTGATCTTTTGTGAGATGTTGAATGAGATTCTTCTCTTAGAAAGCTGGTGTCTGGCTTTCGGCCTCAAACCATACATCTCCATCTGAAACCTCCTCTCAGCCGGCATTTTTTCGTTTCTTATATGTTCATGCACCAGCCCTGAAAATAGAGTGATTCAACTGCATGAAGACAGCTGCACTTCCTAATAAAAATATCTTCTGAAAGAAAACAGTCTGTTTTTTGAGTGGAATTTTACTCCAGAAATTGTTCAGTTTTGGATTGTAGGGAAGGAAATGAGCCCAACAGAAAAACCAAAATAGACACTCATGATTACAAGGATCTAAAGGCAACCTCCTGGTGAGTTGCCAGGCAACTGTCTCTCCAAAGATTCTGTCATTTCAATCTTACAGAATAATTCGGTACCCGGATTTCTGACTCAAGATATCTTGGAATATCTTGAATTCATCTTTTATGATTTTTTAAAAGTAGAAGCAGAGGCTGGGCGTGGTGGCTCGCGCCTGTAATCCCAGCACTTTATGAGGCCAAGGCAGGCGGATCATGAGGTCAGGAGTTCAAGACCAGACTGGCCAATGGGGTGAAACCCTGTCTTTACTAAAAAATACAAAAATTAGCTGGGCATGGTGGCTCGTGCCGGTAATCCAAACTACTTGGGAGGCTGAGGTAGGAGAATTACTTGAACTGGGATCCAGGAGACAAAGGTTGTAGTGAGCTGAGATCGCACCACTGCACTCCAGCCTGGGCTACAGAGCGAGACTCTATCCCCCCCCAAAAAACCCAAACATAACATAATACACACACACACACACACACACACACACACACACACACACACACACACACACGCAGAAACCTCTTTCCTGCTTGGAGTACATGTTTCACTGTTGTGTTTTGTTTTTTTCTCCTACAGTATCTTTGTTGTGTTTCTTCAAAACAAGTAAGTTTTCATTTCTTTGGGATGGTCTTACTGGATCTTGCTGAGCATGGAGATGGATGGAAGACCACTTAGGGTGTTGATTTCTAGTGGGTTCAGATTTTCATCCTATGGGTATTAACATGTTTTATTCACAGGGAGCGAAAGAAAAATATTCCTCGTAAACATCACTTAAAACACCAATCATGGGAAACTTGGCCTTATGATTAGAAATAAGGTCACTGCACCTCAGTAAACAAAATATTAGGCCAGGCGGGTGGCTCACGTCCGTAATCCCAGCACTTTGGGAGGCCGAGGTGGGCAAATTACTTGAAGTCAGGAGTTCGAAACCAGCCTGGCCAACATGGCAAAACCCCATCTCCACTAAAAATTCAAAAATTAGCCAGGAGTGGTGGTGGGCACTTGTAATCTCAGCTACTCGGGAGACTGAGGCAGGAGAATCGCTTGAACCCAGGAAGTGGAGATTGCAGTAAGTGACATCACACTATTGCACTCCAGCCTGGGTAACAGAGTGAAACTTCATCTCAAAAAAAAAAAAAATTAAAAAAACCCAGAACATTGTCAGATAAAGAGCTGAACAATGAAAAGACACCCGAAGAGTGTTTTCATTAGTATCTTGTAAAAAACTTCTTGCAGTAACACAGTTATCTGTTTTGATACTCATATAGAATCTCAGAACAGAATTTTAGACAAAATTGCTCACTAGCGAAAACTTAATTTGTGCAAGTGTCTCTGACACAGATGAGTTTTACTCTAGTGGAAAGGTCCACAGCCTCAACCTTTAGGGAGTTTGCCCATGGTCCGGCACGGTGGCTCAGGTGACTGGCACTTTGGAAGGCCGAGGCAGGTGGATCACCTGAGGTCAGGAGTTTGAAACCATCCTGGCCAACATGGTGAAACCCTATCTCTACTAAAAATACAAAAACTAGCCAGGCATAGTGACAGGTGCCTGCAGTCCCAGCTACTCGGGAGGCTGAGGCAGGAGAATTGCTTGAACCCAGGAGGTGGAGGTTGCAATGAGCTGAGATTGCACCACTGCACTCCAGTGTGGGCGACAGAGCAAGACCATCTCAGAAAAAAAAGGAGTTTGCTCTGTAGAGATGGAGTGAGGTGTGTTCAGAACACTTGACCAATGCTATAGGAGTGAAAACAGTTGGATCTACTGTCTGTGCCATTACAAATGGTTCACTAGGTTAGACTTTTGGAAATATTAATATATATATTTTTAGCATCAGCTTGTATTGTATCAGAGCTCTTGGTTGCAAACAGTGGAAACCGTTTAAATAAAAAGGAATGTAGGAGAAAGACATCAGGAGAATGAAACCTGTATAGCAAGGCATGGAACAGGAGCAATCTATGGGGCTCCAGGGGGCTGAGCACTGGGGACCCAGTAGAGGCTGCACCCCAGAAGAGTGTTGTCAGCAAGCCGCTGATGCCTGTAACAAGCAACCTCCAAACCATCTCCACCTCCTCACGTCATTTGCTTCAAATTTCAAACTCTAGGCGAGAGTACTCAGCTGGCCCAGAATGTTCAGGCCTGTGCTGGGGCTAATCAGGGAAGGTCTGGGCCCTTTTGGGAGGCTGCCATCGTTTTCCACCGAGATCACATATGTTCTCTATTCCCCAAATAGAAATCAGGGAATAGGAAGGTGACTTTAGATTCTAGAAACAAAGAAAAAAGCCAAATATTCACTATGCGTATTATTTCCTTTTGAATGTGAAAATGTAGGCGTGATCTAAACACAGTGAAGACAGTTCTCATCGTTATCAGAGGAGAAATTATCTACAGAAGATTGGAGGAAAACCATCTACTAACCCTTTGTTTTTGTTGTTGTTTTTTGAGATTAGGGTCTCGCTCTGTCACCCAGGCTGTAGTGCAGTGGTGCAGTGTCGCTCACTGCAACCACCACTCCTGAGTTCAAGCAGTTCTCATGCCTCAGCCTCCCTAGTAGCTGGGTGGGGTTACAGGTATGCAGCACCATGCCTGTCTAATTTTTGTTATTTTTCATAGAGACAGGGTTTTGCCATGTTGGCCAGGCTGGTCTCGAACTCCTGGCCTCAGGTGGTCTGCCCGCTTCAGCCTCCCAAAGTGCTGGGATTATAGCTGTAAGCCATTGTGCCTGGCCCTGTTTTGTTTTCTTTCTTTCTTTTCTAAAAAATTAAATTAAATAATTAAATACAATTAAATATTTTATTTTAAGTTCTGGGGTACATGTGCAGGATGTGCAGGTTTGTTACATAGGTAAATGTGCCATGGTGATTTGCTGCACCTCTCAGCTCATCGCCTGGGTACTAAGCCCTCCATGCACTAGCAATTTATCCATGCTCTCACTCCCACCTCCCCCCGATAGAGCCCAGTGCGTGTTGTTCTCCTCCCTGTGTCCACGTGTTCTTGAGCCCTGTTTTGTTTTCTTGAGAAAGGGTCTTGCACTGTCACCTGGGCTGGAGTGCAGTGGTGCAAACATGGCTCACTGCAGCCTCCACCTCCTCGGCTCATGTGATCCTCCCAATTTAGTGTCCCAAGTAGCTGGAATTACAGGCACATGCCACCTTACCTGGCTAATTTTTTTTTTTTTTTGAGATGAAGTTTCACTCTTGTTGCCCAGGCTGGAGTGCAGTGATGCCATCTCAGCTCACCACAACCTCCACCTTCCAGTTTCAAGCGATTCTCCTGCCTCAGCCTTCTGAGTAGCTGGGATTACAGGTATGTGCCGCCACGCCTGGCTAATTTTGTATTTTTAGTAGAGATGGGGTTTCTCCATGTTGGTTAGGCTGGTCTCAAACTCCTGACCTCAGGTGATCTGCCCTCCTCAGCCTCCCAAAGTGCCGGGATTATAGGTGTAAGCCACCTCGTCCGGCCAGTTTTGTTTTTGTTTTGTTTTGTTTTGAGATGGAATCTCACTCTGTCACCAGGCTGAATTGCAGTGGTGCGATCTCGGCTCACTGCAACCTCCGCCTCCTGGGTTCAAGCCATTCTCCTGCCTCAGCCCCTCAAGTTGCTGGTACTACAGGTGCGCGCCACCATGCTCAGCTAATTTTTTTTTTTTTTTTTTTTTAGTAGAGATGGGGTTTCACCATGTTGTCCAGGATGGTCTTGATCTCCTGAACTTGTGATCTGCCCACTTTGGCCTCCCAAAGTGCTGGGATTACAGGTGTGAGCCACTGCACCTGACCTTGCCCAGCTAATTTTTAAAATATTTTGTAGAGGCGGAGTCACCCTATGTTGCCCAGGTTGTTCTTAGACTCCTGGGCTCAAGTGATCCTCCCACCTCAGCCTCCCAAAGTGCTGGGACTTCAGGCATGAGCCACCATGCGCAGTTCCTTTGTTTTATAGTTTAGGAAACTAATGCCTTGGATGACTGTGACTTTCTACTGCCACCCAGCTAGTTAGTTTAAGAGGTGGGGTTACTATTCTGCCTGTTCACTCTCTGGTTGCCTTATAAAATTAACCATCACAGGCTGATCTGAGTGCTGATGCAGCCAAACCAGAGTGTGCCAGCAGGATGTCCTATTTCGGGCTGAATAGAACACAAAGATGGAAGAAGGAGGAATTCTCCCTTTTTGCTTCCTACCTGCCTGTTTGAGCTGGGACATCAGTCTTCTACCCACAGACTGGGGCTCACATCATCTGTTTTCTTGGTTCTCAGGTCTTCAGACTTGGACAGAAGCTATACCACTGGTTTCTCTGGGTCTCCAGCTTGCAGAAGACAGATCATAGGACTTCTCAGCTTTTATAATGGAATGAAACAATTCGTTATAGTAGATCTCTTTATATATATCTACACATCTATCAATCTATTAATCTATCATCTATCTACTTGCCTATCTATATCTATATACGATATTGGTTATGTTTCTCTGGAGAACTCTAATACAGCATTCTTGTTTGGCTTGTTTCACTTCCTTGTCCTGATTTATCTGCCTTCTTAATGGCCATCTATGTTAGTCCATTTCACACTGCTGTAAAGAATACCTGAGACTGGCCGGGTGCAGAGGCTCATGCCTGTAATCCCAGCACTTTAGGAGGCGGAGGTAGGCAGATTGCCTGAGCTCAGGAGTTCGACACCAGCCTGGGCAACACGGCGAACCTCATCTCTACTAAAAAAACACAAAAATTGGATGGGTGTGGTGGCGCATGCGTGTAACCTCAGCTACTCAGGAGGCCGAGGCACAAGAATTGCTTGAACCCTGCAGACCGAGGTTGTCAAGAGCCGAGATTGCACCACTACACTCCAGCCTGAGTGTTTGTCTGAAAAAACAAACAAACAAACAAAAAACCAGAAAAAAATATCTGAGACTGGGTAAATTTTTAAAGAAAAGAAGTTCAATTGGCTCACTGTTCCACATGACTGGGGAGGCCTCAGGAAACGTACAATCATGGTGGAAAGCAAAGGGAAAGCAAGGCACATCTTACATGGGGGCAGGAGAGACAGAGTGCAGGGGAAACTGCTGTTTTTAAACCATCAGTTCTCGTGAGAACTCCCTCACTATCACATGGGGGAGAACAGCATGGGGGAAACCTCCCCGGTGATGCAATCACCTCCCATCAGGTTCCTCCCACTGGAACATGGGGATTACAATTCGAGATGAGATTTGGGTGGGGACGCAGAGCCAAACCATATCACCATCCCTAGGAATATTTTCTTAATTAATCGCTTCCACTTGAATACTCACCTGACAGTCTGCTTCTAGGGCACCTGAGCCCTAGAAGGAAAATTTCTAGGAAAATTCCCCAAAACTCACCTCTCCAAGTCCACATTGCCACATTGGTCTCTCCCATGGGAAGTTCCATATATCCTTATGATCTAAGAACCAACAAGTCAATGCTGGGTGCACAAGAGTTTGCTCCAGCCTGCTCCTGGGCTAAAACTGTCATTTGTTCTGAATATTCGTGCCCGTGCATAGCAGTTCTTACATATTTTTAATATCTACCCTGAACCTATTTAAGTGTTAGGGCTGTATAAGTGTCTTAGTCTGTCTTGCTATCAAGGAATACTCGAGGCTGAGTAATTTATAAAGAAAAGAGGTTTATTTGGCTCATGGTTCTGCAGGCTGTACAAGAAGGATGGCACCAGCGTCTGCTTCTGGCGAGGGCTTCAGGCAGCTTCCACTGATGGCGGAAGGTGAAGTGGAGCTGGCACATGCAGATTGCATGGCAATAGAGAAAGCAAGGGTTGGGTGGGGCAGCCAGGTTCTTTTAAACAACCAGCTGTCATGGGAACCAATTGAGTGAAAACTCACTTATTACCTTAGGCCAGCACCAAGCTATTGTGCTGTCCTGGGGCTCAAATTTCAAATGAGGTTTGCAGGCACAAACATCCAAGCTATAGTAATAATATAGGAACTAACTGGAATGTCTGCTTCATTTACAAAACCTTTCAGTTTCTAGGAAGACTCAGATATATATGGGCATGTCCCTCTTAGCTGTATTTGAGCCGGATGAGCCTGCCATTCTGGCCATAGTTGATTGGACCCATCAGGGACCTTATCCAAGCTAGGCTGTTTGGGATCTTTTCTCAGAAACTTTAGACTTAAACTGTGGAACACAGCAGTTGGGACTTGTTGGGGCTGAGTCACTATAATGACATCATCACCCAAAAAGGAAAGGTCCATGAATGCCTGGTCCTGCCCTATCCAGGGACTGGGTGTTTAACTCTTCCAGTAGTAGATTTCCAATAAGTTCCATTTTGCTTACATTTGCTAGAGCAGCTTCTGTTCCTTGTAACCAGAAGACCCTTAGCCAAGAACCTTAACCCAAGTGGGTTCTAGGTTAGGTGCCCGGGAATGACTTTCAGAATATGATAGAACTGGACTATTAAGGGAGCTGCTATCTTCCTCCCAAGTGGGGAAACTGGGAGCTGCCACTGGAACTGTGGGATCTACAGCACATGACCTTATCCAGGGATGAAGGCACTGCTCCTGCTACACTTGGCTCCAGAGTAATGCTGCCTCTCCTAGATCTGCAATGGCCAAATGAAGAAATAAGTAAATGTAAAAGGCCCCCAGGTGCTCTAAGAACATTGGAGCCCTTGACCCCAGAGCACTTCCTAACTATGCTCCTGACCATGCTCACCAGCAGAAACTGCAGTGAAGCATGAACTTGCCTCTTCTCCACCTTCCATGTGAGTGAATGTGATTGGCTGAATCTAGCCGCCTACAGTGCCCTAGTTGCAAGGTGTTTGTGAAAGCAGTTTTTAGCTTTCCAGCCTCTGCAGTCACACCAAAGGGCAGAATGGAAGGGCACCAATCTGTCATACTATTACTCTTAGGATGGAAACCATTCTTCATGTGGTTTGTAAGGCTTTTGATGAGCTAGCCTTTATCTCCCTCTTGGCCTTACCTTTACCACGCTCCCTTTGCCTTTCAGTCTCTGCCTTTCAGTCTTTCATGTGCACCATCCTCCCACTGCAGGGCTTTGCACATGCTGTTTTTCTTCCTGAAATACTCTTCAACTCCACCTGCTCCTCTTGACCTAGTTCATTCCTATCTCTCCTTTCCACTCAAGTGTCACTTCATTCTGGAAAGCCCAGCAGCCTTCCGATCTCCTGGCCATATACCCCAGCTACAAGCTCTCACGGCACTTAACAGCTTTCCTTGGTAGGCACGTGCTACAATTGCAGTTGTAACTGTCTGATCATTTCAATAATAATTGGCTTCTCTGGCTGGGCGCAGTGACTCACGTGTGTAATCCCACCATTTTGGGAGGCCAAGGCGGGTGAATCACAAGGTCAGGAGATCGAGATCATCCTGGCTAACACAGTGAAATCCCATCTCTACTAAAAATACAAAAAGTTAGCTGGGCGTGGTGGCAGGCGCCTGTAGTCCCAGCTACTCGGGAGGCTGAGGAAGGAAAATAGCTTGAACACGGGAGGCGGAGGCTTCAGTGAGCCAAGATTTTGCCACTGTACTCCAGCCTGGGTGACAGAGCAAGAATCCATTTCAAAATAAAAAATAAAAAAAAGGTCTCCTCCACAAGGGTATAGGTTCCAAGAGGTTAGGGACCTCGTCTGATCCTTCTCCCCATATTTTGGAAGTATAGAGAAAAAAACTCAAGTCCATTTATGGGGAAAAACTGGAGGTGAAGGGGAAGGAAGGTTCTTATGTTTCATTTTAGACCTTTCTGAACTTTTAAATAATTAATGTGCACATATTTTCATCTTAAAATGTGTAATAGAGGCTGGGCACAGTGGTTCACCCCTATAATCCCAGCGCTTTGGGAGGCCATGATGGGTGGATCACCAGAGGCCAAGAGTTTAAGACCAGCCTGGCCAACATGGTGAAACCCTGACTCCACTAAAAATACAAAAATTAGCCTGGTGTGGTGGTGGATGCCTGTAGTCCCAGCTCCTTGGGAGGCTGAGACACAAGAATCGCTTGAACCTGGTAGGCAGAGGTTGCAGTGAGCTGAGATTATACCACTGCACTCCAGCCTGGGTGACAGGCAGAGTAGGACTCTATCTCAAAAAAAAAAAAAAGTGTAATAGAATTGGAGTGGAGGAGTATTTTCCCAGAGTGATTCAATTTCAGGACCAGAATTAGGGACTTTGAAACCTTCGGAAGTTGAATTTAAAAAATCTATTAATTTCTAGTTTACTTATTGGAATTGTCTTTTTACAAAAGCCTAGAATAGGTATAATTTTCAGGGAAATCCTCCTCAATAAAACAGAAACTTTTCTAGGGATAAGATCCTTCAAAAAGAAGGAATCCCACGTAGAGAAAAACATTAAAGGATGCCACCTCCAGCCCTGGACCCATGAAACGCAAATTCTGCTAGTATGACAACAAAAAACAGCTTTCCACATAAAGTGCTACTGCTATTTTTCTCTTTACTTTCTTTTCTTTTTTTTTTGAGATGGAGTTTCACTCTTGTCACCCAGGCTGGAGTGCAATGGCACGATCTCAGCTCACTGCAACCTCTGCCTCCTGGGTTCAAGCGATTCTCCTGTCTCAGTCTCCTGAGTAGCTTGGATTACAGGCATGCACCATCATGCCTGGTTGATTTTGTATTTTCAGTAGAGATGGGCTTTCTCCATGTTGGCCAGGCTGGTCTTGAACGCTCAACTTCAGGTGATCCGCCTGCCTTGGCCTCCCAAAGTGCTGGGATCACAGGTGTGAGCCAGTGTGCCCGGTCTACTACACTTTCTAATTACTCTGTAATAAACACACTAATAATCATAAAGGTTAAAGTAAAAAAGAATTAATTTAATTACAACTATGCTAATATTTTTCTCTGTTGAACCCTTTGAAAAGCAGTTCACATAGATACTAGTTCATGAAGGATGGTGCCGAAGACAATAATGAAACTGCGTAATTTACACAATAATCTTGCAAGTACAAGCATGTTTTACTGCATTCTGGTGCTACCAGTTAGGTCAATTCACAATTCCAAGGAACAGCAGGGAAGGATTTAGAACTTACACTCAAAAACAGGGTTGAAGGCCAGGCGCGGTGGCTCAAGCCTGTAATCCCAGCACTTTGGGAGGCCGAGGTGGGAGGATCACGAGGTCAAGAGATCGAGACCATCCTGGTCAACAAGGTGAAACCCCGTCTCTACTAAAAATACAAAAAATTAGCTGGGCATGGTGGTGCATGCCTGTAATCCCAGCTACTCAGGAGGCTGAGGCAGGAGAATTGCCTGAACCCAGGAGGCGGAGGTTGCGGTGAGCCGAGATCGCGCCATTGCACTCCAGCCTGGGTAAAACTCCGTCTCAAGAAAAACAAACAAACAAAAAACAGGGTTGAAATGTGGGCACTTCCTTTCATGAAAATGAAGTATTACTGTCAAAGCACCCCTCTGGCCTAAGACCAGTAGCTTTGGTTAGAGGCAGCAAAATAAAAGACCTGAGAACACCCCAATAAATTCCAGGTCTGAACTCTGAATGCCAGGGGCCAGGGGAGAAGAAAATCTCTAGACTGTTCTAGAACCATGGATTTTGTTGAATCTTGACGTTAGGAGAAAACTTGGGGGTCATCATTCTAGTCTAACTGCTGTCTCAGTTCAGAAACTTCTCCCTAAAAACCTAGCCAGATACTTGTGTAAACATTTAAAACTTAAAGAAAACAAGTTAAATAATTAGACATTATTAACAAGTGTTAGCAATTAACACTTAAGCCTTTTAACAAGTTAATACCAAGGAATCACTAAAAATAAAAAGTTGAAGGACCACCTGGGAGCATTCAGTTGGGAGTCCGGGCCTCCAAGAATCCAGTGAAAGTATTTCTTCTCCTGTTGTGTCGAATTTCATCAACATTGCTTGAGTATGTGGCCTCTGGAGGAAAAACAAATTTACACTCCTCTTGCTTTTGTTTATATTTTTTCTTCATCAAAGCTTCCTCCAGATTACTTAGCCTATCTCACAATCTATCTTTGTTTCTTAAAGGTAATACATTGAATATACTAATTAGTGCTAAATTACTTTAAGGCTTAAAAAAAACACAACCTTAACTGGAATTTAGTAGGTCTCTGAAATGCACATCGGGTTGGCTAATGCACGTTCACAGCCAGTGAGGGAAACCATCTGGGCACCATCTTTGATTTCCCCGAGTCTCACCGGTCAGCTTTACTCCATTTACTTCCTTCCTTTCTTAACAACTCTGTTCTCTTCACCTTCTATTCCCCAATTTCGTTTTGTTAATTTAGAAATCGTAGCAACTGCAGTTTAGGAATTTTGCTAAATTTTGCGAAATGAAGATGATGACTGTGCTCAAGATATAGTCTTTTAAAAACTGCTATAATAGGCCAGGCGCTGTGGCTCACACCTGTAATCCCAGCACTCTGGGAGGCCGAGGCGGGCCTCGGTCAAGAGATCACAAGGTCAAGAGATCGAGACCATCCTGACCAACATGGTGAAACCCCGTCTCTACTAAAATACAAAAATTAGCTGGGTGTGGTGGTGCATGCCTGTAGTCCCAGCTACTCGGGAGGCTGAGGCAGGAGAATTGCTTGAATCCGGGAAGCAGAGGTTGCAGTGAGCCGAGATTGTGCCACTGCACTCCAGCCTGGTGCCTGGTGACAGAGCAAGACTCTGTCTCAAAAAAAAAAAATAAAATAAACCTGCTATAATAAATCAGTCCTATAAGTAGGGAGAAAAAAATTTGGAGATATGTTAATGAACTAATCATACAAGCTGTTGCTATAATAACTCTTCCCAAGCATCTTGAGAGAGAAAGTCAAATAAATCAGGTTTTTGTCATCATCACGGACAAATAGGCCAGCAGAAGGGTGTTCCCAGGCACAAAACAACTGGTCTTGCTAGTGGCAGCTTCTGTTGAATCACAGTCAAATTTAAACAACACGTCAGAATAAATGGCAAGTGTCAAAACAGGAGAAACCCAGAGAAGTAAGTTGGTCTTATCTTCTGCTTATCAGCAGAACCGTCTGTATTTTGAAGTAATTTGAAAGTTCAGACAAACAGAATAAGTTCTTTAAAGGATTTGCAGGTATGGCAGCTTAGGTAGGAAGTCTGGGAAAGACAGAATCTTAGGAATAAAACACATGGAGGCAAAGAAAATGCTTTTGTGAGTGAAGGAGAAAACAGACTTGAACTCACAAGAACTGTGAAATGTTCTCATTTTCTGCCATTTGAGAAGGATCCATGACAAGGATGTCTGCTATTAAGGCTGTCACTTAATAATGGAAAACAAAGTCCATTCGAGGGTGTGACAGCTAATGAGAAAGAGGCCTCTTCACAATTCCAAAGCATGACCTCATTGTGCCCTAGGGTGGCTGAAGTATACCCATCAAATCAGAGAACCATCTGAACACGGAGGTACGCCCACTAACACGGCTGTTAATTAACTCTGGACCTGTGAAAACAAAGCCACATGCTCACTCTGAATATGGAAAAGCTGAAGACACTGAATGCTTGCTTAGGTCTCTGGATTCCATCCTTGAAATAGCAAGACGTGGCACCACTTGTAGAGCCCATTGTGTGCCAGGCATTGCTAGGCCATCTTACTCACTGTGGCATAACATCTCCTCAACAATTCAGTGAGATGGATATTATCCCCACCCACTTTTTACATGAGGAAACAGACTCTCAAAGAGCTCAAAGGACTTGCCCAAGACCACAGGGGGTAGAAAGCAGAGTAGAAGACAGCCTCGTCTGCCTCAAAATCCCAGGCTCTTTGCTGCTAGGAGATGTCTGGCAAAATGGAGAGTTGTTTGCTGCTTCTCAGAGCTGCAGAAAGATGTTCACGGCCCATCCCTTCCCTTCCTTACTACTGCGTAGCATTTCCTTGCTAAGTGTGTGTGTGTGTGTGTGTGCTGTGTATATACCACACAGCAGTATACAGCAGGTCCTTGAATAATATTGGTTTTTCCCTTCCTTTCCTTTCCTTTCTTCTTCATTTTTTTTTTTTTGAGTTGGAGTCACACTCTGTTGCCCAGGCTGGAGTGCGGTGGCAAGATCTCTGCCTCCCAGGTTCAAGCAATTCTCCTGCCTCAGCCTCTCAAGTGACTGGGACTATAGGTGCATGCCGCCACACCCAGCTAACTTGTATTTTTAGTACAGATGGGGTTTCACCATGTTGGCCAGGCTGATCTCAAACTCCTGACTTCAGGTGATCCACCGCCTCGACCTTCCGAAGTGCTGGGATTACAGGTGTGAGCCACCACGCCTGGCCCTCTTTTTCTTTCTCCTTCCTTTCCTTCCTTCCTTGGCTTCCTCCCTCCCTCCCTGTGCCTGGCCCTTTTCTTCTTTCTCCTTCCTTTCTTTTCCCTCCCTCCCTCCCTTCCTTCCTTCCTTCCTTCCTCCCTCCCTCCCTCCCTCCCTTCCTTCCTTCTGTCTTTTTCTTTTAACTAGGAATTAAATTATCAGTTTTATTTGTCAAGAATTCACAACATAATGACTAATTGTATGTTGACAAGGTTGAATTTTACCTGAGTCAGTGATCCTGGAAAGAAGGACCCGCCCTCTGTATTACGGGAAACCGCTTGCTGCAAATGGATGACCACCCTTTTAATGTATAACACCCGGAGCTACCCACTTTATTTGACTTGATAGCACTGTTTCCTACATGTAGTTCATCCTAAGTTCACCTGGTAATTGAGGCTGCATTTTGCCTTTATCCAAAGGAAAAATTAAACTTCTTATATCTCTAGGCTATAGAGATATAGCAGGTAGTTTCAGCGTGGAACCAAGCGCCTAGGCTGAGACAGGGAGATACAAGTGTGCTATTGATGCAAGCAAGTGCCATCACTGGGGCTTTACCCAGGAAAAATTTAACTGGCGAGGTTCAACAAGAATCTTTCATTGAGGCTGGACGCGGTGGCTCATGCCTGTAACCCCAGCGCTGCGGGATTACTTGAGACCAGCCTGGCCAACGTAGGGAAACCCCACCTCTACTAAAAATAAATAAAATTAGCCGGGTGTGGTGGCAGGTACCTGTAATCCCAGCTACTTGGGAGGCTGAGGCAGGAGAATTGCTTGAACCCAGAAGGTGGAGGTTGCAGTGAGCCGAGATGGTGCCATTGTGCTCTCTAGCCTGGGCAACAAGAGGGAAACTCTTGACTCAAGAAAAAAGAAAAAATCTTTCATTGAACCAAAGCTGCTCCTTCCAGAGGAGGGCTTACTCCTAGGCAGTGTTAACCCTCCCTCCCTCCCTCTCTCCCTGCCTGCCTTCCTTCCTTCCTCCTTCCCTCCCTCCCTCCCTTCCTTCCTCCTTCCCTCCCTCCCTTCCTTCCTCCCTTCCTTCTCTCCTTCCTTCCTTCCTCCTTCCCTCCCTCCCTCCCCTTCCCTCCCTCCCTCCCGGCCTTCCTTTCTTCCTCCTTCCCTCCCTCCCTTCCTTCCTCCTTCCCTCCCTCCCTTCCTTCCTCCTTCCTTCTCTCCTTCCTTCCTTCCTCCTTCCCTCTCTCCCTCCCCTTCCCTCCCTCCCTCCCTGCCTTCCTTCCTTCCTCCTT
>CM052664.1:9684575-9699682 GCA_028533165.1 Leontopithecus rosalia
TTGTAAAGACAGAATCTTGCTGTGTTACTCAGGTCGGTCTCAAACTCCTGGCCTCAAGTGATTCTCCTGCCTCAGCCTCCTAAAGTGCTGGGATTACAGGTGGGAGCCACCACATCCAGCCAATAACACCGTTTCCTTCAACGTCATTTCATTATAACGTCGACAAGGAAAAAAAACAATTCCTGGCCAGGACACCATCTGTGTGGAGTTCACACGTTCTCCCCATGTCTGCCTGGGTTTCCCCCCGGTACTCTGAGTTCCTCCTGAATCCCAAAGATGCACCCATTAGGTGCATTGGAGTATCTAAATGGTCCCAGTCCGGTGAGTGTGGGTATGCGTATAAGCGTGCCCTGAGATGGAATGGGCCTTGTCCAGGGCCGGTCCCTGCCCTGCCCTGAACTGCTGGGATAAACTCCTGCCCTGCAACCCTGAACTTGAATAAGCAGGCTGGAAAACGAATGAATGAGCAAAGACAAGTTGTTACAACATAAAAATCTGTTGAGTATCTGCCGATCATACAAACGCGCTGCAATAAACAACATGGGACAAAAGCACTTGGTGAGCCCTCCCTGTGTGTGATTGCTTATGAGCCCTATGGTCGCAGGAGGTGCTCCTTACAGTTTTCACTTTGCAAATATTGATTTCTCGATTTATTCTACAGCCACTATGATCACCGTCACTCACTGATTCCCCAAAAACTGAGGAAATGATGACCTTACTTGTTTTTATTAAGTTTTCTTAAGTATATGAATAGCTCACATTTCTTTCACTGCTTAATATTAGAAGTGTTTATGTAGAAGTTCACTGATGTTGGCTGGGTGTGGTGGCTCACACCTGTAATCCCAACACTTTGGGAGGCTGAGGCCAGGAGTTCGAGACCAGCCTGGCCAACATGGAGAAATCCTGTCTCTACTAAAAATACAAAAAAAAAAAAAAAAAAAAAAAGCTGGGAGTTGTAGTGGTCACCTGTAATCCCAGCTACTCAGGAGGCTGAGGCAACAGAATCGCTTCAGAGGTTGCAGTGAGCCAAGATTGCACCATTGCACTCCAGCCTGGGTGACAGAGCAGGATTCTGCCTCAAAAAAAAAAAAAAAAAAAGAAGTTCGCAGATGTTTTTGGGAGCCCCAAGCTGCCTTGTAAGAAGGCCGACTACCCCGCTGGAGAGACCACACCAGCACTCAGATGACAGCGTGAGCGACGCCTCAGCAGACACATGACCAGAACTATGCCCTAGAAATTTAAGTCCTGCTTACATCATCTAGCCTATGGTAGAACTGGTTTTTTATACATTGTTTCACTTAAAACCTATTGATGGCATTAAGTGAGGACTTTCCACGGGTGCCTACATCTGTGTGTGTATATGCTATAAAGACATGTATCGTATTGGTTCTGTTTCTCCGGAGAAGCCTGACTAGTAAGTACACTAAATAAATGTGGTTCCCAACCCACTTCCACCAGCAGCAGTCTCCTGACCTGGAAACTCAAGCCTCGCCCCAGACCTACGGGAACAGATCTATTCTTTCAAGTTCTAATTGGCTGAGCGCGGTGGCTCACGCCTGTAATCCTAGCACTTTGGGAGGCCGAGGTGGGAGGATCACCTGAGGTTAGGAGTTCGTGACCAGCCTGACCAATATAGTGAAACCCCGTCTCAAGAAAAAGAGAAAAAAACAACACACACACACACACACACACACACACACACACACACACACACACACAGTGCTAATTATCCTGCGGCAGACAGCAACTCTAAGGAACAGTTCCTATGCCTTTCATTAAATCTTTGACTTTCAAAGGACAGTCATTTCTACCCACCCCTTGCCAGCCCCGAAATCCCCATCAAAAAAGCAGGGGGAAGAAAAGCAAGGAAGCATTTTTCAAGTGTTTGCTGATAAGGTTTCAGCCAGCTGCCCTGACTGGCACCTGGGTAGCGCAAGGTAATGCTAAATATTAACACCTAAGACGATTAGCACAGATTGCAAGAGGATTCTAACTGGGTTAAAGGCCATTTGCTTACACATCCCTTCAGTTTGAGGGAGCCTCGAACAGTGCGGGGGGAGGGGCCTCAGAGTGGATGTGGCAAGGCAGAAGGCCAGGAGGAAGGGCCGGGGCCCAGGCCCAGTTCCAGTGACCTCCTACGGGTGTGAGCTATGCTTCCTTCCAGCCTCGGTGGGGACCAGTTACGGGGACTCTTCCAGAGAAGAGTGTGGATGAACACGGGAAGGGCTTCTTGAGCCTGCAGGTTTTGGGCTAGAACAAGAGGTTACTTGGCAGAGGAAATTATTTCATAAGAGATAAGAAGAAAAAGAGTAAACTTAAAATAGAGGCAAGAGATTATTAAAGAGAAGAACGACATCAAGATGGAGGAAAAAAGAAAAACTTCTGCTCTCCTGCAACCATACAATAGTATCTGTTTTTTTCACTGGAATCTTTATTTTTTTTTTTTTGAGATTTAAACACTGTAGCCTCCAACTTCTGATTTCTTGGGTCTCTAAAGCTCTCCCCAAGATTTTTTCCAGGTTGCCAGGGACTTATGTCCTCATGGTCCCAATCAGGTTTACAGTCTACATGCCTTTCTAATGCTTGAGTCTCTTCTGTGAAATCTCATTCAGTGAAGGTTCCAGGCACAACGCACAATTTAATGCACACAATGATTCTGCCTGGGAGAAATGATATCCTCATTTTTTCTTTTTTTAGCTGGAGTCTCACTCTTGTTGCCCAAGCTGGAGTGCAATGGTGCAATCTCTGCCTCCCAGGTTCAAGCAATTCTCCTGCATCAGCCACCCAAGTAGCTGGGATTATAGGCGCCTGTCACCACACCTGGCTAATTTTTGTATTTTTAGTAGAGAGGGGGTTTCACCATGTTGGCCATGCTGGTCTCGAACCCCTGACCTCAAGTGATCCACCTGCTTCAGCCTCCCAAAGTGCTGGGATTACAGGTGTGAGCGACCTCACCCTGCTGATATCCTAATTATTTTACAGATAAGAAAGAAAATGGTGTCTCAGAAAAGTGAAGAAATCAAGCCAAGGCAATAAAGCCCATAAACCAAGGGGACAGGATCTGAATTCCAGTTCATCTGATGTGTGGTGTCAGCTACATTGGTGGCCTCAGTGTCCCACACCTTTTTTTTTTTTTTTTTTTTAAGACGGAGTTTTGCTCTTGTTACCCAGGCTGGAGTGCAATGGCGTGATCTCGGCTCACCGCAACCTCCGCCTCCTGGGTTCAGGCAATTCTCCTGCCTCAGCCTCCCGAGCAGTTGGGACTACAAGCATGCAACACCATGCCTAGCTAATTTTTTGCATTTTTAGTAGAGACGGGGTTTCACCATGTTGACCAGGGTGGTCTCCATCTCTTGACCTAGTGATCCACCCGCCTCGGCCTCCCGAAGTGCTGGGATTACAGGTGTGAGCCACCGCGCCCGGCCCACCTTCTTGTGTTTGTACCCTGTGTGCTCCCTTCCTCTGGAGTCTGGGCTGGGCCTGTGACTTGCTTTAGCTAATGGAATGCCATCACAGTTTCAAGGCCATGGGTAGTCTGCCTTCTTACAAAGCAGCTCGGGGCTCCCAGCACTCAGATGACAGCGTGAGCGAAGCCCCGGATACATGACCCCAATTTAAGGAGTTCCATTTGTCCTTGGCCTTTCCAGTGATCCTAGTTGACACCTCAGATGTGCAGAGCAGACAGCACATGGAATAGATATGATGAAACTGTGTGCTGTTCAAATTCCTGATCCATAGAATTGTGAAAAATAATATAATGCTTGTTTTAAACCACCGCGTTTTGGGTAGTTTGTTATGTAGCCACAGCTTAAAAAGACACACTGCTGTCCTGTGGCCGAGGAGAACGAGATAATGATGAGCTCATGCCGTCCCTGAACAAGTGGGAGAGAGCAGGGTTAAGAGTGGGTGACGCAGGATTGTGAGGGTAGACTGCAAGGGTGGAGAGAGGAAAAGAAAAAGGGTATAATTATGCAGTCCTCTAGCAGGAGAAACAGGAACTAACGGGATGTTTTTAACCTTAGGTCAAATACCTTTGTCAGGCAGCATTTCTGGCCCAGTGCGAATCCTCATAACAGAATTAATGAGTACGACTCTTACACCGGATCAAAAAGAAAAAAAAGAGAGTTAATGAATGGAAAAGGAAAAGGCAAGAAACAATGTCTTTCAATGTCGATGGGACGATAATAGACCAAACTGTTTACAGTGGCTCTCTCTAGGTGGCAGGATTACTTGACACCTTGTTATTTTCTTCTAGTTTTTCCACATTTTCTACAATCATCTTTTAAAAAATTTATTTTTTTTCAAATGTTCTTGTTTGTTTTTTCACTGTCACTTCTTTAGTTTTGATACAAATGTTCATGACACATGTCTTGACAGTCACCCACCCACCACCACACAGGTACGGTCTGGTTCCCCTGGGAAGAGGTGAGACGGGGAGAGCGGCTGGTGGGTACCGCCATCTGCCTCTCCAGCCTTCCCAGGCTGCAGCCAGGTTTCCAGGCCTGCGGAGGGTGGGACTACAGCAAGTGCAGGCAGGACATTTTCAAAATCAAAAAAATGTAAGTACATGGATTTAAAAAATTGTAATCTGGGCCAGGCACAGTGGGTCATGCCTATAATCCCAGCACTTTGGGAGGTCAAGGCGGGCAGTTCACTTTGAGTCCAGGAGTTCAAGACCAACCTGGGCAACATGGCAAGACCCCAGCTCTACAAAAGATATAAAAAATTAGCCACATGTGGTGGCATGGGTCTCCGCTTTCTGGGTTCAAGTGATTCTTCTACTTCAGCCTCCTGAGTGGCTGGGATTACAGCATGTACCACCATGCCCCACTAATTTTTTGTACTTTTAGAAGAGACGAGGTTTCACTATGTTGGCCAGGCTGCTCTGTAACTCTTGGGCTCAAGTAGTCCACCTGTCTAGATCTCCCAAAGTGCTGGGATTATAGGTGTGAGCCACCACACCTGGCCATCGCTTGAATATTTTTAGCATCCAAGTCAAATTCTCTTTTATTTCTGTATCAGTTAGCATTACAACGTAACAAACCTCTCTTAAATTTAGTGTTTTGAAATGATGATGAGTCTATAGGTCAGCTAAGCAGTTCCGTGGATTTGATTGGGCTTGGCTGATCTCTGACGGACTCATTCCCACGTCTGTGGTTGACTGCTGGGTTCAGCTGAAAGGCTGATTAGTCTAGGATTGTCTTGGCTTAGTTTTCCTCCATATATTTTCCGTATCTTTCCAGCAGGTTAACCTGTGTTTCTTCTCGTGGTGGTGGTGGAGCTTCAAGAGAGAAAGCAGAAATATGCAAGTACTTTGTCATGTTTCCCTCTTGCAACAAGTTTGCTATTGTACTATTGGCTTAATCAAGTCTCATGGCCAAGTCCAGAGTTAACACATTGGCAGGGGGACTACTAAAGGGTGTGGACACGGGGCAACTGTTCATTGGGCCAGTAACGCAATCCGTCTACACTATCAGTTCCTCAAAATCATGCCACATTCTTCTTTGCTTTATACTTCTGTTTGTTTGTTTGTTTGTTTGAGACATAGTCTCACTCCATCCCCCAGTCTGGAGTGCAGTGGCGTGATCTTGGCTCACTGCAATCTCCACTTCCTGGGTTCAAGTGATTCTCTTGCCCTAGCCTCCTGAGTAGCTGGGACTAAAGCTGCTCACCCCATGCCTGGCTGTTTTGTATTTTTAGTAGAGATGGTTTCACCATGTTGGTCAGGCTGGTCTTGAACTCCTGACCTCAGGTCATCCACCATCTTGGTCTCTCAAAGTGCTGGGATTACAGATGTGAGCCACCACACCCAGCCTGCTTTATACTTCTTGTACATTTATTTCCCAGTGTGTTTTTCTTTTCTGCTGCTGAGAGAAGAAATATATGCTTTCTTCCCTACATGACTAATACTGTATTCTTATTTTTTTCTCTTTTTTTTACAGACAAGCCTTGCTCTGTCGTACAGGCCGGAGTGCAGTGGCACAAACACTGCTCATTACAGCCTTGTCTTCCTGGGCTCAAGCGATCCTCCCACCTCAGCCTCCCTAGTAGCTGAGACTACAGGTGTATGCCACTACACAGGGCTAGTTTTTGTATTTTTTTGTAGAGACGGGGTTTTGCCATGTTGCCCAGGCTGGTCTTGAACTCCTAGGCGCAAGCAATCCTCCTACCTTGGCCTCCCAAAGTGTATTATTTTCTATTGTTCAAAATGTATTCCATGCTTCTTGAAAGCATTCTTGTGGGAGCTCACTGGGGTTTTGATCTAACGTGAACTGGATGTGTTGAGTCTGCTTAAATAGCTGATATCTTCGAGTCATGTTTCATAGCTCTCCGTGGGAAGTTCCACTGTTTCTGATATACTACATCTTTCTTCTGGAGAAGAGGAGACAGCATTTCTAAGACTTCTCCCGAATGATGATGAATATGATGCTAGTATAAATCCTGTTCCTTTATTGATGATCTTTTCTGTTCCTTTATTGTTTCTTACCCTCCCCTTCAGCTTTGCCCTCTCAACCTCCAAATTTCTTTTACCTGAGAGAGGAAAAACCTCTCGTTTAAGCTACTGCTAACTTTTCTCCCTGTTTTATGTACCTGACCCTAATTGTAACGATTATAACCGGGCTTCTGCCTGTCAGCCTGGGATGCTTCTCCACTACAGCCATCAGCTGCATTTTTCCTGAGTTGCTCCCTTTTCTCTGTTTCATCGGGAGAAATTCCACTGGGCTTTTAAAATATCTTCCATGTCTCGCTGGGCGCGGTGGCTCACGCCTGTGATCCCAGCACTTTGGGAGGCCGAGGCGGGTGGATCACGAGGTCAAGAGATTGAGACCATCCTGGTCAACATGGTGAAACCCCGTCTCTTCTAAAAATACAAAAATTAGCCGGGCATGGTGGTGCGTGCCTGTAATCTCAGCTACGCAGGAGGCTGAGGCAGGAGAATTGCCTGAACCCAGGAGGCGGAGGTTGCGGTGAGCCAAGATCACGCCATTGCACTCCAGCCTGGGTAACAACAGCGAAACTCCGCCTCAAAAATAAATAAATAAATAAAAATAAAATAAAATATCTTCCATGTTTCTTCTTCACATGGTGAATCTTCCCTCTAGTTTTTCAAACACGTGGAAAACAGTCATAGTAGTGGGTTTAATGTGCTTGTCTCCTGATTCTAACATCTGTATCAATTGATGTCCGCTACGCTAGCTGGTTCCTCATATCAGGGTTTCTTGCAATTACTCTCAAAGGGGTATATTGTCTTTGGTTGGGTTTCCCAAGAAGCAGATCTTGACACAAGGATTTGAGCTGGGGCCGATGCCGGAAAGAATTGGTAGAGGAGAGCCTGGTGGGCAAGACTCCTGAAGCCAGAGAAAGCTCTTAGATAAAACTTCTCAGGTGCTTGCAATAGGAAGTGGCCAGTGTTTTTGGAAACATGAGCGTGGCTGTGACAATGTCTGCAAAATACATCCCATATCTGAGAGTCCAACTCTCCATTTAACACATAAGGAAAGAACTAGCCGATCTCATGAAAGTGCTTTGTTCTTCCCAGTGTGGGTTTATTGACTCAGTATGACCCAGTGGACTCTTTCTCCTGAAGATTTATTATTGCTCCTAGGCAGTCCACCAAACCTTGTGGTTCCTCCAAATGTAGGAAGAGATAGTTTATCTTACTACATGTTGTCAGCTGATTAAGGAGGTACCCTTTCAGGCTCCTGAGAACCAGAAGAGCATTTCCTCCCTTCTGGCTGGGAAGCCAGCTGTCTGGCCATTCTATCTTCTGTGTCATGATGTAATTTAATTTCTAAAAACAACCCAAGTCCAGAGTCTGATGGCCTGGCCAAGTCTGGTCCATTTGTGCTTTCGCAGAGAGACTTGTCAAGGGCTTACATGTGTGCCCAAAAGAAATGGTAGATAATCGCCAAAAATTGCAAATAACTTAACCTCTTTGAAATTCAGTTCCTTTATCAGAAAAACAAACAGGGTGTGCGGGGGAGATACTCTCCAGGGTTTCTACAAGCTTGAGGACTCTGATTCCGAATGGTGGCAGATCTGCTCTGCGACTCCACAGCCAAGGGGAGTCATCTTTCCATGTCACAGATTTCCACTGAATACCACTGGTAGGAAAGAGATGGTCCCTTACAACTCAGTTCCAGACTTTTGGCCTTCTTACCTTTTGACTCTGTAATCTCACGTCTAAGAGTACATCCCAATGAAATATTCAGATGTCAAGTGTTCAGCATGAAAGTGTTCGCCACAGTTACTGTAAATGGAAATTCACAGAAGATTCACCCAACAGTTTATGGAATATCCAGCTGATGAAATATGTTTTGGACAATAGAAATATTTCAAAGAATGTTCAATGGCATATGGAATCATAGAGCCTATTATATACCATATGAAAAACAGAATATAAGGCCAGGCATGGTGGCTAATGCCTGTAATCCCAGCACTTTGGGAGGCTGAAGTGGGTGGATCACCTGAGGTCAGGAGTTCAAGACCAACCTGGCTAACATGAAACCCCGTCTCTACTAAAAATACAAAAATTAGCTGGGTGTGGTGGTGTGTGCCTATAATCCCAGCTACTCAGGGGGCTGAGGCAGAATTGCTTGACCTCGGGAGGCAGAGATTGCAGTGAGCCAGGATCATGTCACTGCACTCCAGCCTGGGTGACAAAAGCAAAACTCCATCTCAAAAAAAAAAGCAGGATATAAAACCATATGCTGTATATAGAAAGATCCACTGGTTCCAATACAAAATTATATTATAAAAGATCTAAAATTTATATATTTAAGATTTTATATATTTTGTTTATCAAAGATCATAAAATGGAATTCTAATTCTCCCCTTTATCTTTTTCTGTATTTTCTACAAATAACAGAAATATGTATTATTTTTATAAACAAGAAGAAAACAAAAGTGTTTTTTCTTTTCAGAAGAATTAAAACAGTACCTATTTGGGCCTTCTTATTTGACTGCAAGAGTTCTAATGTGGGCACCAGACACTATTCTGGACATCTTTTACTCATTGGATGCAATTGTCATGGCTGTCATAGGTAATTAGCATTGCTACTTACATTGTCTAGATACAATGATGGAGTCTGAGCCCTGTTCTTTCCTGTACCTTGCAAATGCTGCTGTCTCAGTTTTTGAGTGGCAATGGTGTCATCTTTTGCCCAGACTTGTGCTGACACTATAGAGAGAGGGTGACCTCATTTACTCTAAGCCGTTGGAGTTGGGGGATGGGAACTGCAAATGATTAGGCCTTCAATTCCACATCTTGCTTGCTCCACAGCTAGTAGATACTGCTGGATTTTCTGCTACTTTATTAAAAGCAAACAGACCTTGCAAGGCAAACATGGTTTTCCAAATGACCATATTTTGTAACTTAAGTGAGGAATACACGGTGCATTTATGAACCCAACTTTGACCCTTGTAGCAGATACTGTCAGTGCCCCACCCATATGTCCTTTGCATACTTAGAGGACTTCCTATGTCTCTTGGCACATTCTCTGTCTTTGGAGTAGGAGTTGTTCAGTCCCCTTCAGAGTGGTTCAGAAGCGTCAGGTAGTTAATGGCCCAGGAGCAGCCCTCAATCACTGAGGGATGGGCATTGGAGTATAAATGCCTCAACTCTCTCACCCCACAGTGGGAGAGTTTTGAGGCATGTTCCAACAGACTCTCAGCAGGGCTAAAACCCATATGCCAGCTGGGCAAGGTGGCTCAGCCTATAATCCCAGCACTTTGGAAAGCCTAGGTGGGCAGATCACTTGAGGTCAGGAGTTCGAGACCAGCCTGGCCAACATGGCGAAACACCACCTCTACTAAAAATTTAAACATTAGCTAGGCATGGTGGCACATGCCTGTAATCTTAGGTACTCGAGAGGCTGAGGTGAAATAATTGCTTGAACTCAGGAGGCGGAGGTTGCAGTGAGCCGAGGTTGTGCCCACTGCACTCCAGCCTGGGTGACAGAGCAAGACTCCATCTCAAAAAAACAAAAAGCAAAAACAAAAAACCCACAACCATTTGCCTACAACGGAAGTATTCTTATTAACATGTGCTTTATTAGCTTTTCTCCCTTTCTTGCCTCCCTGACCCACTCTCTCGCTTTGGTCCTGAATAAATTATTCGACCCAAAATCCTTGCTTCAAGGTCTGCTTTGGGGAAATACAAACTAAGAGAAGTACTCAAAGGGTATCATTTTTGTCTCCAAAAAATCAACGTGTAATAGGGGACATTAAGTTCCTCTCGATAAACAAAGACCATGAAGCTGGAAGGTGTCCTAAATTCCAATGATCTGAAACTTTCTGAGTTGGGTATTTTTAGCAGCAGTTTTTTAAACCCTCAGTCAAAGTAAGCAGCGAATCATTTCATGTTACTACAAAGACAAAACTAATTCTGGATGCTGACCGGAAAAGACAAGACAAGAACCCACTTCATTTCTCTAAAGGGTTGAAGGTATTTCTCCCCAGGCCGGCAAGAGCTTTTAAATTATTGTGCCCTAAAAATAGCATTGTCACACCTGAATGGGTTATAAAAACTGAAACGGTGGGTTATTTTCATCCACCTCCAAAGCAGCTGCTCATGAACTCCGCATGTGAGAGGAGATTATGCAAGACTTGGTACAGTCTTCGCCTTGCCAAAGCAAATCATTGTTCTCCTGTGACTAGCTTTTGAGGTAATGCAATAGGACATTTTAAGACCTATGTCAGGAGGGAAGAAAACAGGTGAAGAGCAGGAAAGACAAAGAGAGGATTAGAAGGTCTGGGAGGATGTAAGATGAACAAGTCTAGAGGTCTAATGTATAATGTGAGGATACAGTTAATAAGATTGTGTTGTATTAGCGATTTTTGTTAAATATAGAGATTTTGGCAGCTTTTGTTACAAAACAAGTATCTGTGAAATAATAGATACATTAATCTGTTTCACTGAAGTAATCATATAACATCATGCTGTAAACTTTGAATATACACAGTAAAATTAATTCAGGCTGGGTGCAGTGGGATTAAGCCTGTAATCCCAGCACTTTGAGAGGCTGAGGCAGGCTGATCGCTTGAAGCCGGAAGTTCAAGACCAGCCTGGGCAACACAGAGAGATCCCGGTCTCTATAAAAAGAAAAAGAAAAAAAAAAATTAGCCGGCAGTGGTGGCGCCCACTTGTGGTCCCAGCTATTCTAGGAAGTTGAGGTGGGAGAATCACTTGAACCCGGGAGGCAGAGATTACCGTGACTCGAGATTGCCTCACTACACGCCAGCCTAGGCCACAGAGAGAGACTCTGTCTATAAAACAAAAACAAACAAACACACACACAAATAGATAAACTGATAATGTGGTAACTTTTTTTCCCTAAACACAATAGGCGGCCATCCGCGCTCAGGGCCTGGAGGGTGGGGGCGCCTGGAAGCAATGGAGGTGAGGGACTGTGTTAACTCTTCTGGGTCCACAAGGGCCGTGGTTTCAAAGGCAAGAGCTTCCCAGCGCCATTCCTCCATCCACCTCCCCATGTGGGAGCCGAGTTCTGTGTCTAACTTTCCCGCGCCGGAAAGGTGGACGGCCCAGGTGAGCTTCCTTCCTTTATTTTTTTGAGACGGAGTTTCGCTCTTGTTACCCAGGCTGGAGTGCAATGGCAGGATCTCGGCTCACGGCAACCTCCGCCTCCTGGGTTCAGGCAATTCTCCTGCCTCAGCCTCCTGAGTAGCTGGGACTACAGGCACGCGCCACCACGCCCAGCTAATTTTTGTATTTTTAGTAGAGACGGGGTTTCACCAAGTTAAACAGGATATCTCGATCTCTAGACCTCGTGATCCACCCGCCTCGGCCTCCCAAAGTGCTGGGATTATAGGCGTGAGCCACCGCGCCCGGCCACTTTGTTTTTTTTTTAAAAAGGTCAAAAGCTCTTTCTCTCTGCCTAATAAAATAGTTTTCTGCTAAGCTCTTTGGGTCCGATATTTACTTGAACGATATCACCGCGCTGCCAGGGTCCTCCTCCCCATTCTTGGGTGAGTGAGGCCCAAAGACCTGGGAAAACACATCCGATCAGGGAACAGTGAGTGTCGTTGGGACACCCCCGCAGCCCCGCTCCTGTCACCCGGTTGCAGAGGGACGACCTGGTGGGGAGGCAGCGCCCCGCAGCCCCAAGCCTCGGACGAGAGTGCCCAGGGCTCGTCCCTGGAGGCTGCCTTAGGCGTGGGCGCGAGCGAAGGCCTCGGTGAAGGCAGACCCCAAGGTGACGCAGTCTTTCTGGCCTGAGCCGGGAAACTGTGTGTGGAGACCATTGTAAAAGATGCCTACGGCTGCACTCAACAGGGAAAGAGGAAAACCCTCCAGAGAGATGTGGATAATGCAAGAGAAGCTGTGGCTGGATCTGCTTTTCTGGAAGGTACTTGGGGTCGATCGCTCAGCGGTGCAGGTTCTGCGCCTTCATCTCCATCCTTCAGCCCGCCCCTCTCCGCAGGCCTCAGCATCGAAGAACAGCGTCTTGGCACCTGCATACATACTCTTCCTGTTCTACCCTCACCTACGCCGGGATAAGCCGCGATCTCAACCTTTGGCTTTTCCCTACAAGACCTTCCAAAACAGGTGTCCGTCTTCCAGTCAAGCCTGGATGCAGCCGCTGCTGCTTGGAGCAGAGGTGAAGAAAGTGTTCTGCTTAAGTGGCTTACTGAATGATGAGGACCAGAATAAAGGTCTTTGATCAGAAAAATAAAAGAGGGCCGGGCAGTGGTTCACGCCTGTAATCCCGGCACTTTGGGAGGCCGAGGCGGACCGATCACGAGATCAAGAGATCAAGACCATCCTGGCCAACATGATGAAACCCCGCCTCTAATAAAAATACAAAAATTAGCCGGGCGTGGTGGCGCGTACCTGTAGTCCCAGCTACTTGCCAGGCTGAGGCAGGAGAATTGCTTGAACCCCCCCCCCCCAGGGAGGCGGAGGTTGCAGTGAGTCAAGATTGCACTACTGCACTTCAGCCTGGTTATCGAAAGCGAAACCGTCTCAAAATAAAATAAAATAAAATAAAAAAGAAAAGAAAAGAAAAGAAAAGAGAGAATGGGAGTTAAATGGTAATGTATGAACACAACAAAGGAAACAAGAAACACTGGGGGGAGAGTGGGTGGAGGGAAAGGAGCAGAAAAGATAACTATTGGGTACTGGGCTTGATGCCTGAATGACAAAGTGATGTCACAACAAAGCCCCAGGACACGTGTACCTATGTAACAGACCTTCACATGTACCCTCAAACTGAAAATAAAAATTAAAAAAAAAAGAAGAAAAAAGTCTGGAAGGAACTAGGGCTTTGCGGGGCCCTAACAATAATAGAACCTCCAGGATTGTCCCAGTTTATTCCTGTCATCTTGGTGTAGCTATTAATAACTGCCTCTTTCACTGACAAAAGTGCCTTGGTTTGGAATAAATCATGTGGCCACTCAACCAGTTTAAGGAGGCAATTGACTTGCTTAGCACTGTCTGGATGTCTCCCTATGGGGCAGCTTCCACTGCTCATTGTTTGCCCAACTCTGAGCACATCCAGCTGTCACTCAACCTATTCCTGGTGTCTTGCAAATGATGGGTATAGAAAGTGTTGCTTGAAGGAATGAAATAATGGGAAGAGGCACTACTTGTTGATGGTAATAGTGACCTGGAATCACAGAGTTAATTTGGGAAGAGACCTTCAAACTCATCTGTTTGTAGGTATGGAAATTCAGTCTCAGAAATGTGAAGGAGCTTGCTCAAGGCCATATCGTCAGTGGCAAATCCAGGGCTTAATATTTCAAAACTATTGCTACTCAAAATGTGGTCCGTGGATGAGTAGTACCAGAAGAACCTGGTGGTTAGAAAGGTGGTATATCAGGTCCCACCCCAAGAACTATGTCAGTGTCTATGAAGGATCTGATATCTTATCCCACTTGCAGGCGAATAAGTTAGCCTGTTACTGTTTCATGGATGCTGACAGAGCACACAAGTCCTGGTTCAGAGATAAAGGATTTTATTACTCACATCACAGCTGGCGTCCTGAGCATAATGTTGTTTTTCATCAGCTTCCCATAGCCCCCAAGTCTCGGAGGGGAGATGTAGAGAGGCCCAGGTGACAGCTGAGACACACTGAGATTAGGGAATTCACTGTTTTTATAGTGAGCAGTAAGCAAGCCTGCTCTTTGTTTTTTGTTTAGGGTGGAGAGTGCTGGGAGGGAAATTACTGCTTTCCACGATGTTCTCTGCAAAAACAACCTTAAGAACCGGTCCTGGTAATAAGCAGCCAGAGCCTTGCATTCTTGTCATACAGAGTAAGAACACGTAGGGGCATTGAAGGTCCATGGTATATTGCTTCTCCCAGGAATCTATGGAATCAAAATCTGCATGTTTTGCAAGATCCCTTGGTGATTTGTTTGCACATTTAAGTGTGAGAAGTGCTGTTCTAGACTGCATGTTGAGAGCATCTGCTGTTTACAAATGAAGCCATTTGTATACATGCGATCAACCTAGGACTCATATCATTACAAGATGACATGGTTTTGCTGTGTCCCCATCCAAATCTCATCTTAAATTGTAACTCCCATAATTCCCACGCGTTGTGGGAGGGACCTGGTGTGAGATAATTGAATCGTGGGGGTGGTTCCCCCATACTGTTCTCATGGTAATAAATAAATCTCACGAGATCTGATGGTTTTATAAGGGGTTTCCCCTTTAGCTTGACTCTCAATCTCAAGCTCAGGGGCTTGAGGTTCAGTTAGAGCAAATTGTAGCGTTGAACTTTAGCTAGTGTCCACTTACTCCAAATCCAGGCACCAAAGCACCCCTAGCCCATAGATCCCCATGCGGTACTCTGGCTGCATTAGCTGTTTTCCTCTGATTGTTACAGAAAATACCAATAATGTTAGGTATGACATCGTAGGTCCTTCTACTCAAAATGTGATCCACAGACCAGCATTATCATCTGGGAACTTGTTAGAAATGCAGAATCTCAGTCCTGACCTCTGGTATTCTGAACCATTATCTGCATTTTTACCCGATCCCTGGTGATTCATGTGCACACTGAAGTTTGAGAAGGTCAGCCTTAACTGCTTGAGCCAAACTGTGTCTGAAGTTTGAGAAGCTCAGCCTAACAACTTTGGGAGGC
>CM052664.1:9699782-9729696 GCA_028533165.1 Leontopithecus rosalia
CATGTTGACCAGGATGGTCTCGATCTCTTGACCTCGTGATCCACCCGCCTCGGCCTCCCAAAGTGCTGGGACTACAGGCTTGAGCCACCGCGCTCGGCCTAGAGATTGAGACCATCCTGGAAACCCCGTCTCTGCTAAAAATACAAAAAATTAGCTGCATATGGTGGCGCGTGCCTGTAATCCCAGCTACTCAGGAGACTGAGGCAGAATTGCCTGAACCCAGGAGGTGGAGGTAGCGGTGAGCCGAGATCGCACCATTGCACTCCAGCCTGGGCAACAAGAGCAAAACTCCGTCTCAATAATAAATAAATAAATAACATATCTAACTCTCTGCTCATTCAGCCACCTTGTGATTATACTTTGGTAGCTGCAACAGAAATGCCTGTTATAGTTACAGTTAGACTTCATGTTGTATGAAAAAAATCCGTACCGTTATATGCTAACAGCATATTCCATATGATCAACATGTCTCCACCACAAGAAGTAGGTGAGCAGTAATGTGCTGGTAGGCTGCCTCCCTGAAATAAAGCAACCTGATTTGTAGCATTTGCTGATATCCATGGTCTAAATTTCCCCAATGGCCAGATTGAAGCCATTGTCTGAAGCCAAACTTCAGAAACAGTTTGGCTCAAGCAGTTAAGGCTGACCTTCTCAAACTTCAGTGTGCACATGAATCACCAGGGATTGGGTAAAAATGCAGATAATGGTTCAGAATACCAGAGGTCAGGACTGAGCTTCTGCATTTCTAACAAGTTCCCAGATAAAAATGCTGGTCTGTGGATCACATTTTGAGTAGAAGGACCTACGATGTCATACCTAACATTATTGGTATTTTCTGTAACAATCAGAGGAAAACAGCTAATGCACCCAGAGTACATGGGGCTGCATGTACAGAGTAGCATGGGGATCTATGGGCTAGGAGTGCTTTGGTGCCTGGATTTGGAGTAAGTGGACACTAGCTAAAGTTCAACGCTACAATTTGCTCTAACTGAACCTCAACATAATGTAAGTGAACACAGAATTGGGAAGAGATGCACTCTTTAGATCCAGCACTTTACTGAAAGTCCAGGACTGAGATTGACTTAGGGATCTGTAGATTCACATCTCCCACATCTCTCTCGTTTCAGGACATATGCTTCTGGTCCAGAATATAAGACTGTACTATTTAATATTCTTTTTGTTCTTTTCTTATGTTTTATTTTTTGGACCAATGCATTCAATTGAGTCAATGCAAATGAATTGCACATGTGATTCTTCTCTCCCTTATTTGGGAACAGGCAAAATTCGATGTATCTTAATGAAGTTGCAACAATATTCACCCAGCTCGCTTGGGAACCAACTGTTTTTGTATTTTTGTTTTTGAATTTATGTTTTTTCATAAATTCAACATCCAGGTTGAATTTATGAAACACAGAAGACTATGCTCTCCCATTTCCACCTCTGCAATCCTTCCAGATTCCTTACTGCCTTGGTCTCTGCAGGTAAGCAGAATGAAGAGCTAAGCGCATACTGGCTGCAGTTTTACTCTCCCCTAGCTGTACAAAGGTATGGATGCTAAAGCCTTGTTTTTCCCATTACTTAGAGTGATATTGGTGGATATTATTTATGCAAGCAATAAAAAAATTATATTAGCTGTGTCACACTAAAAATAAAAATTAGAATATACAAACATTTAAATTCAATTTTTGGCAAGAAGCATTTTTTATCTTTTAGTTGAAGTTCACATACATATATTAAATTATATAATGTACATTAATCTTAAATGCACGGCTTGATATATTTTTACCTAGGTACACATATACAACAACCATCCAAACCAAGAACTAGAACATTTCCATCCTAGAAGTCTCCTCCTCATGCCCCTCCCCAGCCAATATATGCCCCTTGCCAAGGTATTTTAATATTTGTTTGAAGACACTTCTTAATCATAGACTCATATAACAGTAGAACTGGTCCAAAATGCTTATTGTACTGATGAGGCAATGGAAACTCAGAGGTTAAGTGGCCCATTCACACCAGTTTGTTGTCTGGGCTAAGTCTAGGATTCCGGATCGAACACTAGTCCAGTGGCTCTTAAAGGATGCCCACCCAGACCAGCAGCATCAGCATCACATGTGAATTCATTAGAAATGCAAAATCTTACCCACCACGCACCCCAGACCTAATGAATTAGAAACTCTGGGGGCGGGAGGGACTCCACGATCTGTGCTGGAACAAACCCTCCAGTTGTTCTGACCTCCACCAGTTGTTTCTGATGCTCGTTCAAGTTGAAGAACCACTGGACTACACCAAAGTCTATAGACCAAATATTAGTTAATAGAGTTCTTGTTTAATTGTGAGATTTTACTTAATACCAGGCACGAAATAGTTCTAAGAGGGTGCTTAGGAGCATGGGTGTCCATCTGTATCATTCAGTTAGTTAAGTACCCATTATTAGGCCAGGCTCTGTGGCTCACGCCTATAATCCCAGCACTTTGTAAGGCTAGGGTGGATCGCTGAGGTCAGGAGTCCAAGACCAGCCTGACCAACATGGAGAAACCCTGTTTCTACTAAAAATACAAAATTAACTGGGCACAGTGGTACATGCCTGTCATCCCAGCTGCCTGGGAGGCTAAGGCAGAAGAATATCTTGAACCCGGAAGGTGGAGGTTACACTGAGCCAAGACCCTACAATTGCACTCCAGCCTGGGCAACGAGAGAGAAACTCCATCCCCACCCCAAAAAAAGTACCCATTATTAGCATGTTGTGGAAAAAGAATATGGTCTTAGTATGCCATTCATTAGCTGTGTAGCTTGGGCAAGGTACTTAATCTTGTAGAGCTTCAATTTTTTTTCAATTATAAAATAATTACTCTAGTATGACAGCACCTGGATTGGGTCTAGAGTACTTGTATTTTGTTTGATCTGCCCAGATAATTTGCTGGTTTGTCTGTTTGTTTGTTTGCTTTGAATTAATTGCTATGGTAGAAGCAGTTAGTGGTCATCAAATGTCCAACTGCTCCTGTTCATTTCCCTGCATTCTTTGGAATCAAGCAACTCCACCTGATCAATAGACTATGAGTTTAAATGATGTGTGTCATTTCCAGGCCAAAGCACTTAAGAGCTGGTGTGCATTTTCACCTTTCTTCCTCTGTGATGATGACCTTGGAAACTATGTGTTGAGACTGCAGCATCACATGATAAAGGAATTCTGGTTTCCTGAGTTGCCCATTGGAACAGTGTTACTGACCTGCATCATGTGCAGAATCAATGATATGTTACACAACAGAGCCTAGTCTGTCCTGACATTTAAATGTTGGTGATACTTAAAAATTAGGAAATTTTACGTGAAAAAAAATCCTGGATTCCTGACTTGTCTTGAGAAAGAGAAGATCTAGCAATGCTGGGCTTGAATTCCTAACTGGCCATAACTGTCTGGAGCTGAGTGATGCTTCCCCACGTAGGGTGGATATGCATTCTCTACTTCACCATGGTGCCCGCCATTCCCAGGATAAATCCCCGACAATACTGCTGAGTGTCAGGTGCCATTTGTCATCACTACTGTGTAGCTGTTTTCTTATAATCAAGAGGAAAGTGAACTATCTCTTTATGCATAACTCTAACAAAAGTGGGAAATTTAAATATAAAAAATGAGGGATACGTATCTAAAGAAAATTATGCGAAAGCTGTGTTCTTTTCTTTTTTTTTTTTTTTTGTGACGGAGTTTCGCTCTTCTTACCCAGGCTGGAGTGCAATGGTGCAATCTCGGCTCACCGCAACCTCCGCCTCCTGGGTTCAGGTAATTCTCCTGCCTCAGCCTCCTGAGTAGCTGGGATTATAGGCACGCGCCACCATGCCCAGATAATTTTTTGTATTTTTAGTAGAGACGGGGTCTCACCATCTTGACCAAGATAGTCTCGAGCTCTTGACCTCATGATCCACCTGCCTCGGCCTCCCAAAGTGCTGGGATTACAGGCTTGAGCCACCGCGCCCAGCCGAAAACAGTGTTCTTTATGGAAAAGAATATTTCCCTTTTTTTTTCCCCCAGACAAAGTTTCACTCTTGTTGCCCAGGCTGGAGTGCAACTGCACGATCTTGGCTCACTGCAACCTCTGCCTCCTGGGTTCAAACGATTCTCCTGCTTCAGCCTTCTGGGTAGCTGGGATTACAGGTACCCACCACCACACCCAGCTAATATTTTGTATTTTTAGTAGAGATGGGGTTTCACTATGTTGGCCAGGCTGGTCTTGAACTCCTGACCTCAGGCAATCCACCTGCCTCAGCCTCCCAAAGTGCTGAGATTATGGGTGTGAGCCATCGCGCCATCTGGAAAAGAATATTTTTTTTCTTCTTGGCAAAGAATATTTCTAAATGTTTAGCAAAATAAGTCTATATCAAAAAGACAATGTAACATGCTATTCTGAAGTGGTCCATATGAAGAGCTGTTTTAGAGAAAAGATGCCTGCTGAAAAAATTATTAACTGAAAAACGGGGCTTACATTTCAATGAGGGTTCCTTTCGATCGGTAATAAGTGGTACTGCGGTGAAATGCAGTGATGTATGAAGCGAGAAAATCATGTCCCATTCACTCATTCATTTGCCTACCTAGTTCCTAGAGGCATTTGAGTCTATCAGGATGGAAAGAGACTGTGCATGAAGAATGCCTAACATGATATAAAGAATACCTGGCCTGATGCTTGGCATGTAACTAACTCCAAAAATGTTGGTTTCCTTTCACTTCATTTATTCATCTTGCTCCCAGAAAAGGATATCGGAATCTATTGCCAACTCTTCCCTGAAGTGGAGCAGTTTAATACGGACATATAAGCAAGAAGGCCAATGAAAGGGGTCACATCTAACACGGTGAGGAGACCAGAGACAAAAGCCAAGCAGAAATGGGGAGAAGAAAGGGATTAGAATTTTTCCTTCTAAACAAGTAAAGGAAACATGATCAAAATTATAAAGTCATAGACAGAAAGCATAAAAGTGAGCTTTTTGTTTAGTATATTCCTTCTCTTTCCAACTTGACTTCCATGGGGAAATAGTACTTCCTTCTCCCATGGATGTTGGGCTTGGCCACGTGGCCTACTGTGGCCAATGATAGGTGGATGGAGTTGACAGTACCTCCACCAGGAGAAAAACATGTCCCAGGCAGTTATTGGCCCTCAGCTTGGACCACAGAACAAATCTCATGGCACAGATCCTTAGTCTGGAGTCCATTCCAGCTGACCTGCAGATGCACAGCAATAAAGATATGCTTAGTGTTGTATGCCACCAAGTTTTGGGATGCCTTGTTATGCAGCACTATTGCAGCAAGTGCTATGGAAGCTGCATGAAGAGCTTCTCTAACATGATAAAGAACTTCTCTAATTTCCCAAATGCCAGGACTAGGCACGTAGACACTGTTCTACGCAAAACTTCAAAGGAGAAAACATTTGTATCTGCCACCTCTTTTTTTTTTTTTTTGACCGAGTCTCACTCTATCACCCAGGCTGGAGTGCAGTGGCGCGGTTTTGGCTCACCGCAACTTCTGCCTCCCATGTTCAAGCGATTCTTGTGCCTCAGCCTCCTAAGTAGCTGGAATTATGAGTGTGCACCACTATGCCAGGCTAATTTTTATATTTTTAGTAGAGACAGGGTTTCACCATGTTGGCCAGGCTGGACTTGAACTCCTGACCTCAAGTGATCTACCTGCCTAGGCCTCCCAAAGTGCTAGAATTACAACAGAGTCTCCAGCGAGACTCTGTCTCCAAAAACAAAACAAAACGGAACCTTGTCCTTTTACATTGTATACTCCATATAGGAAGCATATAAATCAGGCCAGGCGTGGTGGCTCACGCCTATAATCCCAGCACTTTGGCAGGCTGAGGAGGGTGGATCATGAGGTCAGGAGCTCAAGACCAGCCTGGTCAATACGGTAAAACCCCATCTCTACTACTAATACAAAAATTAGCAGGGTGTGGTGGCATATGCCCGTAGTCCCAGCTATTCAGGGGACTAAGGCAAGAGAATAGAGGCGGAGTTTGCAGTGAGCTGAGATCATGCCACTGCACTCCAGCCTGGGCGACAGAGCAAGACTCTGTCTGAAAAAAAAAAAAAGGAAGCATACAAATCAGATGGCTGCTGATGGAAAGCCAAATATCATTTGGGAGATTTCCTGCCCTTAAAGTTTAGGAAACTTGGTTTGAATCCCACTTCCCAGGCCTGAGCAGTTCCAGTCCCTATTCAGGATCTTGGAATCCACTTTCTTAGGCTTGTTTGGATCCTGGCCCTGGTGGTCACAAGGCGACTGCAGTTCTGTGATCCTTGCATCATGTACGTTATATACAGAGCTACATCTCCTTATAGTTCCTGAAAAAAGCTCACTGAGACCAAGCATGTGACCATTTTCCATTTTTACTAAAACCATTAAGACATAGAGGAGGGGGTCACATTACAGAATATGCTGCCATCTGCCATCTCATGGGGCCCCCAGCTAGTTCTTCATGTTACTCCATTTCAAAAGCCCTTATGTTCTCTGTACATGAAGCTTTCAGTGAGCAGTCCCCCAGCTCTGGCTGCTTCTTTCAAAAGCAGTAGTCCCACCAGCCTCTCTGTTACTCTAGCTTTCAAGTCGTCCCTTCTCCGAGAATTCTAGAATGCATCCGAATTTCTCTATCTTGTTTTAGTAAAAAATATTAAGAAAATGGTGAGCTCAGTAAGTTAATCACCCTTCCCCCATAAGAAAATCTACTTAGAGATAAGCTTTTGGAATGAATAAAATAGTTGAGCAAAATCAACAGATATAAGATCAATATACAAATGTCAATAGCATGTTGGTTGCACCAGCAATCAACAAATATAAGTATGTGATATCTGCAAAGATGCCATTTAGCCTAGGTGCAAAATGTACAGAATACCTAGTGATAAGTCTAACAGAATTGTCTAATAGAACAACCTAATTATTCCTATAGGAGGAAAGTAGATTAAATAAACTGCAGTTTATTCATACAGTAGAATTCCAGATAGCAATTAAAATGAATGATTTATGATTCACCTATATATCCATAGGGCTCAGTCTTGAAAACATAGAGTGAAAAAGGCAATTTATGTATTCTACATGTGAAAATTAAAAACATGCAAAACAATTGAATGTATAAAGCTATATCTGCATGAGAGTGAAATTCATCTATTTTTAAGATAAAGATTATCTCCAAGGAAGAAGGGATTGGAAAAGAATGGGAGAAGAGTGAGCTTTTTTTAAAAAATTTTAGGCCGGGTGTGGTGGCTCACGCCTGTAACCCAAGAACTCTGGAGGCCAAGGCAGGCAGATCACCCAAGGTCGGGAGTTCAAGACCAGCCTGACCAACATGGTGAAACCCCATCTTTAAAAAAAAAAAAAATTTAAGAGGTAGTAGACTAGTACCCTCAATTAAAAAAAATTAAGAGGAAAAATGTTCTATGGTGATATTACATTTACTTTGTATAATGTGTACATTAATATATTAATGGTATATATTACCTTATTTTTAGTATTTGCATATGTGAAATATTTTATAATTAAAAATTGAGGCGGGATTCAGTGGCTCACAAGTATAATCCCAGCACTTTGGGAGGCCAAGGGGAGGAGAGCTTGAGCTCAGGAGTTCTAGACCAGCCTGGGCAACATGGTAAAACCCTGTCTATACTAAAAATGCATAAATTGGCCGGGCATGGTGGGTCCCAGCTACTCGAGAGGCTGAGGCGGGAGGATGGCTTGAGCTCAGGAGGCAGAGGTCATAGTTAGCCAAGATCGATTCACAGCACTCTGGCCTGGGCAAGAACAAGAAGACCCTGTCTCAAAAAATAAATACATAAAATAAAAATTAGAATGAAAATTTTATATGGGTTCAAGAAGGATTTCAGTGAGATAACTCAAGAAAGGATAACCAAATATAAAATAAGAAACTCCATTCCGTGGTTGAAATTTTACCACACAGAAAGGTCAGGTTAGACACATAATAATTTGCCTTCATTTTGAGAGGTTTTAAGTTAATTATGAGGCAGAGCAAGCTATTTAACACTGTTGACCCTTTTTTCTAGTAGCTGAACTAATAAATCCCTTCCAGCTCTAGTGTTTTATGAGATCCTAGAACTCTAAGCACTTTGTAAGAGCCCAGAACTCAGATCAGCTTGCCAGGGGTACCCTGCTCCTGGCAAAAGTTAAAGGCAGTTTATTTCTGTCAGAGATAATTAAGCCGAGAGGGCTCAGAATGCAGGGGACAATTTTAAGGAGGTAATGGAGATGTAGAATTGGCAGACCATTAGGAATCAGCTGGAGCAGTGAGAGGAGGGATGCCATGAACGTCATTGCTGCTGATAAGACAATGACTGTTGTGCCCTCCTTGATAACAGCAATGTTCAGGGAACAAGTGCATGTACCTTGTTCTTAAGTGTTGGGCTATTTTGAATTCTACTTTAATATTTATCTCAGCCCGGGCGCGGTGGCTCACGCCTATAATCCCAGCACTTTGGGAGGCCGAGGTGGGTGGATCATGAGGTCAAGAGATCGAGACCATCCTGGTCAACATGGTGAAACCCCGTCTCTACTAAAAATACAAAACTTAGCTGGGCATGGTGGCGCCTGTAGTCCCAGCTACTCGGGAGGCTGAGGTAGGAGAATTGCTTGAACTCAGGAGGCGGAGGTTGCAGTGAGCTGAGATCGTGCCATTGTACCTCAGCCTGGGTAACAAGAGCAAAACTCTGTCTCAAAAAAAAAAAATTATCTCATTGCCTAGTAAAATTGGATGATAATTAAAATATATACTATAAATTCAATGTTACATTTTTGAATGAATTATTATAATGGTATTATGGTTTTTTTTTTTAAAGGAAAAGAGTCCTTTTTTGTTTGTTTTTGAGACATTGCCTTGCTTTGTCACCCAGGCTAAAGTGCAGTGGTGCAATCTAGGCTCACTGCAACTTCTGCCTCCCAGGTTCAAGCAATTCTCCTGTCTCAGCCTCCCAAGTAGCTGGGACTACAGGCGTGTGCCACCATGCCAGGCTAATTTTTTGTATTTTTAATAGACATGGGGTTTTACCATATTGGCCAGGCTGGTCTCAATCTCCTGACCCTGTGATCTACCTGCCTCACCCTCCCAAAGTGCTAGGATTACAGGCGCGAGCCACTGTGCCCAGCCAGAGTCCTTATTTTTTAAAGATATGCATTGCAATATTTAAATAAAATGTCTGGAATTTGCTTTAAAATAATTCAGAGATGGAGGAAGACAGAGGAAGGCAAACTAAAGATTTGCCATGTGCTGAATGATAACTACCGAAGCTGAATGATGGGGATGTGAGGTTCATTATATCACCCTCTGTACTTTTATGTTTGAAATTTTCTTTAATAAAAAAGGTAGAAGAAAATAATAGTAAAATAAAATGTTTCAAAATTAGCTCCTTTTCTCAGTAATCCATGCCTGCAGAAATCCTACCCACTCTGACTCCAAACAGTCATTTCCCCAATCTGTTTGCATGCCGTCTGGTATGAACTGATTTGCTTGCTATACAAAGACAAACTTTTAAACCAAGGTTGATGCTGATTTAAGATAGAATTCTAAGACGTTTTCAAAGGAAATTGGAATTTTCCATTCTTTTAGGAATGGAAATGATCACAGTCCTCATACTGGACAGACCAATAAAGCATTTCTTATAGAAAAACTAAATATCTATCTATCTATCTAATTTTTTTTTTTGAGACGTAGTCTCCGTCTGTCGCTCAGGCTGGAGTGCAGTGGTGCTATCTTGGCTCATTGCAACCTCCACCTCCCAGGTTCAAGTAGTTCTCCTGCCTCAGCCTCCTCAGTGGTTGGGATTACAAGTGCATACCACCACGACCAGTTAATTTTTTTGTAGTTTTAGTAGAGATGGGGGCTTCTCCATGTTGGCCAGCCTGGTCTTGAATTCCTGACCTCAGATGATCCACCTGCTTCAGCCTCCCAACCTGCTGGGATTACAGGTGTGAGCCACCATGCGTGGCCTGAACTTATGTCTGTTAAGCATCTACAGTATGCCAGGTACTATTTTAGTATACTATTTTTTATCTAATAAAACTTGAATTAATTAGAAATAGATATTATTATCTCCCTCTCAGAGAGGAGGAAGTTCACAGAAGGATAAATCCAAAGCTCATGTTCTTTCTATTGTGTAACTGTGTTCTGCATTCAGTGATATGAATGTCCACCTGGAGGCTTGTTAGAGATGAAGAACCTCAGGCCCCACCCCAGACCAACTGAAGCAGAATCTGCATTTTTTTTTTAAAGACAGAGTCTTGCTCTGTCTTAAAAAAGCTGGGTGCAGTAGCAGGACCTTGGCTCACTGCAACCAATCTCTACCTCCCAGGTTCAAGCAATTCTTCTGCCTCGGCCTCCTGAGTAGCTGTGGCTACAGGTGTGTGCCACCATGCTGGGCTAATTTTTGTATTTTAGTAGAGATGGGATTCCGCTATGTTGGCCAGGCTGGTGTTGAACTCTTGGCCTCAGGTGATCCACCCACCTCAGCCTCCCAAAGGGCTGGGATTACAGGCATGAGCCACAGCACCCAACCAGAATCTGCATTTTAATGAGGTTCCCAGGTATCTGTGTGCACATTTAAACCATTAAAAACTGAGAAACTGTGCACTACAAAGTAGCCTTATAAATTTATCTCAAATAAAAATAACAATAAACATTTCTGCTAACATTTACTGAGTTCCCACGATGTGTCAGATTTGTGTGGTTGCTTGTTTATTCCTCAGAAGAACCCTATTAGAGTTGAGGAAACTGGCTTTAGCATTTAAGCAACTCCAAGGACACAGAGCTAATAAGTGGCAAGAATCTAAATCTGAACTCACCTTTGTCTGATTCTGGAGCATGGACTGTATAACCCATTACCCTTACTACAAAAATTCAATCCAAACATTTTGTTTCATCTAAATAATGCAAATTAACTATGTTCCTCAATTTAACATTAACATAATTTGATTGAAGACTTACCCTTGACGAGGAGTACAGTCGAACTCAGTATAATAGTGCTGCTACTTTAGACGAATCTTTAAATCATGAGTTCATACCTTCAATGTTTCTTAAACTAGAGCCAGCGTATCCAAGTAAGAATACATCAAGGCTGGCATGGTGGCTCATGCCTGTAATCCGGGCACTTTAAGAGGCCAAAGCAGGCAGATTACTTGAGCCCGGGAGTTCAAGACCAGTCTGAGCAATACAGTGAAACCCTCTCTACTAAAAATACAAAAATTAATGGGATGTGGTGGGGGGCGCGCCTATATTCCCAGCAACTGCGGAGGCTGAGGTGGGCAGATTGTTTGAACTGGGAAGGTTAAGGCTGTGATGAGCCATGATTGTACCACTGCCTGATCTCAGCTCACAGCCTCCCAGGTTCCAGTGATCCTCATGCCTCAGTCTCCTGAGTAGCTGGGACCACAGATGCATGCCACCACGCCCAGCTAATTTTTGTATTTTTACTAAAGACAGAGTTTCACTATGTTGGCCAGGCTGGTCTCGAACTACTGGCCTCATGTGATGTGCCAGTCTCTGCTTCCCAAAGTACTGGGATTACAGGCATGAGCCACTGTGTCCGGCCTAAAATAGATATTAAAAAAAAATACATAAACACACACATACACATACACATACACACACAAACACACACATATAGAGAGAGAGAGCATGAGCAAGAGAGTGCGAGCTGGGTGTGGTCACTCACACCTGTAATATGTATACGTATACATGTAAATTCTAGTAGTTTATCTGGAAATTCCTCATTTACCAATAGGTGAACTGAATATAGGATGAAGTAGACCCCTCAAAACAATCCTGGATTTATTAAGGAAGGATCAGAAAACACAAAGTGCTTCTGGATTCCACTTTCACAATACTAGGCAACTTTAACTTTTTGTTTCCAGTAGTATAAAGTTAAGGATCCTTAGAATCTCCTTCAATATCTTCAAATAAGCAACTTTTTAATATTGTATGGTGTAAAAAAATGGATTCTCTTTGCTTATAAAAAAATTCCCACTGTGAAACTCTTTCATCCTCTTTCCCATGTGAGGAAAAAAGAAACATGCATAATGTTTTGCTTGGTGGAGAATATCTTAGACTATAATTCGAGGCTTACTTTTAGTAAGAGCAACAAGAAGTCAAAATTAGCTCTAGACTAAAGTAGACTAAATTGGTATGAATATGAATCACCTACAGCTACAAAAGATAGCATATTTCTAAAAATACCAGAGAATTATAATTTTTTTCCCATTTTGCCTAACGCAGAGCCTCCAAAGAAGAAAAACTTAATTTCTTGAGTTTGAAATCTTAATTTCTTAAGTGTTGACAGATCTCAATCTATAACATTAGTTATTGAATATCTTTTCCTTTAGGAAGCAAAGAGGGCGGTAGAGTGTAACACCGGAAATCTAAGCACTAACTGGCATTAAAATCACTGTCTCAAATAAAGGTAATGGACTTGAACTTCAGAGTATTTGATTACAAGAAAATTAGATCCTCCAAAAAACACAATACATTAGTCAGTGGACCTTTTACTTTCCTCTTTTCATTGACAAAGAATAGATTAAATAATGACAACTAAGCACCCTAAAAATCCTAACTGTTCAGTATTGAAAAATGTGCAAGTAGATAATTGAAACACTTAGATGAAGAATGCCTCCAGCCTCAAAGAAAAGTCTCTGTCTTCCCTGTGCATCTCACTTATTGTCCACTCAAGCTGCTGTGAATATGAGTTGATTTTATAGGTTACTGTCCTTCCATTCATCACCCACTTTCCAAGAATGAATACGATATTCTTGGAAATATCAGTCTGAAATGAGAGGCAATTCCACTATTACCTTATCCTGGAATTAAAAAAAAAATCCAGAGAGGGTTATTTCTCAATGATACATTTCTAAGCCATGAAAAACAATTTATTGCCCAGGTATGGTGACTCACACCTGTAATCCCAGCACTTTGGGAGGCTGAGGTGGGTATATCGCCTGAGGTCAGGAGCTCGAGACCAACCTGGCTAACATGGCAAAACTTTGTCACTACTAAAAACAAAAAACAAATTAGCCGGGTATGGTGATGCATGCCTGTAATCCCAGTTACTCGGGAGGCTGAGGCAGGAGAATCGCCTGAACTTGGGAGGCGGAGGTTGCAGTGAGCTGAGATTGAGCCATTGCACTCCAGCCTGGGTAACAAGAGTGACACTCCATCTTAAAACAAACAAACAAAAAATTCCTTTGTAAAATTTAATCCTAAAGTTTACTTGCACATGCACACACTCGTGCACACACACATTTTTTTTAAGAAAGCAGGGATCTCACATTAGATGTAAAAATAAAAGAGTTTTGTTTGTTTTTGAGGTGGAGTCTCGCTTTGTCGCCCAGGCTGGAGTGCAGTGGTTTGATCTTAGCTCACTGCAGCCTCCGCCTCCCGGACCCAAGCAATTCTCCTGCCTCAGCCTCCCAAGTAGCTGGGATTACAGGCATGCACCACCACGTATGGCTAATTTTTGTATTGTTTGTACAGATGGGGGGTTCACAATGTTGGCCAGGCTGGTCTTAAACTCCTCGCCACAAGTGAACTGCCCTCCTCTGCCTCCCAAAGTGCTGGGATTACAGGTGAAAGCCACTGTGCCTGGCCCTTTCTGGGGTTTTCTACGAAAAAAAAAAAAAACCCACCAAGAAAGCCTACTTCTACTTTCTCTTAGGTATTTCTCCATCTCTTTGTTTGTGCTAAGATATGACATTCTGTGAAGGTTCACTTGATAAAAATTCCTATGTGAGAAGCAAGAAAAAAGTTAGGTCTGTAATTAGAGGGGCTGGTGATTACAAAATGAATTAGATACCCATCATTTCATTCATTCTAAGGAGGTACTTAGAAGGAGACATGACTCAAAGGAAAGCAAATATAAGCAACTGTGGGTGTCGGCTCTGTCCAGCTGGATCCCTGGTTGGGTGTGCTGGGAAAGATGGCAAGCAAGGACTCTGCCAATTCTAGCATCACCAGTTTGTCTCAAATGTCAGGAATGTTACAAAAAAAAAAAAGATTCATATGTTGTGGAGAGGATGGGCCTATTTAAACTCTGAAATCCTTAGTCCTTTTCAATACTATCATTTGAGTTGTTTATAGAGTCAAACTTTAAGCGTCCACTCATCTTGCTTACTTCCTTTTCCTTTTGATTTTCGCTTTTTAGCCAGCATTTGTATCAGCTGTGACTGCCAGCATTTGGCGCCACGGGTGAAGCAGGTTTTATCTGAAAACCTGCTGGTGGCAGCCTGTGGAACTGAAACAATAGGAAGCAGCCCACGTGGTAGCCGCCTTGTTCTGCTTCCCAAACACAGGAGGCAACCCCAAAAGAAAGAAGTGGTTCTGTAGCCCCCACCTCAAGACCTACAGGAAGCTCCCCGCCCAGTCAAACTAGTTTTCTGCAGAGCTCTTGTGTCTATCCAGTGATCACTTTTCTTTAGATAGAGAAATGCCCAGTAGGACCTTGAGAAAGCTGATGAGTTTGCAGAGGGTGCTGGTCGACAGAGAGAGGAGAGAAGAGAAGCGAGGAGAGAGGAGGAGCTGTCTCTCTTGGCTAGTGTTCCATTTCCCATTTACAGGCCCTGAGGCTCAGCTGAATTAGAAACCAAACCAAAAGGCAGAGCCATCTGGGATATACCCAGGGAATCCCAGGAGGACCTGAGCACTTCCCAGATATAACACGGTAGTATTATTGATGAGCCTAAGGAAGCCAAGGGCCTTCTGGTAACATAAATCTCTATTTATATAACTTGGTAAAATAGGAAAGGAGTGGGGTGTGTAATATTCTTTTAAATGATTTATATTTTTAAAATGGTTAAGGCTGGGTGCAATGGCTCATGTCTATAATCCCAGTGCTTTGAGAGGCTGAGGGAGGAAGTTGGCCTGAGCCCAGGAGTTCGAGACTGGCCTCAATGTAGTGAGATCTTGCCTCTACTAAAAATTTAAAAAATCAGCCTGGGTAACAAAGCAAAACCTTGTCTCTATAAAACATTTGAAAATCAGATGGGCATGGTGGTGTGCACCTGTAGTCCCAGTTACTCAGGAGGCTGAGGTGGGAGGATCACTTGAGTCCAGGAGGTTGAGGTTGCAGTGAGCTGAGATCAGCTTACCACATTCCAGCCTGGATGATAGAGTGAGACCTTGTCTCAAAAAAAAAAAAAAAAAATTAGCTAGAACATGGTGGCACACAGGTATAGTCCTAGCTACTCGGGAGGCTGAGGCAGGAGGTTCACTTAAGCCCAGGGGCTCGAAGTTACAGTGAGCCCTGATTATCCCACTTCACTCCAGCCTGAGCAGCAGAGCAAAACCATGTCTCTAAATAAATTAAGTCAATGGTTAAACTATCATAAAAGAGAGCTCCTGCTTTCAAGTGTTGGAATGAAGAATTTTTATCCTCTTCTCTTAAACACACACACACACACACACACACACACACACACAAGCAAGTGCACATATGCCCACACACACACCCCCCCATTGTGAAATTTTGGAACACTGGTAACAAGGAGCAGATTCATTCATTTATTCATACCTTCAGCAAATCTTTACAGAAGGCCTGCTAAATTCCAGGTGCTAAGTGCTTGGGGGACATTAAAGATCCTCGCCCTCACAGAGCTTGAGTTCTAATGAACAAGTAAATCCTATGCTATGTTAGATGGTAATAAGTGCTATGGAAAACAAAAAGGTGAGCAAGGTAAGGAGAATCTGGCATTTCAGAGGTGAAGGGCCAGGCTGCAATGTTAAATGGAGTGGTCAGGATAGACCTCACTGAGAAGCTGAGAACGGAGCACACTCACCGCAGGAGAAGACCGAGTTGGCCAACGGGCTACCTGGGGGAAGACACTGGCGTGGACAGCTCCTCGCCTCCTTCAAAGCAGAAAGAACAGCTAGAACAAAGGCCTCAAAGCAAAGGAACACACAACATATTCAAGAAATAGCAGTGGGGCTCATGTGGCTGAAAGGGGGAAATTGAAGGGAAGAGTGGAGCAGAGAAGGTCAGAGAGACAGCGGGGCCAGATCCTGCATGGCCTATGGGTCATTGTAAGGCCTCTGGCTTTTCCTTAGAGTAAAATTAGGAGCCACTGTCGGGTTTTGAGCATAGAAGTGACGTGGTCTCACTTAAATTCTTTTTTTTTTTCTTTTTTTTGAGACGGAGTCTTGCTCTGTCGCCAGGCTGTAGTGCTGGGGCACAATCTTGGCTCACTGCAACCTTTGCCTCCTGGGTTCAAGCGATTCTCCTGCTTCAGCTTCCCAAGTAGCTGGGACTACAGGCTCGTGCCACCACGCCCAACTAATTTTTGTATTTTGAGTAGAGACGGGTTTCACCACGTTGGCCAGGATGGTCTCAATCTCTTGACCTCATAATCTGCCTGCCTCCGCCTCCCAAAGTGCTGGGAGTACAGGCGTGAGTCACCGCACTCCCCCTCACTCACTCCTATATTCTTAAAGGATCACTCTAGATATCATGCTGAAGAGCGTTTTATAGTCCTTCAGGCAAGAAATGATAGCTCAAATCAAAGGGTGTCAGAGCAAGTGCAGTAATAAGTTGGACTGTGGGTATATTTTGAAGGTAGAGACAACAGGATTTCTCATGGTTTGAATGCGTGGTGTGAGAGAAATAGAAAGGTCAGGCGTGACTCAGATTTTGGGCCTAACCAACAAGGCAACGAGGAGTGGCTACCTAATGGGGAAGGCCATAGGTAGAAGACATGTTCCTACAGAACAGAAGTTTGGTTTGGGGCATGTTGTGAGCTATCTTTCAGACACTGAAGCGGAGATGTGGAATAGGCTGTTGGCTATATTAACTTGGAGTTCCAGATGGAGCTCTGGGCTGGAGCAATAAATAGAAGTCTTTATCATATAGACGGAATTTAAAGTAGCCAGACTGGATGACATCACCAAGGGAGTGAGTGTAGAGAGAGAAGCGGAACAAAGACTGAGTCCCGTGGTCCTTCAACATCAGCAGTCAGAAAAATGAGTAACAAGAAAAGGAGGCTGGGAAAGAACAGCTATCAAGGGAGGAAAAACACAACGAGAACATGGTGACCTGGCAGCCACATGAAGGCTATCCAGAAGGAACGAGCAACTGTATCCTGTGTAGTTGATAGGCCAAGAAAGAAGGATAGAGTGCACCATTGTACCGAGCAATAAGGGGGTCACTGACAAGGGTAAGAGCAGTTTCTATAGAGTCATGGGGGTGAAAGCTGATTGAATTGAGCCATAAGGGCAAGGGGGAATTTAAGATAGCCTAGAGAGACAATTCTTTTAAAGAGTTTTGCTGTTAAAGAAAGGAAACAGACCCAGTGTGGTAGTTCACGCTTGTAATCCCAGTACTTTGGGGGGCCAAGGAGGGCAGATCACTTGTGGTCAGGAGTTGAAGACCTGCCTGGCCACCATGGTGAAACCCCATCTCTAACACAAAAATTAGCCAGGTGTGGTGGTGTGCACCTGTAATCCCAGCTACTCAGAAGGTTGAGGCAGAAGAATTGCTTGATCCCGGGAGGTAGAGATTGCAGTGAGCAGAGACTGCACCACTGCTCTCCAGCCTGGGTGACAGAGGAAGACCCTGTCTCAAAGAAAAGGAAAGAAACGTAGTAGTAGCTGGTGAAGGACTGGGGTTCAGAGAAATTTTTCTTTTTTTCAAATTAGAGAATCGATAGTATGTTTGTATGTATAGCAATAATCTAGTGACGATCAAAAATGATTATATAGAGAAAGAGGGAAGAATATTGGAATAATGTCCTTGAGTTGAGGATAGGAAATGGGTCCTAGTGCATAGAGAATGCTTTAGTGTAACATTATGGATTGTTCTTCCATACTTAGCAGGAGGGAAGAGTATGAAAGTGCAAATACCTGAAGGGGGATAGATGTGTTAGTGGGAATCTGTGGACGTTGCAAGGGATTCCAATAAGGTGGAAAAAAAAAGGAACACATAACAAAGGTTTAGAAATCAGAATGGCTTTGGATTTCTCAATGGCAACACTAGAGTCTAGCAGACAAGGGGGCCAAGGCCTTAAAAACCTAAAGGAAGATAGCTTGTAACCCAAAAATTCTACACTTAGTCAAACTATTATTAAGTGAGGATAGATTAAATGCATTTTCAAACTAGGAGGTGTGCTAGATATCTTGTTTGCCTCTCGAGATCCTCCTCTATTCCTACCTGTGCTCAGGGAGGTAGACATGCATGATTGCTTCACTTGGGTCTTCTGCCCTCTGGCTTCTGGTTGGGTTTGGTCAAAGAGCGACATTGGTAGGAGACCCTGGAGCAGAAAGAGATGGATACTGTGTTCCTTTACAGAAGACTATAGATCTTGGTGGGCAACCCTTTCCTGCAAGCTACATCTCTCTCCGGATTCTAGTAAACACTCCTTCCTCTCTCCCTTTCAGGCCTAAGGCTTCCTGCTGCTGCTAGTTCTATCTCTTCACACTGTTCACACCTTTGTAAACAGTCCCTTTATTAAGCTTTCTTCTAACACCCCCTTAAGAATACCATTTTTCCTCTGGTTGACCTTGACTGGATACACAGGTCTCCAAAGACTTACCCATGTACCTTTTTTTCATAAAACTATTGGAGGAAGTTCTCCACTAAAATGAGAAGAAAGAAGACATGGATTGAGGCAAACCCCTGAAAAATAGTGAAAGATCACAGGATGGCAGCAGTGTGTTCAGTTTCAGAATAACCAACTCAGATTGGAGCAGGCCAGAAGGTTCTTCAAGGTGTCGCTAAGAAGGTAAAATGGTTAGAATACCTAACAGGGAGTTTTATACAGCTGGGACAGGAATTTGAAACTCAACTAAAGACATGGAAATCTAAGCAAATGAAAAATAAGATGGTTATTACCTTTAGATGTAAGAAAAAATTGAGCAATAAAGAAAAAGCAATCATAACATAGAAAATAGCTCAATTATAAAACAGCATTTATGCAACAAAAATTCCAAGGGACTGCTGAATTATTTCCTTTTATAGACTTCCTCATAAGATATAACTTCCCTATTTTTGTCATGCAGAGGTTTTCACAGAAGGTATTTACCAGAACAGCATCTGAAATTACCAGGACATTTATTTTAACATGATTTGACTATGTCATTTTACAGACTAGATAGTAAAAATCTCAGCTTATCTATAAACTTCTGATCTGTGTGACCTGGGGTAGGTTACTTGACTTTGCTGACCCTTACAAAGTATGAGGATTGCAAATCACAACCTGCGGAGTGCCTGATACATGGTAGGCATTCATAAACGACCCATTTTGTCAGCCACCTTAATGGCAGGAATGCTGGACAGGGATATTATAAAACCACAAGGGATACAACTTTGAACTCAACTTAGGTGGGTAGTTGATCATCTGGAAGTCATGAGGTGTTAGAAGCCTGACACGATTATAAAAGTAAACACTTTTCAGACTAAGCAAGTAAAGATACGGAACTGACAACTCTGTAAATAAACAAAATCAAGGGGAAAATGCTCTAAAGAAGAAGATGACTGAAAAAATAAAGAACAGAGTAAACTGACTTTCAGAAGGGCCAAGCAGTATATAACTCTCTTTAGAGTGGTGACATAAAGACTCAGCTTCTCCTGGGGGGTCTCCATCCTGCCACAGAACGTGTAGGACCACTGGGGAGGGTTCTGGTTCTTTCCTAACTATATAAACTACAAAATCGAAAGTTTTATTTTATTTGTTTACTTATTTATTTAGTGACAGGGTCTTGCTCTGTCACCCAGGCTAGATTTCAGTGGCGTGATCGAAGTTCACTGTAGCCTTGACCTCCTGGGCTCAAGAGATCATCCCACCTCAGCCTCCCAAGTAGCTGGAACTATAGGCACACACCACAACGCCTGGCTAATTTTTTTTTTTTTGAGATGGAGTTTTGCTCTTGTTACCCAGGCTGGAGTGCAATGGTGCGATCTCGGCTCACCGCAACCTCTGCCTCCTGGGTTCAGCCAATTCTCCTGCCTCAGCCTCCCGAGTAGCTGGGATTACAGGCACCCGCCACCATGCCCAGCTAGTTTTTTGTATTTTTAGTAGAGACGGGGTTTCACAATTCACCAGGATGGTCTCGATCTCTTGACTTCGTGATCCACCCGCCTCAGCCTCCCAAAGGCCTGGCTAATTTTTTGTATTTTTTTGTAGAGTCGAGGTTTCACCATGTTGCCCAGGCTGATCTAGAACTCCTGGGCTTAAGCAATCTGCCCGCCTCGACCTCCCAAAGTGCTGGCATTATGGGCGATAAATAAAGCATTTTAGCTGCAAGAGTTCTTTAGGCCCATCACTTCTAGAAGTTGGTCAAATACTAATGGTTTGAAAGGTAAAGAAAGTCACTGATAACAATTAACATGTGGTGAGCACTTAAGATTTGCCAATCGTTTATTCTAAACTATTTTACGTGAATCATCCCGTTTAATCCTCACAACTCTAGGTCCTCTTAACCTCATTTGACAGATAAGAAAACTGAGACTCAAACCGGTAGATAGACCTGAACTCAGATTTGCCAGCCTCCAAAGCCTTCCAGACTTCTAACTGTAATGTTAATATACAGCAAATAGTGTTTAGCTGTGGATTTTCTCACTAGCACAACAGCATTGATCAGGCCATATATAAGCAAGTGATTTTTCAAATATGAAGTGATAATGTACAAAGGCCAGGCAATTTTAAGCAAATGCTTTTCCAGGTGTACTAGGATAGAGCCTTAAAACCACTGACTCTTTTTAACGTGGAGTTCAGATATTCAAATACGTTTACCCAGTAAAATTCTCATAGAAAAGGAGTTCTTTTAGGGGTAGGATAGGTCCATCCATGTATTCCCAGTGCCAACTATGCTCGACGTAGTACATGTGGAATAAATGTCTGATGACCGGTTACAGGACCCTCGTAGTGGGTCTTTTCAAATCTCACATGGAGGATCTCATACAAAAACAACAAGAACAATTAAAACAAGCTCTGACAACATTTTTTTTTTTTAAATAACAGTCTATTTCCAGGGTAAACAATTACTTTGTCACACCGCTGCTTAGGGGCTGGGAGACTGTTTCTGATGTAGTTCCAGGTTGAGGGACACGTCGCCACTTGAGAACGCAAAAGTCCAGAAATCCCGGAACACAGCAATACTCCAGCCCAGGGTTGCAGAGCAGCCTTTTTACCAGCCGGGCGACCCATTTCTATCTGGGCGCCGGCGAAGCGCCGATGTGGGCGGGGGACCGCTCGCAGCCAGAGCAGTGGGTGGGCCGGCAATGACAGTGCAGCAATTCCGCGCCGGCTGCAGGGTTTGGAGACCTGTCTGAAGGGTGGAAGGGGGCACTGTTTACCTGACACACCCAACCCCGCTGCTGCAGCCCAGCTGCGGATGAGCGGAAGAAAAGCGCTTCAAAACGGTGAGATCAGTGGACTTGAGATGCAGCAGAGAAGCCCACTACTCCACCCGCACACGCGCAGCCCCTCCGAGCTGGCCAGACAGCCGCGCACGCGCAGTCCGTCCTCACTCGCTCCGTCAGTCCCGGCCCAGCCCGGGGCCCCGCCCCCGCAGGCCCCGCCCCGCTCCCTTGCGCTGAACGTCCCATATCCGGGTTCCCGCCGCCTCCACCTCTGCCGCCTCAGTCGCTTCGCACATTTAGTCTTGCTGGGAGCGGTGTGATTCCCGACCAAGATGGCGGCCGTGGGGCGAGTCGGCTCCTTCGGTTCTTCTCCGCCAGGATTAGGCTCGACTTACACGGGTGGCCCCTTGGCCAACGAGATAGCGTCGGGCAACGGTGGCGCCGCGGCAGGCGACGACGAGGACGGGCAGAACCTTTGGTAACGACCCCACCCCTCCCTCAGCCCCCGCTGGCTCTCCCGGCCTTGCGCGGACGCCTCGGGATTCCGTACCCGCTGGAGCTCGGCGCCGGGCCCGGCGACTGCGTTCCCAGCAGCCCCATCCCCGGCGCGCCGAGACCGGGTGCGTCCCTCCCGCGCTGTGGCTCCGGCCTCCAGCCCCGGCCTCACCGTGCGCCTTGCTCCCCGTTAGGTCCTGCATCCTCAGCGAGGTCTCCACCCGCTCGCGCTCCAAGCTCCCTGTGGGGAAGAACGTGCTGCTGCTGGGTAAGTGTTCCCCGCCCGGCCCCGCCCCGCCGGGCCCCCAGCGGCCTGGGGTACCTAGTCCGCCGGCTAGCTCGCTGGCTCTCTTTGTGCCGACAGCCGGCCCCGCCCCGCCTCCCGACCAGTCGCGGACGGCTGGGGGCCAGGGGAACCGGAGACCCTAGACCCGGGACCTGCGGGGACCCGCCCTCCCCCAGGTTCCTCCTCCTCGTCCCCAGATATGGGGTGGCCCTGTCAGCCTCCTCTCGGAAGGGCAGAATTCGACCGCTCATCTGAGGGATTCTGGTGGCCTAGGGTTTATTTCGAAAATGACAGTTTTTCTTTCATCACAAAAATTGGTAGCAGGAGGCTCTTTGCAAAAGCTCCAGCGCAAATGGCATGCCATTAATATTTAATAGCTGACTCTTTGTATAATTGACTGAGAAGCTAGAACTGAGACCTGGCGATAAATATTCTTGATTCAGCGTTCTCGGGTACAATGTGCTCGTGTTGCAGCTGCCTTAACTGTCACATATGATTCTGAAATTTGTAAAGGGCAGTAGAACACACCTTTCTAGTTAAGCCTCTTCAGCCAAATGGATGTAATAAGGAGAAATGGTCCAGTGTGTCAGTTCTCCTGATTGTTCTGTATCTCCTCGGTTCTCTCTGCAGGATGTGTTTTCTGTTTCTTTCGTGACTCTAGTAGTGGGGAGAGAGGACTGGGGCAGAGAGGACTGCGGGAGAACAATTCGCAGGTTCACGTTTTTGTAGACTTAGCTCCTGAATCATTTATAGGAAAAATTTCTTCCATTTTCTTACATTCGAGATAACTGAAGTTTGGCTTATACAGTGATTAAGTTTAAAAACTTTGGTATTTGGTATTGACTCAGTAGCAGAGTTTTTTTTTCTTTATTTTTAACATTATGTACATCTAAAAACAGGAAAGGAAACGAAGAAGTCAAATGCTACTTGATAGGCTGCATGGTTACATATGAATGTTTACATAGAAATAATTACTTTTTTTGATGGACTGCTGCCAAGCTAGAATATATGATTATTGATATTCTTTAAAGTTACATGGAACTAGTTGACAAATTAGTTTTTAACCCTGGTTTTTAATGTGATTGAAAGCACCTACTACAGATTAGCCTGGATTGGTTCACCACCTTATCACATACAAGCCCTATGATTTTAAGCAAGTTGGTGACATCTATAAACCTCAGTTTGTTCATCTTTAAAATGGATGTTATAGAAATAATAATACATGCCTCTAGGGTTGTGAGGGGGTTCAGATGAGATAATGTTTGTATACTGATAATGTTTGCAAGTGATAGTTTGTCATGGACTGATCTTAAACTGAATTAGAAAATATTTGTGATTAGAACTTTTAAAAAGTTGAATTATTGCCTATATAAGTGATATTAGTAGGGCAAAAATAGGGTCCAAAAGCAAAAAAAATTACATAATATGTTTTAAATTTACTAATTTAAACAAATTACTACTATTAAGCTAAAATGGATTTAAGATCATATGACCTCATTGAAACATTCTATTTTAATTACTTGAAGACTTATTTTCAAACACTGCCGTGGTAAAGGTGAGATTCTGTAGTTTGTTCTCATTTTATACATTTCCTCCAGTTATTTCTGCACATGAGATACTGCATAGATGATTCTGTATGTGGTAAAACAAAAGTGGCAGTTTTGTTCCTTTTTTTGGTTTATTTAATTTGCACTGAGATGGTGCCTTTTTTTTTTTTAAACCCTCCTTTGACACTGGGTCAGTGCTTGGGACTGAGTGTTCTTAGAGGTCCCAGCCTCCTTCATTCCTCCATAATTAGAATAGATTAAATTTCTTTTTTTATGAGCTTAATAGTTTGTAAAGTTACATCTAGTATCAGGTAATATGAGCTTGAAATTTAATATTTTTCTTTCAGTACTATTGGGATTTTCATCAAGAGTCCTTTTCAGCTGTGGAAAAAGCTAATAACTGATTTGTATACTGGTTATATAGAGTTAACTTTCTAAAATACCCCTGAAGATTTCTTAAAGACATTTTACCATTGCATTTGGCAACATACACTCTGTGCTGGTGGAGGAAAGAAATAAATAGGGATTGCGGTCGTCTTTGTTAGGAGTTTGAAGGTGCCAGGCAGGAGTATGCTTGGTCCTGATATAGCATTCATGAATGAAAGTGGTCTCTGGAGTCTCTTATTTAAAAAACCAAATCTGAGGCCAGGCATGGTGGCCCACGCCTATAATCCCAGCACTTTGGGAGGCTGAGGGGTGGGTGGATAGCTTGAGCTCAGGAGTTGGAGACCAGCCTAGGCAATATGTTGAAACTCTGTCTCTACAAAAAATAAAAATATTAGCTGAGTATAATAGTTCATGCCTGTAGTCTCAGCTACTTGGGAGGCTGAGGGGCGGGGGGGACAGCTTGAGCCCTGGAGGCAGAGGTTGCAGTGAGCTGAGATTATGCCATTGCACTGTAGCCTAGTGACAGGCTGAGAGAGTGAGACCCTGTCTCAAATAGTAAATAAATACAGTAAAAACAAAATCTGAGACTATGACAAAGCTTTATGTTTTCAGAAACAACCTAGAACAGGAATGATGATACAGACCTACGTATATGTAATCCTGGTCCCGAGCACAGTGCCTGGTTTTATAGCTAGGATTTCAGTATAGCTTCCTGATTTGCAGTCAGTGTGAATTAATAAAAAGTAGCTGGTCCTTTGTCAAGTCATTTAAGCCTCATCTTTCTCATCTGTAAATTAAGTTATTTGAATTTAGTGATCTCCAAAGCCTTGTCTGTTCTGACATTTTATAAATTTTCTTATTTTAATCTTGTGAGTTATTGAATATTTTTAAAGAAATATTTTAAGGCATATTGAAGTTGGGTTTATTTAGATGTGGGTCATTTAATTACACCCAGGAAAGAAATGTAAAGTTGCTATCTTGTTCCTTGAAGATATTAGTTCATGGTAATACGTAGTCAAAAAACTGACCATCATCAATCAGTATATGTGAAAGTCTTATTTTCCCCTTCAGGAATAAAACACTATCATGCTTGAGTTATTGCAAGTAGGAAACCTTAAGATATACACAGAGGAACTCAGAGATCTGTTCAGACAAGTGACTTGTAACTGACAAGGGAGTGTATGGTTTTCTATGTGAGGATTGGTTTTAAAAATAATGAGAATGTTCAGTCTAAAACGATTTTGTGAGGAGCTGGGATTAAAGATCATCAAGGTTCCAAGACTTTTTGATGATTTTCAAATAATTAACGTGAAATTATTTATTACTTTTTTATTATATATTAACTCCTACTGAAAATATATCAAATATAAAGTATTTTGAGACTAAGATGGCACATTGACATCTTATAATAGGATCTGCAAACTCTTCTGTCAAGGGCCAAATTGTAAATAGTTTAGGCTTTGTAAGTCATATGGTCTCTGTAACTACTCAGTTCTGCTCTTGTGGTTCCAAAACAGCCACAGATGATATGTAAATGACTGGATACTACCTTGTTTCAATAAAACTTTATTTATAGAAGCAGGCAGCGGGCCAGTTTTGGCCTGTGGCTTGAAGTTTGTAAACCTCTGTTTTAGGTTATTTATTTAACTTTATTTTTTTAGAGATGGGGTCTCGCTTTGTCACCTAGGCTGTAGTACACTGGCATGATCATAACTCACTGCAGCCTTGAACTCTTGGGCCCAAGTGATCCCCTGCCTCAGCCTCCTGAGTAACTAGGAATCCAGGCATGTGTCACCACGACGGGTAATTTTAAACATTTGTTATATTTTGCTGGGTGCTGTGGCTCACGCCTGTAATCCCAGCACTTGGAAGGCCGAGATGGGCAGATCCTGAGGTCAGGAGATTGAGACCATCCTGGCTAACACGGTGAAACCCATTCTCTACTAAAAATACACAAAATCAGCCAAGTGTGGTGGCACACGCCTGTGGTCCCGGCTACTTGGGAGGTTGAGGCAGGAGAATCACTTGAGCCCAGGAGTGGGAGGTTACAGCGAGCTGAGATCACACCACTGCACTCCAGCCTAGGCAACAGAGCAAGACTCTGTCTCAAAAGAAAAAAAAATTGTTATATTTTTCTGGAGACAGGGTTTTACTATGTTGCCCAGGCTGGTCTTGAACTCCTGGGCTTAGTTGACCCTCCCACCTCAGTCTCCTGAATCACTGGGATTATAGGTGTGAACCACAGTGCCTGGCTGTGTTAGGTGATTATTGGCATCAGTTTTATCAGTAAGCACAGATGCCAGTTAATAGAGGTTTCTGGTTAATGGGATATGGTGTTTGACACATAATAGGTGCCTAGTGAATATGTGTTGAATAAATGATGAACAGCCTTAAAGTAGCATTGTTATTCCAGTTAGGTATAGTTTGAGCATAGGTTTAAGAATTGTTAAGAGGACTTCATATAATATTTCCCCCAGTGCTACTGTCAAAAGCAGAAAACAGAACTGGAAAATCACAGATATAGGCTGGTAGAGCAGTAATTCAGCTGGTGTGAAATCCATGTGAGAGAGAATGTCAGCAAAAGCACTTGGAAAATATAAAATAGAAAGGAGTCTTGAAATAGGAAAAGAAAAGTCCAAAATTCAGCATGGGACTCTGCCATAGCCAGGCGTGGTGGCTCAGGCCTATAATTCCGGCAGTTTGGGAGGCTGAGACAGGCAGATCACTTGAGGTCAGGAGTTTGAGACTGGCCTAGCCAGCATGGTGAAACCCTGTTTCTACTACAAATAGAAAAATTAGCCAGGTGTGGTGGTGGGCGCCTGTAGTAATTCTAGCTCCTTGAGAGGCTGAGGCAGGGAGAATTGTCTGAACCCAGGAGGTAGAGGTTCCAGTGAGCCTAGATGGCGCCACTACACTCCAGCCTGGGTGACAGCGCGAGACTCGATCCCCCCCAAAAAAAGTAAGTGACCATGGACTAACCTTTCTGGGCCTTCTTTGCATTATTTGTAAAATCAGGAGAGTGGCTGTTAGAACCCACAGATTACCATTTTATTCTTTTTTTCACCAAACATTTATTAGAGACATGTCATTTATAAAATGCTTTGCTGAGTCATCTGGGGTAAACAGAATGACTAAGCCTCAGTTTCTGCTCTCCAGGAGCTTATAAACTCCTGTGGGGAAAAGACTCAAACTAGTAAAGACCAACCGGTATGTCAGTATGAAATAATTGCTAAATAGGTCACGAAAGATTTTGTGGAAAAGGTGGTATCTGAGTACAGTTTTGCTAAGTAGAGTGGGGAGGAGAACAACCTGGGAAAAGGGCCTAAAACCCAGAGAAAAGGGCCAAGGCAGTTGAGGTATGGTAGAAGGAGTCCTGAAGAAAGCCACAAGATCTTAGAGTCCCTATCCTTTGAAGCTGTGGAGCTGTGGACAAATTAGAACCTCCTGACCTGTAAACAGATTATTTCATACTTCATGGGATTAATAGAACCAAAAGAAACTATGTCTCAAACACCTTCCTCTCAAGATCGGAAATCAGTCTTTTAAATTATGAAAGTAATGAATGTTTCTTGCCAGAGAAAGAAAAAAACGTAAGAAGATAAAGTGAAAATAGCCATGCTCAGTGGCTCACGCCTGCAGTCTCAGCACTTCGTTAGGCTGAGGCGGGGGCATGGCTTGAGACCAGCCTGGGTAATACAGCAAGACTCTGCTTGTACAGAAACAATTAAAAAAATAGCTGGTGTGGTGGCACATGTCTATTGTCCAAGCTACTCAGGAGGCTGAGGTGGAAGGTTCATTTGAGCCCAGGAGTTCAAGGTTGTAGTGAGCAGTGATCACACCACTCCACTCCAGCCTGGGTGACAGAGTGGGACCATGTCCCAAAAGAAAGAAAGAAAATAAAAATAATGCATGATCTTACCACCCAGAGGTAAGTGTTGTGTTCATTTTTTCTTACTTATTTATTTTTTAATTTTAGAGACAGAGTCTTGCTCTGTTGCCCGGGCTGGAGTGTGATAGTGTGATCACAGCTCACTGTAGCCTTCAGTTCCTAGACTCAGGTGGTTTTCCTGCCTCATCCTCCGAGTAGCTGGAAATACAGGCGCACACCACCATACCTGGCTAACTACTTTTTGGAGAGATGGGAAGCTTACTATGTTACCCAGGCTGGTCTTAAACTCCGGCACTCAAGTGATCCTCTGGTCTTGGCCTCAAAGTGCTAGGGTTATTTATATGAGCATCTGTTAACACACCAGGCTGTGTTCATTTTCTCTATGTGTATATTTTTTTCTTAAAATAAACTCATGCTTTGTATTACTCTTCTGTGAGCTGATTTTTAACTTCATGTACCACGGTCCCCTTCATGTAACACAGGTTTTTTTTTTTTTCATGTTAACAGATACGGCTTTATCTCTTTTATTGATTGAATAGTATATTTAGCTATACAATAATTATAATGGATTGTAGACAGATGATTATTGTTGTACCTCGTTTTCCACTTGCCCAGTATTTTCTTTGGGATAGGTTCCTAGAAGTGGAATTGTTAGGTCTTTTAAGTCTTTCTACATTAGTATTGTCAGTCATCTAGGGAAGTTGTGCTGTTTTACATTTCTGCCATCAGTACGTGAGAGTACTTGTTTGTCTAGCACCGTTGCCGACACTATTATTCATTTTCATCTTTGGCTATCTGGTAGGTTAAAAATTTGCATCTTAATATAAAAATAATTAAATTGTAGAATACATACCATATTTGTGAACCATTGCTTTAGAGTGACTTTGACCTCCATGGGAACTATTAATAACCATTGGGATCAAACACTGTGATTGGCATTTATTGGTCTTGGTAAATATTTATTGGATTAAACGTAATGATTTTTAATTCATATTCAGACAGCCTGTGGAGTAAGGAAAATGATTAAGGATAAGTTCTATCGTTTTAATGATATGTGAATTGCTGAATGATGAATCCAAATATAAGGCTTTGGCCAACTGCGGGGATGGGAACTATCATGTATTGTATCTGTTACTTGTGTTGAGTGTTCTGCTAGGTGCTGCATTATGTAGCATGTTTATTGTTTTACAGGAAAGGATTTTGAGCCCCAGATTACGCAACTGATCTGGAATTCATTTTATTTATTTTTTGAGACTGAGTTTTGCTCTGTTGCCCAGGCTGGAGTGGTGTGATCTTGGCTCACTGCAACCTCTGCCTCTCTGGTTAAAGAGATTCTCCTGCCTCAGCCTCCAAAGTAGCTGAGACTACAGGCACGTGCCACCATGCTTGGCTAATTTTTGTATTTTTAGTAGAGACAGGGTTTTGCCGTGTTGGCCAGGCTGGTCTCGAACTCCTGACCTTGGGTGATCCGCCTGCCTGAGCCTCCCAAAGTGTTGGGATTACAGGCGTGAGCCACTGTACCCGGCCTTGAGCTGGAATTGAACATTGGGTTTGTCTCTCTGCTCTACAGGCGTTCCTTGACATGTTGGAGGGATGTAGTAATGAATAGGCATGTATAAATGTTACTTAGAGTCACTGTGTCTGTGTCGTGTGTGTGGTTAATAGTCTCTCCCTACTCTTATCTACCAATGTGAGGGAGGAAGATGCTCTCTGGGAGATGGTGAGCAGACCAAAAGCCCTTCACCCTACCTGGGTCCTCCAGATAACCTGTGGAAGGAAGATCTACGCCACAAGTAGTTCACTGAAGAACCCTCATGGCTCTTGTCAGCAGAGCTTTCAGATAAAATAGGATAATTTATAAGGCCAAATCAAAATTGTCCACTTACAATGTTGATAATCTCAGTTGGATAAGGAAGGGATATGGCAGTTTAGAATTCTGTCTCCTGATGATTGTGATGCTGGGGACCATGTCAAACAGTGGCATGTATAGTT
>CM052664.1:9730196-9769381 GCA_028533165.1 Leontopithecus rosalia
TAAAATAGGATAATTTATAAGGCCAAATCAAAATTGTCCACTTACAATGTTGATAATCTCAGTTGGATAAGGAAGGGATATGGCAGTTTAGAATTCTGTCTCCTGATGATTGTGATGCTGGGGACCATGTCAAACAGTGGCATGTATAGTTAGTTGGGAAGTGTTCAAGATAGCTATTATCATTAATGTATTATGTGTACTTAACTGTTTTGCTTTGACTACTCATTTTTCATGATTTCTATTTTTATGTTACATTTTTAAAACTGCTGATATAAGATATAAAAGAGTTGGGCCGGGCATGGTGGCACAATCCCAGCATTTTGGGAGGCCAGGGTGGGCAGATCACTTGAACTCAGGACTTTGAGACCAGCCTGGGCAGCATGGTGAAATCCCACTCTACAAAAAATATAAAAATCAACCAGGCATATTGGTTGTACCTGTAGTATCAGCTACTCAGGAGGCCGATGTGGGAGAATCCCCTGAGACTGGGGGATTGAGGCTACAGTGAGCTGAAATCTTGCCACTGTACTCTAGCCTGGGCGAGAGAGTGAGAACCTGTCTCAAAAAAAAAATAAAGATGTAAAGGAGTTTTATTTCTAGTGTATTACTGATCAAGAAGTAATGGATGAATCTGGGCACAGTGGCATGCATCTGTAGTGCCAGTTACTCGGGAAATTCAGGCAGGGGATTGCTGGAGCCCAGAAGTTCAAGACTAGCCTGGGCAATATAGCGAGACCCTGTCTTTAAAAAAAAGAGGAAGAAGAAGGAGCAGTAATGGATGATAATAGTAATAGCATTTTAAATCTATCACTATAGAGGTGGTCTGGTACTACTCTCCTCCATTTAGAAGTTGGAATTTATGACCAGATTTACCCAGCCAGTAATGACAGTGTTGCAGTTAGAAATCACATTTCTAAGTCTTCACATTTCTGATCTGTTATTAATATAAAGTTGATGGAGATTACATTCTGTTGTTGAGTTAGAGATCCGTCAGGGAGATACAATAGTATCATGAGTACACCTTTATCCCTGTACTGTTTTGGTGAGCATGTGTGGAATTTGAGGAGGTTTTCTTGTTTTTACATTTTTAAAGAGTTGTGGGAATAAAAACAAAAATGTGTGATAGAGACCTGTGTGTCCCGAGAAGTTTAAAATATTTACCATCTACCCCTTTACAGAAAAAGTTTTCCAGCACCTGCATGTAAACATGAAAATAGCTTTATTATAATAGTATTGCTTTTATGAAATTTTTGTTGTTGAGATAGAGTCTTGCTCTGTTGCCCAGGCTGGAGAGTGGTGGTGCAGTCACAACTCACTACAGCTCAACTTCCTGGGCTCAGGTGATCCTCTCACCTCAGCCTCCTGAGTAGCTGGGGCTACAGGCATGTGCCACCATCCCTGGCTATTTTTATTTTTTTATATAGAGATGGGGTTTTGCCGTGTTGCTCAGGCTGTAATGAAATGTTTTTTTTTTTTTTAATATATCCCCTCTTTAAGAAAATCTAGTACATAAAAATGCAAAGTTAGTTAAAATGTTTAGAAAATAATTTTAGCATCACCTAAAGGGTTCTTTATAAAGCTTTCATTCAATCTGTTTGAACGGGAATGCTCTACTTGTTTAATTGTGTGTTTACAGATCGTTAACTATTTGGCTGGCAGTCTTAAAGCTGATGTTTCTGTTTGCCAGTTGAAGGCCAAAGAACTGAAGATAGGTAGATGGATTCTTTCAAGCATTGTTTGAAGCCCCTTTTCTGTACTTGCCACTTTAAAGGTATATTAATTGTGCAGAATAAGGCAATTTTTTTTATTTTACTGGAACTCTAGGTGTGTTGTGTTTTCAAAACAATATCTTATAATTTAGTGACTTAATTTTTTGAATTGTTTGCCATTAATAATGATTTTTAAATGTATCAATGTCAAAGGACAGGCATCCTGAATTTTAACATTTTTTATCCTTCTAATTGTGTAGGTGAACAAAGAGAAGAGGGCTTGATGGACTTTTTATCTTCAAACATTGTCCAGCTTGGTTGTGGCAAGGCAGCTAGGGACCAACACTCAGTCCAATGGCTAGAGTTTTACGGCCGGGCGCAGTGGGTCACACCTGTAATCCTAGCACTTTGGGAGGCCGAGGCGGGTGGATCAAGACCATTCTGGTCAACATGATGAAACCCCATCTCTACTAAAAATAGAAAAAAATTAGCTGGGCATGGTGGTGCACACCTGTAGTCCTAGCTACTTGGGAGGCTGAGGCAGGAGAATTGTTTGAACCAGGAAGCGGAGTTTGCAGTGAGCCGAGATCGCACCATTGCACTCCAGCCTGGGTAACGAGCTAAACTCTGTCTCAAAAAAAAAAAAAAAAAAGGAAAAGAAAGAGTTTTCCTGTTTAGTTAAGGAGGAATGTATTATGAGCTTACACTGTTAACTGATCTGTTATTGATGAGAGGTGGCCACTTGAGTTTTAGAGATATGAGTATGAATGATTTTAATAGATTGTGGTAAAGGGGCGGGACAAGCAGTTACAGATGAAGTATGTTATGAAAATTGAGACTGGCCAGGCATGGTGGCTCAAGCCTGTAGTCCCAGCACTTTGGGAGGCCGAGGCGGGTGGATCACGAGATCAAGAGATCGAGACCATCCTGGTCAACGTGGTGAAACCCCGTCTCTACTAAAAATACAAAAAATTAGCTGGGCATGGTAGTGCGTGCCTGTAATCCTAGCTACTCAGGAGGCTGAGGCAGGAGAATTGCCTGAACCCAGGAGGTGGAGGTTGCAGTGAGCCGAGATTGCGCCATTGCACTCCAGCCTGGGTAACAAGAGCGAAACTCCGTCTCAAAAAAAAAAAAAAAGAAAAGAAAATAGAGACTGTGGTTGAAATTAAGAAATATGAAGTTTTGGGCCAGATGTCCTGGCTTATTATTGTAATCACAACACTTTGGGAGATCGAAATGAGAGGACTGCTTGAGTTCAAGACCAGTCTGGTCAACATAAGGAGACCCCCATCTCTACAAAAAAGTGAAAAAATTAGCCAGGCATGGTGGTGCACACCTGTAGTCCTGATTACCTAAGCTGACGTGGGGGGATTGCTTGAGCCTAGGGGGTTGAGGCTGCAGTGAGCCATAATTGCACCACTGTACTCCAGCTTGGGTGACGGAGTGAGATCCTGTCTCAAAACAAAACAAACAAAAAAACCCCGACAAAACAACGAAAAGAATATGAAGGTTGGTGAAAGATCTATACACAAGACATGGTTTCTGTTTTTGGTGAGCAGTCAGTCTCCTTAAAGAAAGCAGACTTCATACCTTGCTGACTATTAGGAGAACCTGCCTGAAGCCTATTTGTTGAATGAGGGAGACAGACTTGACACACTTAGAGACTGATGGAGGAAACTCACATATAAGATGACCCCTTGCAGTACAGTGTGCTATTCAGAGCACAGAGAGGGCACTTAACCAAATTTGTGTAGTCAAAGAAAGCTTCTTAGAGACAAGGAGAAGATAGGGTTCTCCCAGGTGAGGGGAAGGGAAGAGTGTTCCAGAGAGAAGTGATGGCACATGTGAAGGTGTAGAGTTGGGAGAGAACGAGGCCTCTGACTAGAAGTTGCTGAAAGTTACTATGTGTCTAGAGCCTAGCATGCTGGTGGGGGACATTGTGAGAGATGGGCAGGAAAGGTAAGAATGTTGGCCTTTTTGTTTGTTTGTTCTGGAAGCTTTTTATTGTTGCTCCAAGTTTAAGAATTTTCACTGATGGCAGAAGACCATCACTTTGAGATAACCTCCCGCATAGCCTTGCTCAGCTTCTGAATCTTGGTCTTGGCAGACATGTCAACGTATTTCTCTCCACTACGCACAATCATTCCACCCATGATTGATGGCTCAGTCTTAACCTCCAATTTCAATATCTGGCCTTGACTTAGGAAGCTCTTCAGGACTGTTTTTAATTCAGAGAGTGTGGCTTCTTCTAAAGGAGATGCAGTGGTCACTGTGCAAGGAACCTCTCTGCGGTGGACACTCATCATGGTAGAAAAGGCAGAAACAACTCACTGGGTATTGCTTAAGCGACGATTTTCAGCAAGCAAATTGATCAGGTTGGTCGTGAGGGGAGAGAACCTCTCTTTTGCTATGATGTCACTTAAGCTTTTCACTTGGACAGAATGCTTCACATAGGGATTCAAAACAGTCCATTTGGGTTCCTTCAGGATTTGTGCTACTCTCAACAACTCCTTTTCTACTTGCTCCAGCTTTTTCTGTTTTGATGTAGCGGAATAAAGAGCCGTGGCATAGCAACCTTCAACGCCGTATATCTGAACAGGAGGCCTCACAAGCTTGGCAAATGGTCTGACCACAGATGTACTGAAGTATCGCACCTGCTGGGAGAGCCCGGACACTGCTAGGGCGGCCATCTTCTCTCGAATGTTGGCCCTTACTTTGCCCTTTTGTAAGAACAGCAGGAAGACCTAATGGGTTTCTACTCACATCTTATGAAAATTCCAAACATAGAGAAAGTTGAAGGAATTTTACAGTTAATACTCATGTATCTCAACCTAGATTTTACCATTAACATTTAACTAGGCTGGGCGCGGTGGCTCAAGCCTGTAATCCCAGCACTTTGGGAGGCCGAGGCGGGTGGCCCATCCTGGTCAACATGGTGAAACCCCATCTCTACTAAAAATACAAAAAAAATTAGCTGGCCATGGTGGCGTGTACCTGTAATCCCAGCTACTCAGGAGGCTGAGGCAGAAGAATTGCCTAAACCCAGGAGGCGGAGGTTGTGGTGAACCAACATTGCGCCATTGCACTCCAGCCTGGGTAACAAGAGCGAAACTCCGTCTCAAAAAAAAAAAAAATTAACTATATTTGCTTTATCACATGTGTCCTACTCTACTACCCATTTTTTTAAAAAATGCACTTCAAAGTAAGTTGCAGATAGTAGTACACTTTCTTCTAAATACTTCAGCATGCATAACATTAACTAGAATGCCCTGAAGGGTCTTAAGAGGGAGAGTGGCATAATGAGATTGGTTCGGGAAGATCACTCAGCTGCAGAATGGAAATGGAATGGAGGGTGGTACACACTTAATGAAGGCTCACTTTTAAGTGGTATGTTAATAGAGTGAGGAGAAGATAACTGGGAGAAGGCCATGTTAACAAGCTTTGTGCTTAAAGACACAAAAGAGAAAAACAGTCTAACAAATAATATGACTGGGAAAAAGAGAAAAAAAAAAAGTAAAAAAACAGTAATATGATTGGAAGATGTGTATAACCCTAGAACAAGACTGCGTCTTTGCAGATACCTCAGATCAGATTCCTGGAAATAGGAGATTAAAAAAAATGGGATTTTGTTTACAGAATCTTTGTCATTAGCTTTTTAGATCTTTTATGAAACATCTGTTTTCAGATGTCCACGTTTGCCAACAAGATAAATCATGTCAGATTACATTTAGGTGTAAAGAAAGTGAAAGCTGCATAATCCTTTGAGGGGTCCTATGAGGATTTTGAATTGAAGCTTAAGATATATGAAAAAAGAAGAGATGGGTTTAAAATGTTTATAAAATATGAATGTTCAATTTTCAATTACTCGGGCCTGATGAGGTGGCTCAAGCCATTATCCTAGCACTTTGGGAGGCCAAGAAGGGCAGATCACTTGAGGCCAGGAGTTCAAGACTGGCCTGGGCAACTTGGTGAAACCCTGTGTCTACTAAAAATCCAAAAATTAGCCAGGCATGGTGGCGTACGCCTGTAGTCCTAGCTAATTGAAAGTCTGAGGCAGGGGAATCACTTAAACCTGGGAAGCAGAGGTTGCAGTGAGCCAAGATTGCACGATTGTACTTCCAGCCTGGGTGACAGAAAAAAAAAGCCAGGTGCAGTGGCTCACGCTTATAATCCCAGCACTTCAGGAGGCTGAGGCGGGCCGATCACAAGGTCAGGGGTTCGAGACCAGCCTGACCAACATGGTGAAACCCCATCTCTACTAAAAATACAAAAATTAGCCAGGCATGGTGGTGTATGCCTGTAATCCCAGCTACTCAGGAGGCTGAGGCAGGAGTCTCGCTTAAACCTGGGAGGCGAAGGTTGCAGTGAGCTAATAGCATGCCACTGCACTCTAGCCTGGGTGACAGAGTGAGACTCCATCTCACACACACACACAAAATTCAATTACCAAATGTTATTAAAGTTGATAAATGAGAGAGGAGGAAGGGTGATTGATAGAAATTTTGCTCTCAGAAAGATTGTTTCGATAAACAGTGCTTCCTGAAATGTTTTTAGAACCTTCTCTCTGCCAAGCACTGTGTAAGGTGGTCAGAATATTCTTGGGAATAAGTTTTGTTTTCGCCTCATTCTTCTATTTACCCTAAGAGTTAAGGAGAGTTGTATCCTTGCAGAGGTTGACTTGGATTCTCTTAGGAGGCATGGGTTATTCTATGCTACCACCAATCTTTGTGACTGTAGCCTTGGCCTCAGTGTCCTCATTTGTAAGAGGAGATTTCATTATAGTTCCTTCTAGCCCCAAAATGCTATGTTTATGAAACATTATTTATCCTCAATGTGACCATTTCTAATTTGTTACAAGAAGTGAGAAGTTTTGAAATCACAGGGTAGGGAAATAATCTCAAACTACCATGTTTAACATCTTAAATTTATTTGACCATATGCTCTTTTCCTTTTTCAAATTTTATGTTGTAAAGTTTATCTTAAAACAGATCTACCAAGTACTGAATGTTAAGAGGAATAGCTATCATTATTTAAAATTCCAGCAGAGAAGAAATTATCAACATAGTAAAACATACTTCTGGTACTTTGAGTTAGAATCAGAAGGCTAGGAACATGTCCACCTGTCACTCAGAGGAAGTCCACAAAAAAGAATGCGTTAACTCATTTTTCTTTCTCTTCTGAAAATAGCAGTGACTCTTGGAAGTGGAAATAACTTTTTTCTTCAGTGAGTCATGATGCAAAAAACAATAAACAGTCTTGTTTTAATGGTCTCTAAAAACAGCAGCACTGGTGAGTGTTAGAGTGTGCCTTGGCATTAAATTCCTGTTATTTCCCACCTGTGTGAACTTGACTAAGGTACGTAACTGAGCCTCAGTATCCTACCTGCCAAATGGGAGCTACTCATAGATAGCTGGTGAAAGAGGATGGTGTTTCTGAAGTTATAGGCAGGCAGTCTTCTCTGACTTCTATGTCTTCCTCTTCTCCCTGCCAACTCCCAACCAAAACAGCCTTTGAGTATAGTTGTCTCTGCCTCCATACCTTAGTTCAGACCTACCTCATTTTTTTTTTTTTTTTGGCTAGGACTCCAATAATAGACTATTGTCTGTTCTCTTTACTCCTAAACTTACTCTTGTCAGTCATTCTTCCACATTTCCATGGCAGTCTTACTAAAGTACCTAAGTGCCAGTGGTTCCTCATCTTCAGAATAGTTGGACCTTCCCAGCCTGGCATAAAATGCCCTTCATGATCTGGCCTCCTCTGTTTGTTTTCACCTTTTGCTTCCTTTTCCCTTCACATCCTGAATTTCGTGCATTCAAATTATTTGTCCTTCCTAGAAGGACACTTCTTTGCTTCTGGGTCTCTGTATGTGCTTTTCTCATGTGTTTACTTCCTGGAATGACGAACTCTTTATGGTTCATTAACTGTACAAGATTTGGCTAAAGTGTTACCTTTTCTGCAAAGACTTCTGACTTCCAAGCAAAACCAGGCTCTTGCCTCTAGGCTGACCTCCTGATTTGTTGCATATCTCTGGTGTAGTCCTAATGACAATATCTTGAAACTGTTTCCTATTTGTTATCCCCGCCAATTTATGAGCTCTTAGAGGACAACAATTTTGATATAAGGATCTTCATATTCCTGGTGTTTGGCTTAGTGTAAGAAATGTCTAATGCAGTGGTTTCCTTTCTTTCTTTTTTTTTTTTTAATTTACTGTTAAAATTTTTAAGAAATTAAAAAAACAAGCCGGGTGCAGTGGCTCACGCCTGTAATCCCAGCACTTTGGGAGGCTGAGGCGGGTGGATCACCTGAAGTCAAAAGTTCGAGACCAGCCTGACCAATATGGTGAAACCCCGTCTTTAAAAAAATAAAAATAAAAACAAAAACAAAAAATTTAAAAACAAATAGAGATGGGTGTGGCCTCTTTACCAGCAATGTCAGCATCTCTGGCAACTTGTTAGACATGCAGATTCTTAGGCTCGACTCCCTATTTACTGGATTAGAAACTAAGGGGGTGGGGCCCAGTAATCTGTGTTTTAACAAACTTCTCAGGTGTTTCTGATACCATATAAAACAAGTATTGCAGGTGATTCTGATAGTTCTAATAGTTAGAAAACAATTAGTCCAGTGAAATGAATGACTGACAACATTCACATAGAGGAATAAACTCTGATCTCGTGATAAGTGAAGGAGAACCCTTCCACTTATGTTCAGTCTTTAGAAAAAGGAAACAGCCATGCGCTAGTGATGGCTGCAAGAATTTAAAATTGTGAGGATATGATTGACAGTATTTTTGATATCATGAACTTAGGCTCAAAATCTGCTCTGAATCTACTAACTAATCTCTAACTTAGTTAGTTTAGAGATTAAACTAAAAGGAAGACACAAGCTTGTTATTTTAAAAATTTACCCATAAGATCACCACCAGAGATAACCAAATTATCAATGATTATTTCTAGGTAATATTATGGTTTCTATTCTTTTGCTTATGTTTGAGATTTTCTGCAGCTATGTATTTTTTTTCCAAAACCTTTATATTTAAGTTATTTGAGATATTAATATTTTAAGAAATAAGCTGAAACAAACTCATCTGAAGTTTCTACCCGTATGAAGATGTCTTTTCACTTTTTCAAAACTGACAAAATTTGTGTGTATTATGTACAGTATGTTTTGAAATATATGTACATTGTGGAATGGCTCAATCAAGCTAGTGTTTTTTCATGTTCTTAACATTGAAAGTGGGAATTAAAGAAATAAGATAAATCCTAGGTCACATTAAATATAGTTTTACTTAACTACTGCTTTTTTTATGGATCTGTGTGTGCTTTACAAAATAGTGAACAATGTGTTGTTCAATAAGCTTCTGTTACAGGCTGGGCACTAGGTTTTTATTTATAGTTCAAAACATTGTTTTTGTGGGATAATACAAATTAAATTGATAATCATTTTAACTTAAAGGATTTCTTTCAGGAAAATAGCCTGTCATAAGAGTAAAAACTTTAGGTTGGGTGTGGTGGCTCACACCTGTAATCCCAGCAGTTTGGGAGGCCAGCGTGAGCAGATCACAAGGTCAGGAGTTTGAGACCAACCTGACCAACATGGTGAAACCCCCAGCTCTACTAAAAAAAAATACAAAAATTAGGTGGGCATGGTGGTGCGCTCCTGTAATCCCAGTTACTCAGGAGCCTGAGGCAGGAGAATCGCTGGAACCCAGGAGGCAGAGGTTGCAGTGAGCTGAGATCACACCACTGCACTCCAGCCTGGGCAACAGAGCAAGACTCCATCTCAAAAAAAAAAAAACTTCAAAAAAATCTTGTTTTTTGTGTACAGTTCTAGAACAGACTCAGACTCCTTTTGAAAAAAGGTTTCATAGATCTCCTCACATGGTGATTTAAATTATTTTTATTATATAAAGTCTAATGCTTGTGTCTGCTGAGGCAACTATCTATACTTTTTTTTTTTTTGCTTTTTAGTTCCGAAACAACTCCAAACCCCAAAATTATAAATTGAATGTCATAGAAACTATAGAACTTGATAAATATCATAGAAACTATAGAACTCTGTCACTGAGGCTGGAGTGCAGTGACACAGTCTCGGCTTACTGCAACCTCTGCCTCCCAGGTTTTAGCAATTTTTCTGCCTCATCCTCCCAAGTAGCTGGGACTACAGGTGCATGCTGCCACACCAGCTAGTTTTTTTTATTTTTAGTAAAGACGAGGTTTCACCATATTGCCCAGGCTGGTCTCGAACTTCTGAGCTCAGGCAATCTACCCACTTTGGCCTCCCAAACTGCTAGGATTACAGGCACGAGCCGCCGCACCCGGTGAGATATTACTGTTTTTAAACCTAATCTCTTTTTTTTGATGGGCCAGTTTAATGGTACATTGTAAAAATAGTACTAAAAAATATTTAATGTCAAATTCTTTTTTTAAAATTAGATAAAATTGCGTATGTTTACAGTACATGAAGTTTTGGAATATATGTATGTGTTATGGAATGGCTAAGTCAATCTGGTTAACATGTATTACCTCACATAATTGTCATTGTTGTGAGAACACTTAAAATCTACTCTTGGCATTTTTCAATAGAAGAGATTGTTAATAACTGTAGTCACCCTGTTGTGCAATAGATCTCTTGAAGGTTTCCTCGTGTCTGAAATTGCATAACCTTTGACCATCATCTCCCAAACTCCCTTTCCCACCATGGGTCCAGTTCCTGGTAACTACCACTCAGTTCTCAACTTCTGTAAGATCAACTTTTTAAGGTTGCATGTGTGAGTGAGATCGTGCAGTATTTGTTTTTCTGTGCCTGGCTTATTTCACTTAACACAGTAGTCCCCAGTCTTTTTGGTACCAGAGACCGATTTCGTGGAAGACAGTTTTTCCATGGACTGGGTGAAACTCTTCCACCTCAGATCATCAGGCATTGGTTAGATTCTCCTACGGAGCATGCAGCCGAGATCCCCTGGCATGCACAGTTCACACTAGGATTTGGGCTCCTATGAGAGTCTAATGCCAGCACTGCTGATCTGACAGGAGGCAGAGCTCAGCTGTAATGCTCACGTGCTGTCGGCTCATCTCCTGCAGTGTGGCCTGGTTCCTGACAGCCCACAGACTGGTACCGGTCTGCAGCCCAGGGGGTTGAGGACCCCTGATTTAACATGATGATGAACCCTTCAGGTTCATCCATGTTGTTGAATATGACAGGAATTCCTTCTTTTTTTGAGGCTAAATAGTATTGCATTGTGTGTATGTGTGTATATATGTGTGTATGCGTGTACATATATACACGCATACACACATGCATTGCATTTTCCTTATCTATTTATTTGTTGATGGAGTTGATGGACAATTAGGTTGTTACCATATCTTGGCTATTGTGAATAATGCTGCAGTCAACATGGGAGTGCAGATATCTCTTTAATATATTTACTTCCTTTGGATATCTTACTGTTACCTTCTTTATTGCCTATTTAAGGTTACACTTATTGCTATGAAGTATTAGAAAATACTTCATAAAAACAGCCAGTCTGCCCAGTGCAGTTGAACATAGAATTGACTGCTCCGGGATACTTTGAATTTGGCATGCCTGTGTGTTGACACTCTCTTCTGTTCTGCCTGCATCGCTTGGCTTCACCTTGCCCCCAGTAGGATTATAAACACCATTGCAGAAGTAGGGAGGGCAATCTTGTGGCAGAATTCAGATGTAAAGACCTAAGACATAGCTGGGCATAGCTGTAATCCTAGCACTTTGGTAGGCTGAGGCGGGCAGATTACGAAGTCAGGAGTTTGAGACCATCATGGCCAGATGGTGAAAGCCTTTCTCTACTGAAAATACAAAAATTAGCTGGACATGGTGGCTCACACCTGTAGTCCCAGCTACTCAGGAGGCTGAGGCAGAAGAATCGAATGACTCCAGGAGGCGGAGGTTACAGTGAGTCAAGGTGGTGCCGCTACACTTCAGCCTGGGTGAAAAAGACGTAAGACATACATTTTTTTTAGCTTAACATGAAAATGAAAACGATTTTTAAGTTCTCAGAGAACTTATAGTTATCCAGGAATAAGTCCCTAGATCCAAGCAACTCCAGTTTTATGTCTATAAATACTTTTTTTTTAAATTGCATTTTAGGTTTTGGGGTACATGTGAAGAACATGCAAGATAGTTGCATAGGTACACACTTGGCAGTGTGATTTGCTGCCTTCCTCCCCTTCACCTATATCTGGCATTTCTCACCATGCTCTCTCTCCCCAACTCCCCACCCCACGCTGTCCTTCCCCTGTTCCCCCCAACAGACCCCAGTGTGTAGTGCTCCCCTCTCTCTGTCCATGTGTTCTTATTGTTCAACACCCGCCTATGAGTGAGAACAGGCGGTATTTCATTTTCTGTTTTTGTGTCAGTTTGCTGAAAATGATGGTCTCCAGGTTCATCCATGTCCCTACAAAGGACATGAACTCATCGTTTTTGATGGCTGCATGATATTCCATGGTGTATAGGTGCCACATTTTCCCTGTCCAGTCTATCATCAGTGGGCATTTGGGTTGGTTCCAGGTCTTTGCTATTGTAAACAGTGCTGCAGTGAACATTCGTATGCATGTGTCCTTATAATAGAACGATTTATAATCCTTTGAATCTATACCCAGTAATGGGATTGCTGGGTCAAATGGTACTTCTATTTCTAGATCCTTGCGGAAGTGCCACACTGTCTTCCACAGTGGTTGAACTAATTTACACTCCCACTAACAGTGTAAAAGTGTTCCTATTTCTCTACATCCTCCCAGCATCTCTTGTCTCTAGATTTTTTAATGATCGCCATTCTAACTGGCATGAGATGGTATCTCAATGTAGTTTTGATTTGCATTTCTCTAAGGACCAGTGATGATGAGCATTTTTTCATATGTTTGTTGGCCTCATGTATGTCTTCTTTTGTAAAGTGTCTGTTCATATCCTTTGCCCACTTTTGAATGGGCTTGTTTGTTTTTTTCTTGTAAATCTGTTTTAGTTCTTTGTAAATTCTGGATGTCAGTCCTTTGTCAGATGGGTAAACTGCAAAAATTTTTTCCCATTCTGTTGGTTGCCGATTCACTCTAATGACTGTTTCTTTTGCCGTGTAGAAGTTGTGGAGTTTGATTAGGTCCCGTTTGTCTATTTTGGCTTTTGTTGCCAATGCTTTTGGTGTTTTGGTCATGAAGTCCTTGCCTACGCCTGTGTCCTGAATGGTTTTGCCTAGATTTTCTTCTAGAGTTTTTGTAAAAATATGGAATGCTTCACGAATTTGCATGTCATCCTTGCACAGGGGCCATGCTAATCTTCTCTGTATTGTTCCAATTTTAGTATATCTGCTGCTGAAGCAAGCACAATACTTTTTTTTTTTTTTGAGGCAGAGTCTTGCTGTGTCGCCAGGCACCAGGCTGGAGTGCAGTGGCGCAATCTCAGCTCACTGCAATCTCCGCCTCCCGGGTTCAAGCAGTTCTCCTGCCTCAGCCTCCCGAGTAGCTAGGACTACAGGCATGCGTCACCATGCCCAGCTAATTTTTGTATTTTTTAGTAGAGACGGGGTTTCGCCATGTTGGCCTGGGTGGTCTCGATCTCTTGACTTCGTGATCCACCTGCCTCGGCCTCCCAAAGTGCTGGGAATACAGGCTTGAGCCACCACACCCGGCCATACTTGTTTTTTTTTTTTTTTTTACTAAGTCTCGCTCTGTCGTCCAAGCTGGAGTGTAGTGGTACGATCTTGTCTCAGTGCAACCTCTGCCTCCCAGGTTCAAGCGATTCTCCTGCCTCAGCCTCTCGAGTAGCTGGGACTACAGGTGTGCGCCATTATGCCCAGCAAATTTTTGTATGTTTTTAAGTAGAAACGGGGTTTCACTATGTGGGCTAGGCTGATCTTGAACTCCTGACCTCATGATTTGCCCACCTTGGCCTCCCAAAGTGCTGGGATTACGGGTGTGAGTCACCTCACCCCACCTCTATAGATACTACTAATAAGATTCTAGTAAGTCCATGAATAGTAACATATAAGTAGCATTTAAATACAATACATAAAAGCCCTCACCAAAACATTGAACAGCTAGACTACTTTTAAACCTTTAAAAAAAATACTAGTGTTAAGTTTAAATCACATGATTTTCCGCCATTAATACTTTTTTTTTTTTTTTTAAAGACAGAATCTTACTCTGTTGTTAGGCTCCAGGCTGGAATGCAGTGGCAAGATCTTGGCTCACTGCAACCTTCGCCTCCTGGATTCCAGCACTTCTCCTGCCTCAGTCTCCCTAGTAGCTGGGACTACAGGGGTATGCCACCACACCCAGCTAATTTTTGTATTTTAGTAGAGACAGGGTTTCACTGTGTTGGCTAGGATGGTCTCGATCTCTTGATCTCGTGATCCGCCCGCTTTGGCCTCCCAAAGTGCTGGGATTACAGGTATGAGCCACCGCACCTGGCCACCATTAATACTTTTAAGTCTATTTTTAATTTTTATCTGTTGTACATACTCCCTACACTTTTTCTTGCCCAATTTGTCCCCCTTTTCTCCTCATCTCTCCTGCTACATATTTATTATGGCTTCATGGTTCTGGTAAGGGTCACAGTTCCCTGTCCTGATGTACAGGAAACTGAGTGATGTGCCATCCATCCCCTTTGACTGGCCTCTGGTGGACATATGACTGAAACTGGACCAATTAAGAGTCTTTACCTGAGATTCTTCAGACTGAAAGCCAAGAGTAAGTGTCTTTTGTTCCTTGTAGATTGAACTGGGATGACATGAGAGTGCAAATTCCTGAAACCTAAGGTGTTCTGCTTTACCTTCTCGTCTCCTGAAAATTATCCACAGAGGAAGCCATTTGTTATTAGGATGATTTTTTTAAAAATATATATTTTATTGCACTTTAGGTTCTGGGGTACATGTGCAGAACATGCAGGATTGTTGCATAGGTACATACATGGCAGTGTGGTTTGCTGCCTCCATCCTCGCCAAATATGTCACCTATATCTGGCATATTTCCCCGTGTTAAACCTCCCCAACCTCCGTACCCTCTGCTGTCTCTCCCCTATTCCCCCCCCCACAGACCCCAGTGTGTGATGCTCCCCTCCCTCCCTGTGTTCCTGTGTTCTCATTGTTTAGCACCCACCTATGAGTGAGAACATGCAGTGTTTGATTTTCTGTTCTTGTGTAGTTTGCTGAGAATGATGGTTTCCAGAGTCATCCATGTCCCTACAAAGGACACGAACTCATTGTTTTTTATGGCTGTGTAGTATTCCATGGTGTATATGTGCCACATTTTCCTTGTGGATAGGACAAGATTTAACAAGACTGGGAGAGAGAATACTGGTCGTGATGGAGTCTGCATCAGCTTCCCCACCTGCTGGCATTATAGGCATGCCACTACCATGCCTGACTAATTTTTGTATTTTTTTGTAGAGACAGGGTTTCACGTTGGCCAGGCTGGTCTCAAATGCTTCACCTCAAATGATCAGCCTGCCTTGGCCTCCCAAAGTGCGGGGATAAAAGGTGTGAGCCACCACGCCTGGCCAAGTCTGCATCTTTGATACTGTAGCTGCTCCATTGTATTTCATCAAATTGCCTTTTGGTTGAAGCTAGTCCCAGTTGTATTTTTCACTTGGTATCAGAAGTCATCCTTAAATAATCTGTATTATAATTTATAAGATTTATCCTTTTTTCTATATATCTAGGTGAAGATGGAGCTGGAAAAACAAGCTTAATAAGAAAAATTCAGGGAATAGAGGAGTATAAGAAAGGAAGAGGATTGGAATATTTGTACTTAAATGTTCATGACGAAGACAGAGATGGTGAGTGTCATTTGTAACATAAATTTCTAAAGTGTATTCTGAGTTGCACTGCTATTCACGTTGGTCTTTGATTTTTTAGTGTGTCTTTTTTTTACTGGAAGTTCTATGATGTCATGGTGGTTAAGAAATAGCTATGCTTAGGCATACTTTTATTAATTTGGGATTGGGATTCATATGTGATGCTTTTAAGCATCTTAAGGTATCCTGATGGGCAGATACTTCTTTCCTGCCATACTTGAAGAATCTCAGTTTTTCAACTCATCCTCCCTGAGATAGTGATTATTTTGCTGACTCCTTTTTCATCTTCTGATTTTCTGATAAAAATATTATCTACTCAGCCTTTTTATCTATCAGCTATTTTTTCTTCCATAGATCACTTGCCTTCTCATTTTTGTATATAATATCTTGAGTATGCATTTCTCTGCCTGCTCATGGTAAAAATATAAACATGTTATACATCCTCTAGTTTTGGATTAAGAAATATGAAGCAGAGGATGCTATAGTTAGGTCATTTTAGGCCTTTAGATGAATTAGTAGATGGCCTAAATAGTTGAACTTTGTAAAAGCCAGTAGCACATCTCCTGTGGAGATGCACTAAAATACCAAGTATACTGTTAGTTGGATGATGAAATGACTTAATCTTGTTGCCTTGGTTACTTTGTTTTGTCTGTTGTAGACCAAACAAGATGTAATGTATGGATCTTAGATGGAGACCTATATCACAAAGGCCTCCTTAAATTTTCGCTGGATGCCATATCTCTGAAGGATACTCTAGTTATGCTGGTTGTTGACATGTCAAAGCCTTGGACTGCTTTGGATTCTTTACAAAAATGGGCAAGTGTTGTTAGAGAACATGTTGACAAACTGAAAATTCCTCCTGAAGAAATGAAACAAATGGAACAAAAGTGTAAGTAGTCTAGAAGTAGTAATGTAGGTTTCAAATACAAAATGTCTTAGCTAACTTTAATCTTTAGGAATTTTTTCCTATGGAAAAAGGTTTAATGAAGCAAGCATACTATAACTACTTTTTTTTTTTTTGAGACAGAGTCTTACTCTGTTGCCCAGGCTGGAGTGCAGTGGTGCAATCTTGGCTCACTGCAACCTCCGCCTCTCAGGTTCAAGTGATTCTCCTGCCTCAGCCTCCTGAGTAGCTAGTATTACAGGTGCTTGCCACCATGCCCAGCTAATTTTTGTATTTTTAGTAGAGATCAGGTTTCATCATGTTGGTTGGCCAGGCTGGTCTTGCACACCTCACCTCAAGTGATCCACCCGTCTCAGCCTCCCAAAGTGCTGGGATTGCAGGTACAAACCACGGCACCCAGCCTGTAACCATTGTTTTTAAAATTCAGTTTAGATGGTGTGCTAGGTTTTAATACAGTTTCAAATTAAAAACATGACACAATGGTAAACCGTTTAGTAGAGATTCCTTTTCTCCTTGCCAAAAGGCTGTGTGTGTTCATTTCGGAAAGTAGCTTTGCAGGGTGAAAAAATGGAATCTTTCTTCAGCTGCTCATTTTCAGCAGTTTCATTTTTTAATTAGTAATATTACTGACCTTGTCAAAATGAAATGTGCCTAGAAATATGTTGAGAGTATACATATAAAGATATTAAGATGGTTTTATGATTTGCAAAGTACATATTTCATACATGCCCATGTGAATTGGAGATTTTTTTATGGGTATTATGAAAATGATATGGGTCATTTTTAACAGGTTGTAAGCCAGTAACATTTAAAAAATTTTTTTTTTATTTTTGAGTCAGTCCCACACTGTTGCCCAGGCTGAAGTGCAGTGGCACAATCTTGGCTCGCTGCAACCTCTGCCTCCCAGGCTCAAGCCATCCTCCCACCTCAGCCTCCTAAGTAGCTGGGACTACAGGCATGCACCACCATGCCTGGCTGATTTTTAAATTTTTTGTAGAGATGGAGTTTTGCCATGTTGCCCAGGCTGGTCTTGAACTCCTGAGCTCAAGCCACCTGCCTGCCTCAGCCTCCCAAAATGCTGAGATTACACGCATGAGCCACCATGCCCAACTGCCTGTAACATTTTTCAATGTCACTTAGAATTCTTCATTTGCCAGTATTGTGCTTTGCATAAGAAAATACATAGTCAGTTGCTTTGTTATTATTCACTGACAGTAACTTTTAAAAGAGAAATTGACAGCTTACTGGAATTTATATGTAAGAAAACAGTAAAAACTTAAAATATATGCCCTAAACCATTGAAAAAGACATCTAAATGCTTTTAAGGTTTTTTTTTTTTCTGTTTACTATTGCCTGTGGAGTTTTTTGTTGTTCTTTCCCTAAGTCTAGATTTATCCTAGAGTGGTAGTTCTCACTGTGGTTCCCTGAACCAGCAGCACCAGTGTCAGTATAGCCAGAAACATGTCAAAAATACACAGTTTTCACTCCCTATCCCAGACTACTGAATTAGAAACTCTTGAGGGTGGAAACAGTAATCTGTGATGTAACAAGCCTCTGAGTGATTCTGGTGCATGATAAAATTTTAAAGCCACTGTTAGATTATTGCCTCTGATCTTAAGGGTTGTAGTCACCAGGGCTGCTAAGGGTACACACAGGCCCCTGTGTTTCTGGAGGAACTGTGTCCAACTGTTTAAGATTCCCTGTTCCTTAACCCCATGTAAATTTAGAATACTTTTCCTCCATGTGAGTTAGTCTTCATGATCCAGAGATCTGACTTACAGTTACTTTAAGAGAAAACACCCATTTTCTTCTAAGTAAGTAATAAATGTACATTCTTTGTTTTCAGGAATTGAAAATAGGCTGGGCGCAGTGGCTCACGCCTGTAATCCCAGCACTTTGGGAGGCCAAGGTGGGCAGATCACAAGGTCAGGAGTTCAAGGCCAGCCTGGCCAAAATGGTGAAACCCCATCTCTACTAAAAATACAAAAATTAGCTGGGCATGGTGGTGGGCGCCTGTAGTCCCAGCTACTCAGGAGGCTGAGGCAGAAGAATTACTTGAACCCAGGAGGCGGAGGTTGCAGTGAGCCGAGATTGTGCCACTGTATTCCAGCCTGGGAGACAGAGTGACAAAAAACAGAAAACAAAAAACTTGAAAATAGCCAGTCACAGTGGCTCACCCCTGTAATCCCAACACTTTTGGATGCTGAGGTGGGAGGATTGCTTGAGTCCAGAATTTGAGACCAACCTGGGCCACATAGCGAGACACCATCTCTACAAAAATAAAATAAATTATCCAGATGTATTGACATATACCTGTAGCTACTCAGGAAGCTGAGCAAGATCACTTGGGTCAAGGCTACAGTGAGCCATGATTGCACCACTGCACTCCAGCATGAGTGACAGAGCAAGACCGTGTCTCAAAAAAAAAGAATACGTTTGTATATTTTTCCCAGTATTTTTTATTTCTAAGCTGAAATCATACTTTGGCCTTATTTTATTTATATCTCTTTTAATGTTACTATTTCCTACAACGTTAAATATTCTTTGAAAACTTAACATTTTGTGGTTGTGTATAAATTTCCCTCATATACTATTTTAATCTTGTGCTATGGACAGTTTGTTTCCAGATTTGTTTTGCTTTTAAACATGAAGAAAAGAGTTATATGGAAATCCCTATGTGTGTGCATCACTGATTGTGCCCTTGAGAATTCCTAGGAGAGTAATTACTGAGTCAAAGCATACATTTTCAAGTCTCTTGATACATTCACATTTACTTTATATTTTTTAGGGACAGTTTTGACAACCTTGCAAAAACTCCTAGAAACTGATCAGCATTGGTAATATTTCATTAAGTTGTGCCAGGGTTACAGAATGAATGAGTACGGCCCAAGATTGAGCCTAGGTAAAAAAGGAGAGACCTGAGTAAAGGGTTCTGTGAGAGGAAGTTAGTATTAGAAAATCGTCTAGACTATCTTTTAAGTTGTGGGCTTTTTTTTTGCTCCCACATTTATTTTACTTGTATCCGTACAGTAGCCTTTGTGTATTAGAGAAGGTAGAGAGACAAAACTAATCCAAAATATTTGGTCAAGACAAAACTTGACCAAAATATATTTCATAAATTGAGCCAGGTCTAGATAGAATCCTACTTTGTAGAGCCATCCCATGCAGTAGTAGTATTCTGTTCCAAATTATTAATGTGGGTCCAGTGTTTGTATATTTTATTTGAAATCCTTTTGTATATTTTATTTGAAATAGGTTTCTCAAACTGTTTTTGTTCCTTTTCTTATACAAGACTAAGTATAAATTCAAGTAAATTTTATCTTTAGATTATGGCAAGAAAAGTTACCTGCTGAAATAAAGCAGTTTCTAATTTGTGTTTACTTTGATTTTCAGTGATTAGAGACTTCCAAGAATATGTAGAGCCAGGAGAAGACTTCCCGGCTTCTCCCCAGAGAAGAAATACTACATCACAGGAAGACAAAGATGACAGTGTAGTTTTACCTCTGGGTGCGGATACACTTACACATAACTTGGGCATTCCAGTACTAGTAGTTTGCACAAAGGTTAGTTTGCTTCATAGAGATTCTGCTACTTATGTTCACTGAGGTTGAACAGCTGTTTTGTTTTCCAGGTTTTTTGGAGTTAATACATTAGTTCTTCTAGTAAATTATTTTCTAGATAATTTTTAATGAACAAATAATAGTTTATTGAATGATATTAACATGTTGTTTTTGTGGTCTTAATTATAGTTTCTTTGAAAGAAAATGTAATTTCAAATACTTGGGATTGAATTTCATTTTCATAATTCCGATTGAACTTCATTGTATGATTAATCAGTTTAGTAGAAATAATTACAGGTAAAATGATAGTTTATTGGTTTTATAAAATTACTTTTTTTTCTGTCTTGATCGAGTTATATAAAATTATTTTTCGACATTAAATAGTTAATTGTTAATACACCTTTTCTGTAAAATGCTATCTTAAAATCTCATGCTGAAATCCTTCTGTATGATTTGTTTTTATTTTGTTTTGGTTGGTAAAGAGCTGTTTATTGGAAGTTGGTTCTGTTTTATAAAAACACTGCTTGCGTTATGAAAAGCAGTCTTATTTTCTAAAAGAAAAATGTTAAGCTTAAAGGGTCCGGAATCAGTATCAAATGAGTCATGGAGTCATCCCATTTTCAAACCAGAAGAGATCATCTACTGTATTTTACAAAATCTACGACACCATCAGATATATTTCAGTTTATGAACTTTGAAAATGTGTAGGGAGGTGGGGAAATGTGTGTCTCCCAAGGGAGAGAAGTACGGTGGTTCAACGGCATCAATTTAAAGACTCTGGAAATGGAGATTTCAGAGAGACTTAAGTTTCTTAAGTCCTTTGATTTTCAGTTAAAGTATTTTTATTTAATACTAAACCACCGTGCTTTGCCAAAAGTTTCATTAAGTCAAAGTATAATAATTTTTCATCTTTTGAAATTACTGTCAGTATTTGATGAAATGGGCAATGAAATGCTCATCATAACTATATAATGAGACTCTGTTCTGTGTATATGTTGCCCAGCTAGCCTTGAACTCCTAGGCTCAATCCTCCTGCGTCACCCTCCAAAGTAGTACAGGCGCATACCACTGCACCCTGTTAGTTTTTTTTTCCCATATGTATATGTGTGTGTATATATATATGATATATATGTATATGTGTATGTATATAAATCCCTGTTACATATATATACATATATATGTATCCAAAAAATTACATAGCAGATTTGACCCCAAACTGATATTAGGTGTAATGACCATTATTAAATGTTTATTTTTGTATTTTACACCTGCAATTCAGAAGGGTTTTGGTGAAATTATTTGGATGTCATGATGTTTGAACATGCCTTCTTTGTATTTTTCTTAACATTTTTCTGTAGCAAGCAGAATTGAGAATTGTCTCATTGATTGTACAGGCGGCATTTCAAAAATCACTTGTATATAATTTCCTTATTGTGTAATTGGTGAGATTGTAATAAGAGTGAATAAAAGCACCAGAAAAAAAAAACTAAGGTCATTTGCAAATTACCAGATAAACACAGGAACTAAGAAGAAATGGTGAAAAGTAGATCCTCCCTGGCTATGCAGAAGTGTTTTATAAAACTAGAATAGATATTAGATCTTTAGAAACTTTGTTCTAGGCTGTAAGTAGTTGAGTTAGTAAGTATGATTTCTTAGTACAAGCTAGGCTTGTTATTCTTCCTTCTGTTATATACTAAAACTTTCTCTTTGGTGTTCTGATGAGATTTAATGTTAACATAGAAGTTAATGCTTTTTAATAAGATAAAATTGTCTGTTAGTCTTTCCAATTAAAAGTTCATAGAATACTTGATATTCTTGGTGCTACTGTTCATTCACCATATCAAAGTGGTACTTTTTTTTTTTTTCGAACCTCCCCGCCCCTCCCAGAGTGGTACTTTACTGATGTTCCCCTATCCAGAATTAAACTGTTCAAATTATTATATTTCATTTTGATTATTTTAAATATGTTGTTTTAAATTATTTTAACTTAACAGTGTGATGCTATTAGTGTATTGGAGAAAGAACATGACTACAGAGATGAACATTTTGATTTTATTCAGTCACATATCCGGAAGTTTTGTTTACAGTGTATCCTTTTAAATACGTTTATCAGTGTACAACCTTACCTGTTTTTGTTTTTTTTAAAGTTAAAATAATTAAATTGATGGACTTGAGAAATTCTGTAAACATTTTCTTCTTCTGCCTCTGGTTGGAAATTTCATTTTAGTTCCCAAGTTATTTATATTTGGATGTTTTGAGATAGAAAAGCAAATATTGAAGTATATTGCTTTGATTTGCTGTGTTTAAAGTATGCTTAAGAAAAGCAATGATCAGTTACATGTGGAAAAGTCTAGTCAGCTGTGATTCTGAGCATATCTGATTTAAAAACTGTATTTATTGGTTGTGGGTGGTAGGGCCAGATCAATATTTTGGTTTTTGTGTTTTCATGTTTAATTTGTTTAGTGTGTTATCTTCCCCACATACAGCCTAACAGTGGTTTCAAAATCTGGCTCTGCCTATCTAAGACTTAGTGGATTAGAATGTTCCAAATGAAGCTGGAGAATCTATACTTTAGAAACCTTCCTGGGAAATCTATCATAGAAAGTCTTGTTAATCTAGATTGCAAGGATTAGGTGAACCAGTGAGTAAAAATTACAGCTAAAAGAGGGAGAAAGTGAAGGTTATAAGTGAATGCTTTTTAGAGACTTTACTATTGAGAACTTGGTTACACCTTGAATACTCTGAAGCATAAACTCATCAACCCTCTTGGATCAGATATTTTGCAGCTGCATTATCCAGCCAAAGCTTTTGATTCTGAAAAGTAATGAAATTATATTAAGAATAAATAGTAATAAGTTTATATACACATGTTTATAATGTCTACAGTTTATAAATCATTTCATTAGTGGGCATTTAATTTAAGGACCATTTATAGAAAGCCTGAATAAGATGACACTGAGAGTTTCCCTTTCCCGTTTTTCCTTAAGTTCTTTTTATGGGCATTTCTTTTCTCACGTCAACAAATGGCTGAGTTGGTTGAGTTAAAGGGCACTTGACTACATAATGTCTTCAAAAAGAAAAAGTGGGAGTAATTGTAGTGTAGTGTAGCCTTTTTTTGTTATCTTTGGAGATTAGAAAATTTGAGAATAAAAAGGTCTCTTTAATCATTTATTTAATGCTGTACTTAAAAATGTAAATACAGAAATGTAATCAGAAAGGAAGTTTTCTACTAAAATAATTAGAGTCCATTAGAGCCAGTTAATTTTAAAAGAATACAAAATGGGAGAAGTCATCTCAAGATAATGAGGTATGTATTTATCAGTGACCGACAGTGAGTTCAAAATCGTCTTTATTTTATTAAATTTTTTTTTGTTTGTGTTTTGTTTTTGAAAAGTAGTCTCGCTCTGTCACCCAGGCTGGAGTGCAATGGCGTGATCTCAGCTCACTGCAACCTCTGCCTCTCGGGTTCAAGCTATTCTCATGTCTTAGCCTCCCAAGTGAGTAGCTGGGATTACAGGTGCCTTCCACCACACCTGGCTAATTCATTTTTTGTTGTTGTTGTTGTTTTTTAAGATGGGGTTTTGTTCTTGTTGCCCAGGCTGAAGTGCAGTGGCACGATCTTGGCTCACCGCAACCTCTGCCTCCCAGGTTCAAGTGATTCTTCTCTCTCAGCCTCTCGAGTTGCTGGGATTACAGGCATGTGCTACCATGCTAGATTAATTTTTCTTTTTGTATTTTTAGTAGAGATGGAGTTTCTCCACATTGGTCAGGCTGGTCTCGAACTCCAGATTTCAGGTGATCTGCCGGTCTTGGCCTCCCAAAGTACTCGGATTATAGATGTGAGCCACTGTGCCTGGCAGCCTGGCTAATTTTTGTATTTTTAGTAGAGATGGGGTTTTGCCATGTTGGCCAGGCTGGTGTTGAACTCCTGACCTCAGGTGATCCACCCACCTCGGCCTCCCAAAGTATTTGGATTATAGGCATGAGCCACTGTGTCCAGCCTTTATTTTATTAAATTTTTAATTGCAATATAAGTTTTTCAGTTATAGAAATCATCCAGATTATCATAATTAGATTTGCATTGTGGGGAAGATCATTAATGCAAAGTTCATAAAGTTAAACTTTTGCCTAAGTTTATGATTGTCGTTTGCCTAAGTTTATGTTTGTCTTTACCATGTTAAGGTTTCATATCAAGGTAAACTGTATTTAGCAATACTGCTTTTAGGTTCATAAACCTCAGTCACGTCCCAAAAGCTATGAGTATCCCAGTTAAGAAGTTAGACGTACTCCCAGGATTTCTCCTTGGCCTAAGTCCCCATCTCCCATGGAGACACAGTGGCCAGTGCTAGAATGTGGGTGGTCATAGAATTTCTGATAGCCACTCTGAACACATCGTCTGTCAGTGGTCACATTGTCTATGGATGTCTTAATATTTTCTTCCACTGTGTCTTTTTGTGTTCGGCTCTGCTTTAATACCTCTTCATGTGAGATTGTGTGATTTCAAGTTTTGTCATGAAATGTGCTTTTGCCTTAGGTTATTCCTGAAAGCCTCCTGATTGGTACCTGCAGACTCACCTCTCAATAATGGGTCTTTTTTACCCTCTTCAGTGAGTCTCCTGAGCTTTATCCCTGAGGTTTTCATTCCTGGGTTTAGTAAAAACTACAAAGAGACACTGTTACACACCGTTTTTTTTGAAAAGGCAAACAAAACAGTTGTTGATAAATAATATCCCCTCCATGAATATTCGGAAAGTTAAAATCATAAAAATTGTCCTTTCATGTGCTTTAAATGTAGAAGTAGTAGTGGTGTCAGTATTTCTAGATTTACCTTTACTTCTTGGCTTAATGAGACTTCTACCTTCCTAAGTTAAATTAAGTAAAAATTCTTTCATTGTAGCCTATATGAAGGTGGGTACTTGTAACTTTTGGAGTTTTTGATTACCATATAACATACCTTTGGCGTTATTTCTGAAAGTAAAATGCACATAGGTATAAATGTTAAGCTCAAAACACAGAATTTTATATTTGTTCATGACATTGGTCCAGAATTTTCTTTAACCGTATTGTTCAGATGGTGCAGCACTTATTTACACTTCAGTAAAAGAAAACAAAAATATAGACTTAGTATATAAATACATCGTTCAGAAACTATATGGATTTCCCTATAAGATTCCTGCTGTTGTTGTGGAAAAGGATGCAGTATTTATGTAAGTTGACTCTTAAATATTTAATTTTATCATGTATTATTGCTACTATTTGATGGTGAATCATTATTTTCGGTTTTGAGTTAGGAACAATAAACCTTTCCATGATGAATAAGTGAGCATCTATCTGTTCCTAGATTGTTTTTTATGTATAACCTGTTTTGATTTATCTATTGTTGCCTTTTAGATTTACTGCTGGCCTGAGCCCTTTTTCAAAGGTTTTTGCTATTAGAGCTAAAGTGTCTACTGGGTGCATATATTAGTGCATTGTATCTACTTATTCTTTAATTGATTATGATAGATAAATGACCACATTTCTGATCTGGACATGATTTTAAAAAGTTACCTGGTCAGGCATGATGGCTCATGCTTGTAAGCCTAGCATTTTGGGAAGCCAAGGCGAGCAGATCACCTGTGGTCAAGAGCTCGAGATCAGCCTGGCCAACATGGTGAAAGCCCCTCTCTAATAAAAAATAGAAAAATTAGCTGGGTGTGGTGGTGCACGCCTGTGGTCCCAGCTACTCTGGAGTCTGAGGCATGAGAATTACTTGAACCTGGGAGGCAGAGGTTGCAGTGAGCCGAAATTGCGCCACTGCACTCCAGCCTGGGTGACAGAATGAGACTGTTTTAAAAAAAAAAGTTACCTGAATAGTCCACGTGCAGTGGCTCATGCCTAAAATCCCAGCGCTTTAGAAGGCTGAGGTGGAAGGATTGCTTGAACTCAAGAGCCCAGGACTAGCCTGAACAACATTATGAGACCTCATCTCTACCTAAAATTTAAAAATCAGCCAGGTATGGTGGTATGGACCTGTGGTTCCAGCTACTTAGGAGGCTGAGGTGTGAGGATCACTTGAGCCCGGAGACGAAGGCTGTAATGAGCCATGGTTGAGCCACTGTACTCCAACCTGGGCAACAGAGCAAGACTCTGTCTCAAAAAAAAAAATACCTATATAAAATTGGGAGATAATAGTTATTGCCCCCCACCTTGCAAGTTAACACCAATGACATTTTTAAGATAAGAATATTGGTAATTTTTTTTTTTTTGAGACAGGGTCTCACTTCCATCACCCATCCTACAGCGCAGTGACTTGATCTGAACTCATTTTAGCCTCCACCTCCCAGGCTCAAGCAATTCTCCTGTCTCAGCCTCCCAAGTAGCTGGGACTACAGGTGCACGCCACCATGCACACCCAGCTAAATTTTTTTTCTTTTGTATTTTTTGTAGAGATGGAGCTTTGTCATGTTGCCCAGGCTTTCATTTTAAGTACAAATTAGTAAAACGTGACATTATGATAAAAAGCTAATTCGTTTTCCATAATTGTTCAGATTGGCTTCATAAAAATGTGCCTTTTACGTGATCTTGGACTGAATGAACGAATGGCTGTATATCTGCTTGAGAATTTATCATATGTATTCCTTTCTAGTCCAGCAGGGTGGGATAATGATAAGAAAATAGGAATCTTACATGAAAATTTTCAAACATTAAAAGCAGAAGATAATTTTGAAGACATCATAACTAAACCACCTGTTCGAAAGGTAACCATTTTAGTAAATAATCTCAGTAGATAGACTTTAGACTAAACTGAGGGGAAGTCTATACTTTCAGATTGAAGGTATGAAGGGAAGGATGTCCTTTGCTATCTGGAGGGTTTCTAAGTATAATTTGGGTGTGTTTCTAATGTACAGTTTACATAAGGATTTGTTTTAGCAAAATATAAATCAGCTATTCAGCTAATTAAATCTTAGCCCTTGGCATATTGATAATAGCACTTGGGAGTACATAGTGCCTTGGAAATCATAGATTGGCATGAGTGAATGTGTGGCTCTTACAGAGTTTGAATAGGTAGAAGCTCTGAACTTTCCAACGTAGAACTTGGTTGAGAGCGAAGAAAACATTGCTAGAATAATTCTCATGGTTCTATCTATTGGGGCAGATCTTGGATCTTCCCTGCAGTTAGTTACCCACTTTAGCTCACAACTATCCAGGAACTTCCAATTTTATGTATTCAGCTTTAGTCTTGACTATAACGTATCAAACTATTAAATCAGGTCCCAGTAGATACACTGCTTTCCTATATCTTGATTTCATGGTAAGCAGTGTATAGTGTTCTATAGATGAGATGTTTCTGAAGAGCTCTATAAAATGAGTATTTGCATAAATAAATTGAATATCCCTAATTTGAAAATCCAAAATGGTCAAAAATCTGAAACACTTTGAGTACCATCATGACTCTCAGAAGGAAATGCTTATTGAAACATTTTGGATTTTCAGCTTAAGAATGCTGAACTGATAGGTATTAATATAAATATTCAGCAATCTGAGATACTTCCACTTCTGGTCCCATGTATTTCGGATGAAGGATACCTAACCTGTAGTACTTTTTACTGACTGACTTTAATCTTGATATATGTCAAGAAAAAATAATTTTGATTTAACATATAAGACCTTAAGAATCTAAAGATTCATAACATAAAGCATCCATCTTCTGTTTGTGGGTTACTGTTAGTAATAAGAAAAGATCAATTGAAAAATCAATTGGTGTGATATTTGGTCTAGATGTCTATTAAAATAAATGCATACATAAAAATAAAGTAGCAGGCTGGGCACCGTGGCTCAAGCCTGTAATCCCAGCCCTTTGGGAGGCTGAGGCGGGTGGATCACGAGGTCAAGAGATCGAGACCATCCTGGTCAACATGGTGAAACCGCGTCTCTACTAAAAATACTAAAAATTAGCTGGGCACGGTGGCGCATGCCTGTAATCCCAGCTACTCAGGAGGCTGAGGCAGGAGAATTGCTTCAACCCAGGGGGCGGAGGTTGCGGTGAGCCGAGATCGCTCCATTGCACTCCAGCCTGGGTCACAAGAGCGAAACTCCGTCTCAAAAAATAATAATAATTAATGAATAAATAAAATGGCAAAAATATTTCCCATTCTTTTACCAACAGATACTCTTCTTTAAGTTGTCTCTTTCTTTTACTCATTCCACAAATATTTATTGAGCATCACTTTAGGCCCTATTTAGGTTCTAAGTGCTAAATGGGAAGGAGGGTGATATGTATAATAAACCAATACATAATCATCTGTCAAGTAGTGGTAAGTGCTACAGAAATAAAGCAGGGTGTAGGGAGAGTGAGTGAGAGGACTGGGCTGTGAGGAATGCTGTTTATGAACGATGTGGGAAGGTCTTTGATATAAGAGGGGAGAATGCTGAAGGCAGAAGAAACTAAAAGTGCACATGCCCTGAGGTAGAAATGTATGAGGAGGACAGGCAAGAAAGAGCTGTGAGGAAGGATAGAGCGCTGGGAGATGAGAGGCAGAGTTCAGTTATTGTGGGTTATCATTAGGCTGCAGTAAAGACCTTTGGTTTCATTCTGAGTTAGATGGAAAACAGTTGAGAGTTTGAGCAGAGGAATGATATAATCTCTCCTCCGATTGGGTATGTGTTTTACACCAAGAATAGAAGCAGGAGACTTTTACAGTTCTTTTTCCCAATTACTCAGCTTAGAGAAGAGCCATTATATTTTTATTTCAGAGAAGCAAGGGACAAGTTGCATTTCATTTAACTAGGATATTACTGGTCCTTTAAAAACACCCTAACTGCTGTTTAGCTTATTTATAAGCATTATTAATATGCCTTTGGCTCTAGGATTGTGCTGTTCAATACAGTAGCCACTTGCCTTACGTGGCTTTTAAATGTAAAATTAAATAAAATTTAAAATTCAGTTCCTCTGTTACACTAGCCACATTTCAAGAGCTCAGTAGCCACTGGTGGCCAGTGACTGTCATATTGAACAGCACAGATACAGAACATTTCAAGAATTGTAGCTAGTTACTGAACAGCTCTGCTGGAGGCCTTGGGTAGTGCAGCTCACGCGTGCATATAAATATCATATAGGAAATGTTCAAATTCTTGAACTGTTTTTTAATTAGTCTAATCTAGAGAATAAGTTATTAATGGCATTAGCATAATATATTAAACTTATGCATTGCTCATTTCAGTTTGTACATGAGAAAGAAATTATGGCAGAAGATGATCAAGTGTTTCTTATGAAGCTACAGGTATGAAATTATATCAGAAGCAGACTTAGTATGGTTAATGAGTAAACTGTTCTTGTGTGCATTTTCTTTAAAAATACACTGGTATATGCAGTGAATGTCTAAACTAGGACTCTTTTGGCTTTTTTTCAGTCCCTTTTAGCAAAGCAACCACCAACTGCAGCTGGAAGGCCTGTGGTCAGTATTACAAATCTTAACAAAATTGTTAAAATGCAGTGCATATTGTTTTAGTTCTTTTTTCTTAATTATATACATATCTCATATGGGTGTGCTTTGGTGTAAACTTGAATTCAGAATTCTTCTCTAATTCGTGAGATTTTAAAAGTGTAAAGATCTATTTGTAACGTTTGTTGTGTGTCAACTCAGGCATTTATGTGTCATTTTACAAATCCTGACAACCGTCTTATGAGGCAGGACTGTTAATAGCCCCATTTTGCAAATGAGGAAATGGGAGTCTTAGGGAGGACATTGTGGCTTGCCCGAGATTATAAAGCTAGTAGAATACAAGTCCAGATTGGAAACCAAATCTCACTCCCAAGCTTATACTTACTCATAACTGTACATCATCACTCAATATGTTCTTTATTTTGTATGAAAGGGAAAATTAGTATTCTAAAATGTGATAGGCCTCTGTCTGGCATTCTCTAATAATGAGGACAGGATTGCTAACAGTTTTGTCAATGGCTTGCAGTATAAAAATACCAGTAGAGCAGTGAAAATTTCAGGTTTTTATAATTGCCTTTTCCTATTTTTACATAGGATGCCTCACCAAGAGTTCCAGGAGGCTCCCCTCGAACCCCAAATAGATCTGTGTCATCCAATGTTGCCAGCGTGTCACCCATCCCTGCTGGGTCAAAAAAAATTGATCCAAACATGAAAGGTACATCTCTTTCTAGGAGATAACCAAACAATACATTTTACAGTAGAAAGAATCTATCTAAAATTCCACCTTTTACCATAACTATTTTCAGTCTTGTGCAATACCTTCTAGGCGCTCTGTGGATATGTAATCTCATAGTTAACCAGATTGTGAACCATTTTACAGTGTATTTGTGATGTATTATCCTTTCCATGATAAAGGTGTTGTTATATATAATCACTTTCCTGGTAGATCATTGAAGAAATGCATATTTATACTATAATAGTTTATCTGCAATTAACATAAAGAAAAAACTATATACATAATAGTTATTTCTGTAGGAATAATTGCCATAAATAGGATTAGTATGTCAAAGAGTTTATGCTTTTATGCCTTTGATAATATTTTTTTCAAATGGATTATTCAACTTTGCATATCATCAACATTGAGTGTTAGAGTTTTGCTATAGCTTAATTAATATGCTTTAAATACTACCTAATAAGAGTTATTTTCTCTAGTATTTTCCTTCTATTGTTTTCTCTTCTGTGAGTTGTTTATTGCTGTCTTTCGTCCATTTATTTCTGGGGACTTCTACTGGTTTTCACATAGGATTCTGTAACTTTTCATAATATTTGAGGCAATTTCTCAACAATTCTACTTTTGAAGAATCCTTTTCAAATGGGAGATATATATTAGTATATAACATCTTTTTGTTTAAAATACCTTTGGCCTTTTAAAACTAACATTCTAATTTTTAAATTATTATTTTACACTCAAAGTTTACTCATTTTGTTTTATATATAAGTAGCTTAGAGAAATTACTCAGCATCAAAAGATCAAACTAGACTTGAATTTGGAATATAAAACTCTTAAATTTTAAGTTTATTCTTTTCTATGTGTGATTAGATTACTCTAATAATAATTTATGGGAAAGTCTTATGTTTTGACTAAAGCATTTTGTTTTTTGTTTTTTACAGCTGGAGCTACAAGTGAAGGCGTCCTGGCAAATTTCTTCAACAGTTTATTGAGTAAAAAGACTGGCTCTCCAGGAGGCCCTGGTGTGAGTGGTGGTAGCCCTGCAGGTGGGGCTGGAGGTGGAAGCAGTAGTTTACCACCGTCTGCCAAAAAGTCAGGTATACTTAATGAGAGCAAATCGCTTTTTAAAAATAACTATTTTGCCGGGTGCGTGGGCTCAAGCCTGTAATCCCAGCACTTTGGGAGGCTGAGGTGGGTGGATCACGAGGTCAAGAGATCGAGACCATCCTGGTCAACATGGTGAAACCCCGTCTCTACTAAAAATACAAAAAATTAGCTGGGCACGGTGGCGCGTGCCTGTAATCCCAGCTACTCAGGAGGCTGAGGCAGGAGAATTGCCTGAACCCAGGAGGCGGAGGTTGCAGTGAGCTGAGATTATGCCATTGCACTCCAGCTTGGGGAACAAGAGCGAAGCTCCATCTCAAAAATAAATAAATAAATAATAAAAATAACTGTTTTATTGAGATATAATGAAGTTCACTCATGTAAAGTATATAATTTTGTGGTTTTAGTATCTTTACAAAGTTGGATAGACCTTCACTGTAATCTGATTTTAGAACATTTTTATCTCCCCAAAAGAAACCTTGAACCTTATCTTTTTCCTCTACATATTTGCCTATCTGGACATTTCATGGAAATGGAGTTATACAATGTATGGCCTTTTTTTTTTTTTTTTAAATGACGAGGTTTCTTCATGTTGGTCGGGATGGTCTAAAACTCCCAGCCTCAAGTGACCTGCCCGCCTCAGCCTCCCAAACTGCTGGGATTACAGGCATGAGCCACCACCCCCAGCTCAATGTATGTCTTTAACAAATGTTTTTGAGGGTCACACATGTTGTAATATGTATAATCCTTTATTATTATTTTTTTTTTTTTGAGACAGAATCTGGCTCTGTTGCTCAGGCTGGAGTGCAGTGGTGTGATCTCAGCCCACTGTAGTCTCTGCCTCCAGGGTTCAAGTGAGTCTCCTGCCTCAGCCTCCCATGTAGCTGGGATTACAGGTACCCGCTACCACGCCTGGCCAATTTTTGTAATTTTAGTGGAGACAGTGTTTCACCATGTTGGCCAGGCTGATATTGAACTGCTGGCCTCAAGTGATCACCCACCTCAGCCTCCCAAAGTGCTAGGCCTACAGGCATGAGCCACCGTGCCCGGCCTACATTCCTTAATTGCTGAATAATATTTTATTATATGGCTATACCATATTTCATTTATCCATTCACTGGATGATAGACATCTGAGTTTCATCTACTTTTTGACTATTATTAAGATAGTGCTGCTTTGAACATCCAATTTTGTGTAGATACAAGTTTGTAATTCTCTTCGGTAAATACTTAAGTGGAATTACTGGATCATGTAGTAACTCTGTTTAAACAAAGGTTTTGAAGACCTGCTGAAGTGTTTTCCCAAATGCTGTATGTACCATTTTAAATTGTCACTGGCAGGTTAGGAGATTTCCAGTTTCCCCATATCCTTACCACATTTTTATTGTCATCTGTTGTTACCACTCATTCACCTCTCCAAATGCTAAATTTTTGTTGCTATTTTCTATTTTACTCTTCTTATTGTCCCATGCCTTAAAAAAAAAAAAAACCTTTGTGAGGTTAAATGATAGGTGCCAGTTTTACCTCCATTTGGTAACAGATCCATAATTTAAAATGAAGGAATTTGTTTTTTATTAAAATTTTAATTAGTTTTACTTATTTTTTAGACAGTCTCTGTTGCCTAGGCTGGGGTGCAGTGGTGTGATCTCAGCTCACTGTAACCACCTCCTCTGGGATCAAGGAATTTCTCCTGCCCCAGCCTCCCAAGTAGCTGGGATTACAAGTGTGCACCACCACACTGGGCTAATTTTTGTATTTTTAGTAGAGACAGGGTTTCACTCTGTTGGCCTGGCTGGTCTCGAATTCCTGACTTCAAATGATCCTCCCACCTCGGCCTCCCAAAGTGCTGAGATTATAGGCATGAGCCACTGCACCTGGCTTAAAATTTTTAAATTAAGGGTCATTTATATATCTTGGTGTGCTAAAGTTAATGAAAGTGTTAGCAATTTTTAAATGAAGAGATATTGGTAAAAACAATACTTTCACTTATATGTCAATCTTGTTTATTTCCTTTCTCTTCAATGTAGGCCAGAAGCCTGTCTTAGATGTTCATGCAGAACTAGACAGAATCACACGAAAACCAGTTACAGTTTCTCCCACAACACCTACATCTCCTACGGAAGGAGAAGCTTCTTGAAGATACCAAATAAAGCCATTTATTCAGTTTTCTGGGATAATGTAAACATGCCTCTGCCTTTTCCTTCAAAAATGGAATTAGAAAGCTGGAGTGCTTCTTCAGATGGACTAAATGTATGTCTTGTGTGTGTGTGTGGTTGCCCGTTTTTTAGAAGGAGCTATACAGAAGAAAAATTACTCTACATTATGTAGGGTTGCTATTTGCATTGCCATTTTGCATAAGGAAGTAATTTTTGATTTTGAAAATCTCAAAACTTTCAGATCTGAAATACAACCATGTGATCAGTCATATTCTAAAGGCTATTTAAAACGTAGAAGAGTTTAGGAGAAGGGCAGAAAACATGCAGTTTGGGCATTCGACTGACTTGTAAGTCTAAGCTTATTTTAGTTATAACTATTAAAATCATTTTTTAAAATTTGTCAGTTCTGCTGACAGAAAAAAAAATCGTCAGATTTTGCACACCAACATAAATGTACCACCACACACAGAAATGCTGAGAGAACTGTCAGATAGCGTTTGACACACTAGTTATTGTCTCAATCACTGATCTGTAAGTTGTCATCAAAATATGATTTAGAAATATTGGTCACGGTGTTTCTTTAACTGAGAAGAAAAGAAAGCACACTGCCTAAATGTGTAAAAGAAAAATGCAGAGGTTATTAAAATGTAAAGAGGTAACAATCTTTGGATTTGTCTATACATATATATATATTTGGCTTTGCCTTAATATACCCCTTTTTTTTGTTTGTGACTTTGAACTGTAATCAGTTAATAAAGTATTTATTCTCTGCATTCAGGTTCAAATAACTTGTTGCATTTTCTTATGTTTAAATTTATATGTGTCAGCTAATAAAAGATTCATTACTATAGTCATCCCTTGGTATCCATGAGGCAGATTGGCTCCAGGACCTACCTCAGGTTCCAAAATCCACAGATGCCTAAGTCAGAGATACAAAGTGGTATAGTATTTGCATATAACATTCACATCCTCCTCTATACTTTAAATCATCTCTACATGATAATACTACCTAATTAACTGTAAATGCTATGTATACACTTGTACTGTATTGTTCAGAGGAAGATAAAATCTGCCTGTTTAGATGCGATTATTCTTTTCCAAGTATTTTCTTTCTGTCATTGGTTCAATCCATGGATATGGAACCCACAGATACAGAGGGCTAATTTAAAATGTTTGACCCTAATTAATAGAAAAGCATTCTGACCTTCTGAGAGATAAATGAATATATTAGATTCTCTATCCTGTAAATTTCCTTAATTTTGGAGTTTGCCTTGGTCAACACATCTTCCTCAAGGGCATGCTTCAAACTGCAGAATCTTATGTCAGCACATCTAGTAGGTAAAAATAATAGCCTTCTATCATTTAGCAGGAAGAAGGTTTTTTTTTATTATTTTTATTTTATTTTAATACCGAGTTTATTGAGGGCTTTTAGCATAAAGGGCTGTAGGAAGAAGTTTTAAAAGCTTGGCAGGTACCCTAACACATAGCCACTCCCTTACAGGTGAGAACACCTGTTACTGATTTCACCTTTTCAATATTCAGTTTTCAATGATTGTTTTAGAAACTTAAGAACAAATGAACCTTTTTATTGAAGTTGAGCTAAAGAACATATCTATATTTGACCTGAGTCATTTAGATAGTTGGGGGAAAAATGGTTACTGCCCTTTAAATTGGTCTTTGTTATTACTTTGCTGTTTTTTTGTTTGTTTGTTTGTTTTGTTTTTTTTTTGAGACAGAGTTTCGCTCTTGTTACCCAGGCTGGAGTGCAATGGTGCTATCTCGGCTCACCACAACCTCCGCCTCCTGGGTTCAGGCAATTCTCCTGCCTCAGTTTCCTGAGTAGCTGGGATTACAGGCATGTGCCACCATGCCCAGCTAATTTTTTGTATTGTTTTTAGTAGAGATGGGGTTTCACCATGTTGACCAGGATGTTCTCGATCTCTTGACCTCATGATCCACCCGCCTTGGCCTCCCAAAGTGCTGGGATTACAGGCTTGAGCCACTGCGCCCGGCCTTACTACTTTGAAATAGATATTCTGAAGGTTTTTTTGAACAAAGTGTTTGAAGACAATACCTCAATCATCTTGCACAATCACTTCATTAAAACTTTAAAATCCATTTAGTCTTACATAATATTTGACACCTTATATTTAATATAAATGTTAAAAGTACATGAGGTGGTTGGTGTGGATGGTTCATACCTATAATCCCAGCACTTTGGGAGGCTGAGGTGGGAGGATCACTTGAGCCCAGGAGTTTGAGACCAGTCTGAGCAACATGAGAACCCATCTTAACAAAAAATTAGCAGGGTGTGGTGGCACATGCCTGTAGTCCCAGCTACTTGGGAGGATAAGGTGGGAGGATCACTTGAGCCCAGAAGTCAAGTCTTCAGTGAGCTGTGATTGTGCCACTGCACTGCAGTTTGGATGATAGGGGAATCCCTGTCTAAAAAAAAATAGATACACACACACACACATATGTGTATGGACATGAGAGGATAATTGGTTTCCATGTGGGGAAAAACGGTATTCGTGGGCTTACAAAAATTTATGAAAACCTTTTGTCTGATAAAATATTTGAGATTATGCCACTGATAAAATCTTTAGTCCAGAAAGGGTTCTGCAAAAAGGCTGATGTAGATTCTAAATTAGTACATGATGAAATAAGGAGAGCTAAATAAAACTGCAGACAATATGTGGTATACTTGGATATATCTGCTATCTTATTTGTATGCATAAGCCAACTCTGACATTGTTCATGTACTAGAAAATCCTTGGAATTGAGTTGTTACTTTAACTAATTGTTCACTCTGGGATTTAGTTTTATCCAATCTTAAGACTTTACATAGACCATGATTAAACAAACCTATTTTTGTTTAAACCTTAAACCAGTTTTGCAAGGAGAGTTGTTTTAAACTTTTTGTTTGTTTTTAAGCAAATTTTTAATTGAAGTATATAATGCAGAAAAGTGTACAAGTGTATGGTTTGAAGTATCACAAAGTGACCACATAAAACCAGCACCAAAATAAGCAACAGAAAATCACCCAGCACCCACAGAAGCTTCCAGTGTGCCCCTCAATCAGTATCCCCACCCACCAAGTAACCACTGCCTAACTTACAAATACACAGATAAGTGTGGCTTATTTTTAAGCTTTATATAAATTGAATCTTACAGTTACTATTTTAGTGCCAGGCATCTTTGAATATCGGGTTTGTGGTTCATCCATTTTGTTGCATGTATTAATAGTTATTGCAGCATATTACTCCACAAATATACTGTAGTATTCATAATGCTATAGATGGATATGTATTAGTCTCCTGTTACTGCAGGAAATTACCACAAATTGGTGGCTTAACACCGTACAAATTTATTATTTTACCATGCTGGAGGTTAGAAGTCCAAAATAAAAATTAGCTGGGCATGTAGTAGTCCCAGCTACTCGGGAGGCTGAGGCAGGAGAATTGCTTGAACCCAGGAGGCGGAGGTTGCGGTGAGCTGAGATCGTGCCATTGCACTCCAGTCTGGGTAACAACAGCGAAACTCCATCTCAAAAAAAAAGTCCAAAATAAAGCCTCACTGGGATAAAGTTAAGTGTCAGCAGAGCTGGCTTTTTTTTTTTTGGAGGCTCTAGAGGAGAAGTATCTTTTGTCTACCTTTCTGGCATCAAGAAGGTGCCTGCATTCTTTGGCTCTTGGCCCTTTCTCCAAAGTCAGCAGCCTGGCATCTCCAGCTCTGCATCCATCACATCACTTTCATTCTGACCTTCCTGCCTGCCTTTTTTTTTTTTTTTTGAGACAGTTTTGTTTTGTCGCCAGGCGCCAGGCTGGAGTGCAGTGGCTCAATATCGGCTCACTGCAATCTCTGCCTCCTGGGTTCAAGCAGTTCTCCTGCCTCAGCCTTCTAAGTAGTTGGGACTACAGGTACATGCCACCACATCCAGCTAATTTTTGTATTTTTTAGTAGAGATGAGGTTTCACCACGTTGGCCAGGATGGTCTCCTGACCTCGTGATCTGCCTGCCTTGGCCTCCCAAAGGATTACATGTGTGAGCCACCGCGCCTGGCTCTGCCTCCCTCTTAAAAGGACTGAAGTAATTAAATTGGGCCCCCCAAATAATTCACTATGCTGTCCTTTAACAACGCTTTAAATATTTCACTGCACTCTCTTGCATTGTTTCTGAAAAAGAATCAGTTGAAATTCTTTTCTCTCTAGAGGGGCTTTTTTCCTCTGGCTTATTTAAAGACTTTAATTTTCTGCAATTTGCATATGATATGCCTAGGTATAGGTTTGTTTTTCATTTATCTTTCATTTTATTTTATTTGTTTTATTTTTTGAGATAGGGTCCCACTCTGTTGCTCAGGCTGGAGTGCAGTGATTCAATCAGAGCTCAATGCAACCTCTGCCTCCCAGGCTCAAGCAATCCTCCCAACTCAGCCTCCCTAGTAGCTGGGGCTACAGGCACACGCCACCATGCCCAGCTAATTTTTATATTGTTTCTAGAGACAGGTTTCACTATATTGCCCAGGCTGGTCTCAAACTCCTGGGCTCAAGCAGTCCTCCTGCCTCCACCTCCCGAAGTGTTGGGATTACAGGTGTGAGCACCTGGCCCATTGATCTTTCTTAATGCTTCCCGAACCTCATGGATCTGTAGTTTGGTGTCACATTAATATGGGGAAATTCTCAGTCACTGCTTCAGATATTTATTTTGTTCCTTCCTTCTCTTGGTATGCCTATTCCCTATATGTTACACCGTTTGTAGTGGCCCCCCAGTTCTTGGATATTTTGTTCCTTTGTGTGCGTGTGTGTCTGTTTTCTCTTGGCTTTTCAGTTTTGAAAGTTGGTGTTGACATGTCCTCCAGCTGAACAATTCTTTCCTCAGCTCAGCAATTCTCAGTCCAGTCTACTAGTGAGCCTATCAGAGGCATTCGTTGTTTGTTTTTTCTTCATCTCTAGCATTTATTTTTGATACGCTCTTAGAATGTTCATCTCTCTGCTTACATTACCTATCTGTTCTTGGATATTGTCTACTTTTTCCACTAGAGTCCTTAGCATATTAGTCATAGTTGTTTTAAATTAATGGTCTGATAATTCCAACATCCCTGCTATATCCGAGTCTGGTTCTGATGCTTGCTCTGTCTTCAAACTGTGTTTTTAATATTTATTTATTTATTTATTTATTTATTTATTTTTGAGACGGAGTTTTGCTCTTGTTACCCAGGCAATATATGGTGCGATCTCGGCTCACCACAACCTCCGCCTCCTGGGTTCAGGCAATTCTCCTGCCTCAGCCTCCTGAGTAGCTGGGATTACAGGCACGTGCCACCATGCCCAGCTAATTTTTTGTATTTTTATTAGAGACGAGGTTTCACTATGTTGACCAGGATGGTCTCGATCTCTTGACCTCCTGATCCACCCGCCTCGGCCTCCCAAAGTGCTGGGATCATAGGCGTGAGCCACCCACCCGCCTGGCCTCAAACTGTGTTTTTTATATACTTCACACATTTTTGTTAACAGCTGGATATGATGTACAGTAAAAGGAGCTCTGGTAAGTAGGCCTTTAGTGGTGTGGGGGAGAGGAAGCATTCTTTTTTTTTTTTTTTTTTTTTTTGAGACGGAGTTTCGCTCTTGTTACCCAGGCTGGAGTGCAATGGCACGATCTCGGCTCACCGCAACCTCCGCCTCCTGAGTTCAGGCAATTCTCCTGCCTCAGCCTCCCAAGTAGCTGGGATTACAGGCACACGACACCATGCCCAGCTAATTTTTTGTATCTTTAGTAGAGAC
>CM052664.1:9769881-9818794 GCA_028533165.1 Leontopithecus rosalia
CAATTCTCCTGCCTCAGCCTCCCAAGTAGCTGGGATTACAGGCACACGACACCATGCCCAGCTAATTTTTTGTATCTTTAGTAGAGACGGGGTTTCACCATTTTGACCAGGTTGGTCTCGATCTCATGACCTCGTGATCCACCCGCCTCAGCCTCCCAAAGTGCTGGGATTACAGGCTTGAGCCACCGCGCCCGGCCTAGCATTCTTTATTTCTATGATTAGGGCTCAGTTTTAGCAAGTCTGTTCCCCTGGGATGTAAATTTTGCAAGTGTTTTTAAGTACCCGTACCCCACTTAGGTGAGACAGGATGTCTAGAAGGGGCTGGAGTTAGGTGTTTCCCTTCCACCAGGTTGGTTTGGCTCTGATAAAACCCCAGTAGGTAAGGCTGTGGTAGAATCATTTCTCTTGAGGACAGGCTTTGTTAAAAACAGAGTGCACTGGCATATTTCAAAATGGTTACTTTCCCTCCCCCTGCCAGAAGCATGAGAGATCTTCATGGTGAGACCTTCACTCTGATCTTCACGGTCAGAACCTGGGAGAGCTCCTAGAGGTAAAACTCACAAAAGTGTGGGGACCTTCTTATGACTGGATCCCCATAGAATGATGAACTCAGACTTAATTCACACTGAGCCTCTGGGCAATTCATCAATTACAGTTCAGATTCCTCTGTCCCAGAACTGGTTCCTACAGAGGTGTAAGCCCGGTGGTTTCTGCTCTGGTAAATTCTGATTCTGTCACCTGTCTATCTCCAATTTGGGAGGCAATGGTTTTCCCTGTGACCATTTCTCTGACAGATCTCCTTGTTAGGACTAAGTGATGACCTCAAAACTCCTTTTGACAACAAACTGGTAAAACGGTGGGCAAACAAAACAAAACAAAACAAAACAAAAATTAAAAAAAACTCCTTACATGCTGGACTGGAAATCTTATTTACCCCACTCAAGATTCTCAGTCATAGCTGCAAAGTCTCTGCCAAGTCAGGTAGCATTGGCAGGCTCCAGGGATTTGAACATGGACATCTTTTGGGCACTGTTACTCAGCCTACCCCAGGATGTTTGGGTGATTTCAGTCTTTCAGTTGTTATTATAAATAGTGCTGTCATAACCACTGTTGCATGTGTCTAGTGGAAAACATGTTTTCATTTCTGTTAGGTGTATATGTAATAGTGGATTGTTGGGTCCATAGGTTATATATGTTTTCAACCTTAGCAGACAAAGCCAAAGTCTTTCCAAAGCGGTTTTGAGAATTCCCATTCTTGGGAGAAAATATTTGCAAGTCATAGATCTGAGAAAGGCCCGATATCCAGAATTTATAAAGAACTGACAATTCAATAATAAGACAGCCCAATTTAAAGATGGCCAAGGGATTTGAAGAGGCATTTCTCCAAAGAAGATATACAAATATAAAATAAGCATATGAAGAGATACTTAACATCTTTAGTCATTGGGGATATGCAAATCAAAACCACAATAAGATACCACTTCACAACCACTAGGATGACTGAAATAGTAAGTGTTGGTGAGGATGTGGAGAAACTGGAACCCTCATGCATCGCTAATGGGAATGTGAAGTGGTGCAACACCTGCTTTGGGAAACAGTCTGGTGGTTCTTCCTTTCTTCTTTTTTTTTGAGATGGAGTCTCACTCTGTGGCCAGGCTGGAGTGCAGTGGTGCACTCTCGGCTCAGTGCAACCTCCAACTCCCGGATTCAAGCAATTCTCCTGCCTCAGCCTCCCAAGTAGCTGGGAGACAGAAAGTAGATGAGTGGGTTGTTAGAAGGTAGGGGGAGGAGGAAATGAGGAGTGGCTGGTAATAGGGTTTTATTTGGGGGGTAAGGAAAATATTCTGGGATTATATAGTGATGGTGGTTTCACAATCTTGTGAATATACTAAAAATTGCTGACTTGTACACTTCAAAAGGGTGAATTTTATGTGAATTATATATCTATATTTTTGTTTTATTTTATTTTTATTTTGAAATGGAGTTTCACTCTTGTCGCCCAGGCTGGAGTGCAGTGGCGTGATCTTGGCTCACTGCAACCTCCACTTCCCAGGTTCAAGTGATTCTCATGCCTCAGCCTCCTTAATAGCTGGGATTGCAGGCACTCACCACCACACCCGGCTAATGTTTGTAATATTAGTAGAAATGGGGTTTCATCATGTTGGCCAGGCTGGTCTCAAACTCCTGACCTCAAGTGATCTGCCCACTTTGGCCTCCCAAAGGACAATTACAGGCCTGAGCCTCCGTGCCTGGCCTTGTCTCATTCTTTACATATTCAGAACACTGGTTCCAGTCAGATATGTATTGCAAATATCTTTTTCCACTCTGTGGTGTCTTTTCCTAATTACGTTACTGATTTTAATATAGCTCAGTTGATCAGGGTTTCTTCATGGTTATTGCTTTCATAACCTGTTTTTAAGAAGTCTTTGCCAGCTGGCATGGTGGCTTGCAACATAATCCCAGGACTTTAGGAGGCCAAGGTGGGAGGATCCCTTGAGCCGAGGAGTATGAGACCAGGCTGGGCAATACAGTGAGACCTCATCGCTACCAAAAATTTAAAAATTGACTGGGCATGGTGGCATGAGCCTGTAGCCCCAGCTACTCTGGAGGCTACAAGGAGGATCACTTGAGCCCAGGAAGCAGAGGATGCAGTGAGCCATGTTCATACCACTGCACTGTAGCCTGGACAACAGAGTGAGATCCTGTCTCAAAAAAATATATATATTTGCTGGCCCCAAAGTCATAAAGATATTCTATGATTTAATTTGTCTATAAGCTTTATTGTTTCACTTTTCTACAATCCACCTGGAATTGGTTTCTATGCACAGTATGAAACAGGGGACAAGATTCACTTTTTTTTTTTTTGAGGCGGAGTTTCGCTCCTGTTACCCAGGCTGGAGTGCAATGGCGCGATCCGGGCTCACCGCAACCTCCGCCTCCTGGGTTCAGGCAATTCTCCTGCCTCAGCCTCCTGAGTAGCTGGGATTACAGGCACGTGCCACTATGCCCAGCTAATTTTTTGTATTTTTAGTAGAGACGGGGTTTCACCATGTTGACCAGGATGGTCTCGATCTCTTGACCTCGTGATCCACCCGCCTCAGCCTCCCAAAGTGCTGGGATTACAGGCATGAGCCACCATGCCCGGCCTAAGATTTATTTTTAACATGCAAATGTTCAATTTATCCAATACCACTGTTAGAAAAAAACCCATCCTTTCTTTACCACTCTGCAGTGCTATGTTGTCATAAATTGACTGTTATTTGTGCACACATCATCTATTTCTGAGGCATAGAACCAACTAGCCATTTGCCACAGAAATCCTGGCATTTTTATTAGGATTGCATTGAGGATAACAACTTGGGAATAACTGTTATCTTTACAACATCTCTAGACGATGCACAGGAATAGGCTTCCAATTATTACCTATAGGTTTTCTTTAGGTTCTCTTAGCAATGTTTGTAGTTTTCAGTGTATTCTCTTGTATCTCCTTTTGGTGGCTTTGGGGAGAGTATTTGGTTTTGATGCTATTATAGAATAATATCCTTTTAAGATTTCATTTTACTTTGTTGCTCACATATATAAATATAGTTTTCATGTTGATTTCATCCAGCAACCTTACCTCACCATTTATCTTTTTATTTTTTAATTGTTTTGGGGAGGGAGTCTCCCTGTGTTGCCCAGGCTGGAGTATAATAGTGCAATCTTGGCTCACTGCAACCTCCACTTCCCTGGTTCAAGCGTTTCTCCCACCTCAGCCTCCCAAGTAGCTGAGATTACAGGTGTCTGCCACCACACTTGGGTAATTTTTGTATTTTTAGTAGAGATGGGGTTTTGCCATGTTGGCCCAGCTGGTCTTGAACTCCTGACCTCAAGTGATTCACCCACCTTAGCCTCCCAAAGTGCTGGGATTGGCTACTCAGAAGACTGAGGCAGGAGAATGGCTTGAACCCAGGAGGCAGAGGTTGCAGTGAACTGAGATAGTGCCATTGCACTCCAGCCTGGGCAACAGAGCAAGACTCAGTCTCAAAAAACAAAGTGCTGGGATTACAGGCATGAGACACCGCACCCAGCCTCCTCTTCATTTATTAATGTAATGGTTCTGTAATTTGCTTTTTATTTTTATTTGGATTTTTCTGCATGTAGTTATGTAAACTGCAAATAATGACTTTATCTCTTCCTTATAATGTCTTCTTGGTTTATTACACCAGTACTTCAATACAGAATATTATAGAACTGGTGAGAGAAAACATCTTTAATTGTTCCCCATCCCAGAGTAAAAACCTTCAGTATTTCACCATTGAGTGTATTTGCTGCATGTTTCTGTAGCAACTCTATCAAAAAAGGAAGTGCTCTCAGATGAGAGCATGTCCTTGCATACACGTGCGCACACACACACACACACACACACACACACACAAAGTCCTTCCTTCCCTCCCTCCCTCCCTTCCCTCCCTCCCTCCCCTCCCCCTCCCTCCCCCTCCCTCCCCCTCCCCCTCCCTCTCCCCTCCCCCCTCCCTCCTTCCTTCCTTCCTTTGAGAGGGAGTCTCACTCTGTTGCCCAGGCTGGAGTGCACTGGCACTATCTTGGCTCACTGCAACCTCTGCCTCCCGGATACAGGCGATTCTCCTGCCTCAGCCTCCCAAGTAACAGGGACTACAGGCGTGTGCCACCACACCCGGCTAATTTTTTATATTTTTAGTAGAGACAGGTTTTCACCGTGTTAGCCAGATGGTCTCTATCTTCTGACCTTGTGATCTGCCCACCTCGGCCTCCCAAAGTTCTGGGATTACAGGCATGAGACACTGCGCCCCACCGAAGCGCCTTTTTCTCCAGTCACGTTGTCATGAGTTTTATCATGAATTTTATCAAATGCTGTCTTTATCTATAGATTATTTTCTTTTTTTCTATTAATGGTATGAGTTACATTACCTTTTAAAATTATTAAGCCAGGCCAGGCATGGTGGCTCACGCCTGTAATCCCAGCACTTTGGGAGGCCGAGGTGGATAGATCACGAGGTCAGGAGTTCGAGACCATCCTGGCTAACATAGTGAAACCCCGTCTCTACAAAAATTAGCTGGGCATGGTGTCGGGCACCTGTAATCCCAGCTACTTGGGAGGCTGAGGCAGGAGAATCACTTAAACCCAGGAGGCAGCAGTTGTAGTGAGCCAAGATTGCACCATTGCACTCCAGCCTGGGAGACATAGCAAGACTCTGTCTCAAAAAAAAAAAAAAAATTAAGTCGACTTTGATATTCCTAGAAAAAACCCTATGCTAATCTTGATATATTTTATTGTATCACTGAATTTGATTTGCTAACATTTTGTTAGAATTTTACATTATGGGCCAGGTGTGGTGGCTCATGGCTGTAATCCCAGCACTTTGGGAGGCCAAGATGGGCAGATCACAAGGTCAAGAGATCGAGACCATCCTGGCCAACACGGTAAAACCCCGTCTCTATAAAAAAAAATTAAAATTAAAAAATTTTTTAGAATTTTTGCATTATGGTGCTGAAAAAGCCTAACCTATAATTTTCATTTCCCCTAATCTTTTTGTCAGTGTTTTTTGTTTTGTTTTGTTTTGTTTATTTTTTAAATTTTCAGTACCAGCCTGGTCTCCAACTCCTGACCTCAGGTGATTCATCCCCTCGGCCTCCTAAAGTGCTGCGATTACAGGCGTGAGCCACTATGCCCAGCTGTCAATATTTTATATCAAGATTATGTTGACCTCATAAAACAATTCCCTGTTTGTGTTGTTTGTAAAGAGTTCATGTAAGATTGGCATAGTACCTATAAAATTTGTTTCTGTAGAATGATCAAATGTCACTTTATAAGGCCCCTCATAGAACTGAATAATGAACCAAATGGTAATATCCATTATAGTTTTCTTATCTGGGGGCTTCCATTTAGACCGAAATTACTAGCTGTTTAAATTGGCAGAATCCCAGAATATGGGAGTTCTTCCTTCATGCGACACTTACTAACGTTTTTACTAAATAGATGTTCTCCGTGCTGAACTAGGATTTTAGAAAATGATGCCAAGAAATTCTTGCTGAATGTGCAAGGCTTATCCTGTGATCACGATTATTTTACAAAATTATAGGGAAAAATGAGTGAATCTTTAATTATAATAGGTTAAATTTTAATAAACCCTGGGGAGAAATTAAAGCGATGTATGGTACAGGATAATTTGCTAGAATTGTCACCTGTTCTTTCATGAGCATGTGGCCTAGAAAATGGCTAAGACATATGAATACCTTATTTGGAAACATCTGAAGTGTAATTCTTAACTGATCATAGGCGTTTGGTTTGGTTGAGGAGAATCATGGCTATTATGTTGAGAAGCTTCATTTATCATAGTTTAAACCAACAGGTAGCAAAATTGGCTTATATGAGGAATTATCTAAAACATTTGGACAACTCTTGTGTCAAATAGGAACAGTGTTTAAAAGAAAAATGGAAAAGTGTATGTCCATTGCCTGGTAATTTCTTGGGCATCTTATACCAGGAAATGTCAGGAAGAGCTGACATTGTATTCTCTTAAGTAACAAGGACACGAGGGGGAACACCAGCTGCTTTTAGTTTTACTGTTTTACCAAATTGTAATTTATGCATATATTTTAAAATATGTGGTTATTAATGTGAAGAGGTGCTTGGAATTCAAGGATACTTTTAAAGGTATCTCTATTTTACTTGGCTAGACTTACAAATTTTAAAAATATTTCTCAATCAGCTGAAGATACTTGGAGATAAATGGCAATAGTCATACTTTGGGAAATTGCAGATGCACGCACACACACACACAATACTTTGAGAAACGAGATACACACACACACACAGAGAGAGAGAGAGAGAAAGAGAGGGAGAGAATTATAAACACATATACACATTTGGTGGCACTGTATCACCACAGTCTTTTTAGAATTAGTTGGTAACAACTCTTTTCCATCTTATCTTGGGTTAGGAATATTTTCTAAAACTTAAATACAGTAATTTTCAAATTTTTTGGTCACAGGACTTCTTTGCATTTCTACTCATTAGTGACCCCAAAGAGCTTTTGAAAATGTTTGTGGTATTTACCTATATTTACCATATTAGAATAAAACCTAAAGCATTTTAAATATTAATTCATTTATAAATAACAAATAAATCTTTTACAGTTAACATAAATAACATTTTTAATGGAATATAACTTTCCCCAGACAAACAATGTATTAAGAATAGTGTCATTGTTTTATATTTTTGTAAATCTCTTTACTGTCTTGCATGATAGAATAGCTGGATTCTGTATCTGCTGCATTCAATTTGATGTGTTACATTGTTTCAGTTGAATTCAATGAAGAAAATCCAGGTTCACAGGTAAGTAGGAGGAAAAAGATAGGAATCTTTTAATAGCTTTTCCAAATGATTGTGAATTTTCTTTTTGAGACTAAAACTTGACAAGCATTAGTTTTTTAAGGATTAAATGCAGTGTGGAATCCATTGGTCTATCCTACACTTTTTTTTTTTTTTGAGACAGCTCTGTCACCTAGTCTGGAGTGCAGTGGCTCCATCTAGCTCACTGCAACCTCCACTTCCTGGGCTCAAGTGATCCTCCCACCCCAGCCTCCAGAGTTGCTGGGACTTCAGATGTGCATCATCACATCCAGCTAATTTTTTAATCATTATTATTTTGTAGAGATGGGGTTTCACAATGTTCCCCAGGCTGGTCTTGAACTCCTGAACTCAAGTGATCCACCTGCCTTGGCCTCACAAAGTGCTGGGATTTTGTGAGGTGCAGGCATCAGTCACCACATCTGGTCCTGTCCTACACTTTGAATAGATTGTTACCCCTATGTCAGTTTGTAACTTCATTTTATTGGCCGTTTAGAAAATATCAGTTTATTGACTTTCTAGGACCTTCCAAGTATTGATATTTCATCAAAAAATCACACTGTAACCTGACACAGTGTGCAAGCCTGTAGTCTCAGCCACTCAGGAGGCTGAGATGTGAGGACCACTTGAGCCTAGGAATTTGAGACCAGCCTGGGCAAAACAGGAAGACTCTGCCTCAAGGAAAAAATTAAAAAGTCACATTTGTTAATATTACGACTAATCTCACTAGAAAAGTCTAAGTGTTGGGGCCAGGCATGGTGGCTCATGCCTGTAATCCCAGCACTTTGGGAGGCCGAAGTGGGTGGATCAGGAGGTCAGGAGTTGGAGACCAGCCTGGTCAACATGATGAAACCCTGTCTCTACTAAAAATACAAAAATTACCCGGGCATGGTGGCAGACACCTGTAATTCCAGCTACTCAGGAGGCTGAGGCAATAGAATTGCTTGAACCCAGGAGGTGGAGGTTGCAGTAAGCTCATTGGTACATACAAACGTTCCAAAATGCTATTTTTTTTTGAAACTTCAAATGTTATGAATGGCAACAAATACTGTCAGTTGTATTCCCTGTATTGACAGGTTTACTCTGTTCATTTTTGAGAAAATGTCTGCCAAATACCTAAATCTGGAAACCTGTTCTTTTAAGTAAGATGGTGAAAAAAAATGGCTAGTTTTGCTTACTTACAACTCAATAGCACAGGTTCTTTTCCTAGAGTGCCATTGTCACTCAGCCTGCAGCAGAAATGCTACATGTGTACTTTCTATCATGTCACATAGAATTGTAAAATGACTGCTACTAAATGACTGCAGTTTAACAAAATTAACCTTTACTTCTTCATCAAGGGAATTTTTAAGTGAAACTGCCTTTATTTTTTCCCATGTAGTGGTGAAGAATACAATGTCTACAAATATAGTTTGGCGCCACTGTCTTGTTTTGTGCTATGGTGCTGGCAGTTTTACTCCACCAGAAGTGCAAACAAATGTCTGTACAGTGAAAAAGGCAAATGACTTCTTAGTAGTCTTTTTTTTTTTTTTTGAGACAGAGTCTTGCTCTGTTGCCAGGTGCCAGGCTGGAGTGCAGTGGTGCAATCTTGGCGCACTGCAACCTCTGCCTCCTGGGTTCAAGCAATTCTCCTGCCTTGGCCTCTCAAGTAGCTGGGACTGCAGGCACATGCCACCATGCCCAGCGAATTTTTGTATTTTTAGTAGAGACGGTGTTTCACCATGTTGGCCAGGATGGTCTTGATCTCTTGACCTCATGATCCACCCGTCTCAGCCTCCCAAAGTGCCGGGATTACAGGCATGAGCCACTGCTCCCAGCCTTCTTAGTCATCTTTTGAAAATAGTCTATACCTCAGGAGGCTGAGGTGGGAGAAGTGCTTGAACCCAGGAGGCGGAGGTTGCGGTGAGCCGAGATTGCACCATTGCACTCCAGCCTGGGTAACAAGAGCGAAACTCTGTCTCAAAAAAGAAAAAAAAAAGAAAGAAAATGGTCTATACCTTACAGAACCTTTGTAAGGAATCTCTGGTGGTCTACAAGAAAATACCTGGGTGTGTGTGTCTGCTACTCAGGAGGTGGAGGTGGGAGGATAGCTTGAGCCCGGGTGGTGAAGGTTGCAGTAAGCTGAGATCCAGCCACTGTACTCCATCCAGCTCTGGGTGACAAAGCAAAACCCGGTCTCAAAAAAAGACAAAAGACATGAACAGGCCTGGTGCGGTAGCTCACATTCGTAATTGCAAAATAGTGGGAACAACCTAAATGTGTATGATACGAAACTAGCTATACAAACTGACATAGCCATAGCCATCTAATGGAGTAACCACAGATTTTTTCAAATGAAATTGATTTCTATGAACTGACATAGAGTAACTTCTAGGACATAGTGATACATGAAAATAAAAAGTACATATATATGTGTTTATATATATATAAATATAACACACATACACATCTGTATCTGTCCCTTTCCACTAAAGAAACATAGGAAAGATAACTAGAAACTAACAAAATTTGTTACTTACAGTGGAGGAGTGATGAAAATCAAAGGCAAAGAGACTGAGCAACATTTCTCTAAGTGAACCTTTTTGTATGTTTCTACTTTTGAAACCTTTATCAATGTTTTCAATGTTTCATATTTTCAAAAAATAAAATATAATCAATATGGGCAGGCACTGTGACTCATGCCTGTAATCCCAGCACTTTGGGAGGCTGAGGCAGGTGGATCACGAGTCAGGAGTTTGAGACCAGCCTGGCCAAGATGGTGAAACCCCATCTCTACGACAAATACAAAAATAATCCCAGCTACTCAGGAGGCTGAAGCAGGAGAATCACTTGAACCCAGGAGGCGGAGGTTGCAGTGAGCCGAGATTGTGCTACTGCACTCTAGCCTGGGCAACAGAGCAAGACTCCGTCTCAAAAAAAAAAATCAATAATGAAGAAAAAACCTCTAAGGTAGATTCTATGACCTGCAATAGCCCTCAGTATGAGGTTAGACTTTGTGTTACAGCTGGCTGGGGATGACAGGGTCTCCCTGCAATCCAAATTCCAAATTGGACCCCACCCTTTCCCTTCCCCAGGCACTCAGAAGCTCCTACCTTTCTCTATCACACTCCTCACTCACATGGTCAAACTGTCTTGGACGAAAATACCCAAATAATGATGGAAGCAAAGAGGCTAAGTGACACTCTTCCTCCTAATGACACTTAAGAACTAACGCTGCACTGCTGAGTGCGAAGCCTTCGCATTCCTTTGCCTTTGTAGCCCTCTGCTGGTGTAAAGAAAATGCGGAGGTTGATGATGTTACTTGCTTATTCTCTAGTCTAGTTTTGTTGGGAGGGGACCTTTTTTTTTTTCTTTTTTGAGATGGAGTTTCGTTCTTGTTACCCAGGCTGGAGTGCGATGGCGCGATCTCGGCTCACCATAACCTCAGGCAATTCTCCTGCCTCAGCCTCCTGAGTAGCTGGGATTACAGGCACGCGCCACCATGCCCAGCTAATATTTTTTGTATTTTTAGTAGAGACGGGGTTTCACCATGTTGACCAGGATGGCCTCGATCTCTTGACCTCTTGATCCACCCGCCTCAGCCTCCAAAGTACTGGGATTACAGGCTTGAGCCACCGCGGCCGCCCGGGAGAGGAGCTTTAATAAGCTCTCTCCTAGGAGATCTCTGACCCAAACTTCTTGCTTATCTGGCATTCTTGGGCACTTTGTGGACTTTAGAAATACTGATAAAATTTAGGACTGTTCTTTGCCTTTCACAACACTGCTCTTGTCTCTTCCTGCTCTTTAACCACGGCGTTATTTCCTTGGCTTCTCTTCACCTTCTTTCCTACTCCCTCCAAAGTTCTGGCCTAAATCCTCTTCTTCCTGTAAGTTCATTCCTTTAACACTTTTATGGCTCTAAGTATTCAGTTCTATGAGTATTTCCCAAATGCTTTATTTCCTCCAATGCTCCAGATGCTTTTTTGTTTGTTTTTTGAGATGGAGTCTCACTCTGCAGCCAGGCTAGAGTGCAGTGGTGCGATCTCAGCTCACTGCAACCTCCACCTCCCGGGTTCAAGTGATTCTCCTGCCTCAGCCTTCAGAGTAGCTGGGACTACGGGCACACACCACCATGCCCAGCTAATTTTTGTATTTTTAGTAGAGACACAGATTCACCATGTTGGCTGGGATGGTCTCAATCTCTTTATCTCGTGATCTGCCCTCCTCGGCCTCCCAAACTGCTGGGATTACAGGCATGAGCCACCTTGATGGGCTCATCCTTTTTTTTTTTTTAGACAGAGCTGGTGCCTCAGCCTCCCGGTTAGCTGAGATTACAGGCATGTGCCACCATGCCTGGCTCATTTTTGTATTTTTAGTTGAGATGGGTTTTGCCATGTTGGCCAGGGTTGTCTCGAACTCCTAAACTCAAGTAATTGGCCCTCATAGGCCTCCCAAAGTGCTGAGATTACAGGTGTGAGCCACCATGCCCAGCCTCCACAACCAAATTTGAAACTATTTACCAGAAACTCTGCTTGATGACCTCTGGCACCTCAATCTCAGTGTACCCTAATCTGAGATTTTCATCTACCTTTTGTTGGAACAGATGACCCAAAACCTGGAAATCAGGATTACCAAGGACCCTTTCAATGTCATACTAGCACAATGGTTCTCAAAGTGTGGTCCCTGGACCAGCAGCATCGCTATCACCTGGGAACTTCTTAGGAGTGCAAATATTCAAGTTCTACCCAAGATCTATTGAGTCTGAAACTCTGGGGGCTGGAACCAGCAATCCATGGTTTAACAAGCCTTCCAGGGGATTCTGATGATCACTTAAGTTTGAGAACTACTGAACTAGAGCAGGGGTTAGCAAACCATGGATTGTGGGCCAAATCCAGCCTACTGCCTGCTTTTATAAAGTTGTGTTGGAACACAGCCACACCTATTTGTTAATGTATCATCCCACAGCTGCTTTTATTTTACAAGAGAATTGAGTTGAGTAGTTGTGACAGAGACCATATGGCTCTCGTAGCCTAAAATAGTTACTCTCTGGCCCTTTAAATAAAAAGTTTGCCGGCTGGGCATGGTGGCTCACACCTGTAATCCCAGCACTTTGGGAGGCCAAGGCAGAGGGATCACCTGAGGTTGGGAGATTGAGACCATCCTGGCTAACACAGTGAAATCCCATATCTACTAAAAACACAAAAAATTAGCTAAGCGTAGAGGCACATGCCTGTAATCCCAGTCACTAGGGAGGCTGAGCCAGGAGAATCGCTTGAACCCAGGAGGCGGAGGATACGCCATTACACTCCAGCCTGGGTGACAGAGTGAGACTCCATCTCAAAAAAAAAAAAAAAAAAAAAAGAAAAGTTTGCCCCTAGACTAGAGCATTGTTTACAAAGTGACTCCTAAGAGTCACCTGATGGTCTAGGGAAAGACAATTTTCTTTGAATTACTATTTATTATTGAGTTGGGCCCAGATTCTGTTATTGAGGTATTAATAGAAATTTGCATTATAGAAAATTGGTAAATTGCAAATGATTTTTGTTAGAGATAAAAATGATTTCTCCATGTTAGAGTTCGTCACAAAGTTAACAATTTTATTGTCCCGTAGGCCATGAACAGTTTGGGATTTAACCTAGCAATCTTATTCTAGCATTATTTTTTTCTTTCACTGAACACACACACACACACACACACACGCACAAACACGTCTCTCATATCCTTCTCTAAACGAGTTTTACATTCTTCTGATCACTAATAAGTTAGGTAAATTTTTTTGAAATTTTATAACTTTATTTGATGGATTTGACGATCAGTGATTAGTTCTCATCCACGTTGACTGTAGATTTTTGAAAGTGGTAACAGGTACATAGGTAACCAAAGTATAGAGCTTATTTGGTGAATCTTCATCCTCATTACATTTTTCTGGAGAACTGCACATGGATTCCATGTGGGACATTCCTTATTCCTTTGGCCCAGACAGTTTTGTGGAGCCTGGTATCAGTGCATACATCTGGAGTTCCCATCTCCTTCACGGCAAATTTCCAAATCTCTTTGAGTGGCCAAGGGGCACACTTCTTAAAGCCCACTCCATGGATGCGGTTGTGAATGCTGATGGTGTATTCTCCGGTCACCACCTTGTTGATGGGAGAATGGCCCTTTTTCTTCTCACCATCCTTCTTTGTGGGAGCCATTCTGCCTGGTTCAAGTTGGAAAGGCTATTTTTTTTTTTTTGAGACGGAGTTTTGCTCTCGTTACCCAGGCTGGAGTACAATGGCGCTATCTCGGCTCACCGCAACCTCCGCCTCCTGGGTTCAGGCAATTCTCTTGCCTCAGCTTCCTGAGTAGCTGAGATTACAGGCATATGCCTCCACACTCAACTAATTTTGTATTTTTTTTTTTTTTTAGAGATGGGGTCCAGTCTGGTCTCAAACTCCTGGACACAAGGAATCCTCCTGCATTGGCCTTGCAAAGTGCTGGGGTTACAGGCATGAGCCTGGCCTATTAATCAGTTAGATAAATCTTTGAAGCATTCTTACTACATGCTTGTATGAAAGTTATCTTCTTAATTTTTTGAAATTTGTACTTTGACACCAACAAAAGTTACTGCCTCCTATATTCCTTCTCTCTGTTTCTTCCTCAATCGCCTCGTTACCCAGACTTGAAAGATTGGCACCTGCTCCAATTCCTTTCTTATTCTCCAAACAAATCAGTCTTCACATATCATTGATTTTACCTTCAAGGTGTTCCTGGGGCCATCCCCATGACTACTGTCAGAGTCTAAGCTTCCATTCCCTATCTCCCAAACTTTCACAACAACGCTTACCTGGATCGCTGCAACCAGTGTGCTCAAGGCTGCTAGAAAAATATTCACAAAGAAAAACTGGGATCATTTTACTTCCCTTCCTAAAACTCTCTGGGAGTTCTTCATTTCCCAACGATGATGGAAAGGCCTAGTTCCTTTGCATGATTTTTTTTTTTTTGAGATGGAATTTTACTGCTGTTGTCTAGGCCGGAGTGCAATGGCGCGATCTCGGCTCACCGCAGCCTCTGCCTCCTGGGTTCAAGCAATTCTCCCTCAACCTCCTGAATAGCTGGGATTATAGGCATGCTCCATCATGCCTGAAGAATTTTATATTTTTTTAGTAGAGTTGGGGTTTTTCCATATTGGTCAAGCTGGTCTCAAACTCCTGACCTCAGGTGATCCACCTGCCTCAGCCTCCCAAAGTGCTGGGATTTCAGGCATGAGCCACTGCCCCTGGTAGTTACCCTGATTTTTAAAGGCCTCCAAAATTCGATCTTGAGCTTATGTTCCTTAACTACTCTGCCCCTCCCTGCTCCCACATTCGCTGTGCCTCTGCGCACTTTCTTTGCCTTCCTTCATCCCGCCTACTGCCTGAATACATCCTGCCCTGTAACTGTGTGTCCAAACTCAAGTATTAAATCCCGACTTGAAGCTCCACCAAGTAGTGATTCTTTTAACTGAAAGTCATTTCCCTCTGCTCTGAATTAGCAACATATTTAATTTGTATCTTTTTAATGCATAGCTCTTTCTATTTTGTAACATAGTCCTTTGTGGACATTATGGTGATATCATTGAAGGACGGCATCTATAATCTAACTTTGTATCCACATTATTGCCTAACTGTGCTAATACCAATAAGAGAGCCAGTAAAACATTTTTTAGCAAGAGCTGCTGAAAAATTAAACTCTCAACTGAAAAAGTAGTACTGAGGCAGGATAGGTAGTCAAGGAAGTGCCGGTGTCCTCAAGACGCAGCAACCGCGGTAACCTGAAGAGTCAGCACAATAAGCCTCAGCGTTTGAATTGTGATTGAACTCAATCAAGCAAAGCTATCTTCAGTAGGGAATTTCTCCTGTAAAGAGCATGAACACTTTGATTTTACCTGTCCTCAAACTGATGCTTTGCTCATTACAATAGCAGAAACACACCCCTGTTTTATTACATTTTAGGTTTCGGGGTACATGTGAAGAACATGCAAGATTGTTGGCTATGCAACAGTCTTGCATGTTCTTCACATGTACCCCGAAACCTAAAATGCAATAAAATATATATTTAAAAAATTAAATATCTAATATTAAAGGAAAACAGTGAATATTCTTTAAAACCTAAATTTAGTGTATCTTCCTTTCTTCTTTTTGTTGTATTTTTTTTTTACCATAAATAAAATTTCTTGTTTCAACATCATCCCACCATTGTCTATTCCAAGCTGTTTATTCATTAATGAGGGTGACGGTTTTCTGTGTGAATATGCCCATCAAAAGAGTCTCCTATACAAATGTTTGCTCATGAAGCACTAACATTTTTATTCGGTCTTTCAATTTATGAAGAAAACATAAGGAATGCCCACTTCTTTACCTGGGTGAAATATTAGTCTCTAAGTCCCGGGCCCCCAAATCAATCAGAGCAAGGAAAATATGGCATGTCTGCTGTCTCCTGCACAGAGGTTTTCACTTTTATCACACTATAAAACAGTGTTTCTCTGTGTGGATGGATTTCTTCCCAGATTCACATGAAGGGCTCGTTAAAGAAGTATATTCCCAAAACCTATCCACGTTCAGAATATTTGGGGCTAGATCTCCAAGAATCTTTATTTTTTAAGTAACCTCACAGATGATTCTTTGCCATCTTGGAGTTTATGAATCACAGGTTAAATTCTTGTCTTCTAAAATTGCAAAGAGAAGCAGAGACCCCTGGAGAAGTGCATAAGTGTGCACTAAACAAACCAGGAGGGCTGACGACGTCTGTTCATCTCTCCCGTCTCAAAGTATCCTTGTTTGTAACCTGCCCTCAATACTTTATTTTGAAAATGTTCAAACATACAGAAATGTTGAAATAATTGTACAGTGGACACCCACATACTTCACCTAGACACCACCATTAATATGTTACCGCAGTTGCTTTATCATAATTTTTTTTTTTTTTGAGACAGGGTTTCGCTCTTGTTACCCAGGCTGGAGTGCAATGGCTCGATCTCGGCTCACCACAACCTCCGCCTCCGGGGTTCAGGCAATTCTCCTGCCTCAGCATCCTGAGTAGCTGGGATTACAGGCACACGCCACCATGCCCAGCTAATTTTTTGTATTTTTAGTAGAGAAGGGGTTTCACCAAGTTGACCAGGATGGTCTCGATATCTTGACCTTGTGATCCACCCGCCTCGGCCTCCCAAAGTGCTGGGATTACAGGCTTGAGCCACTGTGCCCGGCTTTTTTTTTTTTTTTTTGAGATGAAGTCTTGCTCTGTTGCCCACGTTGGAGTGCAGTTGGCACAATCTTGGCTCACTGCAATCTCTGCCTCCCAGGTTCAAGTGATTCTCCTGCCCCAACCTCTCGAGTAGCTGGGATTACAGGTGCACGCTACCACACCTTTTTTTTTGTATTTAATATAATTTTTATTATTTTATATTATTTTGTATTTAATATAATTTTTGTATTTTTAGTAGAGACAGGGTTTCACCTTGTTGGTCAGGCTGGTCTCGAACTCCTGACCTTAGATTATCCATCCACCTCAGCCTCCCAAAGTGCTGGGATTACAGGCATGAGCAACCACGCCCAGCCTATCACAAATCTTTTATTCATCTCTCTAATCATCAACTCATCTTAATTTTGGATGAATTTCAAAGGAAATTTTAGACATTAGTAGTGTTCAATTTAGGATGATAGTGACTTGAAGAATAATGAGGCAATGAATCCTTGTAGCCCTGGTGCAAATACAGTGGCCTTCTTTTGTTGGACAGAATTGGTGGCATCTTGGCCTCAGGAGGACATTCAGAATGCATGTAATCAAAGACAGAAGGATAGTTCTGGCTGGTTGCAGGTGGCCCCGGCAAGGCAGTATCTACTTGTCTCTGTTCATTTGAATGGGAGCTTTTGTTTGTTACTGAAAGAAGAAAGGGAGGTTTGGGGTGGCAGCTGACGGCAAGAGAAACCACTTCTCTCTTCCATGGTTTTTTTTTTTTTTAGAGAGGGAAAGAAAGAAAAAAAATGAGTAAAGGAGAGGAAGAAAGAGGAAGAGAAAGAGGGAGGGTGAACGAAAATATTGCTTTATTCTGAAAAAAAATGGGTATTTTTCTTTTTCTTTTTTTTTTTGAGACAGAGTCTCACTCTGTCACCAGGCTGGAGTGCAGTGGTGCATACTCAGCTCACTGCAGCCTCCATCTCCCAGGTTCAAGCAATTGTCCTGCCTCAGCCTCCCGAGTAGCTGGGACTACAGGTGCGCACCAGCACTCCCTGCTAATTTTTGTATTTTTAGTAAAGACAGGGCTTCATGTTGGCCAAGTAGTCTCCATTTCTTGACCTCGTGATCTGCCCGCCTCGGCCTCCCAAAGTGCTGGGATTACAGGCATGAGCCACTGTGCCTGGCCTTCCATGGGTTTTGAGACTCCAGTGGAGAAGAGTTAGAGGCTGATGGTGTCTGGGTTAGTAGTTAGCAGCCAGGTTTCGAGTCAGACTGCCTAGGCCTGCATTCCAGCTGCTCTTGGCTGTTTGACCTTGCATATGATTTCAGCCTCTTGGCCTCAATTGTCTCATTTGAAAGTGAAGATTCTGTAACTCAATCAACTTCCGTTGTTAAAATATAATTGCATTCCTTGACAAGTTCACACAAAATTAACATATGTGACTGTAGCAGTTGGTGATCAAGAAAGAGACAAACAAAATGATTTTGAAAAGTGTGGGTCAACATGGCCGGGGGGAGACCTATGTTAATTCTAGCTAAATAATTATAAGCTTGCTTGGCTCAGAGTACACTGAAGTTTATACACAGAACTAAACTATATTACTGGTGCAGTTAATTAGAAATCAAGCAGCAACAGGAAGCCTAAGGTAAAGACCATCTGAGAGCGAAGTCACACCAGGGAACACCTCGGGGTGGTTGCAGAGCAGGCAATACTGCTGTGGTCCCACGAATGCCTTCTCAACGTGGAGACTGCATGAGGGTCTTGTAAAGAGGGCTTGTGCAAAGATCTCTGAGAAGGGGGTCGACCTCTGCTCACAAGATCCAGGAGGGTCTTTGCAGATGGGAGCTGGCAAGGAGGAGAAAAGCCTTGCAGGGCAGAGATCACGGAAAGCCTCAGGCTCTGTCTAGGTTCTCGGAATATGGAGTGATTTTAATTGCTCTACGTCCTCAGTGCTAGGGAGATAAAAGCCCCTGATGCACTGGATGTGGTCAGACCCAGTGGCTCCCCATGCCCTATACTTCTGATCCCGCAGCAACCCGATAGCAATTGGTGATAAACTCAGAGTACTAGTTTAGCATGTCTTAGAAGGATCTCAAGTCCTGTTAAATGCTCAGAGCACTAGTTTAGCACGTCTTAGAAGGATCACAAGTGCTCTCTCCCACTGTCTTACCTACCCCTTTACCCTCCCTTCCATGTCTATAAGATCAATGAGATTATGCACATAATAAAAGTGTGTGGAGCCCAGAGCTCTGGACCAACGCTGTCAATTCTACTCTTGTGTCTCTGTCTTTATTTCCTTTTCTCACTATCTCGTCACCTCCAGGACTAAGGGCACCCACGTACAGGGTTGGGGCTGGTACCCAACAGAAAAGTAAGCCTCAATGGAATTTGGAGAGACGTGGGAGGGAGCAATCCTGGAAGTCCTTACAGACAACTCATTGAACTTAAAATGAAATCTGAATTCGTCCCTTGTCTGCAAGTCCTCAACATTATCTGGCCCTTGCCTACATCTCCAACCTCATCTTCTTTCCTCCTGTACTTACTCCTAGCCACACAGGCCTTTGGGCTTCAGATTCAGCCAAACTCATTTGGTCCTGCAAACATTTGCGCTTGCACGAAAGGCTCTCCCCAGATCTTTCCAAGCCTGACTTCTCCTACTTTGCGTCTCATTCAACTCAAAGATCATGGTCCTCAGAGAGGCCTTTCCTGACCACTGCACTCCAGCCTGGGCGACAGAGTAAGAGAAAAAAAAAATGCTTTAGATGAATATTCCTTTCTGTTCTAAAGAGTTCTACTATTCACGTAGAAAATTTTAGCTTTACTGCAGAGAAATACAGCTGATACCTAGTAGCGGCCATTTAAGTAGAGCACTCAACTATCCATCCTTTTCTTTCTTCTTCCTTTTTTTTAAAAAAATAAATTTACCGGCCGGGCGCGGTGGCTCACGCCTGTAATCCCAGCACTTTGGGAGGCCGATGCGGGTGGATCACGAGGTCAACAGATCGAGACCATCCTGGTCAACATGGTGAAACCCCGTCTCTACTAAAAATACAAAAAATTAGCTGGGCATGGTGGCATGTGCCTGTAATCCCAGCTACTCGGGAGGCTGAGGCAGGAGATATTGCCTGAACCCAGGAGGCGGAGGTTGCGGTGAGCTGAGATCGCGCCATTGCACTCCAGCCTGGGTAACAAGAGCGAAACTCTGTCTCAAAAATAAATAAATAAATAAATAAATAAATAAATAAATAAATTAACCAAGCCACCAGAAGTGCTGAATCTACTATTTTCATGTCATATTTTCACATAACGCTATTTTCACGTCACTTATCACTATCTGAAATTGTTATTAATCTGTTTTCTTGTTTATCGTCTGTTTCTAGGGATCCTGTGTTTTGGGTGGTACTTGGCTGTCACCCTAGCACCTAGAACGGGGTTCCCTGCACGCTGAAAGTACTAAAAAACATTGAGTGAATGAATGAATGGATGAATGAATGAATGAACATCAGGAAGATGAAATACGGAGGGAGGTGAGAAATCCATCAAAGCCTCACAGAATGAACTCAATTCTTGGACGAAAGTGGGAAGAAGCCCAAGAGCTAACAGGCAAGTCAGCTGAGGGAGGGGCGGGGCGGGGGCGGGGCGGAGTCGGACGGAAGCCGGGGAGGAGGCCCAGGAAGTGACGGCCCCTCCGCGCTCCCGGGGACTTCTGGAGTCCGCGAAGTCCGCGGCGCGGTTGCTGTGGCTGCCGCGCTCCCCGGCCCTAGGCGATGGAGAACGGAGCGGTGTACAGCCCCACTACGGAGGAGGACCCGGGCCCCGGAAGAGGGCCCCGGAGCGGCCTCGCTGCCTTCTTCTTCCCGGGCCGACTCCCCTGGCTCCGGCGCGTGCTCAAGGGCTTGCAGCTGGTGAGTCCTCGGCCGCGGGAGTGAGGCGAGCCCAGGGTGGGGAGCGGGGTCTGGCCCGGGCTCGGGAGGCCGCGGAGCTGCTTCTCTTCGGCTTGGTTGTTGAGTGCGAGGCGGTTTCTACACCTCTAGTTCCTTCCCTCTCCGCCTGGGGAAGGGGGCGTTACCCTCCGCCCTTCCCGCCGGGCGGCCCCTCGGCCCCACGGCTCCCCGCCTCGGGATCCCACGACCTGGGGCCACCCAGCCTGTTAAGCAGGCCCAGGAAATGCTTCGGAGACCCAGGGCAGCCACTTCCACCTCTTCCACTCCTCCTCTCAGCGCCTTTCCTCCCTTCTCCCGGCTCTACTCTGCATTATCGTCCGCAGTGCCTGTAATTAGACTGTGAAGCGCTTTCTGTTTATCTGTTCTGGCTTTTGCGGTTTTCCTGTTGAGAGCCCTTGAGGGCAGTTTAACCTACTGAGCAAAGTCCTCGATACCAAGCATGGCATTCAGTTGTGTATGTGTGTGTGTCCAGTAAATTGTCTTCTAAAAGTTTGTTATTGACTGGAAAAGAATTATTTCAGAATTGAGCAATATGGGTTCGAAGTGGAAAGTCAAAGGGCAGCTTTCTGTGAGTATGTGCGGATAGCAGAACTAGGAATGGTATGCAGCTTTCCATTTCCTTGAATTTCTTTTAAGCAGTTAAAGTACCATAAATCTATTAGTGAAAAAATCACAGCATCTTTTGAGATTTAAATTACAATTCGCTTTACAGTGGCGTTGAGCTCCTGTGTCCTGTTTCAGCCACAGATGAGGAGGAACATTTTCTGCAGTAGAACCAGTGTAGGAAAAATCCGAATGATTAGAATGTTCATGGGCTTTGTTTTGTTTTACTTTGCTTTGTTTTTTAACCATTCTAAGTAAACGGTAGCTCATTGGCTTCCTTGGAAAGAACTTAAATTCTTACCAATCAAATGACTAGAAGTTAAATTCTTAGAATTTAACTCAGGTGACCTACTTTTATTGAATAGAAAAACAGAAGTCGGAAATCGGCACTGCTGTTGAGTGATCAAAATGATCATATCTGATGGCGACTGGGAAATCGTTTGAAAGCAAGCGGTAATGTGGCCTATGGAAACCAGCAGGATCCGGCCTTATCTTTCTCTCCATTCTCCCTTTAGGTGGGTCCACACCGGCCACCTTTAATTTATTACGAGGCATCAGGGGCTCCTTCCTACCACTGTTCCTTTGCATAACCTGTTCCTTCTACCGACTTCCTTCTGCTCTTCCTCTTGTCAGCTGTCACGTAATTTTTAGATATCAGCTGTATTTCTCTTCAGTAAAGCTAAAATTTTCTACATGCATAGTAGAACTCTTTGGAACAGAAAATAATATTTATCTGAAGCTTTTGTGTGTGTGTGTTTTGCTCTGTCGCCGGGCTGGAGTGCAGTGGTGCGATCTTGGCTCACTGCAACCTCCGCCTCCCAGATTTAAACAGTTCTCTTGCCTCCGCCTCCCAAGTAGTTGGGATTACAGACAGGTACCTACATGCCTGGCTAATTTTGTGTGTATGCGTGCGGTTTTTTTTTTTTTTTCCTCCCCCAAGACGGAGTCTCACACTGTTGCCAGGGCTGGAGTGCAATAGCACGATCTTGGCTTACTGCAACCTCTACCTCCCAGGTTCATGCGATTCCCCTACCTCAGCCTCCTAAGTAGCTGGGGTTACAGGCGCATACCACCACACCCAGCTAATTTTTTGTATTTTTAGTAGAGATGGGGTTTCACTATGTTGGTCAGACTGGTCTTGAACTCCTGACCTACTGATTTGCCCTCCTCATTCTCCCAAAATGCTGGGATTACAGGCGTGGGATTACACAGCTCCCCACCTTTTTTGTATTTTTTGTAGAGACGGGGTTTTGCCATGTTGACCAGGTTGATTCGCCCCCAGACCTCCCAGAGCGCTGGGATTACGGGTGTAAGTCACTGTGCCTGGCCCATCTGAAGCATTCTTGCTGCTTAAAAAAATCATGTGTATTGGTTTGCGGCCCATAAAATCTCCTGTTTTCAGTTGCGTTTGTATTTTCTTTCTAATAAAAAGTGGCAAAGCTAAAGCAAAACTTCTCAGTACCTTATTATAGTTTAGTAAACTGTAGTTTTATGTCTTTGCAATAGAACATAACCAGTTTCCTTCCTTATTGCTATTATAGAAGAAAACATGGAACACAACCAGAAATTATTGTGGTAAATGTTATATTTGGACACAGAGAAGATGAATTTGCCTTAAAAGATCGTTAGACTAGGCCGGGAGCAGTGGCTCACGCCTATCATCCCAGCACTTTCAGAGGCTGAGATGGGCGTATCACCTGAATCAGGAGTTCAAAACCAGCCTGGCTAACAGGGAAACCCTGTCTCTACTAAAAATACAAAAATTAGCCTGGTGTGATGCCACACCCCTGTAATCCCAGCTACACAGGAGGCTGAGGCGGGAGAATCCCTCCAACTCAGGAGGCAGAGGTTACAGTGAGCGAAGATTGCATTACTCCACTCTATCCTGTGGGACAGAGTGAGACTCTGTCTCAAAAAAAAAGAAAAGAAAAAGATCCTTAGACTATTCTTACTTGCTCTCCATCATTCATATGAAGAAATGGGGAAAGGATAAAAACGAGTATCTCTTTATGAAATCCATTTATTTGTTTATGGGGAAATGTTTATGTTACAAGAATGCCTTCTTTTTTTTCATTTTCTCTAATTTTATTTAAAGCCATCATTATATATTAACAGTGCAGAGGTAATTCTATCTTCTCTGGTCACATGGCACGATCTGCTCTAGCCTTTACACCAGTGCCCGGAAAACCTCCATCTTCTCCTGGTACAGCTGGTGGAACTGCTTGGCCAGGCAGTGGAAAGGGGCTTCAGAGTTTTCCATCTCCTTCACGGATGTTTCAAAGCATTCAAGGCCCTGGCCCAGCGCCCATGCCCGGGCCTCAGCAGAGTCCACTTATTGTCTGCCGACCAGGTCTGTCTTGTTCCCAACTAAAACACCTGGGAGACAGATGCCTGTAGCCTGTGACCGAGCCTTCTCCAGCCACTTGCTGCAGTTGTTGAAGGACTGTTAATTGGTCACATCATAGACCAGACATAAGACGTTGGGACTCTCCCACAATTTATCCAGCATTTCCGAAAACAGCTCCTTGGCAGCAGAGTCAAAAATGAAGAGTTCCACACTGTCTCCTGTGTCAGGAACTGGCACTGTCTTTACCACCAAATCCATTCCTGTTGTCAGTGTATAGCTCTTCTGGAAATGAGCTCCATCACTGCGGAAGATCTGGGCCAGGGTGGTCTTGCCCACTGCTGGGTCTCCTGCCAGGATGTATTTGGCTGCCAGCTTCACCATGGTAACCAGTACTCCCGAGAGCCGTACCCAGAGGACAAGAGTGGCTGCTACAGGCACGGGTTGGTGGGCTTTGGTGGGCTTCCCGCCCTGGGCCGGCCTGCCCCGCCTCCCCTCCTCGCTCAAGAATGCCTTCTTTAATGTGGAGATTTAAAAGTATTTTTTCATTATTGCTTTTCACTTTGATGGTTGTCTTTTTGTTCCTGCTTTGTCTGTTTTGATGTCTTATCTCTTCACCGGAACAGTGTATTATGGGAATTATTCAGAAAGTCCCAAGAGAGTTACATATGAAGTCAGTAAAAGTTGTCTTGCAGTCTGTGGCTATAGGCAGGGTCTTTGCCTTGACTTGAACTCTGATAGATTGGTTGTTTTACTTTAGATGTTTAATTTTTCAAAAACCTAAACATAATTGCCGTGCTCCAGTAAGGAAACAACTGTAAGGGAGAAACTCATAATCATAGGGGAGGTGTTTTAACAAGGGACCTGCAAACCCTTTGAAATTATGTTCAAAATATTGGATACTTTTGTGTTTGAGTATATTATTCTGGATCCATAAATCTTAACAGACTCTCAAAGATCCTACAAGACAAGGGAAGCCTTTTCTAAAACTTGGAAACTAGACATTGTGCATATACTTAGGAAATTCTTAAATTTTAGAGTCGTAGGAGGTTGAATTGGATTACCTCTGAGGTTCTTTCCAATCTTGAGATTTCTTTTTTCAAACCTCTGAGGCTCAATGGGGTTTGCTGTTACAGAACTGAACATTGAAGGGATAGAGAGTGGAGCCTGTACACACACAGAGGAGATTACAGATAAAAAACATAACTTTTGTTTCTCTTGAAGTTACATAGCTGTGTCTGCCATTCAGATATGACCTGAATTTTGTGAAAAACCTTAGCGACCCCCAACTACTATCCACCCTTCCAGAGCTTAAGAAGAAATACTCAGTTGAGAATTCGATACAAGGAGTGACTGGAGTCCTCACTTTATGCAGTTTTTCAGTTTATACTATCCTTAGATTTGTCCATTTGTTCATGTTTCATTTTGTGAGTTCTTTTGAGGGAGTTTTTGTTTTAAGGGGAGAATCGACGTTTGGTAGACTGATTTCTTGCTGGTACGCTGGTGCGGTGACCTAAATTTGTGTAATTTTCACACAGTGTGGAACAAGCTCCACATTGTGTCCATGGTATCAGTTGACTGTCCTGATAGCTGCACAGTACTGGGATTCTAGTCACTCATCTGGCAAGCAGTTTTAGAATTCATCAGTGATTTTTCAATTTATTACATTGTAAATAATGTTACCCTATAAGTACCAAGAAACAAATTACTTAGAAGAATTTCTCATATTGCTGCTCTTTTCATTATTTATATATGAAAACTGATGGATAATAAATTGAAATGTTCCATTTTTACCTTGAGGAAGATCCATAATGTCATCGAATTATACCTTTGAACCTTTGTAACAGCAAATATTTGCCTAAGGGGAGGCCTGGCCTGTTTCTTCAGACCAATGGGTTGTTTAATTTGAATTTTACTTATAACTATAAAGTTTTTAGTAGTAAAGTTCATTAATTTATAATTCATATAATTTTGTACTTGGAGCCTTATAATTGATGGCCAACCTTTAAAAATTCTTTTTATGAAATATAAGTAGTGACTAGTAAATTAATGGAGAATTCATATTTAATATAGTGACAGTTTTAAGGAATACTTAAAGTTTCATAAAAGGTAGTGAAACTGAAATGGAGAGATAGATGCAGGGTAGTAATTATCCAGTGTTTAAATCAGCAGAGCTGTGAGTGAGATCACCTTTTAGTCGCTGAGACTTCCCAAATCTGTTGATGTCAGCAAGTTGTTTTTAATGTATGATTTAATACATTAAGGGAAATACACAGAACTGTGGTTTTAACTTCAGATACCCAGTCTTACAGGGAAAACCTACACAAACATACATAGTTGTAAAAGGAATTTAACAGTGTTTCATGGGGAAAGGAAATACAGAGTGTGAGTCAGAGACTTGGGTTGTCTGTGCCAAGCTGACTTGAGGCTTAACCTGTCAGTAGATTAATTCCATCTTTGTAAACATGAGGGCGGGAGACTATATGCTCTCTAAGGGCCCTCCTGACATTAAAAGCTTGATCATTCCCTTAATTATATTTGGGTAACATTTTATGTCATTAGAAGGAGTTACGTTGGGTATACAGTTGTTAGGTACTTAGCTTAATATTCAGTAAGCAGTATTTAGTATGATGACTTTATGCTATTGAGAACAAAACTTTACCCAAAAATAGTAATCGAGCTTTTTGACTTATGGGTTAAATTTACCATTAACGTCTTACCTAATTCAGTGACATTTTTCTCTCTTCCTATTCTTGACCACTTTGGCATTTAATGCTGGTGACTGCTCATTTCTCGAAATTCTTCCTTCAACTTTTACACTTTTGTTCTTTTATTACAAAAAAAGTGTCCGCTTGCTAAAAAAAAAAAAAAAAAAATCAACCGAAAATACTAAAGTAAAACCACTTTCCCACCCCTCACACTGACAGGTGTCACTCTTTAACAGTTTGGAGTATGTTTACTTGCTGCTTTTTAAGTTTTCTTTTTTTAAAAAACAGTTGTTTGGCTTGCTTGTCCTCTGCTACTTGCTCTTTTCCCTCCTCCTCTTTAACTGGAATTCCTTCAGGCTCCACCCAGTCCCCTGTCCTCCTGTTCTCTAACCTTCTAACCCGGGCAGGCATTCCCTGCGGCCTTCATCCAGACATCATACTCCCTTGCATGGCCATCACACAACCTCACCCGACTCCCAAACCATGCTTTTCATCATCCCCATCCAGTTAGGTCGGTTGCCTTCTTACCATTTTTGGATTTACTATGCAAATTCTTGCCATTACGAATGTGTTCTTTTTCATCCTCCACATAGAATGTCATCTGTCTATCCGGGTTCTGTGTGTGTCTCTGCCTGGTTTGAGTCCTGCTTTTCCACTCATCCTTTTCTAGCTCCTCAGAACATTTTCTTGAGGTTTTCTTTTCTTTTTTTTTTTTTGAGACGGAGTTTTGCTCTTGTTACCCAGGCTGGAGTGCAATGGTGCTATCTTGGCTCACTGCAACCTCCACCTCCTGGGTTCAGGCAATTCTCCTGCCTCAGCCTCCTGAGTAGCTGGGACTACAGGCACGCACCACCATATCCGGCTAATTTTTTTGTATTTTTAGTAGAGACAGGATTTCACCATGTTGACCAGGATGGTCTCGATCTCTTGACCTCGTGATCCACCTGCCTCGGCCTCCCAACGTGTTGGGATTACAGGCGTGAGCCACTGCGCCCAGCCGCTTCTTAAGGTTTTCTAACCTACATATAATGAATGCAGTTAATGTGGTATAAAATATATTTTATTATTATTGTTTCTTGTGCACTGAGCTTATTACTCCATCATTACATCTTCCTGTACGTAGAATAGTATACTCAAGTACACTTTGAACTAGCAATTGTGCCATGCTGTGGGAACTTATAAAGGAAGGTTAGTAGCCTCATACATGGGTAGGCAGATAATTTTTTTTTTCTTTTTTTGGTAGAGATGGGGTTTCACCATGTTGTCTAGGCTGGTCTCAAACTCCTGAGCCCAAGCAATCCTCCCGTCTCAGCCTCCCAAAGTGCTGGGATTACAAGTGTGAGCCATTGCACCTGGCCAACAGAATTTGATATTGACTACAGCTTGTAGTGCCAATTTCTTGGCTTTTAACTTGAGATGGGAACTAGCAAATGTCCAAACTTTTTTTTTTTTGAGATAGAGTCTTGCTCTCACCCACACTGGAGTACAGTAGCGAAATCTTGGCTCACTGTAACCTCCACCTCCTGGGTTCAAGCAATCCTCATGCTTCAGCTGTCCAGGTAGCTGGTATTACAGGCATGTGCTGCCATGCTGAGCTAATTTATATATTTTTAGTAGAGACGGGGTTTTCCCATATTGGCTAGGCTGGTCTTGAACTTCTGGCCTCAAGTGATCTGCCCGCCTTGGCCTCCCAAAGTGCTGGGATTACAGGTGTGAGCCACTGTGCCCTGCCAGATGTCCAGACTTACTCCTTCATTCTCAAGATATCCAGGCAGAACCTGCCTCTTACTAATGCACTGAGGCTTAAGGTCAATAAGAATGACCCCTATTAATACATTTGGAATAGGACTTGGAATGACTTGAGACTGCTTCTGGACAAGCTGGATCCTGTCCTTTTTTAACTGAGATTAGACAAGCAGCCTATGTCTATCCTACAGATAATATTTTATTGCCATGTAATCTTCACACATGAGTGTGCCTCATGGTCTAATTGTAACATGAATGGTTTATTCCCAAACCCTAGGATGTTAGGCTGGTATCTTCTCTCAGTTAATTGACTTTTATACCCCTGAGGCATATTTTGCAAATTTCTCAGAGAAACTTTTAAAACTTGGACAAGATATAACATAGAGGCAAGAAAAGGGCAAGTGAAATATTAGATATTTCGTATTTTATTAGACTATAGTCATGTAAAAACTCATCCTGTAACTATGACTGCAGGAGACCAGGGAAGTATCTTTACACAGTAGCCTTCTCAGATTTGTCTTTGTGTTGTCACCTTATATTCTGTGGTGTAGTGACTGGGAGTGCCTTACCTAACATCTGTCTGAAGGAGGTTGTTTGGGACATGCTGGGCTATTTCATGCTTCACTAACTTACAGAAAATCAGAGGGATAGTACCTATGTTTTTTCTTTTATATAAATTATTTTCAGCTGTGGGGATATATACATTTTTTGTGTGGCCAGTAGGAGGGAGAGGAAATCCCTTAAAGGTTTGGATACCGGCTGGGTGCCGTGGCTCAAGCCTGTAATCCCAGCACTTTGGGAGGCTGAGGCGGGTGGATCACGAGGCCAAGAGATCAAGACCATCCTGGTCAACTTGGTGAAACCTCTTCTCTACTAAAAATACAAAAAATTAGCTGGGCACGGTGGCGCGTGCCTGTAATCCCAGCTACTTGGGAGGCTGAGGCAGGAGAATTGCCTAAACCCAGGAGGTGGAAGTTGCGGTGAGCCGAGATCGCGCCATTGCACTCCAGCCTGGGTAACAAGAGTGAAACTCCGTCTCAAAAAAAAAAAAAAAGGTTTGGATACCAGTGTAGGTTTGAACTATTTTTTTAACTTTTTATTTTGAAATAATTATAGATTCACAGGAAATTGCAAAAAAAAAAAAAAGGTGTACAGGGAGGTCCCATGCACTCATTTGTGTGTGCATGTGTGTGTAATTCTGTGTAATTTTACCACATGTATTGCTTTCTGTAATCACTACCACAGTCAAGGTACTGAACTGTGCCGTCAGCAGAGAGCTTCCCTGTGCTACCCCTTTGTAGCCACACCCTTCCCCTTTCTCTTGGCTGCGACTAATTTGTTAGCCATCATCATTATTATTATTATTATTATTATTATTTTTTTTTTTGAGATGGAGTTTCGCTGTTGTTACCCAGACGAGTGCAATGGCACGGTCTCGGCTCACCGCAACCTCCGCTTTCTGGGTTCAAGCAGTTCTCCTGCCTCAGCCTGTTCTAAGAATGGGCTATGAATGGAATCATACAATATGTAACCTTTTGAGATTGGATTTTTTTTTCTTTGAATAATTCTCTGGAGATTCATCTAGGACATTACATATATCAAGTTTGCTCCTTCTTATTGCTAATATTCCGTACTATGGATATACCACAGTTTGTTTTAACCGTTGCATCTGGAATGTTTCTAGTTTGGAGCTATTATGAATAAAATTGTAATAAACATGTACCAGTTTTTGTTCAAACATAAAGTTTTCATTTCTTTGAGATAGATGCCCAAAAGTTCTCTTACTGGGTCATATGGTAGACACATGCTTAGTTTTGAAAGAAACTGTTGAACTGTTTTTCAGGATGGCTGTACCATTGACTCTTTTGAATGAAAATGTTTTGTAGGATAAGATGTTTACTGTTGCTATGAAAAGTATCTGTTGATTTTGGTAGCAATCCTTTTGCCATTAATCTGTCTCGTTGCTTCTACTGGCCTGACTGGGGTGAGAAGGTAATTAATTCCCTTTAGCCTCTGACTTGGGGCATCAGTCATTTTGATGTTTTTGGCTCTCAGAAGGAAACTCCCTCAGCTTCCTCAAAACCCACACAAACTGCCCCAGCAGAGCACTCTTCTCTGTCTTTCCTTCTGTTTCTAGAGAAGAGTTAGCCCCAAACCTGAGCCCTGAATCCTGTCTTTAGAGAGCCATTTTTCTACCTCTGTCTTTAGACCCACCCATCTTGCTGGTTTCTGCCTAAGCATTTAAACATGCTCAGTTCTCTCCCATGTTGAAATTCCCTTCTCTTTGACCTCATCCACTAATGCCCTATCTGGCCATTCTTTCCCAGCCACACTTGTTGACTATGCTATCTCTTATTTCTCTGCCTTACCCTCCCCTCACTTCCCAATATACAGTATTGTAATCGAGCTTCTCTACCTGACTACCCCGGAACTTGTCTTGCTGGTGTCACTGGCAACCTTCTGATAGCTCAGTCTAAGGTAGGTGTTTCAGTGTTGTTCTTACTTGACCTCTAAGTAGCATTGAGCATTCTTGATTACGTGTGTGTAAGTGTGTAAATACTTTTTCTTGTTTACTACCCTTTTGATTGATTGCTGCTCTTAGTTGTCCTTTGCTGGTTTCTTCCCCTCTGCATATCCCATAAATCTTCAGTTCCTCAGATTTCCTCATTTGGCTCATCTCACCCTCCCACTCTGCTGCCTCCCACATCTTCATCTGCATCTCAGACCTCTCCTTTCAACTCCAGACTCATATGTTCATTTGCTTTCCAACTACATCTCCACCTAACTCTTTCACAGACCCCTCAATCACAGCACATTTAAAACAGAATTTATTCTTTCCCCACCACCTTTGCCTTTTAAAAAGAAAAAATCCTGACTCTTGCTTCGGTGAGGACCAGTATTGTTAGTATCACATATACAGCGGTTGGAGGTAGTTAAAAGCCACTTGCATATAATTGGGTTGCCAAGTTAACTAGAGTTAACATTCTCCACTCACCATACCAAGCATCCTGACCCCACACCAGTCACCCACAGCCTGCCATGGCCAGTAGCCATCTCATTAGCACTCCAGAACTCTTGCTTCTGTCGTCAGTGGAGTTGTATTGTTCTCACACTGCTTTATGCTGCTTATACTTTTGTGGCCAAACTTAAATATTACAAAGCTGAAACTGAGTGTGAAAAGGAATTTTTTTTAAAACTAAACTGAATGCTTTGGGAAGACTGAAAGATAAGTTACTAAAATATTTACCTGCCATGGAATTAAGGAAGAGCGAGGCAACTGAAAAAGGCTGGTAAAAGTAGTTTGACTCTAGAAAGATTCTGAACTCTGTTTCTCAAGTGTGTTTTTTTTTTTTTTTTTGTTTGTTTGTTTTTTTATTACGACAGGTGATGAACACACAGGATGGACAGAGGGGAGAATGTTTGTTTGTTTTTAGGATGGAGTTTCTCTTTTGTTACCCAGGCTGGAGTGCAATGGCGCGATCTCGGCTCACCACAACCTCCGCCTCCTGGGTTCAGGCAATTCTCCTGCCTCAGCCTCCCGAGTAGCTGGGATTACAGGCGCGTGCCACCATGCCCAGCTAATCTTTTTTTGTATTTTGAGTAGAGACGAGGTTTCACCATGTTGACCAGGATGGTCTCGATCTCTTGACCTCATGATCCACCCGCCTCGGCCTCCCAAAGTGCTGGGATTACAGGCTTGAGCCACTGTGCCCGGCCTCTCAAGTGTTTAAGGTCTCACTTCACTTCAAATAACATCAGTCTGGAAGTGGTAGACCATAGATGAGAAAGTGATTAGTGCAGAAAACGTGGAATTCCAGTCAGTAGACCTGTAAAGAAAAGACTCGCTTCAAAAGATGAAGAATAAATATGCCTTTTTTTTTTTTTTTTTGAGGCAGAGTCTCACTCTGTCTCCCAGACTGGAGTGCAGTGGTGCAACTTGACTCTGCAACCTCCACCTCCCAGGTTCAAGCCTTAGTCTCCTGCATAGCTGGGATTATAGGCACCTGCCACCATACCTAGCTAATTTTTGTATTTTTAGCTAGGTTTTTAGATGGGGTTTCGCTATGTTGGCCAGGCTGGTCATAAATGTGTCTTTTCAAGTTAAAGTATTTAAGGTACACATGTGTTTCTCGTGTTCCACATTATTTATAGGCATCTTGTCTGATACGAGCTTTTGCATCCTGTCTGATAAGAGCTTCTGCTACCTCTCTCAGTGATTGCCTCTCTTCTCCATTGCTGCTAATCGCTATCATTTGCCCTGATTTCCTACCTCAGCTTCCCAGTTGTGTGTCTGCCCCAAAAGGTTTGCCTTACCTCTGGTCCTTTCTCCATATTGTAGCCAGTTTAAGAACGATTGAAAGCATAAACCTGATCATTATCAAGCTTTACTTTAAAACCCTTAAGATCCAGACTCTTTAATTAATGAGGACATTTAGATCTGGCCTCAGCTTGCCTCTCTAGTCTCATATAATAATTTGTATGCTGCCATTCTCTTCCCTCAAACTATACTTGAGCCATGTTGATTTGACTCACTTTGACAGTTCAGTTGGAGGTCGGGGTATGTGTCTGTATGTTGGGTCATGGGGGCAGGTGCCATGCTCTCTCATTTCTGGGCCTTTCTATGTACTGCTTCTCTGCTGGGAATTTCTTTCTTTAATCTTTAATCCTCGAAAGTGACTCTGTTCTTCAGGTCTCAGCTTTCTCCTTCAGGAAGCCTTTCCTGACCCTGAAGTTGAGCGTCTCTCCTATGTGCTTTTATAACAATATATATTTCCCCTGTTCTGGCATTAGTACACGATGGGTTAATTAATTATTTATGTACCTATATTTCCTTCAAGGCAGCCAAACTGTAAGTTCTGTGTAGATGGGGTTTATTGACTAATCTTGTTTGCCATAGTGTCCACGTTGTAAATATTTGAGTAAACAGATGTTATTCAGAAACAGCTTTTTAAATACTGCAGGTTGTCTGAAAAACACTTAAGAGAAATGTTTTTCTTCATTTGTAGTTGCTGTCTCTGCTGGCCTTCATCTGTGAAGAAGTTGTATCACAATGTACTTTATGTGGAGGACTTTATTTTTTTGAGTTTGTAAGCTGCAGTGCCTTCCTTCTGAGTCTCCTTATACTGATCGTTTATTGCACTCCCGTTTATGGTATGGTTGATACCGCAAAAGTAAAAGCATCGGTAAGCATGGGAAAATATCATTCCTATATTAAGAGCATAGCTATTTTGTAATCTGGCATAGGTTTATTGTTCAAAGCAGTAATGTTTTCAAACTCGACAACATGAAAAGATAGTATCCCTTGTTCCAACTTGCTCTGCTTCTAAGCACCTCGTTTTTCTACCAAGGGGTTGATAGAGAGGGAAAGTGAGATTAGAATGAGAGTGACAGACACTGCCAGTAGCTTACAGTTATTGGTGGTTTAATGTAATTCACATTAGACTTAAAAAGCCTAGGATTTTGCCACTTCTGATTTCTTCCCCTACCCATTTTTTTTTGAAGACGGAGTCTCGCTGTCTCCCAGGCTGGAGTGCAGTGATGCGATCTTCTGCCTCCCGGGTTCAAACGATTCTCCTGCCTCAGCTTCCTGAGTAGCTGGGATTACAGGCATGGGCCAGTGTAATTTTTGTATTTTTAGTATAGACAGGGTTTCACCATGTTGGTCGGGCTGGTCTCAAACTCCTGACCTTGTGATCCGCCTGCCTCTCTGCCTCCCAAAGTGCTGGGATTATAGGCGTGAGCAATCGCACCCGGCCTGATTTCTCACTTTTGACTGTTACTTATTGGTTCTACAATTATTATTATTATTTTTTCCTTTGGGGCTAAGTAGCTAGGTTCTACAATTATTAATTGTGTGCCTTTGTTATCTGCCAGGCATTAATATGCTAGACACTGGCAATAGAGTAATGAACTAATGTGAAATATTTCTGGAGCCTTAAAATAAAACAACATTTAAAACTTAAAGCTTCAGTGACTGGGGAAAATATAACAACATGTGATTCTTCCTATATTTTGCTTTAAAGTTATTATGAAAAGTTGTCTATAAGTGAATTAAGAATGCATTTGTTGAATTTATTCATAAATTTTATAAAAATAAAAACTACTTGAGAGTCTTTTATATTTTACAAAATTAGAATTGCTTAACTTTTTAAAGACTTTATTTGCTGACCCTATAAGGTTTTCTTGTTTCGTTTTGTTTTTGAGATGACCTCACTTTGTCGTCCAGGCTGGAGTGCAGTGGTGCGATCTCATCTCACTGCAGCCTCTGCCTCCCAGGCTAAAGCAATCCTCCCACCTCAGCCTCCCCAGTATCTAGGACTATAGGTGTGTACCATCATGCCTGGCTACATTTTTTGGTAGAGATGGGGTTTTGCTTTGTTGCCCAGGCTGGTCTCAAACTTCTCGATGCAAGTGATCCACCCACCTTGGCCTCCCAAAAGTGCTGGGATTACAAGCATGAGCTACTATACCTGGCCCTGACCCTTCCGAGTAGCTGGGTAGTAGCTGTGACTGCAGGTGTGTGCCCAACTAACTTTTTTGATTTTTAGTAGGGATGAGATCTTGCTATGTTGCCTAAGCTGGCCTTGAACTCCTGGGCTCAAGCACTCCTCCTGCCTTGGCCTTCCAGAGTACTGGGCTTACAGGCCTGAACCAGTGCCTGGCCTGATTTTGACCTCTTGTAAACAAGAGATAACAGTATAAAACAAACCAGTGAGATTCTATTATTTTAAATTAATAAGAAGCAAGCATTAATTACATATTGATTATACACATAAGAAAGTTACTTTTTTCTGTATAACCTTTTGTACCTCTTGAATTTTGTGCTATAGGAACCTATTACCTTTTCATAAAAATATATTCTAAGTTAAAAAATAGGCTGGGGGTGGTGGCTCACACCTGTAATCCCAGCACTTTGGGAAGCTAAGACAAGAGGAGCACTTGAAGCCAGCAGTTCAACATAGTGAGACCCCATCTGTACAGAAAATGTATAAAAATTAGCTGGGTGTGGCACACCAGCTAATAGCCTGTAGTCCTAGCTACTCAGGAGGCTGAGACAGGAGGATCACTTGACCCTAGGAGGTCAAGGCTGCTGTGAGTTATAATCATGCCATTGTACTCCAACCTAGTGACAGAGTGAGACCCTGTCTCAAAAAAAAAAAAAGTTTATATCACATAGTTGAAGATTAACTTTGAAAAATAAGTGGAGTCTAAACCAAATCTATCAAGCATTTGATGAGCACTTACACACAGTTCTTGGTATAGTCAATATGTGACCATTCTGTCATCTTGGCTAGTAATACAGGTAGCTGCTGTCAGCATGTATGTACTATATGCCAGTTACTCTACGTGCTGTGTTTTAGAATCCTTACACCTTATGCCCCATTTCTCTTTAGGAAACTTAGGTTCGGAGTTGTTAAGGAACTCGCCCAAAGTTAACACAGCTAGGATGAAAAATGAACTGGGTTTGAACTCAAGGCAAGCCCTTACACTGTGACTTAGGCAGAATCCTTTAAAAAAATTTTTTTTTTAATTTTACTTTAAGTTCTGGGATACATATGCAGAACAGCAGAATACCTGTTACATAGGTATACATGTGCCATGGTGGCTTGCTGCACCTGTCAACCCGTCATGTAGGTTTTAAGCCCCACATGAATCAGGTATTTGTCCTGTTGCTCTCCCTCCTCTTGACCCCCACCCCCTGAAAGTCTCCGATGTGTGGTGTTCCCCTCCCTGTGTCCATGTGTTCTCATTGTTCAACTCCCACTTATGAGTGAGAACATGTGGTGCTTGGTTTTCTGTTCCTCGTTAGTTTGCTAGGAGCAGAATCCTGTTAGAATCAATGCCCTACCAACTTGAGGTGCCGTCATGACTAATGCCGTTACTATAGGAATCTCTATGACAATAACAACCGAACTCATTTGTTTTATGAAATATATATTAAGAGGATACAGATAATCCTTAGAATTTTTGATAATTATATTTGTAGTCTTTGAAAAGTTTTCCGGCCGGGAGCGGTGGCTCAAGCCTGTAATCCCAGCACTTTGGGAGGCCGAGGCGGGTGGATCACGAGGTCAAGAGATCGGGACCATCCTGGTCACCATGATGAAACCCCGTCTCTACTAAAAATACAAAAAATTAGCTGGGCATGGTGGCGCATGCCTGTAATCCCAGCTACTCGGGAGGCTGAGGCAGGAGAATTGCCTGAACCCAGGAGGCGGAGGTTGCGGTGAGCCGAGATCGCGCCATTGCACTCCAGCCTGGGTAACGAGAGTGAAACTCCGTCTCAAAAAAAAAAAAGAAAAGTTTTCCTTTTTATAGATGTATATGCCATAAGATTTGGACAAGGGAAAAGTTCTCAAGTACCTGAGCTGGTTGATTTATAGTTTGAATGTGTAAAAAAAAAAAATATATATATATATATATATATATATATATATATATATATATATATATATGTGTGTAATATATATAAAGCCATTCCAAATTCTGGCTGGAAACATTTATATTTAAAAAATTAAAGATTGAAATCATTTTGTCATTTCTTATCTCAATAGTGAAACAATGTCACTAACCCTAAAAATATTTTTAGAAATGTTTAGTTTTTATTTTAATGCTGCTTCTGTAGTGTTTAAAGCACACTGATCATTTTGACAAGAAACAGTGTATAATATTGTCCAGTTTAGTATCATTTTCACAAGAAACATTATAATAATTACCAGTTTATTTATTTATTTTATTTATTTTTATTTTTATTTTTCTTTTTCTTTGAGATGGAGTTTCGCTCTTGTTACCCAGGCTGGAGTGCAATGGCGCGATCTCAGCTCACTGCAACCTCTGCCTCCTGGGTTCAGGCAATTCTCCTGCCTCAGCCTCCTGAGTAGCTGGGATTACAGGCACGTGCCACCATGCCCAGCTAATTTTTTTTTTTGTATTTTTAGTAGAGACGGGGTTTCACCACGTTGACCAGGATGGTCTCGATCTCTTGACCTCGTGATCCACCCACCTCAGCCTCCCAAAGTGCTGGGATTACAGGCTTGAGCCACCGCGCCCGGCCATTAATTACCAGTTTAGTATAATGGTGTAACCTAAGAAAAGTAAAACATTTATTATATCAAACTTGAGCATTTAAAAAGTCATTTTAGAGTAAATACTGGTTTAAAAATATAGAAAAAAAGAAAAATCAGTTATTTCATTTTAAAATAGCTTTGTATTATTTTGCTGCATTCCTTTCAAGTCTTTTGTTTCCATTCGTAGATGATTTTTAAAATTTAAAATATTTGTAATCACGGAACATATATTCTACTTTTTACCTAATATCATAAGGATTTTTTTTTTTTGAGACAGTCTCACCCTGTTGCTCAGGCTGGAGTGCAGTGGTGCCAATCAGTAGGTAAACTCATATAAGCTCACTATGGATTACCCACTTGGAACAGTTGATGGCAATATGTTATTCCAGAAAGCTTAAGTGTCTAAAAAGCATACCATTGGCAAACTTCTATTTGATAATGGGTGGTTTTAAAAATTCTCTCCTTTCAAAAATGCTTTCAAAGCATTGGAGAACTCTCAGAAATGTCATGTTACCGTAAGATACTTTGAAAGGAAAGAAAAATGCTTTTTTGCTGGAAATAAGATGGAACTGTAATAAATGCTTTGGTTTTGATAATTTTAATATGTCCCAGAGAAAAAGAGGACACACACATGAGGTCTTTTCAGGGACTGTTTTTTTTTTCCCTTGAGACTGGATAATAAAAAAAGTCCCAATTAGCTGGGACTGCAGGCTCCTGCCACAGGAGACTGTTGTTACTAAAAGATTATCTTTCCAGTCTGGGTAACAACAGCAAAACTCCATCTCAAAAAAAAAGAATTATCTTGTAATGTGCTCTCTCAATATGCCCAGCCCAATGTGGGTACTGTTTTTTTAACAGGGTATTTATTGAATGCCAGGCTTTTTGAAAAGTTAGAAGTTTGGGTATGTAAGTTTGGGTTGTATCAAGGAAAAAAGTAAGTAACCAGAGCTTTTTAAAGTTAAAAATGAAAAAGTTCGTTTCCACGAATCTAACTGTATTGTATTCTTTTTGTGTTTTACATCTATGCATAGGATTTTTATATTGCTTTGGGAACAGGATTTGTGTTTTTGTTGGCGTCCATCATTTTTGTTTCCACACATGACAGGACTTCAGCTGAAATTGCTGCAATTGTAAGTACCTTGTATTTTTAACATTGCTTATTTTTGTTTCCTTATAAATATGGAATTTGGAGAGTACTTGACAAGTTATACAGTATGTTAGAGTTGTTTTTCTTTTAACTTATTTTTTAGTGTAATTTCGAATAGACGACCTAAAAGCAAATCAGCTCTAGGTTTTAAAATCCTTTAAAACCTAGAGCCTATAGGATTTGACTGAATTTTGTTTAAAAATAATCCATTTATTCCACATAAGAATGTGTTATTGCTAATGGAAGTGGTAAAATTGACTTTATTATCTTATATTTCTCCACTTTCAGTTCAACAAATGCACACTTATGTGCCAGGTGCTATCCTAGGTATGGAGAATATATGGGAGAAATGATTTAGAGGTTCAGCCTAGAAAAGGAGATAGAAAAGTAAAATTTTAATGGAGTTTGTTAAATGAACCAAGAAGTTGTTTAATACTGGGTGCTGTGGCTCAGGCTTGTAATCCCAGCACTTTGGAAAGCCAAGGTTTGAGAATCACTTGAAGCCAGGCGTTCAAGACCAGCCCGGGCAAGCAGCATAGTGAGACCTCATCTCTACAAGAAGAAGAAGAAAAAAGTTGGTCTGAATAGCAGTTTTCAGTGGGTTATACATATCCTTAAAGGTTCGTCAGGACTTTTGAAGGACTACTAGGCAGAGATAGTTTTTTTTTTCTTTTTTTCTTTTTAATCACTGAAGAGGTTCATATAGAGCAGAGATAGTTTTTAAGGAAATCTGTTTCCAGCTTTTTAACCTCCATGTGTAATCTTTCTTAAAACTAGTATGTCTGAGAATTCATCTGTGGTGAAGGAGTCTTGCCAGCTCTTTTCTACCTTCCCATTCATACTTGCCACCCACCTTCCCCCCTCAGAAAGAAGAAAAATTGCTTGTCCTGAATCTTGCTGCATTAGTTCCTTCTTGTACTACTATATAGAAATACCTGAGACTGGATAACTGATAAAGAAAAGAGGTTTAATTGTCTCATGGTTCTGCCGGCTCTATAGGCAGCATAGCTGGGGAGGCCTCAGGAAACTTACCATCATGGTGGAAGGGGAGGCGGAAGCAGGCACATCTTACATGGCCAGAGCAGGAGGAAGAGAGAGAGAGTGGGGAGGTGCCACACACTTTTAAACAAGCAGATCTTGTGATAACCCACTGTTACAAGAACAGCATCAAAGGGGAAATCTGCCCCCATGATCCTATCACTTCCAACCAGGCCCCACCCCCAACATTGGGGATTCCAATTTGACATGAGATTTGGGCAGGGACAGAGACCCAAATGATATGCATTACTATGGTGGATTACCCTGAGTTGTAAAACAAAACAAAAAACCTCTTGAGTACAACAAAGAGACGGTTGAAAATAAAGATCCAATTTTTATCTGAAATTCTTGCAGCCAGAATTTTTTTTATAGAATTCAGAATATTCTGGATTTTAGAAAGGTAATGCTGTACATTTCTTAATTACATAACACCATTTGAGGGCCTGGGACAGTACCCTGTAATTTAACATTGGTATATCTGAAGTAAAACATAATAATATTTATAGTAAAAGAGATAAGTAAAGCCTAAGTAGTCTTCGTGTCAATTTTGAGCAAAGTGAATCATGAAAACCTTGAGTTAATGTAGCTCTTTGGGTTTCGGAATTGTAAATCAAGGATCATGACTGGACTGGTACCAGTGCCGTGAGCTTGAATGACTTAACAGCTGGGTAACAGATCTTCTTGCAGGTCAGCTGGTTTCCAGTTAGTACTTTGTTTTTAACAAAATTGAGGTTGTAATTCATAGAGTTGTCAGCTAATACATCATTAAAACTGCTTTTTATGATAGAAAACTTAAAAGGAGTTCAGAGAATTACATGGCTATGTTTACCTATTCATGCTCAAAAGTTAGGACTTACATGTGTAAAAACAAAACATAGAAATAAAGTTAATGCCGAACCTTGATTCATTCTAGCAACAAGCAATATTTATTCATGGGTATATGAAGCAATAGAAGAGAAAAATAAAAGTTTTAATAGGGCTTTATGGTTAATTGCAGCTTAGAAATATTTTTGTTGCAGAGGAGTATGAGATGGTGAACAATAAAATGAGTATAAAGAAACATTACTGTAACATTCTGTGGGGAAAGTGAAATGAAGTTGATGAAAAATTGAGTTCTGGGAAAAAATGGACAATTATATTAAGAAATTTGTATTTTAATTAGATGATGTATTAGACTGTTCCAGTATTTAGATTTCATTGGATATATTTAATATTGGTAGTTTAAAAAGTCAGTATTTATAATATGCTGGAAATTACCTTTTGTAACTATTTAAATTATGAAAAGTTCAATAGACTTAAATGAGTGAGAAAGTCCTTTTTTGTTTTTTTAAATTTAGAAGTGTGTGAACAAAAGAGCTAGAAGATCACTTGTCTGGATTATATAGTATAGAGGGCCTTGTACGGACTGGAGCTCTCTGAGGTGGTTAGAGACAGCTTCAAGGACAAGGGTGACATTTGGTCTGAGTTTGATGGTTGAGAGGTTGCCAGGAAAATAAGGGGATAAATGCCATCAAGTCAAAAATAAAGATTCCAGAGAGAAAAAGACTTGGCTTTTGTGGCAGGGGATGGGAGGGTGGGAGGCGTTGATAATTTGATTTAGGTTGGATATATTGGAGATATCTGGGGGAATTAATGAATTTGGAGCTCAGTTTACTCTGTGGTAAAATGAGGTAGAATGCATATTCTTTAGAGTGGGGAGAAGAGGTCAGGAGACTGCAACAGACTTGGTAAGAATGTTACTAATAAAAATCGTGAGATATAGGGAGTGTTAGATTTGGAAGAGACTTTAGCCATCACCTACATCAATTTTCTCTTTTTTACAGAGAACTTATTTGGCCCCCATATCCTTAAGGGTTTTGCTAGTGGAGAAGCTAAATTTGAAGCAGATGCATGGTCTTCTGTCTCTTGATAGAATTCTCAGAATGTTTGATCATATGTTAGAACAATTGAGGAAGTGATTTAAGGAAGAGGAAGTGGGTGGTGGCATCATGTCACTGTGTCATTGCAGTATGACAACTGGAACATGTGTTTTATTTAAGTAATTTAACCTAAAAGTATCTTCAAAATGGAATTTTTGTTTTGATATTAATAACTTTTCATTTTCACTTAGGCTCAGTTGCCTAGTCACATACTTTCCTTATCACATCTGTGGGTCAGTCTCACCATGCAAATATTCTTGTGTTTGTATCATTTTATAGAATTTAATGTTCATCTGTTAACCTTAGTTTCATATGTTAGCACTCCACATATAAACGTGCATCCATAAGGCAGGACATTAGTATTTTGTGGGACTTTGACTAATAGCCATTTTTCTGGAAATTTTTCTTTTATAACATCTTTCCATTTATTGATGACTTAAATTTTTTTAAAAAACCATTAAAGAGTAGTTGTGTTTAAGATAAAATTCATGAACATCTTGCTTGCATGAAACACGGTCCAAGCCAAGTAGGAAATGGGAGATTATATTCCAAAACTCCTCATATAACCTTTCTCCATTTTCTTGCTCAGGTATTTGGATTTATAGCAAGTTTTATGTTCCTACTTGACTTTCTCACTATGTTCATTGAAAAACTACGGGAGTCCCGGCTGAGAAAACCTGAAAATACCACTAGGGCTGAAGCCCTCACTGAACCACTTAATGCTTAAAGATTCTGGGGAGCAGAGATGTTACCTAAGGTAGTGACGCTGCATTGTGGTGCCTGAGCCCTGGAAGAAACTCGGATAGAATTTGTGTAATTGTTTAAACCACGTCTTTTGGAGAGCAAAGGGAAGGTCAAGAAGGCGGTTTTATCAATATTGTGTCAGTCACCACAAATCAGGTCAGAGAAGCAAAAAAAATTTTTTTAAAATAATAATGGAAACTATCTCAAATGGAGATTTTGGTGGGAGGAGGGGAGGGCAATGGTTTCTTTAAATCGCACAGCTCAATGGTTGATAAATGTTTTCTGTCATTCTGTTACAGCTCATTCTTTTACTAGGCTTAGCTTCCAAATTATGCTTTATAGCTGTATAAACATGATTATATTAATCTATTTAGAAATTGTTTTATTTTAAAATTAATTTGCTTAGCTGTTTTGATGCTTAGATTATGTTCTGTTAATGAAAATTTAACATAGTTAAGAAACCAATATTTAAAATGTTGGTCTAGGTTTCTTAATATATAATATCAGGCTTTACTGTATTTCACTCAGCCTTAAATATTACAATACTTTTGGATAACTGCTAATCATTCTTTCTGAGACTTTCGTATAGCCTGTAAAGTATATGAGAGATGTTGGTATTTTACGTGTATAAAAGTAACAATATCAGCAACTTCATGTGTATACTGCACCTTGGTCATTGATGTCAAGTAAAAAAAAGATTGTTTTATAACATATAAAAAAATGGAAGAGGCTGGGCGCAGTGGCTCATGCTTGTAATCCCAGCATTTTGTGAGGCCGACGTGGGGGATTACCGGAGGTCAGGAGTTCAAGACCAGTCTGGCCAACATGGTGAAACCCTGTCTCTACGAAAAATACAAAAAATTAGCCGGGCGTCATGGCACAGGCCTGTAATCCCAGCTACTTAGGAGGCTGAGGCAGGAGAATTGCTTGAGCGCAGGAGATGTAGGTTGCAGTGAGCTTAGATCATGCCACTACACTCCAGCCTGGCCGACAGAGCAAGACTCTGTCTCAAAAAGAAAAAAAAAAGAAGAAACTGATACCACACTTAAGGACCAAAGATAAGAAAGACTTTTTTCCCAAGAAAGTAAAAGTAATTATAAAAATGGCTGGGCTCAGTGGCTCATGTGTATAATCGTAGCACTTGGGAGGTCAAGGCTGGTGGATCACCTAAGGTTGGGAGTTTGAGACCAGCCTGCCCAACATGGAGAAACCCCATTTCTACTAAAAATACAAAATTAGCCAGGTGTGGTGGTGCATGTCTGTAATCCCAGCTGCTCAGGAGGCTGAGGCAGGAGATTTGCTTGAACCCAGGAGGCGGAGGTTGTGGTGAACTGGTATTGCACCATTGCACTCCAGCCTGGGCAACAAGAGCAAAACTCACATCTCAAAAAGAAAAAAAAGAAAAAATTATGAAAACAAGCTTTGGCCGGGCGCAGTGGCTCAAGCCTGTAATCCCAGCACTTTGGGAGGCCGAGGTGGGTGGATCACGAGGTCAAGAGATCGAGACCATCCTGGTCAACATGGTGAAACCCCGTCTCTACTAAAAATACAAAAAAATTAGCAGGGCATGGTGGCGCGTGCCTGTAATCCCAGCTACCTAGGAGGCTGAGGCAGGAGAATTGCCTGAACCCAGGAGGCGGAGGTTGCGGTGAGCCGAGATTGTGCCATTGCACTCCAGCCTGGGTAACAAGAGCAAAACTCCGTCTAAAAAAAAAAAGAAAACAAGCTTTGACCCCTTACCAAGTATCTGGAGAGATGAGTTCATACTATGATTTAGAAAGTAGTTCAGTTCCCCTCTTGACCTATGATTTTTTTTTTTAAGTAAGGTTAGTACAGCTCTGTAGGTCTTCCTCAGTGTCTTCTTTGAAGCCAGTCTGTTTTTCTGGGATCCCAGCCTTTGGTTTTTCATCTCTTCGAGATGCCTCTTTTCTCTCTCCTTATCAGACAGAAATGGAGCCCTGTGCTGCTTCATCATTTAGCTGAGGTTGACCTCTGGCTCTGACGCTTCGGTGTTGTCAGTTGTCTCTAGTTGGTCCTGAATCTTGAGCCCTTTTAATTGTGAATACCGTGTAGCAGGATCTTTAGAGTCCTTGTTTTTACATAGGCATTGCTCTAGTTTGTTTTTGGCAGGGAACATCTTAAGAAAGTAACTATCTAGGGAATTCTGCCCAGACTAATATTGTTGGTGGCATAAGGAAGAATCAAACCATTCTTAAGCAATAACTTCGTAATCAGAATTGTCTGTTGGCTGTCACAGATAGGCAGGGCACTTGGGATACAACCTTTCTGTCCAGGTGGTTCACAGACTAGATCTTTCTTATCCTCCTCGTAGAGTTTTGACCCAAGACTCTAGTGTTAAGATGATAAACCCATATCAGGTCCTTCTGCACTTTGGTGGAGGTCTCCCGGGGTAGGGTTCCTATTTGAAACAGTGGAATCATGTTTCTAGTGATAAAGTTTAATGACCTCATTCATTTTTTTTTCTCATCTGCCATTTATGTGTCATAGATGGGTTTTAGCTGCATGAATGTTGCTAATGTGGTTCTCAGAAATTGGTCAGTATGGCCCAACATAGCTTCTGCTCTGTCTTACTGACTCAATACCTTTAGGATTTGTATCCGAGTTTGGATGCTTATGTGTGGTGATGTCACCACTACTTAACTGGGAGATAATGAAACCAATCATGGATGCTGTTTTTAAGAGAGGAGAAATTGCTGGATCTTGGGTCTAAGAATAAGGACCAATTCAGAAAACTAGTTTGTGGTAGGTAGACTAGAGTTTCACATCAAATTGTACCATTGTGATTTTTAATGTCATCTAGACCTATCTAAAATTCAGAGCATATCATCTGGACTACCTCAGTGTTGCCACCCATGCATTGGGCTTATCCAAGATTGACAGATACGTTCTCAGCTGGCCTATCATAAAACATATTGTCATTGAGCTTAAGCTCTGCTTGTTCTGAGGTTTCACCCCCATTCGTTTCGTTGGTGCAAAGCGGCTTAGTTGGTCATTTAGTTCTTTCTTTTTCAGGAAGATAATATGTTTGCTGGTATTTTTGGTCACTCTTAGAACCTTCCTTCACATTGCTTTTTTATGGGACCCTTGTAGAAGGATAAAGGAGTAAAAAGACCATTGTAGTAAATAAGTTCAAGGTGAACTTGGGACCAGAAACCACTATTATGTACAGAAAATGGCAAACTCCATAAAATCAAATTTAAAATCATTTTTAAATTAACACTTATGGTAAATTTAATTTTATATTTTATACAGACAGATTGTTTAGAATGGTTCTGAAGACTTATAAGAGAAATGCACTTACAGTACAAAAATTTTATAATAAATTATGTTTGGGGGCTGGGAAATGTATTTTTACATTGTAGCCAATCATTTTTATATTTGTCATTTTAAATCCTATGGGTCTTTTTTATCTCTCTTGATGTCAAATTTTATAGTCTTTTTAAATAAATCAATTTAATTAAAATGTTCATATTTTTGTAATTGTTTATTACGGATGTGTGCTGTTTGAATGAAAAGCGGTCTCTGTAGTTGTGGGAGTTGGCTCTACAGCTTGCTGAGTGCCTACGTGGAATACTGTATCTTGGATCTATCTAGGATAGAAAAGAAACAAAGCCATTTCCTATCCATGAGCTGTCCCTCTTATTGGAAAGTTAGAATACATATTTAAACAACATTTTTAGGGAACCGCATAGGAAGACTGACACGTGCCTTTAAATACTTCCAAAAAAGCAACTCAGACTCTGTCACATTTCTAGATGTGGCTAACAATGCTGAAACAAAATGGGCACATTCTCTTAGAGACCGTTCAATGACTGGGAAAGTGTGAAGCAAAACTGGGGTGGTTCTGGAAAAACTACAGCTATTTGTGTAGTTTGCGAAATTCCTGCCTCCACCCTGTATGAGAATAACAGGGTCTTTATAGTCATCAAGAACCCACTGGAATTTGTACATTCTTCAGAGTTGAGTGTTTTGTTTTGATAAAGAGCATTTTATCAATATGCAATAAGCTGCAAGGAGCAGAAAACCTAATTAAATGTGTCTTAAACAGTAAGAAAAACTTATTTCCCAAGACATCTGGGTATGACAATTCTACACTGGTAAATTCAGTGGCTAAATTGCTGTTCTATAAGTACAGTGATGTGTATCATAGAAATTGACATTATAAAGGGGGAGGCCAGGTGCAGTGGCTCATGCCTGTAATCCCAGAACTTTGGGAGGCTGAGGCAGGTGGCTCACCTGAGGTCAGGAGTTTGAGACCAGCCTGGCTAACATGGTGAAACCTCGTCTCTACTAAAAATACAAAAATTAGCCAGGCATGGTGGCACATGCCTGTAACCCCAGCTACTTGGGAGGCTGAGGCAGGAGAATCACTTGAACCTGGGAGGCAGAGGTGACAGCTGAGATTGTTCCATTGCACTCCAGCCTGCGGAACAAGCCTCCATCTCAAAAATAAAAAAATAAAGGAGGAGAAGTATTGTGTTTTCCCCAACATTTTAATGTTTAGCTACTTTTTAAAATTTTTGAAAAAAATTTTTTTTTGGCGATGAGTCTCACCTCAGGCTGGAGTGCAGTGGTGCGATCTCAGCTCACTGCAATCTCTGCCTCCCGGGTTCGAGCAATTCTCCTGCCTCAGCCTCCAGAGTAGCTGGGATTACACGTGCACAGCACTACACCTGGCTAATGTTTTTGTATTTTTAGTAGAGATGGGGTTTCACCATGTCAGCCAGGCTGGTCTCGAACTCCTGACCTCAGGTGATCTGCCTGCCTCAGCCTCCCAAAGTGCTGGGATTACAGGCATGAACCACCGTGCTCAGCCTGAAATATTTCAAGCACTGGAAGCACAGAAGATAACACCTGTTGTAGACTCTACTAACCTTTAATAGATACAACATTTTGCTATATTTGCTTCAAGGTTGTAACTCTGGTTCATTCATTTTAAATGCTGTTTGGTATTTCATTGTATGAATACGTCACAATTTACTTACTCCCCTACTGATAGGAAAAGTTCTAACAGCATTTTCAGCTTTTGACCATCTTAATGTTACAGTCAACAAATGTATTTGAGCATCTCTTTTGTACATGTGAGAGTTTACATGTTGGATAAGTACTTAGAAGTTAAATTGTTGGGTGGGTCAGAAGGTATGTTATGATTTCAGCATGGCTAAATATTTCCAAATTGCTCTCCAAAGGGTAGACCCAGTTTATACTTCCCTCAGCAGTGAGTGAGGGTGCTTGTTTCCCCATTTTTGTCCTGCACTTCATGTTAGTTCAACTTAACAGGTTTACTCGTCTGGCACTGAAATGGTGCCTCATTTTTTTTTTTTTTGTATTCTTCCTCTTGCTGGTGAACCTGATAGTCTTTTAACTTGTTTATTGACCTTTATTTCACAGAAATAGAAGAAACAATCTCAAAATTCATATGGAAATGCAAAAGACCCTGGATATTAGCTAGGCACAGTGGCCTGCACCTGTGGTCCCACCTACTCAGGAGGCTAAAGTGGGAGGATCGCTAAAACCCAGGAGTTTGAGGCTGAAATGAGCTGTGATTGTGCCCCTGCACTCCAGAGTAGATGACACAATAAGCCCCCATCTTTTTTTTTTTTTTTTTTGAGACCGAGTTTCGCTTTTGTTACCCAGGCTGGAGTGCCATGGCACAATCTTGGCTCACTGCAACCTCTACCTCCTGGGTTCAGGCAATTCTCCTGCCTCTGACTCCTGAGTAGCTGGGATTACAGGCATGTGCCACCATGCCCAGCTAATTTTTTGTATTTTAGTAGAGACGGGGTTTCACCATGTTGACCAGGATGGTCTCTATCTCTTGACCTCGTGATCCACCCACCTCGGCCTCCCAAAGTGCTGGGATTACAGGTGTGAGCCACTGCGCCTGGCCGACCCCATCTTTTTAAAAAAGCCACAGTTTTGAAATTGCAGTATCAGAAATTAAGATTTGATCAAGTCTGTGTTATTAGCATAGGTATTAAAAAAAATAGCCCAAGGCCAGGCGCGGTGGCTCACACCTGTAATCCCAGCACTTTGGGAGGCCAAGGCAGGCAGATCACCTGAGGTCAGGAGTTGAAGACCAGCCTGACCAATATGAATAAACCCTGTCTCTACTAAAAATACAAAATTAGTTGGGCATGGTGGCGCGTGCCTGTGATCCCACCTACCTGGGAGGCTGGGGCAGGAGAATCCCTTGAACCCGGGAGGCAGAGGTTGCCGTGAGCTGAGATCGAACCTTGCAGTGTAGCCTGGGTAACAAGAGCAAAACTCCGTCTGAAAAAAGCCCAAGAAAGCCAGCAGCAGACCTATCCATATATACCTACTTAAACAGAAGCAACATTGTCAGAGAAGGGGCTGCCCATTGAAACAATAAACTAGATGGTGTGAGGCATTCACACAATACACCAAAACCAAGGTAGAATCAAGTACTAAATATAAGATGTAAACCTTTAAACATTTTAGAAAGTATGGAATATTCCTTATTATAATTGACACATAATTCTACATATTAATGAGGTAGATGTGATGTTTCAATATATGTGTACATTGTATCAAATTGGGGTTTATAGCCATCACTTGAAACACTTATTCTTTCTTAGTGGTGATAACATTTAAAGCCTTCTAGCTATCTTGATATATACATTACACTGTTGTGTTTTGAGACAGGGTTGCTTTGTCACCCAGGCTGGAGCAGTGTGGCTTTGACCTCCTGGGCTTAAGTGATCCTCCCACCTCAGCCCCCTGAGTGGCCAATTTTTGAAGTTTTTGTAGAGTCAGGTTTTGCTATGCTGCCCCAGCTGGTCTTGAACTGTTGGGCTCAAGTGATCCTCCCAAAATGTTGTAATTAGAAGGGTGAGCCACCACCTATGTTGTTCATTTCTATGGCTCATGCCTGTAATCCCAGCACTTTGGGAGGCCGAGGCGGGTGGATCACGAGGTCAAGAGATCGAGACCATCCTGGTCGAAATGGTGAAACCCCGTCTCTACTAAAGATACAAAAAATTAGCTGGGCATGGTGGCGCGTGCCTGTAATCCCAGCTACTCGGGAGGCTGAGGCAGGAGAATTGCCTGAACCCAGGAG
>CM052664.1:9818894-9899915 GCA_028533165.1 Leontopithecus rosalia
CGCCATTGAACTCCAGCCTGGGTAACAAGAGCGAAACTCAGTCTCAAAAAAAAAAAAAGAACACCAGAACTTTCTTTCTTTCTTCCTGTCTAACTATAACTTTGTATCCATTGACTAACCTCTCCCAGCCTCCTGCCCCCTCCCCGCAAACTCACTACCCTCCCCAGATTCTGGTAACCATTCTGTTCTCTAATTCTATGAAATTAACTTTTTTAGATTCCACAGATGAGTGAGATCATGTGGTTGTCTTTCTCTACCTGGGTTATTTCATGTAACATAATATCTTCCAGGTTCGTCTGTGTTGCTGCAAAAAAACAGGCTTTCATTGTTTATGATTGAACAATATTTCATTGTGTATATATACATACACATGCCACATTTGCTTTATTCAGCTGTAGATAGACATTTAGATTGATTTTTTATCTTGGCTATTATGAATAGGACTGCAATAAATAAGGGAGTGCAGATAGCTCTTCGACATGCTGATTTCACTATGATTGAATGTATTCCCAGTAATGAGACTGCTGGATCATATGGTAGTTCTGTTTTTAGTTTTTTGAGCAACCTCCATACCGTTTTTCATAATGGCTACACTAATTTACATCCCTACCCACAGTGCATAAGTTTCCCTCTCTACATCCTTGTCAACATGTGTGTGTGTGTGTGTGTGTGTGTGTGTGTGTTGAGATGGAGTCTTGTTCTGTCGCCAGTCTGGAGTGCAGTGGTGCGATCTTGGCTCACCTCCACCTCCCAGGTTCAAGTAACTCTCCTGTCTCAGCCTCCTGAGTAGCTGGGACTACAGGCTCATGCCACCATACCGGGCTAATTTCTGTATTTTTAGTAGAGATAGGGTTACACCATGTTGGTCAGGATGGTCTCAATCTCCTGACCTCATGATTTACCGCCTCAGTCCCCCAAACTGCTGGGATTACAGGCGTGAGCCACTGTGCCCGGCCTTACTTTTTGTCTTTTAAATAGTCACCAATGAGATCATAGTTCATTGTGGTTTTGATTTGCATTTCTCTGATGACTGGTGATACTGAACATTTTTTTCATCTGTTGGCCATTTACGTCTTTTTCTGAGAAATGTCTAGGTGTTCTGGGCATTAGTGTTTTCTGTTAGCTTTTGTTTGTTTGTTTGTTTGTTTGGCCGTTGAGCTGTTGAGTTCCTTGTATATTCTGGATATCTTGTCAGATGGATAGTTTGCACATACTTTGCTCCCATTCTGTAGATTGTCTCTTCACTCTACTGATTGTTTCCTTTGCTGGGCCACAGCTTTTTGGTTTAATGTAGTCCCATCTGTCTGTTTTTGCTTTCACTGCCTGTGCTTTTGGGGTCTTATTCAAAAAATCGTTGCCCAGTCCAACCGTGAAAGTGGTTTCATGAAGCATTTCCCTGTTGTTACAGTTTCAGTTTCAGATCTTTTAAGTCTATAATCCATTTTGAGTTGATCTTCATGTACGGTGAGAGAGAGGGGTCTATTTTATTCTTCTGCATGGGGATAGCCAGTTTTGCCAGCACTGTATTTATTCATTTCCCAAGTTACCATTAACCAGCACCATTTATTGAAGAGATTGTCTTTTCCAACATATGTTCTTGGTCCCTTTCTCAAATACCGGTTGGTGGTAACTGCATGGATTTATTTCTGGGTTCTCTGTTTTATTTCCTTGGTCTGTGTACCTCTATCCTTTCCTTCCTCTCTCTCTCCCTTTCCCCCCTCTCAATAGGGTGTTACTCTGTTGCCCACACTGGAGGGCAGTGGTGCAGTCTTGCTCACTAGACTAGTCTAGCTCACTAGTGATGCAGTGAGCAAGACTGCACCACTGCAGGCTTGAACTCCTGGGCTCAAGTGATCTTCTCACCTTAGTCTCCCAAGTAGCTGGGACTACCAGTACATACCACCAGACCTGGCTACCTTTTAAAAACATTTTGTAGAGATAGACCTCGCCTGTGTCTCTTGCTTTTTTCTTGGAATTGTATTGAATTTGAAGATTCATTTTGGGGGAAAATGGCATCTTACTGGTTGAACTTCACATTCATGAACATAGAATCTCTACTGATTTAGGTCTTCTATTGTTCTTCAGTAATTTTTTTTGTTTTCTTCATAAAGATCTTACATATCTTTAGTCAGATTTATCCTAGATATTTTATTTTTATAGTTACCCAGGATGGGATATTTATAAGAAATTACATATTCTGATATGCATACTAGCATATTACTAGTAGAAGTAACAGAAGATGTCAGCAAGTTTGCTGAATATAAGATCAATAATCTAAAATTCATTGCATTCCTAATACTCTATATACCTTTACTAGTTCGTCTGTGGATTTCTGTCAGATAACTCACATTCTGGGTTTATCAGTTTCTGTCATGTTATTTAACTTATTCCTTTATTTCCAATATTTCCTCTAAACTGAATGATAGCTCTGAAGGCATGCTTAAATTCAGATTAAACCTTTTTTGCAGGTGGTGCTGTATTCTCTGGTAATACCACACTCAATACACACTTAGTGGGTTCAAGTGCTGACCACATGTTCCCCACTCACTGCAAAGTTTCCCATCAACTTTTTAGCTAAAAGGTTTCACCCATTGATCTGTTACTTTGTTAGCAGTTGCAAAATAGCAACTTTATAATTCTGTCATTCCTGCCACTTTTCTTTGCTAGAATTCCTCAGTACTACTTACTATCAAATTTTTAGCATGCACATTTGATTGTATGAAGATGTGTAAGTTAATCAGAACTCCTAACCATCTCCTGAATGATACTGAGACCTTAGATGAATGGGTATCAGTTCTTCTCATGTACTATATTGTTATTCCTAGTATTTTCCATTCATCTTAACAACTTCCTCAAATTAACTATTACTGTTGTTTTATGCAGTCATTGCTTTTTTAGATTTACTGACATATTTTAGTCTTTGCATCTTACCTTACTTTTGGTTACTGTTTTCTGATTCTAGTGTTGGGTGTCCTTTCTGCAAGGGTGAAATTTTATTTTACCCTTACTTTTAAAAATAGCTAAGGTGGGTATAGAATTCTAGATTGATAATGTTTTTTCTCATTACTTCAAAGATACTTTATTCCATCGTCATCTGGCGTCTGATATAAAAACGTGCTGTCAGCCTACATTTGTACTAGGTGATCTTGGTTCTTTTCAGACCGTATCTTTGAATTTGGTATTGAGTTTCACTGGAGATGTCTGTGAATTTATTTTATTTAACTTTCTAGGGATGTGTTGTGATTCTTTAATCTGAGGAATAAAATTGAATTTCTGTAAAATTCTCATCTGTTTTCACTTTGAAATTACTTTTCTTATTTTCTCCAGTTCTAGATTTCTTATGAGATGTATGTGGGACTTTCTCATTTAATCCTCTGTAATATTTAACCTTCCTTTTTTTAAAAAAAAAAAAAAAAGATGGGGTTTCACCATGATGGCCAGGCTGGTCTTGAACTCCTGACCTCAGGTGATCCACCCACCTCGGCCTCCGAAAGTGCTAGGATTATAGGCATGAGCCACCGCGCCTGGCCTGATATTTAACCTTCCTATAATTTTTTCTTATTTTTTCTCTCTTTGTGTTACAGATGTCTGAAGCTGGATGGTAGCCTCAAACGTTAATTTTTTTCTTAAGCTGGTTTTAACTTACTCATTGAATTTTAACGAATTTGCTATTTGGCAAGTCCAATCAATTTTTGACTTCATTGACTACATTTTCTTTCAAACTGTTAAGATCTTAAGTTCTTTTGCTGCTAATTCTTTGTTGGATTTATGGAGTCTTCCTCCTCATATTGGTTCCATTTGTGACTAGGTTTCCAGTGTTTCAGCCCTTTTTATTTGATCCTCGGGTACGTAACCACCTCTGCACTTGGCATAGCCTCTGGATACCCAGCCTTCCTTCTATCATGTGAATTCAGAGTATTTAATACCCAGAAAGACTGTTTCACTAGAAGCAGAATGGGACCTGCTGTTGGCAATGGACAAACCCATGTCAACCCATTGCTTCTTCTCTTGGAATCCTCTTAAGTTAAACCTCAGGTTTATGTGGGCAACAAAGAAAGAAACTAGCTCTTACTAAAACCAGCCTCTGTGGGTAGGTGGCATGGATGGAGATCCTGAAGTTTTAAATCACCCCAGGGTCTAGGTGTGGTGGCTCACGCCTGTCATCCCAGAACTTTGGGAGGCCAAGGCGGGCAGATCACTTGAGCTCAGAAGTTTGAGACCAGCCCGGGCAGTGTGGTGAAACCCCCACCTCTGTCAAAAGCACAAAACACTAGCTGGGCGTGGTGGCGCACACCCGTAATCCAGCTACTTGGGAGGCTGAAGTGGGAGTATCACTTGAGCCTGGGATGTGGAGGTTGCAGTGAACTGAGATTGTGTCACTGCACTCTAGCCTGGGTGACAGTGAAACACCGTCTCAAAAAAAAAAAGTCACCCTTGGCACCTCTTGTGTCTGTCACCACAAAAAAATGATGAATACTTTCACCCCAAAACTCAGTGGCTTAAGAACTAGTTGATGGATGTACAGTCATGGTGTAGGCTGCAGGGCTCTTTCGGTCTTGGAAGGGCTTACTTACATATCTGCGTGCAAGCTCGCTGGTGACGGGAAGCTCACGCTTCTGGGTCAGCTTGTCAGCTGGGGAAGCTGCCCTTTGCCCCGTGTCTGTCATCCCTCCAGCAGGCAAGCCTGGGAATACTCACATGGCAGGGGCACAGAGGCAAGAGGGACAAGCCCAAAAGGTAAGTGTTTTAGGGCCGCTTTTTATCACATCGCATTTGTTAGCATTCCCAAGCCCAGGGTCAGAGGGAGGGTACTACACGATGAGGGCCAAAGGGATGGTAAAGGGAGGGATGGAGAATGGGGCCATTCTTCAACAGGCACTCGTTCCTTCTATCCCACCCATCTATCTGTCTCCTTGAACTTGTGCCCTCAAATGAAGAGCAGTCGCTCCTGCCATCCATGAGCATCCTCTGATTAAATAATCTTTTTACCAAACAAGGGAATAATACATTGATGCAGTGAAATACAGAAATTCTTTATGGAAAGCTGTCTAGCTTAATATGACATTGTGCCTCGTGGTACAGATAAAAGTAACCCACTGGGGGAAATGAGCAGATTAGAAGTTGAGTATGCATCCTGGGCAACATGGCAAAACTCTGTTTCTACAAAAAATATTTAAAAATTAGCCAGGCATGGTGGCATGCGCCTGTAGACCCAGCTACTTGGGAGGCTGAGGCGGGAGGATCACCTGAGCCTGGGAGTTCGAGGCTGCAGTGACCCGAGATCACACCACTGCACTCCAGCCTGGGTGCCAGTGAGACCTTGTCTCAAAATAAAGTTGAGTATGCACAGTTCCCTGAGCTTTCATTGTTTCACAATTTATGCTGGACATAAAGGGACTAAATGCAGAAAGGGACCTGCCTCATGGTGCTCCACGTGTTTATAGGGAAGTTGGAAGGGGCAACAGTAATTATGCAATTCTACAAGAATGGAAGCTTCCTGGTAGAGTAATAAGTGGCCTTATTTAAAAAGGGGCTCCTCAGAGGTTCAGGGGTTAGACTTAGTATGTTAGTTCACTGCACTGATTTGGACCTTTGAGCCATCTCTCCAATAAGCTACTAAAACGAGGGAGGCAATGAACCTCCATGCCATCCAAATTTGTCTTAACCCCTGACCCTTGGGGTTCTACAGCCGGGCTGGGTCAGGGGTTACATATTGAACAACATGAGAACTAGAGGAGGAGTAGAAGGACATTTGGGACTGAAATGGAAAAAGAGAGTGATTCACTTTCCCTTGGCCTCCATGTACTTCTAGGGTCAGATATGTTTACAACTGTTCAGTTGGGATCTGTCATCCTGTCTTAGTGAGGACCCATGTTGTCATTTTTTCTGGGCCCACGAGTTGCTGTTTTGTTATAAGTACATAGCAGGCAGGGGAGGGTGGCCACAGAACACCTGAGAGCATCCAGGTTTTAGTCTATCCACAGAGATGTGAACAAAATGAACCATTCATCTTTTTAACCACTGAAGTGAGCTCAGGTAAGCAGAGGGGATTATCAGCTTGTGCAACTTGTAAATAGATGAAGATGGACCAGCTGTCCTGTAGAAGTCAGCACTGAAGAGTCCAGAATAGTTGGCAAATAATACAGTCTTTGCAGTTAAACGTGGCTTCCATCATTGATCACTGGGCATCTCAGTCCTTCGTGGTGGTTCCCATGCCTATGGTGGATTTGAGCACAGATTAATTGGTCTGTGGTGGAGGTGATGGCGGCGTATGTTCGATTGACTTTTTCACTCTAAATGCTTTTCTCTAGATGTGGTTGCTTCATATAACCATATAGATAAATACTGAGTGTGTAATTTAAATAGTTACATGTCCTCAATGTAGGGGCCACCCAATATATGCTATGTCTTTTCTGGTCCAGTCCTGGTTAGCCCAAAGATCTGCCATACAGAGGGGCTGTTAGTGACAGCCCATGTGGTATGTTTAAATCTTAGGGCAGTGCTCTCTGTGGCCAGAAGTTCCATCTGCAGTTCAGCCCATTGCACAGAGTGCCCATGGCTGTGGCCATTAGCCTTGCACCATCACAAGGCTATAGTTGGATGGCTATAGCATTCCAGAGGCCCCGCTCGCTCAGAGGTGGGTGGGCTCTTCTTCAGTGAAAGAAGCGCGTAGCTTTCTTGTCAGGTGGCCTATTTCATAGGTTTCACCTTCATTAAAACAGTTTTGAGCCAGGTACGGTGGCTTACACCTGTAATCCCAGGACTTTGGGAGGCTGAGGTGGGTGGATCACCTGAGATCAGGAGTTCCAGACCAGCCTGGCCACCATGGTGAAAACCTGTTTCTACTAAAAATACAAAAGATTAGCCAGGCGTGGTGGTGCCTGTAATCCTAGCTACTCGGGAGACTGAGGCAGGAGAATCGCTTTAACCTGGGAGGCGGAGGTTGCAGTGAGCCATGATCGCACCACTGCACTCCGGCCTGGGCAAGAAGAGTGAAACTCCATCTCAAAACAAAACAAAACAAAAACCTGTGTGAGAAGACCAAATACTTTTCTCCCAGGAAGAGGCATTGTTTCAAATGTTAATGGTTGGCAAGCTTTGTGAGTAAACACCATCCTTGGCTATGCATCTGACTGCTCCTGATATGAGTCACCAGTGGGTGTCACAATAAATGTATCCGGTGAACAGGTTCTTGCAAAAGAGAAGTACAATCCAGGCAAACACACACACACACACACACACACACACACACACACACCCTCACAAAACCACAACCAGTATATAGTAAGTTTAGGAGTATTTGGGGCTTCCTCCTGGGTGGGAGTGAATTGGGATGGAATGCCTATCTAATTCTTGTCCGTCTGCTGTCATTTGGCCCACACGGAATTGTACCAGCTCAGACTTGGATTTTCGCTCTACAGGAGCTGTGACATCTGCTCTAGGTTTTGTATCAGGTCATCGGCTGTTCAGAGCACCCGTACAGCCCATAGCCAGTCCACCTCTGCATGCCTCTTTCATTCCATCCATACCTGGCTTTCAGTCATAACATGTGTTGTTAGGCAGGGTTTTTTCTGAGTTACTTTTTTTCTGACATGCAGTGGCCTCATTACTCAGGGTTTGCATTTTGTAAGAAATCCACCTCTTGTTGAAATGACTTGCTTGTTTGAGAAGTTTAGTGGCTGAAGACTCGCTGTCTCACCCATCCCTCTGGGGCCTTGAGGTCTTTCTCTTTCCAGTCCCCTGGCCAATTAGCCAAGCCGTTCACCACTCCCTTGAGGCTGTATATTTTCTTTCCAGCAGATAATCAGATGCACCACCCAGAGCTTTGCCCATAGGGAATGTTTTCCTTCACTACTGTCTTTCAAGGCTACTCTGGAAATAAGGCTATTAGTGCAGCCAGCACACATTTTCAGCTTGTATCCACGGGGCCCACTGAGCCATCATCAGGAGCGAACGAGGGAAGGAGAGTGAGCCAATAGGAGGATATTACTGAGTAAGCCACCACTGTGATTGATTGCTCAGTCCCATAGGACTGTCCTCTGAGAAGCTGTGTAAAATGTGCCTCAGATGGGCTGGTCCAGGAGAGGAGGAGGAAGAATGCGTGCACTGGTTCCTGTGTCCCATTGGCCAGTATTCCCTCACAGGGATGAATTCCCCTGTGTGGCTGCTGAGCTGGTCCCATGCAGTGTCCACAGGAAAGCACTGAGGTGACAGCTGAAGGCCATCTATCAGGTTCTGCTGGCATGACATCTTCTTGGCCTTGCAGGGCTGGCACTGCAGTGGTGGCTGAATCAAGGAGTAGGTGAGGCCAAGAGGATGTAACATGTTGCATAAAGGTAAGCGCATGAAGTCCTGAAAGGTTACATACAGTGTGGTATCTTTTCCATTGAATTATAAACTGCCAAGATTATAAGAAATGCAGATCCGTGATGAATGGGGGATTCGGGAGGAAAAAGATGGGTGATGAGATGAAGCATATTGTTACAGTTAAAAGTAGGTTGTCACGATTCTAGCTTCAGTGCTATTAAAAATAGGGAGCGGGGGATAAAGGTCATACAAGGACCGTGATCAGAGTGTAAGAGTGTTATGAACTCATGATGGTTAATCTGTGTACCTGAGGTTCAAATAAAACGTGCAAGTGCATACTTCTAATGTGAACCCTGCCTGGATTCAAGCGAACCTGGCTTTCTAGAGGCGTGGCTCTCTGCGAGGGACGCGGCGGCTATGCTTCCCGCTGGCCGCGAGGGGGCGCACGTGGCTAAGAGCTGGCGCGTAGCCCGCGGGCTCTTGCAGCCACCTGCGCGGTGGCTGGACACAGGAGAGCTGTGTCCAGCTGGGAGGAGTAGCAGCAGGTATAGCTGTTGGCCAGGGACACCGGGGGCTCCCTGGGGAGGGCCTCCGCCCAGCGCGCTGCCTCTGGGTTCGGGAGGAAGCATCTGCCAGACCCGCGGGGCCTCGACTTCCGCCAGAACTGGGCAGGCGCTTGCGGGCTTTCCCGGGCAGGGTCGCACCCTGGGGCCCCCTGTGGAGCTAGCACCCAGCAGTGTGTTTGGCCCGAAGTGTCTCTTTGGAAAGTTGTTTGGCAACACTGAAAAATCGGGAAATGTTTAGCTTGAAATTTCAGATGACATTTCTCAGGGTCACTTGGGGCATGTGGCAGCACTTGGCCAGCGGCTGCTCCATGCTTCTATCGCCTGGTTCTATCGCCACAGGCCCCCATTACAGAAAGCCCCGCTGATGAGGCTTGTCAGTTTTGGTTAGATCAGTATTCAGCGTGACCATTCTGGCTGTTATCACTATTGAGAACTGAGCCGGCGGCACACTTCATGCTGTGCTAACATTGCCCTTTTCTGCACAACTCTACGGGACTATTAATTATGGTCTCTTTTATGCTGTTTTTTAATGTACATAGAATATGGCAATGAAACCTCAACAATCTACCGGTTGTCTCCCTGGCCCTCCTCCAGCTGGGCCCTTTCCATACAGCTGGTGCCCGGCGGCCCCTAGCATCTCCCTTTATCTCAGTGGTTTCCACACTTTTTAAAAAGCAGACACCCCCCCCTTTTCAATCTAAATTATACATGAAATTCCATTATATAAAATGGGAAATGCAGTATGAATATCAACGACTAAGTTTCATTTATATAAACATTGACTTATAAAGTCATTGCATAAGAACAACGGGATTACTTTGGAAAGCCCAGAATTTGGATAAGTAAGGACATAACTGTGGGTGCCGCTCCTCGGTGGGCTTCGTTCTGCTGCTGCGTCTGGGCTGCAGGATGGAGAAGCCCAGGCTCGCCCGGAGAGGCCGTGGCAGGGTTTTTAGCTCTCGCCTCACACTCTGGGTGGCCTTCTGCTGTCGGCGGCTGCCCAAGGTGAGGTACCCTGTGCAGGGGGCACAGAGGCCCAGGGGCTCCCAGTGTCCCTGTTTGCTCTTGAAGGCTAGAGAGTGTTTTAAGTGTTTGCACATATTTTACCCATAAAATCGGGTATCTGTGAGTCTGAAGCACCTCTGAGAGTTCACAGGATGCAGTTCAGAAGCTGCCACAAAGGCGGGAAGTGGTGGTTCCTGAGGGGCCTGAAGACCTGCTGTGTTTCCATGGCAACAGAAGTTTGCTTTTCTTGCTAGTGAACAGGCCTGCAGGTGGGTGGCCCAGAGAACCGGCAGCTCTGGGTCTGTCTTCCCCAACCTGGGGCCTCTTCAGTGGCCTGGCTGGAGGCCAGGCTGAGCTCAGCACAGGGCTGTGGCAGAGGGGGCCCCCTCAGGAACACACCTGATCCCCCTCTGGGCCTGTCTGCAGACACCCAGCTCTGGCCCTACCCTGCCATCCCGGCAGCCCCCAGTCGGTGGTCCCAGTCCATGCCCAGAAAACAGCCAGGCCTGGGCTCACACCCAGCTCCATCACTAACCTCCCTTCCATTTGGCTTTCTCCTTGGGTATCCCCACTACACTGTCCTCAAAGATGGGGGGTTCTATCGCCACAGGACCCCCATTACGGAAAACCCCACAGATGCCATGGTCGTCCAGAGCCTTGCTGAGCTACAGTTTTCTGCCACTCTTGTGGGTGGTGAGAAAACCTGGCAGAGGCGTGCCAGAGGGATGGCACCTCCCTCGGCCTTTCTCCCTCCCTCCTCAAGAGCAAGGCCAGGTGGAGGGAGACTCGGCCAGGGAACTGGCTGCTTGTGGTGGGGGATGTGGTCAGACCACCATCGGCCTCATCTCCCAGTGCCCCTTGTGGTGACAGGTGCCAACACCATTTCCTGGGGCCTCAGGCTGCCATGATGGCTCCCCAGGCTCCCTGCCCCTCCCCCATGGGCCCATCCTTCTCTCAGGTCTTTGCTTGGACCTGCCTGGCCATGACTGCTCTGGGAGCAGGAGTGGTGGGTTTGGGTTCCACAAGGTCCCCGGGTTGAACAGCTGCCAGAGAGCCTAGATTAGAGAAGACAAATGTACCCCACAGCTGTGTTCCCAGGGCCCATAATGCTTAGCTGTTGGAACATGGGGTGGCCGCTTTTGGGCTGTGGATTGCTGTTTTGGGTTGGAGTAAGTTTTATTCTTTCAGCTACTGAGGTGCCTATACAAAATCCTGAATTGCCTTTTTTTTTTTTTATTTTTTGACAGTCTTGCTCTGTCGCCCAGGCTGGAGTGCAGTGGCATGATCTCAGCTCACTGCAACCTCCGCCTCCCAGCTTCAAGCAATTCTTGTGCCTCAGCCTCCCAAGTAGCTGGGACTACAGGTCCCAACCACTATGCCCAGCTAATTTTTGTATTTTTAGTAGAGATGGGGTTTCACCATGTTGGCCAGGCTGGTCTTGAACTCCTGACCTCAGGTGATCTGTTCGCCTCAGTCTCCCAGAGTGCTGGGATTACAGGCATGAGCCATTAACCCTAGTCCTGAATGGCTTTTCAAAAAAAAATGATAAAAAAATAAAATTTACCATTGTAAATAGAATTTCCACCTGTGGAGGTGTAGAGCTCAGTAGCATTAAGTGCGTTCATTCACTGGCGTGCAGCCCCAGGACCGTTCCTCTCCAGCACTCCTCATCTTCCCAAACCGAAACCACCCATTAAATCATAACTCCCCATGCCCCCTTCCCCTGGCCCCTGACAACCAGCCTTCTAGTTTTGTCTCCATGATTTTGGCCACCCTAAGTATCTCCTGTCAGTGGAACCACGCAGTACGCGTCTGTCCACGTCTGGCTTCCTTCACTTGGCATCATGTCCTCAGGGTTCATCCGCGTCGTAGCACGTGTCAGAACTTCCTTCCTCTTTAAGGCTGTCTGTATTGCTTTTGACGACTGGTTTATGTCTTATACAAACAGTACAAAATCCGGAAATCCCGAGATCAGTGTCTTCGTAAACTGTACTACTCTTACCTTCAGCGGGGCACAGAAACTCAGGGGTCCCCAGGCAGCATCAAGCGGCCTCTCCATTTCCACAGCTGCTCCTCCCTGGGGCAGCAGTACAGTCACCCTCCTTCCAGGGAGCTCCCTCTTCCTAGTTCAAGGAACTCTGCCACATCTGGACTCAGTGGGAAGGGAGTGGAGCAGGTTAGGTACTCACCTGTCCCCTGGGACTGCGGTGTGGGTGTGCGTGCCTTGCCCCAGGCCCCAGAGCTCTGGCCAGCCCTCCTTGCAGGGCCCTACGATCCAGGGACTATGCTGCTCCCACACATTCTGCTCTGGGTCCCCACAGTGCCCAGAGGGGCAAGAGGCTCTGAGGGCTGAAGCCAGAACATGGGAAGGGTCAGGAATTTGAAAATGCCAAGACAGGAGGGAATGGAGGTGCTTTATATATATGTATATACATATATATACACACATGTCGCGTGCATATACATATATATACACATGTGACATGCATATATATGTATATACATGTGATATGTGTATATATACATATGTGTATACATATATATATCCCCCCACACATATATGTTACTGCATTTTAGGTTTGGGAATACATGTGAAGAAAATGCAAGATTGCTGCATAGCTACATACATGGCGATGTGGTTTGCTGCCTTTCTTCTTTTTTTAATCAACTTTTAAGTTCCAGGGCACATATGCAGGATGTGCGTAGGTAAACGTGTGTTACACAGGTAAATGTGTGCCATGGTGGTCTGCTGCACAGATCAACCCATCATCTAGGTATTAAGCCCAACACTCATTTTTTTTTGAGATGGAGTTTAACTCTTGCTGCCCAGGCTGGAATGCAGTGACAGCGCAATCTTGGTTCACTGTAACCTCCGCCTCCCGAGTGCAAGTGATTCTTCTGCCTCAGCCTCCCAAGTAGCTGGGATTACAGGCATACGCCACCATGGCCGGCTAACTTTTTTGTATTTAGTAGAGATGGGGTTTCACCATGTTACTCAGGATAGTCTGAAACTCCTGACCTCAGGTGATCCACCGCGCCCGGCTCATTAGCTACTTCTTAAAAGGAGTCTTTCCTCCAGTGCAGCTGTGGGTCCAGTGAGAAGTAGGATTTACATCAGACACCCACCAACTGACACCATTTCCCATCTCCTTCCTCCTTTGGTGAAATCAGCCTCAGAGTTGCACCCACCCTAAAGCATCTTTGATTCCAGTGCCCCACGCATGTTGCAGTGCACACACACCCCTGGGGCTCGGTTACGATGCAGATGATTCTATTTCAGTTGGTCTTCATGGGGCCTGGGATCCTGCACTCTAACCAGCTGCCAGGTGATACCCAGTTTGTGGCAAGGCTTAGGAATTCCTGGCTCCCGTTTCAGACCTTCTGCATCTCAATTTCCTGGAGGAAGGCTGGTTGCTCCCCTAGGGCGTGCTGCACAGTGATGAGTTAATGGCTGGTTTAGAGACTGGTCTTCCCTGGGGCAGCTGAATGGCACTGTCCTCCTGGCTTATTCACTCCCTAGGGCTGAAGCTGCACCCAGGGGCAGTGAGTCACCATAGGGAAACCAGAGGGTCTCCTTCTCCCTGCTGTCAACGGCATCTTCAACTGCCAATGGAGAGCCGCTGTGTTCAGAGGGCACCAAGAAGAGGAGGGCTCAACGGTGCTGGTCCTGCTTCTAGAAAGTCCCCAAGTGCCACCAGGGCTAAAAGAGCTAGAGGAGCAGAGGATCTGAAGGTCATTGTCATACTTAAAGTGAAAAGCCAGTGTCCCCTTCGCCAGGTTAGGGGAGGTTAGTGGGCCTCTGGCAGGGAGGACCCCCATGACTCAGCTCAGAGCTGGCTGTTGGGGGTGTGTTCCCCCACCCCGTTCCCACAGGCGTCTCATCATGCCCTCTGTCCACCAAGGGCCCCAGCGCCCAGTTGAAAACTGCCCTCAGCTTCCAATCTTGACTTTAACAAAATTCAGGGTCCAGGAAACTGAAAGTAAATTATGTTCTCTGGCTCCCTGGCACCCAGGTGAGTCAGCCACCTTCTCAGCATCCGCCTGCTCTTTCTTGTCATTCTGGTACCTCTCTGGGGATGAAGACTAGAAAGACGGTGATGACATAAGCACGCTGCTATGTTGCTGAATTCCAGGAAGGTCACAGACAGGCAGGATGGGCTTACTCTGGGGGAACGAAGGTTCGGCAGGATGGCCTATGCATGTCGGGGGCTACGCAGTGGCAGAGCTGGGCTCAGCCCTCCACCTGCTGCTCCCAATTAGCTCTTTGCTTAAAGTTTACTCCCAGGTGCTGAGGATGTGGCCACTTAGAAGGGACGGTTTTACCAGACAGTTTTTGGGGAGGCCACAGAAACCCCGGTTTCTAAAAAGGTCCTTTGGCCTCAAACAGCCACCCCTCATCCAAGCCGCTGGCGGCACGGTCTGCGGCTCGCTGTCTGTGGAGGCCTTGCCCGGCTCTGCGTTTTGCTTTCCTTCCTCACTGAGCAGACTCTGGCTCCTGCAACTACGCCTCCGACTCTCCCCCACCTTTGCCCTCTTAGGGGGAGGCCCGAATCATCAAACCCAGATCCTGCTTGCTTGGCGAGGTCCGCATTGTCACTCCACAGGCAGGCTCCCAGACCCACTGCCTCACCTGGACCACGCCCTCCTCAGCCAAGGCTCCTCCATCCCATTGCCCCTGAGGAGCCAACCATGCCAGGGCCAGCTCAGCCATGTTTCTGTTCCGGCCCAGCTGGTACCCAGGATCCCCTCCCATCAGCACCACTGGGGTTCAGATACACCACGGGTGCTGCTTCCTTAGATCATCCCAGACAGAGCCAGTTGCCCCGAGCTGGCCAACAGCCACAGGCTCAAAGCCCACGGGGGGGTGCCTCCATTCCCAGCCACACTCAGCAGAGGCAAGGATGGGGCCGGCAGTCAGGCAGACCTAGATCCTGAGCCTGGCTCCCCACTGGCTCTCCCTGTGCCTTGGGATGGGAGCCCCAATTTCATGTCTAAAAATGTGATCCACGGCCGGGCGCGGTGGCTCATGCCTGTAGTCCCAGCACTTTGGGAGGCCAAGGCGGGTGGATCAGGAGGTCAAGAGATTGAGACCATCCTGGTCAACGAGGTGAAAAATACATCTTTACTAAAAATACAAAAATTAGCTGGGCATGGTGGTGCGTGCCTGTAGTCCCAGCTATTCAGGAGGCTGAGGCAGGAGAACTGCTTGAACCCAGAAGGTGGAGGTTGCAGTGAGCCGAGATTGTGCCATTGCACTCCAGCATGGGTAACAAGAGCGAAACTCCATCTTAAAAAAAAAAAAAAAGGTCCTATAACTGCCCTCTTGGAGTCACTCTAATTGCTATTAGATGCGGTTGTGAATGCAGGTCCTTGCACACGGGGTTGCCCAAACACTGTTCTGACCCTCCCTTTTCTGGCCGACTGAGCAGCTCGGGACCAGGGAAGCAGCACATTTAGGCCAAGATAATCAATCATCGTAGTGAACACAACCCTCAGCTTCCTCCAAAGCTCGTTCCGAAATGCGAAGATTGGTGTTGCAGGAGGAGGACGTGAATGTAATGAGAACCTGCACGTTTACCTAAAACTCAGCCCTGCTATACCATCCCCCAAGACGGAGAGAAAACCTGAAGTCCAGCAGTTCGGCGAGGGGCGCACGCAGCACAGGTGGAGGGCCAGGGCCAGACAAGCTCCAGTGGAAACTGCTCGGGCCAGGTTTTGCAGTCTTCTCGTTCAATAAGAAATCCCTGTGCAACTGGCCAAGTCAATATTTTATTAAAAAACACACGAACACATGCACAATGGAAACAGAGGCAGAGACGGAGAGGAGACGCGAGGTCTCCTTGGGCACAGGCTGACCACATAGTGTTTCTACAGGCACACCTCGCTTCAGGAAAGTGGGTATCTCTAAGACCGACTGACAACCAGATAAATTAGGAGGGGGCTTTGTTTCTTAAGGCTTCACTCCCCTGAGAAGTGAGAAGTAGAAGGGATTTAGGCAGGAGTATTCACAAACCCCTCAGCTGTGCTAAGTGGGGTGCGTCAGTACCTGAGGTGGTTCTAGAAGCAGGAAGGCTGAAAACAGAATTCCCTGGAGGCGCTTTCCTTTCCCAGAAGGGAGGAATGTTCCCCCGGAAGGCAGAAGGCGGGAGAAAGGGTTTCCTGCTGGCTCAGGTGCTCAGGGAGCTGGCTTCCTGGGAAAGCAGGAAGAGGGTGCAGGCCTTTCCTGGTGCCCACCAGCCTGGCAGGACTTTGGCGCAGAACACAGGTCCAGAGGCCTCGCCTGGGGCACATGTCCTCCTCTCTGCAAAGCTCCTGAGGGGCCGAGGGGCTGTGGCCTCTGTCAGACGGCTGCATCTTGGGAAGGAAATGGCAGTCAGGACAGCTTGCCACTGGCAGGGCCACCCACAAGCCACACTCCGCAGGCTTGACTCCAACTTCTGCTTGGGGGAGGACTTGTGTCTTCCACCGAGCGCCAACTGTCACTGAGTTTATTCTTTTTTTTGGCGGTGGGGGGGTCGGGGGGGGAACGGAGTCTTGCTCTGTCGCCCAGGCTGGAGTACAGTGGCGTGATTTTTGGCTAACTGCAATCTCCACCTCCCGGGTTCAGGCAGTTCTCCCGCCTCAGGCCCTGGAGCAGCTGGGATTACAGGCACACACCACCACACCGGGATAATTTTTGTATTTTTAGTAGAGACGGGATTTCACCACGTTGGTCAGGATGGTCTTGAACTCCCGAACGCGTGATCCACCTCAGCCTCCCAAAGTGCTGGGATTACAGGCGTGAGCCACCACATCTGGCTGATTATTCTATTTTTTAAAAATGCATTGCTAATAAAGACAAAAACTTCAGTAGTGCAGAGGAGACTCCCATTCCACTCCCCCACCTCAGTCTTACTCCTCAGCAGTAACCCCCTTAAACCCTTTAGCTGTTTCTTTTGGTGATTCTTCCATAATTTAAAAAACCGATTTATGCCAGTACTTATAGATTTGTCCTGTTACATCACCTATTAACTTTTTTTCCATATATTCTCTTTTTAAAAAATCATTCTTTTTTTTTTTCTTAAACAGCTTTACTGGGATATTTTAATAATTAACATATCATACAATTCTCCCATGTAAAGTGTCTCTCGGTATATTCACAGGACTGTGCAACCACAATTTTAGAAGCTTTTCATCACCTCAAAAAGAAACCTTATCCTCATTAGCAATCACTCCTGAGTCCTCCCCCCAAGCCCCAGGCTGCCACGGATCTACTTTCTGTCTCTATGAATCTGCCTGTTCTAGACAATTCTTATGAGTGGAATCCTACGCTACCTGGGCTTAGTGTAGGATTCCCTGAGTAATGCCCTCAAATAGGAGGCGAGTTAAATAAACTGCACAGTCATGCCACAGGCTTAACACTGCAGCCCACGCAGCCGCTAAGAATTCCTAATGATGCTGGGAAAATGGGAGCTAGGTGGCTAAGCAGGAGGAAAGAACAGGTGATGAAATAGCACATCAAGTTTGATCCTTTTAAGAAAAGCAACAGATACGAAAAAAGAAAATACTGGAAGGATAGACACTCAGTGCTACCTCTGGGTAGTGTGACGACAGATAGCATTTTCTTAATTTTTTTTAGAGACAGAGCCTCACTGTGTTGCTCAGGTTGGTCCTTTGTCTCAGCCACCTGAGTAGCTGGGACTGTAGAGGTACACATCGCTGTCCCTGGCTCAGATGGTTTCTACTAAAAATATTTTTTGTTATCTGTATTTTCTAAAAACCTACATTTTATCTGTGTCATTAGGAAACTTAAGAAAAAGTAGGCTGGCTGGGCGTGGTGATTCATGTCTATAATCTCAGCACTTTGAGAGGCTGAGGTGGAAGGACTGCTTGAGCCCAGGAGTTCTGGACCAGCCTGGGTAACATGGTGAGACTCCATCTCTTAAAAAATAATTGAAATTAGGCATGGTTGTGCATGCCTATAGTCCCAGGTGCTCAGGAGGCTGAGGTTGGAGGATCACTTGAGCCTGGAAGGTGGAAGCTGCCATGAGCTGTGATAGTACCACTGTACCAGCTTGGACAACAGGGCAAAACCCAATCTCAAAAAAAAAAAAAGAGAGAGTGGGCTGGGCACAGTGGCTCACACCTGTAATCCCAACTTTGGGAAGCCGAGGTGGTAGATCATGAGGTCAGGAATTCAAGGCCAGCCTGGCCAAAATGGTGAAACCCTGTCTCTACTAAAAATACAAAAAATTAGCTGGGCGTGGTGGCAGGCGCCTGTAATCCCAGCTACTCGGGGAGGCTGAGGCAGAGAATTGTTTGAATCCAGGAGGTGCAGGTTGCAGTGAGCCGAGATTGCGCCTCTGCACTCCAGCCTAGACGACAAAGCGAGACTCTATCCAAAAAAAAAAAAAAAAAAAAAAAAGATGCTGGGTGCAGTGGCTCTTGCTTGTAATCCCAGCACTTTGGGAGGCCCAGGTGGGTGGATCACCTGAGGTCAGGAGTTCAAGACCAGCCTCTACTAAATATAAAAAATTACCTGGGTGTGCTATGTGGGAGGCTGAGGCAGGGGAATCACTTGACCTGGGAGGCAGAGATTGCAGTGAGCCAAGATCTTGCCACTGCACTCCATCCTGGGCAACACAGTGAGACCCTGTCTCAAAAAAAAAGCAAGCAAGAGAAAAAAAAGTTCGGCCACCTGAGGCTGACGTGTTAGGGCATCCTTGGACATGTGGAGATGGGAATGTGAGCAGAGGTTCTCCCCTCTGCCACCCCCTTTGCTCTAATACTACTTCTGAAGTCCCCTTGGGACACCCTTCTCAACAGCAGGGTTCATCCCTATGGTTGAAGTCAAGAACAAGCCGCCCCCTGTTCCTGAGAGCCTCTGTACACAGATGACCAGAACTCACCTGTGGACTGGGTTACACAGGAAACCTTGTAGGACAGCCACATGCTTGCCATGCAGAGGAAGGTGGCCACGAAACCAAAGATCTGCAGTGGAGAGAGGGGAGAGGACGTTCACAGCCATAGGGCCAATTCCTTGGGCAGTCCTGCCTGCTTCTCATCTCTGTGCTTGTTCCCTTTATGTCTCTGGCCAGAAAGGAGCTTGGAGAGTCATCTAACCCAACCACCTTGTCCTTGATCAGGTACAGAGAGGAAGCCCAGGTTGGGCCAGGTCAGGGCTGGCAGCCAGGCCTCTGTCTTCATTCCTGGCAGCTTCCTAGCGCCCGGTTTGGGTTTACATTTACAAGCGAGCTGGGGCTAAGCCAATGGACTTTGATTCTCCCGGACAAGTAGAGAAGAAAAGGGTGAAATTTTAATTTGGGTTTAGAAAATCTGAATGTTTCCATGGCTTGTGGTGGGGGTGTTTGCATTTCATTTGCAATGGCTTTCTGTTCTGTTCTGGCTTCTGGCTTGAGAGCCGTGTAAGAACCAGAAGCCGAGGCCTTTACATCTAGGTTTATGTTTGTACATATTAAACAATATTGGACTAAACGAAGTCAAGGCAGCACCCTTTCCCTTTCTCAGTGTCCATGGTGCTCAAGTGTGAAGAAGGCTGACCTAGCCCAGCCCCCTCACTTGTAGATGAGCATTCAGGTGCAATGAGAGGAAGAATGCCTCATCAGGTGGTCGAGGAGAGGCAGGTAGCTTCTTCTGGAATCTCTGGGCTTTGAAGCCTGCAGGCATTGGCCTTACTTGTGAATAACACAGGCAGCTGCATGGTGAAAACTTACTGACCACTAAGAACAGAACTGCCAGGGCACTAGGCCCTGCGGGTGTGTCGATTCCTTTAACCCTCGCAGCTCTGCTGGCTGGGCGCTAGGATTACCCACTCCGCTCCTCCATTTCACAGCCAAAGAAATAGAGGTACAGGAGGTCAGCTCTTTTGCCAAAGGCCACAGAGCCAGCAAGGGCCAGCTATGGGATGGGAGCCCAGGGAGCCTGGCTCCAGAGTCCATGCTTTGCCATACAGGTGCCTAGGTGTGCTGAGACCCGCACAGCAGCCTCTGGTTCAGTATACCACCGGTGAGAGTGATGCAGGGGCAGCCAGCTAAGGGTAGGATTTTCAACAAGGTTTGGTTTTCTTTTCAAGCCCAGCTGCTGCTTTACAGAAATAATAGCTGCCCCCCCCTCCCAGCGCACACCCACGGCTTCCCCGGGTTCCTTTCCCTGGGCTCCTTTTGTACCAATTGTCTGCAGTACATAATTAGCCCATTAGGGCCTGTCCCGGCCTCTCATTGTCTGTTCTGCACAATTAGCACTTTATATACCATCCCGGCCCCCTGCGCTGCATAATTGAACAGTTTATTATGTCGCTACAGAATGCTATTCTAGACCACAGTGCCTTATTTGCTAATTGTTCCATGTGTCTTGTCTCCTAAGCTAGAAGAACACTTCTTATCAGCAGGGGCCACATTTTAAAACTTCCTTCTAACTTCCCCATAGCCCAGGTTTGGTCCCAGGCACACAGAAAGCATATGATGAATGTTAGCTATAGAGGTTCCAGGGCTGAGCGGATTCCCAAACACAGTGGGAATGTCCCCATGTGGGCCCTAAAACACAGGGCACAGGCTGCTGCGTGCCTCTTCCACAAGCCTGCTCTGTACCGGGTGGCGTTAGCTGCAGGGGCAACCATCCCTCTCCTCAGCGATGGCAGGGAAAGGGGCAGAGGGGTCGGACGGCGGGCTGTGGAAGGGACATGCGGAGTGTCAGTGCTGGGAGTTTCGACCACTCTCTACAGCGACTTTCTGCCCCCATGCTGACCTTCAGAGGAGAACCCCCATCCCTCAGTGGAATTCCAGGAGCCAACCCATTCCCGGGCCAAAGTCTGAAAGATTTTGGTAATATGTGTAAATGAAGTACTGTGAGCATCACATACAGAGAGAGCTTTTCCTTTTCTCTTTTTCTTTTTTTAAGACATGGGGTCTCATTACATCACCCAGGCCATGCTGGAACTCCTGGGCACACGCATTCCTCCCGAGCGCCTGGGGCTACAGATGCATGCTACCACATGTGGCTTGAGAGAGCTTTTCTTAAAACTCATTTTTAAAATCTCGTCTGCTTGTCAGTGAAGCAAATCAGTATTGGCCCACAGGCCACTGAACTATAAACAGTTAGCTAAACCAGGAATCAATGAATCTATAAAAAACAGTACATATGTCTGTATGTATATAAACATATATGTATGTATATATCTCACAGCACTGTATTTTTTTATATTTCCATCTACTTCTATTTATGGCCAGCAAATGGATCCGTTTTTGCCTGAAAGATACAGAAGGATTATTTCCTGGCCTGAATCCTGTTAAAAATTAGGAATGACGAAGTCCAGACTCACGGCAGATATCTCTAATTGATCACAGTGCATTCCCCCGGGCCCAAAAGAGGCCACAGAATCTGTCTCTGCATAAGGCTGAGGCAGCCAACGAACAAATGATCAGAGTGGGTGTGTGAATTAAAACCCGCCTGGTCCCCTGATTGCAGTAGTGGCTGTAAAAAAGAAAGGCCAGGCTGCTGGGGCTTGGAATTTGCCGGCAGCCCTGACAATCCACTTTCTGGGACTGTTAGCCTCCGCTCACCGCTCTTTGGAGAGAGCTGATGGCTGGATGAAGGTAGGTATTGACGATTCTGTGAAAGGAATGCTCCAGAAACCAACCCCTTTTCTTCCCCCATCAGGAAGAAAATGAGCATTTTAAATATGAATTCATTCCTAAAGGCTCCCCAAAACGTCCTCACCGCTCCGGCTACCAGTCCGCTCTGGTTGTAACTCTTGGAAGCTGCCACGATGGAGGCGATGAGGAGGAGCAGGGTACCGATTAAATAGTGCAGAAGTTCCTGGGGGCAGAAACAAAGCAAAGAAGTGGGTAGGATGGTCCATTCCTGGTTTGGGAAGAGATGAAAAGAAAGGGAGAGAGTGACGCATCCTCTTCCCCCTTGCAACACGCAGATGGGATGGGAGTGCAGCTCGCAGGCAGCCAGCGTGGGGGCTGACCAGGAAGAGGCCGAGCAAGACAGAGTGATGCTGGGCCGGCAGGAAGGCAAGAGGAGAGAGAAAGGAAGCTTCGTGTGTGAGCAGGGATAGCGACTAAGGACGCCTCCACTCCTGAGAGCAATCTGGGGACAGGGCTTGACCTCTGGCGAAAGCTACAAAAAGCAAATGAGCTTCTTGCAACTTCCAGGCTGGAGAGTTAAACAAAGCTCCAGCTCTGAGAAGCCAAGTGCCTTAAAGAGATGTGTGCCCTTCTCTTCTGCTTCAGAAACGTTCTGGGCTACAATGTGCTGGTCTTGTGTGGCTGACCAGAGCATCTGCCCACTCTGTGAATGGCCCCGAGTGTGGACTTGAGAGGCATTCACTCCCCACGCCTGTCAGACTCAGACTCTAGAACGAGGTCAGTGCACTTGTGTGAAGAGCCCGTGGACATGTGGTGCCGCGGCTTCTCACTCCTGAGCCTTCCTGCCTTCTTTTCTTCATGTTGTTCCCTCTTCTCTCATCTCCAGAAGAGTGCCCTCTGGCCAAGCTCTGCCAGTGAACCCACTGGCAGGACTGGCTTCACCTTTGCTTCTCGCCTTGGCGCGTGGGCCGTGCATTTCCACCCATTCACTGATCATGATGAACCAGCGTCCTTGCAGGCCCTGGATGAGACTGGGCTTTCCAGTGGCGAGGTGGACCTCACCCTTCCTCTTCCCCATTAAACGCCAGATCAGAGAAGAACTGAGCCGGGCCACTTCCATTGCTTACTCCTCCAGTGGGCATTCATTCTCAGTTGTCTTCAGTGAGAATTTAGAAATCATTCCTTCATGAAGTTCTGTCCCTTAGGGCAGGCAGCTATTACATTCTGGAAAAGCATTCCAATTTAAAGCTGTGGCTCCACTCAAAGCTATGTAAAGTCAAAGACCCTGGTCTCTCCCTTAGTGACTAGAAAGGAATATCACAAGATAGAGATTTTAACTAAAGAGCAGATGAGGAACTGCAATTTCCCTACCTCCAAGATTCTCACCGATTAAGAAAGAAGAGGAGAGGAGGATGACATGGGACAGAGAAAACCAACTTGAGAGAATCATAACTGGAAGTATCTAAATACTTTCTCAGCCAAAAATGTGTGGCTGAGTCTGTCCTTCCAGCTGCGTTCCCCACGCAGCCCACTCTGGTGTTTGTCCCTGAGCTTTTGTTCTCTCCTTTGCTTGTTTAGTATCAGCATCAGGGAAGCCCAAAGGAATCTGTTCTCAAAAGCAGCAGAAAAAAAATGCCATAACTTTGAAAGGGGCCTTAGAACTTAGAAACAAAAGAAATTTCTCTCAAAATAACAGTGGGTAATGATGTTAAATGTGAACAGTTACTCTAATACAGATGCAGAGTACTAGAAGTGAACTTCCTCAGCTTGATAAAGGGCATCTATAAAACGCTCACACCCAAGGTGGGGTGGCTCACACCTATAATCCCAGCACTTTGGGAGGCCAAGAGGGGTGGATCATGAGGTCAAGAGATAGAGACCATCCTGGTCAACAAGGTGAAACCCCGTCTCTACTAAAAATATAAAAATTAGCTGGGTATGGTGGCGCATGCTTATAGTCCCAGCTACTTGGGAGGCTGAGGCAGGAGAATTGCTTGAACCCGGGAGAAGGAGGTTGTGGTGAGCCGAGATCACACCATTGCACTCCAGCCTGGGTAACGAGCGAAACTCCATCTCAAAAAAGAAAAAAAAACAAAAAAAAAACCCAAACTCAAAAAAGTAAAAAACAAAAACGCTCACACCCAATGTATTTAATGATGAAAAAAGGAATGAATGCTTTCCTTCTAACATGAGGAAAAAGATGAAGATGGCTGTGTTGCCATTTCTATTCAATATCTGTCTAATTTATTCAGTTCATTCCTTGCAATAAGGCAAAACAATGAAATAAATGGCATTCAGATTATAAAGAAAGAAGTAAAACAATCTCTATTTGCAGATCTTATTTGTGAAATATCCTATGGAATCCACTAAAAATATATTAGAACTACTAAGTAGTTAAGCACAGCAGAGGGCACAAATCAATACGCAAAAGTAATTGGACTCCTATACACTTGCAATGAACAATCTGGAAATAAAATTAAGGAAAAATCCATTTAAAATAGCATCAAAAAGAATAAAATACTTAGATACAAATTTAATTTAAAAAGTTCAGGCCAGGCATAGTGGCTCATGCCTGTAGTCCCAGCATTTTGGGAGGCTGAAGCAAAAGGACTGCTTGAGCTCAGGAGTTTGAGGATGCAGGGAGCTATGATCTTGCCTCTGTACTCCAGCCTGGCTAACAGAGCAAGATCCTGTTTCAAGCAAAACAAAACAAAACAAAAAAACAATAAAACACTTTGCTCTGAAATCTACAAAACATTGAAAAAAATAAAAGATTATATAAAAAATGGAAAAACTTCCCATGTTTATGGATCATAATACTTCATATTAGGATAGAAATATTCTCCAAATTGATCTATGGATTCAACATAATTCTTATTACCATTCCAGCTGTTACTTTTAGAAACTAAAAACCTGGTTCTAAAAATCATTTGTAATTGTAATGATCCAAATCAATCCTAAAAAAGAACAAATTGGGAGGCCTCACATTTCCTAGTTTTACAACATACTACAAGGCTACAGTAATCAAAATAGTGTGATAATGACATAAAGATAGACATATAGATCATTGGAATAGAACTGAGAGTACAGAAATAAATTCATGTATTTAATGGTCAACTGATTTCAACAAGGTTGCCGATACGATTCAATGGGGGAAAGAAGAGTCTTTCAACATATGGTGCTGGGATAATTGGATACATACATGCAATAGAATGAAACTGAACCCTTACCTCACACCATATGTAAAAAACATTAACTCAAAATGGATCAAATACCTAAATGTATGAACTAAACTATAAAACTCTTGGAAGAAAACATAGAAGTAAATTTTCACAATCGGAATTTGGAAATGGCTTCTTACATATGATAAAAAAATGAGCTAAAAAAGAAAAAATAGATAAACTGAATTTATCAAAATTAAAAACTTGTGCTTTAAAGGACACCATCAAAAAAGTGAAAAACAACAGAATGGGAGAAAATATTTTCAAGTCATATAGCTGATAAGGCACTTTTATCCAGACTATAGAAAGAATTCCCACAACTCAATAATGAAAAGACAAATAACCTAATTAAAAAGCCAGCAAAGGTCTCGAATAGCCATGTCTTCAAAGAAAATATAAAAATGGCCAAAAAGCACATGGAAAGATAATTAACATCACTAGTCATTGGAGAAATGAAAATCAAAACCACAGGAAATAACACTTTACACTCACTAGAATGGCTGGAATCAGAAAGTCAGATAATAGGTGTTGGCAAGGATGTGGCGAAACTGGAACCTTCATATACTCCTGGTGGGAATGTAAAACAGTGCAGCCGCTTTGGTGTACAGTCTGGCAGTTCCTCAAACAATTAAATACACAGTGACCCTATGACTCAGCAATTTCACTCCGAGATATATACCAAACAAAAATGAAAATATGTCTACAGAAAAAAAACTTGTATATGAATGTTCATAGCAGCATTATTCATAAAAGATGAAAACAACCCATGGCCGGGCGCGGTGGCTCAAGCCTGTAATCCCAGCACTTTGGGAGGCCCAGGCGGGTGGATCATGCGGTCAAGAGATTGAGACCATCCTGGTCAACATGGTGAAACCCCGTCTCTACTAAAAATACAAAAAATTAGCTGGGCACGGTGGCGCGTGCCTGTAATCCCAGCTACTCAGGAGGCTGAGGCAGGAGAACTGCCTGAACCCAGGAGGCGGAGGCTGCGGTGAGCCGAGATCACGCCATTGCACTCCAGCCTGGGCAACAAGAGCGAAACTCTGTCTCAAAAAACAAAAAACAAAACAAAAAAAACCCCCAAAGATCCACTGATACTGAATGAAAAATGAAATGCAGTCTGGTCTATCCATACAATGAAATAATATTTGGTTATAAAAAGGGCTGGCATGGTGGCTCATGCCTGTAATCCCAGAACTTTGGGAGGCGAAGGTGGGAGGATTGCTTGAGTCCAGGAGTTTGAGACCGGCCTGGGCAACACAGTAAAACCTTATCTCTGTAAAAAAAAAAAAAATGCAAAAATTAGCCAGGTGTGGTGGCATGCACCTGTAGTCCCAGCTACTCAGGAGGCTGAGGTGGGAGGAACACTTGAGCCTGGGAGATTGAGGCTGCAGTGAGTCGTGCTCACATCACTGCAGCCGAGGCTGGGTGACAGGGTGAGACCCTGTCTCTGAAAAGAAGAAAAGGAATAAACTACTGATACCTGCTACAATATGGACAAACCACGAACACATCCTGCCAAGTGAAAGATGCCAGTTACAGAAGACCATATACAGCTCCATTAACAAGATATGTCCGGAGTAGAAAAATGTTAGAGACAGAAGATTAGTGATTAGGGCTGAAGGGATGAGTGGTAGGGAGGTGACAGCTAAAAGGTATGGTATTTCTTTTTGAAATGATGAAAATGTTCTAAAATTGACTATAGTGATGGTTATAAAACTCTGGAAATACAATAAACTCCATTGAATTGTACACTTGAAATCGGTGAACGATATGGCATGTGAACTGCCTATCAATGAAGCTTAAAAAAATAATAGAGTGGGAAGAAAAAGCCTGGCAACTTCGGACTGTCTCCTCAGCCCCCACTAGTCCCTTTTAGCCAGAAAATCCTATCATCGAATCCTACAACGGCATCAATACCCATCATCTTCACCTACAATTTCCTTCTGTGTTTCTTTTCCCAACTCACACACACAGCCATTCTCTGTCGCTTGAGAAAATAAGCACTGGAGCAATATCCACAGCCTTCCTGTAGCTGGAAAGTGAGTTTTAAAAACCAGCAGACATCAGGCAGAGATGTCCACCAAATAGGAAATTCAGGGCAGAGGCAGCAAAGAGTGGTTAAAGAGGTGAGATGGGCAGACGGGAAAAACTCCGTCAGGTCTCAGTGCGCTAGCTAGCATCCTGACTTCCGCACGCAGAGGACAGGACCAGGCTCTTACCGACAGGGGCCAGCTGATACAGGTGAGCACGCGGTAGAAGCGGAAGAGGTGGACCAGGTAAAAGGCAAGGATCATTATCAAGTCGCAAATGGTGACCACTTCAAAGTAGCTGTAGGCGCTGTAGTCGGTCCACACGGAGCTCCGCACGCAGATGAAGGCAATCAGCAGGGTGACCTGCCACATAAATACAGAGACATCAGAGAACTGCTTGTCCAAGACGGATACCCAGAGAACAAACAACAGAAAACAAACCAAGCATCCCTCTGGCAGGCCCGAGTGGAAGAACTGCTATTAATACAGTACAACGGTTACTTCCACACAAACTGGCTGGAAAAGTGCAATTTCCTGTGGTATACAATTGGAAAACTACGTGCTGGTTGTGAACGTGCTGGTTGTGATGACGGCAGAGACTGACTTTGTCCCCTGTGAAGTTTGTTAGATTGTGCCAGCAGGAGGCCTCCTCAGAAGGAGCAGGAAAACAGGAAAATAACGAAGCGGAACCATCCCTTTCATCTGCTGGACATCCACAGAGCAAAGAATACAGCGTGGCCTGGAGTTTCCATATTAGGTCCAACTGTATGAAGTTGCCAATATTGGATGGGTTTTGACCTACAAAGATGGCAATTCATACTTTACAGCTATTGATTGACAGAGAACAAGTTACCATTTACTGATGTCGGACATATGTGATCTCGCTAAGGCCATGCAGAACCCTGCCAGGTAGACAAAATCATCCCCATGGTCATATGGGGAAACTGAGGCATGCAGGTTCACTCATCAGTCCAAGGCTGTCTGGCTTGTAAGCAGTGGAAGTAGGATTTGAATCCAGGTCTGTCTGCATTCAAACTCTAGGGACCAAGTTCCTCCATGCCAGATGCATTTCTGCCTCCCAGAAGTGTCAGCTCTCATCATAACAAGCTGAGAAAGCTGGACAGGTGCTCAACGGTGCGGGAATCCTGTTTAAGAGGTGAGGCTGCTCCCCACCAGGGCATGCAGCGAGAGCTCACTAAGAAATATCATCGCACAAGTGAACATGCAGAATTAATGGCCTACTGCTGAATTAATAATCAGATGAATATTATTAGCAATACATGAGTACAAGAGAGTACACTGAGTGAGGAAAGAGTCTGGGTTTCTGTGAAGGCCACTCAAAGAGAAGAAATCCTTGTCTACTCCATGCAGGGAACAAACCAGTAACATATAGGGTTCAATGTGTGTAAAATCTTAGAATCTATTTTATTTATTTATTTTGTTTTGTTTTTTTTTTGAGTTAGGGTCTGGGTCTGGCTTTGTCTCCCAGGCTGAAATGCAGAGAAACAATCTCAGCTCACTGCATCCTCTGCCTCCTGGGCTCAAGCCATCCTCCCACCTCAGCTTCTCAAGTAACTAGGATTACAGGCGTGTGCCATCATGCCTGGCTAATTTTTTTAAATTTTTAGTAGAGATGGGGTTTTGCCATATGGTCCAGGCTGGTCTCAAACTTCTGAACTCAAGTGATCCACCCGCCTCGACCTCCCAACGTGCTGGGATCATGGGCGTAAGTCACTGTTCCCAGCCAGGAATCTATTTTAAATGCACGACCAATTTAGAAAAAGATTATTATTTTATATTGCCTCTTTCGTATAGAGCAGTGGTTTTGTTTTTGTTTTTGTTTATTTATTTATTTATTTATTTTTTTGAGACGGAGTTTTGCTCTTGTTACCCAGGCTGGGGTGCAATGGCGCGATCTCAGCTTACTGCAACCTCTGCCTACCAGGTTCAAGCGATTCTCCTGCCTCAGCCTCCTGAGTAGCTGGGACTATAGGTGCACACAACTATGCCCAGCTAATTTTTTGATGTTTAGTACAGATGGAGTTTCACCATGTTGGCCAGACTGGTCTCAAACTCCTGACCTCAAGTGATCTGCCTGCCTCAGCTCCCCAAAGTGCTGTGATTATAGGCGTGAGCCACCGTGCCTGGCCGGAGCAGTGATTCTTAAAAGTGTGTGTGCGTGTGGGGGGGGGGTATGTGTGTGGGTGGGGGGGTATATGTGTATGGGTGTGCGATTTTGTTTCCTATGGGACATTTGGCAATGTGTGGATACATTTTTGGTTTACACAATTTGCAGGGTTAGGAGGTTACTACTGGCCTTTAGTGGGTAGAGGCCAGGGTGCTGCTGAACACCCTGCGATCAATAGGATCGCTCCCGTAGTAAAGAACTACCAGCCCCAGCCCCAAATGTGGCCCCTCGACTACGGTACTACGGCTGAAATACTCCGCATAGAAAATGTCAGTCTACAGTGAGAATTAAATCACAAAATGGGGGCTGGTGCAGTGGCTCACGCCTGCAATCCCAGCACTTTGGGAGGCCGAGGCGGGTGGATCACCTGAACCAGGAGACCAACCTGGGCAACAAGCAAGACCCTGTCTCTACAAAAAAATACAAAAAACAGTCAGGCGTGGTGGCATGCCACCACGAACCTGTGGTCCCAGCTACTTGGGAGGCTGAGGTGGGAGGATCAATTGAGCCTAGGAAGTCGAGATTGCAGTGAGCTACGATCATGTCACTGCACTCCAGCCTGCAAGACAGAGTGAGACTCTGTCTCTAAAACATCAAATCAAATCAAATCACAAAATGGATCTAACTCCTGTTAAAACAGTTGATGCTGAAATGCTATTTTCTTTTCTTTTTTTTTTTTTTGAGACAGAGTTTCACTCTTGTTACCCAGGCTGGAGTGCCATGGCACAATCTCGGCTCACCGAAACCTCCACCTCCTGGGTTCAGGCAATTCTCCTGCCTCAGCCTCCTGAGTAGCTGGGATTACAGGCACGCGCCACCATGCCCAGCTAATTTTTTGTATTTTGAGTAGAGACGGGGTTTCACCATGTTAACCAGGTTGGTCTCGATCTCTCGACCTCATGATCCACGCGCCTCAGTCTCCCAAAGTGCTGGGATTACAGGCTTGAGCCACCGCGCCTGGCCTCTTTTTCTTTTTTTCTTGAGACAGAGTGCCGCTCTATCGCCAGGGTGGAGTGCAGTGGCGTGATGCCAGCTCATTGCAACTTCCATTTTCCAGTTTCAAGCAATTCTGCCTCAGCCTCCTGAGTAGCTGGGACTGCAGGCACGCACTACCATGCCCGGCTAATTTTTTCGTATTTTTAGTAGAGACGGGGTTTCACCATGTTGGCCAGGATGGTCTCGATCTCTTGACCTCATGATCCACCCACCTCAGCCTCCCCAAAGTGCTGAGATTACAGGCTTGAGCCACCGCACCCTGCCAGTGCTCTTATTTTCTAAAGCCGCTTGTTGCTGGCGCTCTATCAAGGTCCTCAGCAATAGGTACAACAGCTAAAAGAGAACCCTCAGCTGGAAGCTTGAAGTGGGCATGGAGAGTGCTCTGCTTACCAGATCAAAACAGAAGAGTGTGGCTCTGACACGCGGAGTCCCCCAGCATTTGTGTATTTCCCTTGGCTAACGAGCAACACACGTGTTTTCATTTTTTCGGTTCCTCTGAAGCTAGCCAGCCATGGTGATACGATGATTCACACCTCTGCCTTCCTCAGGAGTGTGCATCAGTCTTACTTCCAGGCCACATCATACGGGGGAAGTCTAGGGGTCTTCCCGGCTCTACCTGACCTCCTCATGAACTCAAGTATTTTTATTCAAGGCATGACTGAAAATGCAGATAATGTAAGATTATGCAGTGCGATTCCAAGGTAGAGAGGCAATTTTGCATCTCACATAATGCAAAAATTAAAATAATTTTCCAACTCTTCGTTGAAGACAAAGTTATCTCTTTTTCATGGTGACACAGGCTTGTGGAAGTTTCCCAACGAACAGAAGGGTGCAGGTCTTCCAGCTCTGCCTGCCGGGGCTGAGCAGTGTGTAGTAGGAAGCGCATTCCTGCTCTGTGGGAAACATCTCAAACCTCTCTGAGGAACTTGCTCATGAAATAAGACTTGCTGAATTCGCTTCAGTTGGCCTATGGCTGTCTACCAAATGCTCTTCTTTAGCAAAGCCTGATTTTAGAAGATCTAACTAAGCCAGAGCATGGTGTGTGCTTATGTGTGCTCCTGAAAGCTTCCTTTTTTCCCAAGGATTCATTTATTCCAACTTCAAATAGCCAGCACATTAAATTAAAAAAAAAAGATTTGACTGACACCAAACTTTTCAGAAATTATTCTAAAGCCAGTAGGTAACGTCTGCAAACGTTGGGTCTCAGTGAATTATTTAGAGACTTAATACCTGGTGACAAAATAATCGATACCAACCCCTGCACGACACGAGTTTACCTATGTAACAGACCTGCACATGTCCCCTGAACTTAATATACAAGTTAAAGGAAAGGTGAAGCCGAAGAAAGGAAGATTAAGACTGCAGCGGGGAAGAGGCGCTGGGGTGCGTATCCCTGCCCTCCTCCCGCCAGCCCCAGCCCTCTCAGCAACTTCAGAAAAGCAAATGAACAAACACGCCTGAATTCAGAGAGGAGTGGAGGTCGGGGTTCTGACCACAGGACAGAGAGAAGAGGCCGGGAGCCTCCTGGAAGACGGAGGTTCTCTGTGCAGAGTCACTTCAATGTGATGCTGTGCAAATGGCCCACTTGCCTCTTAAGGTGCCTTCTAGCTCTTCTCACAATAATCTGTTCTTTTATATTGAACTGTCATGAAAATAAAATATCTAACATAAATGTCTAGGGGTTATTTTATTTTATTTACTTTATTTTATTTTATTGAGATGGAGTTTTGCTCTGTCGCCCAGGTTGGAGTGCAATGGTACGATCTCAGCTCGCTGCAACCTCTGCCTCCTGGGTTCAAGTGATTCTCTTGTCTCAGCTTCCCAAGTGCAGGGGACTACAGGTGCGCACCACCGTGCCTGACTAGTTTTGTATTTTTAGTAGAGACAGGGTTTTACCATATTGGTCAGGCTGGTCTCGAACTCCTGACCTCAAGTGATCCACCTGCCTCAACCTCCCAAAATGCTGAGATTACAGGTGTGAGCCACCGCACCCAACCAGGTCCAGGAATTTAAAAGTAACACTGGAAGAGCCCTCAACTCAAAGCCAGAGACCAGCCGTGACACCGCAGAGTTAGAATTAGAATTCCAGATTACAAGCATCACTCCCCATAACCTGTGTCATTTCTGACTCCATTCTGTCAGAATTCTTACCAGAAAGAAGAGATGAGTTTTTCAAAGGACCAGAGAGTTAGGATTTCACAAGAGATGAAGCAAGCTGATATGACCTGAGAACGGTGATGGTCCCCTGAGGACTCTGGGAACAAACGTCTGGTTGCAGCTTGAGTGTACACCCGCAGCCAGCCAGGTGCCGGAAAGTTTGCCCAGGTTCTCAGCCTGGCTGAGCATCCTTCCAGAAAGAAATGAGATTTTGATGTCTAAGATGAAAAGTCTCTAGCGAAAACTCAAAAGGCAGTTTTCAGGAGATGCCCACTTCGGAGCTGGGATGGAAAGGTGTCTGGTGGTCTTGGGACTCGATCTCCTGCTACCCAGGCTTGGGAGCATTTTCTCAGCAGACCTGAGCCCTCGTGCCTCTGCCAAGTTTGGTCCACTGAGTGTGCCTGTGTCTGGCTGAAGACGGCACCAGACACCTTTTGTTTTGGAAGCCCTGAGCTGGCTGCTGGTAGGTCACCCAGCCCCACTCTCCCTGCATCTGACCTTGGAATGAGACTTCAGTGACAGAAGGCAGAAGGGGAAGTAACCGATGAAAGCCAACATCGAAAGTCTCAGACCCGGCTCTAAGAGGCTTTCCAGGAAATCCCCAGGAGATGAAAGCCAGGCTTGTTCGGAAAGTTGGAGAGGTGGAAGGATTCAGTGCCTGGAACCTGGCCTGTAAACGACTGCTTGGCAGTGGGCAGGCAGGAAGAGGAATGTGGTATGCTCAGTGTGGTCTGTCTGAATTCTGCACTGAGTGTAAGGGGGTTTACCCTTTCCTCCCTCCTTGTTAAAGTCATCCTGAACACCCACTGGCTGAGAAACCTGCCCCAAGGCTTCCTCTAGGCCCTGTCTCACTCACATCAGAATCTCACTTCAGAATCCTGCCCATGTTCTATCCCCCAGCACATAGTTTTCTTTTGTATCTACAAATGAAAATGCCATCGAAACCTAAGGGAGGGAGAGTGATCTAAGAACTATGTCAGAGGTCCTCAGCTCCAGGCCTTGGACAGCTGAATGACGCACCCGATTTCTGAACATAACCGCACAGCAGAGTCACCTGCTTGCAGCATATCAAAAACCAGAGTCTGTTTGCACTGAGTGCAAGGTGGTGCAAACATACTGGGGGCAGTTCTGGAAGGACACATAAGAAGCTGGTAACAGCGCTTGGCTCTGGGGAGGGGAAGGGATATTTAGCAGTTTTAAAAATCCATTTATTTTCTTACATTGTAAGAATCACATACTAAGTTTCAAAAAAGCAGTTTTAAAATGACACGTCTTGGCCGGGCGCCGTGGCTCACGCCTGTAATCCAAGCACTTTGGAGGCCAAGGTGGGCGGATCACCTGAGGTCAGGAGTTCAAGACCAGCCTGACCAACATCGTGAAACCCCCTCTTTATGAAAAAAAAAAAAAAAAAAGACGTGTCTTAGAGATCTACAATGTCATACAAATATAAATCTACCTTTTTATTTTTTTGAGACAGAGTTTCGCTCGTTACCCAGGCTGGAGTGCAATGGCGCAATCTCGGCTCACCACAACCTCCACCTCCTGGGTTCAAGCGATTCTCCTGTCTCAGCCTCCAGAGTAGCTGGGATTACAGGCATGCGCCACCATGCCTAGCTAATTTTTTGTATTTTCAGTAGAGACGGGGTTTCACCATGTTGGCCAGGATGGTCTCGATCTCTTGACCTCCTGATCCACCCACCTCGGCCTCCCAAAGTGCTGCGATTACAGGCGTGAGCCACCGCGCCCGGCCCTAAATCTACCTTTTCTTTTCATTGGCTACATTGTATTCCCCAGTATGGCTTTATTTAACCCAGGGTTTCTCATCCTTGGCATTACTGACATTTGGGGGCTGGATAATTCTTTTTTTTTTTTTTGAGACGGAGTTTAGCTATTGTTACCCAGGCTGGAGTGCAATGGCACGATCTCGGCTCACTGCAACCTCCGCCTCCTGGGTTCAGGCAATTCCTCTGCCTCAGCCTCCCGAGTAGCTAGGACAACAGGCACGCACCACCATGCCCAGCTAATTTTTGTATTTTTAGTAGAGATGGGGTTTCACCATGTTGACCAGGATGGTCTCATCTCTTGACCTCGTGATCCATCCGCCTCAGCCTCCCAAAGTGCTGGGATCATAGGCGTGAGCCACCCGCCCGGCCTCAAACTGTGTTTTTTATATGCTTCACACATTTTTGTTAACAGCTGGATATGACATACAGTAAAAGGAGCTCTGGTAAGTAGGCCTTTAGTGATGTGGGGGAGAGGAAGCATTCTTTATTTCTATGATTAGGGCTCAGTTTTAGCAAGCCTGTGCCCCTGGGATGTAAATTTCGCAAGTGTTTTTAAGTACCCGTACCCCCCTTAGGTGAGACAGGATGTCTAGAAGGGGCTGGAGTTAGGTGTTTCCCTTCCACCAGGTTGGTTTGGCTCTGATAAAACCCCAATAGGTAAGGCTGTGGTAGAATCGTTTCTTTTGAGGACAGGCTTTGTTGAAAACAGAGTGCACTGGCATATTTCAAAATGGTTACTTTCCCTCCTCCTGCCAGAAGCATGAGAGATCTTCATGGTGAGACCTTCACTCTGAACCAGGGCCTGAGTATGATGTAGAGATTCAGGTTCCAGATTCTTGGCTTGTGATGGGGCCAGAACATTCTCTGCTTGTTATTCTAGCCAGGTCACCTTCTCGTCATCCCTAACCAATTTCTCACAACAGTTGCAGCCCAGACAGATGGTCTGTACCACAATCCCATCACCGAGTCACCACTGTAGTTCACTGGCAAAGGTCATCAGGATCACATTTAGAAAGACGGGGCTAGAAAGCTCAACTTGTCAAAAATGTCACTGCATCCCAAAGGGCAGGAAGCACCGCTGGCATTTACTGTGTAGCAAACCTGGTGGCTTGTGCTTGTGTCGCGCTGAACTCAAATCACAAATTCCAGTTTGCAGCAAGCAATGGTTTTTCTCTAGCTTCTTTCTCTTTCAGCGTCTGACACAATTTCCTGGTTTCCTTTGTGACTAAATTTCAAGAGAGCGCAAACAGCATTTTCTGCTACTCACTCTTGTCATCACGACAGGACACACATCTTTAGACGACCACGGGAGCAAAAGGACAGGGCTGTGGACGGTCATCTCCACAAGAAAATCCCTGGAGGAGGGGGTCATCAGAGAGGACCAAGGGCAGCTGACACAATGTGGGGATGGGGCATGTGAGGACTGAACCCCAAAGCAAAGGGTATCTGCTCTGGCTGTCAGCACGAATCCCAGGGTGACCAGAAGAGCAGAAGTAATGGCTAACCCTGACTGTACGTGCACTGCGCACCAAGCTGTGTGTGCCCATCTTATCCTCAAAAACTTACAAGGTAGGCACTCTTACTCTCCTCACTGTACAGAAAGGAAGGTGGGACACAGAGACATCGAGAGATTTGAGCTGATCACACTAGTGCATCTGGAGCCAGAGCTGGGACCCAGGCAGCCCAGCTCAGCAGGCACCCTCTTCAGGACTGCTGCCTCTTGTTGCCATAGCAGTAATGCCCCTCACCCTAGAGGCTGTGGCTCCAAAGCGTGCCCCAGCCTCATCACTGCTTATTGACATGTGGTCAGCAAAAGTGAACAGCATAGACAGAAATGGGCGGGGAAGATATCTGGGGGGTCAGGGCCATGGAAACGCCTCGGGGGGGTGCGGGGGAAGGAAGCACTAGCTGAGGCAGGCAGAAGGTGTGGAAGGCCAGGGGGTGATTTGGGAAGCCCGTGGTGAGGAGGCAAGAGGGAGTGGCAAGCATCTACTGAACACCTGCTAGGTACCAGGCAGCGCAGTCCTGGTGCATTTAATCCTCACAACTGTGGCCAGGTGGGACTCTGCCCCATTTACCGATCTAAAGACAGTGAGGACCAAGGCAGGTCACTTGCCCAAGGAAGATCACCTAGTGGTGGAACCAAGAAGCCTGACTCCAGGGCTCAGAAGAGGGAGCATATCCCAGAGGGAGGCCTCAAGAAGTGAGCTTGGGCTGAAACAACGCAGTGGCTTGAGCTCTACTCAACCCACCCAGGGTACGGGGTGTCTCCTCCAGTGTCAGCAATGTTCGCCAGGCTGGTCTCAAACTTCTGGCCTCAAGTGATCTGTCCACCTCGGCCTCCCAAAGTGCTGGGATCATAGGCGTGAGACACCGCACCCGGCCTAAAATTTTTCACTAAGTTCATCACGACAGTCCTAGGAGGTAAGTACCACTATCATCTTCTTTTTATGTGGCAACTGAGAACAGATCAAGTAACTTGCTCAAATCACACAGCCAGGTTAAGAAGCCAGGCCTGGGGCCCTGGCTGAAGCTCACAGTCCGGGCTCCTAACTGCTATGCTGCCTCACTGCAGGCTGCGCTTGCTTGTATACAGAGCCCCCGGGCCCAGCTTCTGGCCTCTTTTCAGTTGAGGGCCTAAATTCTGTCTGGTCCCACCTGGGAGTGAGCAGTGACAGCCGAGTGATAGAAGCAAAGTCCATAATTTAACTGCCTGATTCCCTCACGCTGGCCAACAGGGCTCTGGGACTCCACTTAACAAGCGTCAGCCCATTCTCAATGGTGCCCCTGTCATCTCTTGCCTAAAAAAAAAAGTGTTAATATAATTATAGAGCCAATACGTGCTCATTATAGAAATTAACTCAGGCAAGTGTCTACTTAAGAAGACAAAAGTTACCATAATGCTGCTTCTCAGAGATGACCACCTCCCCTGGGGTGGTATTTCTTTCCATGTGTGTATATTTTAAGCACATAGGTACTATTTGCTCCTTTCTTTCTTTTTTTTTATTGAAACGAAGTCTTGCTCTGTTGCCCAGGCTGGAGTGCAATAGCACAAATCTTGACTCGCTGCAACCTCCACCTCCTGGGTTCAAGTGATTCTCCTGTCTCGGCCTCCCAAGTACCTGGAATATAGGCATGCGCCACCATACCGTAATTTTTTTGTATTTTTTGTAGAGACCAGGTTTCACCATGTTGGCCAAACTGGTCTCAAACTCCTGATCCAAGTGATCTACCCGCCTTGGCCTCCCAAAGTGCTGGGATTACAGGCGTGAGCCACCGCCCCAGCCTTATTTCCTCTTTTCAAAAATGGGATCATACTGTACATGTAGTTTTATTCTCTGCCTTTTAAACAGGTAAATATTTTCTCATTTGTAGACGCCACTCAATTAATCATTCTGCTTCAGATCCCTTATCACCGCCCAGCAAGTTGTATATTTCACCTGTCTGCTTACTGTCTGTCACCCCTGAATGGAAGTCCCATGGTCATCTGTTGTGTTCACTGTTCTCCCAGTGCCAGAAACCTTGAATGGCATATTGGTTCTCGATTGGGACAAGTCCTAACATGTACAATAAATCATATTTGCTGAGAACGATGGCAAAGAAAACCTAGCCAGTCCCACCCCAAGTGGAAAACTGCTCGGGGCATTCTAAAGCAGCAGCAAAACAGTATGTGTATATCACACAGGTTAAAACAATTCTTTAAGCAGGAATATGTGACCCAGCCCCCGTGGCTCCCTCGTGGAGAATACTTTCTAGTTTGTCCTTGATCAGTGGTAAGCAGGCACCAGCTGCCTAGCTAGTTTATCTTGGGTCTATGAGAAAACACAGAGCACCTGTTTGTTAATAAGAATCACCTATTGAGAGAGACTGTGTGGGTCAGAATCTGTCCAAGGCCCTCAGCCAGAATGCTGTAATCCCTTGGGGCTCTCAGCTTGGAAGGCTGCTGGGCCTTGGACAGTCCCACTTTGCTGTTCTTTCTGGGTGTCTGCCTTTTTTTTTTTTTTTTGAGACAGAGTCTCACTCTGTCGCCAGACGCCAGGCTGGAGTGTGGTGGCACAATCTCTCCCAGGTTCACGCAATTCTCCTCCTCCCGAGTAGCTGGGACTACAGGCGCACAGCACCACGCCCAGCTAATTTTTGTATTTTCAGTAGAGACGGGGTTTCACCATGTTGACCAGGATGGTCTCGATCTCTTGACCTCGTGATCCACCCTCCTCAGCCTCCCAAAGTGCTGGGATTACAGCATGAGCCACCACGCCCGGCTGGGTGTCTGCTTCTTAATGCCTTCAGCCCCAGCTGGATGGGGGTCTCTAGGCTGAGCTGGTCTTGGTAGTTCTCCGGAGATATTTGTTGAATAAATGAACTGAACGAATGAACAAGCGCAATTTTGTATCCTTTTTCTGAGGGCCTTCTGCGGCTCAGGCATTGTGCTGGGCCACGTTCTTGCTCCCTCTCCAGGTACTGCCTAGAGGAGAGGTAAGTAAAGAAACACAAAACTGGCCAGGCGCGGTGGCTCACGCCTGTAATCCCAGCACTTTGGGAGGTCAAGGCAGGTGGATCATAAGGTCAGGAGTTCGAGACCTGCCTGGTCAACATGGCGAAACCTCGTCTCTACTAAAGATACAAACAATTAGCTGGGCACGGTGGCGCGTGCCTGTAATCCCAGCTACTCAGGAGGCTGAGGGAGAATTGCCTGAACCCAGGAGGCGGAGGTTGCGGTGAGCCGAGATTACGCCATTGCACTCCAGCTTGAATAACAAGAGCGAAACTCCATCTCAAAAAAAAAAAAAAATGAGCCAGGCATGGTGGCGGGCACCTCTAATCCTAGATACTCAGGAGGCTGAGGCAGGAGAATCACTTGAACCTGGGAGGAGGAGTTTGTGGGGCGTGTGCAGAGAACTGCACTCCAGCCTGGGCAAGAGTGAGTCTCACTCAGTCTCAAAAAAACAAAACAAAGCACAAAACCTGGTGTGAAGTCTCATCTCTAACACGTGGGATGAGAGCAGCACGTTCACACCTTCCTGTTCATCCTGAAACAAGTAGGGGCTTTACAGTCAGAAGCACAGGGCCATCAGGAAAGCTGTGTATCTCTCTCTCTCTCTCTCTCTCTCTGATATAGATCAGGCCAGAGTGATGGTTCAGCTGGAGACAGCAGCCTACTAAGCTCACATCCGTCAAGACTACCTCTAACCACTGCATCACCAGTCTGCACAGTCTAACCTTGTGTGCACACAGCAGAGACTACACGATTCACTGCTGTGTCGCTAGTGTCCAGCACATAGTAGGCTGTCAGTAAGTCATATAGAGCTGAATCTGGGGTTGAATTGAATTCTCAGCAGTAAAAATGGCCAGCAAGCTGAGTGCTGCCTCGTTTGCATACTAATTTCTCCACGGGCTCTCTGGGGTTTGTAACAGGGAGCAGCCCTGAACACGTGCTTTTATAAAGGTATGAGCAGAATGGGGACTGTCTGAGCAGGCACCACCATGACAAGCAAATGCGATGGCCAACAGTTGAGACACATGCTGTAATGCCCACAGATGAGATGAAACAGCGCAGGATCTGCCTCACAATATGGAGCAAACAAGTCTGAGGGATCTTTTAGGGGGTGATAGAAATGTCAAAAATTGGATTATGGTGATGGCGTCACAGCTCTGTTTACCAAAAATCACTGAACTGCACATACTTAAAAAGAATGACGTGGCCGGGCATGGTGGCTCATGCCTATAATCCCAGCCCTTTGGGAGGCTGAGGCAGGAGGATCATGAGGTCAGGAGTTTGAGACCAGCCTGGCCAACATAGTGAAACCCCTTCTCTACTAAAAAGACAAAAAAATTAGCTGGGCATAGTGGCAGGTGCCTGTAATGCCAGCTACTTGGGAGGCTGAATCAGGAAAATCACTTGAACCTGGGAGGCAGAAGTTGCAGTGAGCTGAGATTGCACCATTGCATTCCAGCCCGGGCAACAGTGTGAGACTCTGCCTCAAAAAAAAAAAAAAAAAACTTTTCTGATATTAAGTTTATCTCAATAAAGCTGTTAAACGATAACACAGCAGTGGAACCACAGATCCACAAGGACTGACTATGAGTTGGTGATTGCTGCAGTCGGGTGACAGGGACACAAGTGTTCACTGTGCTAGTCTCTCTACTCTCGTGCATGGCTGAAATTTTCCATTAAGGTTTTTAAAAAATACACTGCTCCAGCCAGGCATGATGGCTCATACCTGTCATCCCAGCACTTTGGGAGGCCAAGGTGGGCAGATCACTTGATGTCAGGAGTTTGAGACCAGCCTAGTCAATATGGTAAAATCCCATCTCCACCAAAAAGTAAAAATTAGCTGGGCATGGTGGCACATTCCTGTAGTCCCAGCTACTCAGGAGGCTGAGGTGGGAGGATCACTTGAACCCAGGAGGTGGAGGTTGCAGTGAGCCGAGATCGTGCCGCTGCACTCCAACCTGGGAGACAGAGCGAGACCCTGTCTCAAAAAAAAAAAAATACACTGCTCAATAAGCTTATTGAAAGAATTAATAGGCATTAAGACAAAAGAGCGGAGAGGGAAAAGGATTCAGATTTGCAGTCCTCGCTCTTCCCATAAAGGAATGAAAGAAAGTTGTGAAATTATTATTTTTATTTTTAAAACTATAAAATAATAGTTCTGTTTAATAAGTAATTTGAGCAGTGTGATATACAACGGGGCTGTACCCAAGAGTAGATGATTTTTGGTTCCTTTCAATAAACGGAGTAAATGTGCAATAGTTCACATTCTGACCACAGCCAGGCCAAACCGTGAGGCTGTAGGTTCACAAAAGTCACCAGTGCAAATACCAGCACAGAGCCCTGGTGGAGCGTGTCTGATGCGGTCAAGCGAAACCTGACTGGCATCTGAGTGGGGCCAGGTGGGCAGCTGTCACCTGGACAGTTCTCAGGAGCAAGGTGGCCGAACACAACTCATCTCAGTCTCCGCGAAGAACAGAAGACACCTTCCAGAGCGATGAAGATCAGGACTTACGGGGAAAACCACCAAGCTGCTTGGATCCACTTGGCAGAGACAAGAGCCTGGGATGTCTGGACATACGTCTGGCATGATGTAATTTCACAAGCCAAACAAAGCTGTTACGTAAGCAGAAAAAGGAGCAAAAGGGCTCACACTAAGATGAGACTGACTCCTTCCAGCCCAGGAGTGGGACGCTGAGGCCGCAGGGAGGACTTGGTGGCTGCACTCTGGCTACCTCTGGCAATGGGGTTTGTTGCAAGGGGTGTGGGGAGCCCTCTCAGCACCTCTCAGGCAGGCTTTGGAGAGAGCTGGAGGGCCTTTCTCGCCTCTCAGGGTCCAGCCACAAGCCGGCATCCTTCCCTCCTGCTCCTGTGTCACTGCCATATGTTCTGGGACCCAGCAACTCTCCACGGGGAGGACCCTACTTACCAGTCACTTCATGGCCCTCAGACCCTCCTTGTGTCCAGGCTATTGGAAAATGCAGTCTCCGCCCTAGCCAGCTTGACTCAGGGTTAGGTGATGCCACATACTGGTACAGCCTCCTCAGAAGAGGCTACGGGCATGACGGATGCTTGAGTGTTTGATCTAATGAGACTTCCTATTCTAAACGCTACAGAGGTCTAATAGGAAGTCCACACAAAATGAGGCTCACAGGTCACGCCAGGGAATAGCCCCAAACTCCCTTTGCCACGTCTGCTTCCACTTTCCCGTGTGTGACTCGCGTCCAGATTGAAGTAGACTGCAGGTCATTCTCCACCCTTTAACCTCCCCCTGCCAAACTCCTGCTTCTACATCAGATTCCAGTAGAACTTTCTGTGATGATGGAAATGTTCTCTGCCTGAGCTGGCCCATATGGTAGCCTGTGGCCTCCTGTGACTCCTGAGCCTTTATCATGGGCTAGTGTGATTAAAGAACTGAATTCTTAATTTGATTTTCATTAATCTAAATTTAAATAGCCTCCGGTAGCCCACGGCTCTGGTATACAGTTCTAGACTCTCCACAACACTCTCTGCCCTTCTGGTCCCCACACTGAGGGCGCCTCTCCCACTGACCCTTTCTCTAGCGCCTGACACAGCTCCTTCCAGGTCTCAGGCCCTTCATGAGATGAAACTTCTTCATATCCAGGCAGGGTTTGGGTTTCTCTGGATCTCACAAAGCAGCCACTCAATAAAAGAACTCACTACGTGTTTGTCCTATTCCGTGGGGCCAGACGTAGATTGTTCCTACTTAGATTAAGTGCTGGGCTTCTAGGAATGGCTGCTCAGCTAGTCTGGGGAAGTCTGTAAACTTTCATAGGTGTCAGCCAGGGAGTGGGCCCTCCAGCCATGCCCTGAGTTCATTTCTACGGAAACCCAGTTGTATTTCCACTCCGTTCAATGGGTGCCGTTTTCTAGCGGTGTGGCCCTAACTTGATATCGAGTCTCAGTTTCTTCACCCATATCACAAAAGTGATAACATACTCTATAAGGAAGTTATGAGGATGAAATCAGTCAACACATGTAAAGCGCTGTGCTTGACACAAAGTAAGTGTATGATACAGTACATTATAAAGTATATAATAAGCAGTGAAATTACTAACATTTAAGGGTTGACGGTTGAGCTTGGGTCTAAAAGGCACCTCTGGACTTAGCATTAAATTATCAAATATCTTTAAAAAATGCATATCCTTAGACCCAGTAACTCCACCTCTAATAATTTTGAAACACTCGTGCATATAGGCCAAGATGTATTTGCAAGAATAGTCACGACAGTGTTACAAAAGTGGAAAAATCAGAAAACCTGGAGATATCAAATAGTACCTGTGAATCAGATCAATTATAGTTCAGCCTTATGACACAATGCTTTGTAGTCATTAACAAAAATGTTCCCCTAGCAAAGAAAATCAGGCATAGAAGTGGTAATTCCACCCCTTCCATCACCCTAATAAAGCCACAGGTAATATATTAAAAAAAAATACTATAGACAAAATGCTAATGGCGACTCTTGAGGGGTCATGGCATTATGGGTGATTACTTCCCCTTCGTGCTTTTTCTGTATTTTTTAAAATTTTGTATTAAAAATATCACTACTTTTGTAATTATGAAAAATGTAGCTTTAAATAATCTTTCATAACCTGGGAAAATATTCATGACAAATATTAAAAAGGTTAAGAAAGACTCATGGTGTGAAAATGTAACCACTGAGAGGAAAATGGAAGCCACATGCCTGGTGCGTTAACTGTGGTTAGCTCTGGTTTTAACTCAGGCTTTTAGATTAGGGGAGTGGAGTTCCAGTTTGCTCAGGCAAATCCCAGTTTTTTCTTTTTTTTGAGATGGAGTTTCGACCTTGTCACCCAGGCTGCAGTGCAATGGCATGATCTCAGCTCACCGCAACCTCCTCCTCCCAGGTTCAAGCGATTCTCCTGCCTCCGCCTCCCGAGTAGCTGGGATTACAGGTGTGCATCGCCATGCCTGGTTAATTTCATATGTTTAGTAGAGATGGGGATTCTCCATGTTGGTCGGGCTGGTCTCGAACTCCTGACCTCAGGTGATCCACCTGCCTCGGCCTCCTGAAGTGCTGGGATTACATGTGTGAGCCAATGTGCCAGGCCAAATCCTAGTTTTACACTTGTGATCAGCTGGCCAAAGGTGGTCCTTTCCTGCTCAAAAGTATCCTGCTAAAATTACACACCCAACCTCATTAAGAGGAGTTCTAATTTTCTCCTTTGTGTTTTTCTAGACTTCTAAATTCTAGTGATCTCAATGTGTTAACTTAATTCCAACTTGTACCTTTTTCTTCCACATTTTGATGTTGTTGAAATTGGAATGTACTATACAACAGATTGGCACTCTTCCCCACCAACCGAGCAAGTTTTAAAAATCAGTGGTCATAAGGTTGGTGGGGCCTTAGAATTGAGGAAACGTAGCTCGTTAATTTACAAACGGGAAAACTATAGAATATACATCAAATTCTCTTTTTTTGCCCCCTGGAAAGTCAAGATTCTAAGACCTGGAGAACTGGATAAAATCAGACAGATGAAATCCCTATACCCAGCTGGCTCTTACAGGGTTAGGAGCTGATGTTTCCCGCAGGTTCTCTGATGAAGGCAATAACAAAATCAAAGAACGTGATTGCCAAGGAATCTTCTCCAGGACTGGCAGGAGCGGGGCAGGATCTAGGGCCCTTCCTGAGACGTCAGCTTTTTTATAATCCGCTGAAATAATACCAGTATTGATAATTACCTTCATAAATGGCTAACACTCATTAGGCACTTGTCATGTGCCAGGCATAGGGCTGTCAAATTATTAGACAACTCTATTATTTCCCTCGCTCTACAGAGGAGGAAACTGAGGCACAGAGAGACACCTGCTCTAGGCCATAGAGCTGTCTGCACAGAGTTGGGATTCAGTCCTTTTTATCTGACTCCAAAGTCTGCTTTTTTTTTTTTCTCTTCTGAATTGAGATGGAGTCTCACACTGTTGCCAGTGCTGGAGGGCAATGGCACAATCTCGGCTCATTGCAACCTCTGCCTCCCAGGTTCATGTGATTTTCCTGCCTTAGCCGCCTGAGTAGCTGGTATTACAAGCACACACCACCACACCCAGCTAATTTTTTAATTTTTTTGGTTTTTTTTTTAGTAGAGACGGGGTTTCACTATATGGGCCAGACTGGTCTCGTACTTCAGACCTCGTGATCCACCCATCTTGGCCTCCCAAAGTGCTAGGATTACGGGCGTGACCCACCACGCCCGGCCGAGTCTGCTTTTTAAGCACGGACACTGCTTCCTGCCTCTTCTATGTTTTTTTCTCCGCGTTGCGCCTCTGGCCTCTGCTTTCAGCAAAGCTGTAACTATAAAGGTTTCCCAGACCAGGACAGTGGCTCATGCCTATAATCCCCGCACTTTGGGAAGCTGAGGTGGGCGGATCTCTTGAGCTCAGGAGTTCAAGACCAGCCTGGGTAACATGGCAAAACTCCCTCTCTACAAAAAGTTGCAAAGTTAGGTGGGTGCAGTGGCCCACACCTGTGGTCCAGCTACTCGGAAGGCTGAGGCTGGGAGGATTGCTTGAGGCCTAGGAGGTTGGAGCTGCAGTGAGCCATGATCATGCCACTGCATTCCACCCTGGGTGACAGAGTGAGACTGTTATTAAAAAAAAACAAAACAAAAAAAACACAAGAAAAATACTTTCCCCAAGGGCTCAGTGGTCTGGGAGAGAGGGCAAGAAGCTAAAACAAGATCTCTGCAACCAGACATTCTGATTCTGTTAGCCTTGATCATGGGGTATAAAAGAACACCCAATACTGCATTAATGTACTGTGGCTGTGTTTTCCAAAAACGGCCACAGCGACACTTCTAGTCTCATATGCTCTTGCAGAACCTTGCCACTGTCTCCTCTCCCGCTGAAGCTGGGCAGGGCTTGGTGGCTGCCTGTAATGTGATGGAAGTGACACGGCGTGACCTGCAAGGCGAGGTCGCAGCCTACAATAGCAGTTCTTCCTGGTCCGCACTCTCAGGCTGCTTATCCTAGGAACCCTGGTACCATGTTATGAGAGGCTTAGACCACTGGAGAGGCCGTGTGTAGCTGTCATGGCCCATCAGGCCCCCAGCCAGCATCAACTACAGCGTGAGACCGTAAGCCTTCAGATGACTCTGGCCCTGGTTTTCCAGTCTTCCCAGCCAAGGCCTCAGGCTTTGAGGAGTAGAGACAAGCCTTCACTGCGCCCTGCCTGAATTCCTGACCTGCAGAAGTGGTGAGAATAGGTGGTTGTTTTACACCACCAAATTTCTGAGTGATCTGTTATGGAACAAGCACTTAAACAGAAAAAGGTCCTATCTGGCCTCTATTGAAAGCAACATATGCATTGTTCTGGGTTTCATGTTTTGATTCTTTGCACGGAGAAGTTGAAATCTATCCAGAGGACAGTGACAAGCACAGGTGTGAGAGAGACACCATCTGTGACCTGCACCTGGGGGTCTGGCTTCAAAATGTGTCCTCAGCAGATACCCTTGGGATAGCTCAGCTAAAAGGCAGCTGTCACCTCTGAGAAGCTTGTTACTGGGTATTATACAATGAAAGCACCCTGGTGGCCAAACCTTGAGAATGGCTTGATATACGCCCACCTCCATACTACATCACTGGAGTTCTGTTCGTTCTGAATCCTCTGCAGACTAGAGGCTCTAACGGAGCTAAGTGCTAGGCCTGGAGCCTCCACGCTCTGCTTCAGGTCAATGCCAGTGACAGAGGCACTTGTGAGAGCTCTTGGTTTTGGTTTTCCAGTAGCCACAGAAACCAGGAAGGAGCAATAGGAAGACACAGAACTGCCTCCACCCTCCTCTCGGTCCCTACCCCGAGCAGCTTGTAAGAATCATTTACTTGTGTTTCCTGTAAGACTCCATTTGAACAGAGAGTTCTACCAGCAAATACATCTACATATTGATTTTTCTTAAAATGAAATGCGGCTACTCTCAGTGCCACAGCAGAGGTAGGTCCTTTTGAGTTTGGTGTGCTCATACCACCCACCGTGTGCTCTGTGACAATGCAATTATCTGATCACTTTTCTCTACCCAAGCTACTATCCTGCTGGCCTCAGGAGGATGAGAGGCATCTGGACAGTGCTGTCACTGCAGTCACCCCAGCTGAAGCCAGCCGCCAACCCCCAGCCGCAGAAGCAAGCCTGATTTATAACGAGCAGAGCCCATCCCCAGCTGACCTCGGTCACGTGAGTAATGCAGTCTTACTGTGCATGCCCTGAGGCTTTGTGCCTACAGTTATGACGGCTGGACTTACAATAGTTCAGCTTACAATTTTTCAACGTTACAGTGGTGTGGGGTGATATACATTCAGGACAACATCAATACATGACTTGGTTATTCAATACTTTATTACCAAATAGGCTTTGTGTTAAATGATTTTGCCCAACTTTAGGCTGACATAAATGTTTTGGGCATGTTTAAGGTGGGTGAGGCTAAGCTATAATGTTTGGTAGATTGATGGTATTTAATGCATTTTTCACCTAACAGTACTTTTAACTTACAATGGATTTCTCAGGATTAACCCCACCATAAGTATCTGTATTTTTTTTTTTTTTGAGATGGAGTTTCGCTCTCGTTACCCAGGCTGGAGTGCAATGGCACAATCTCGGCTCACCGCAACCTCCGCCCCCTGGGTTTAGGCAATTCTCCTGCCTCAGCCTCCTGAGTAGCTGGGATTACAGACACGCGCCACCACACCCAGCTAATTTTTTGTATTTTTAGTAGAGACGGGGTTTCACCATGTTGACCAGGATGGTCTTGATCTCTTGATCTCGTGATCCACCTGCCTCGGCCTCCCAAAGTGCTGGGATTACAGGCGTGAGCCACCGCGCCCGGCCAAGTGTCTGTATTTGTTGTCCAGCAAAAGCTAACTGATAGATTTGTTTTCAGAATATTCCTGGTATCCCTGTCAGGCAACCTCAGCTTTCAAAAAGGAAAGGAGAATGAAGTTATTTATTCAAGGATTATTTACTGAGGGCTAAACACATGTCCAGCTCTGTGCTTGGCATTAGGGATAAGAGACTGGTTGCCATTTTGCCAAAGAGAATCCTAAGGAACCTTGACACAGAAGAAATAGTTCTGCTGCTGAGACCTTTGGCTACTATCCTGGGGAAATAAGTATCTGGAGAAGCTGTGGGGCCAGTCCCAGCAGGAGGCCTGGCACCCCGCCCTGGGTACATGCCAGAAGTGAGTGCCTGTTGAGCTTCACAGTGTGGGTGTAGGCCGCCTTGATTAAAACCCCAGGCAGCACAATGCCAAGTAAGTGCCAGCCTGGGGAAGAAGAAATTAGTCTGGGATAAAAAATGACAAAGCAAGAATACAAAAGCCATTAAGGGATTTGTAAGCACGTGTCACGGATGAAGAATCACTATTGTTAAGAACCTGCGATCATTGCGTGGTGCCTGTGGGGCCTGGGGAAGGAAGGAGTGTTCGCCAAAGGCTGGCCCTCCATCGGAGGAAGGAAGGCCCAACAGGCGCCATAAAGACAGCTAGCAACCCCACAGGTTGGATGGTCACTCAACATAGCCAGAACGGGCCAGTTCACCCCGCTGGGCCTCAGTTTCCTCATCTTTGGCATGGGGGAGAATAATCAAATGTACCACAAAGAGTTAATACAAGGATTAAATGAAGCAACTCAGGCAAAATATTTAGAACAGTCTGGTATGGCTCCAGTAAATGCTCAACAAATGTTAGCTTTCTTTTCTTTCTTTTTCTTTTTTTTTTTTTTTTTTGAGATGGAGTTTTGCTCTTGTTGCCCAGGCTGGAGTGCCGTGGCACAATCTCAGGTCATTGCAACCTCTGCCTCCGGGTTCAAGCAATTCTCCTGCCTCAGCCTCCCGAGTAGCTGGGATTACAGGTGCCTGCCACCATGCCTGGCTAATTTTTATATTTTTAGTAGAGACAGGGTTTCACCATGTTAGCCAGGCTGGTCTCGAACTCCTGATCTCGTGATCCATCTACCTTGGCCTCCCAAAGTGCTGGGATTACAGGCATGAGCCACTGTGCCCGGCCAGATGTTAGGTATTAAAACTCCTTTTAGAAGTTTGTTGGGAGGAACGAATGGGCTAATGTTTAAGGTCTTGGCACAAAGTAGCACAAAAATGATTGTTCCTCTAAGTGCAGCATGTGATCACCAGGAGATGAGCACGACATGAGGACAGCTTAGACATGGGTAAGGAGCTCAAGATCCAGACACAAGTAACAGTGACAAAATGGGATAAATGCCACCAGAGAGCTACGATATGTGAGGAATGATGCCGGGAGAAAGGAGAGGTCAGGCACGTCCCCTATGAAGAGTACACATGGCCCTGGTGTGGCCTCCACCAGAGGATTCCAAGTCACAGAAAAGGGGAAGCGGAGGCTTCTGGCAGTGGGAACACAGCCACAGAAGGCATGGGCGGGAAAGCACAAGGGCATATTTGGGAACAAGAGGGTTTTTGTCCATGTTAGGCAAACAGCACAGATACGTGAAGAGGTGTGATGGGAAGCACAGCTGGCAGGATGCAGGGGGCATCAGATTCCAAGCTGGAGAAGTAGACGTGCCAGGTGGGCAATGGGGAGCCAGTGAAGGTTATTAAGCAGAGTAGAGCCACAGCAGAACTGTTCTTAAGGAAAATGAATCTAATAGCAGGTGGACTGGAGATGGGAGAGAAGAGACACAGAAGTCAGTTTGCAGGAGGCTATGTCAGTTCTACCAAGGTAATGGGGACTGAAATAAGAATACTGGCCAGAGGAAAGGGGAGAGGAGCTGGGTGGGAGGAGAGCTGGGTGGGAGGAGAGCTGGGTGGGAGGGGAGCTGGGTGGGAGGACAGCTGGGTGGGAGGGGAGCTGGGTGGGAGGACAGCTGGGTGGGAGGAGAGCTGGGTGGGAGGACAGCTGGGTGGGAGGACAACTGGATGGGAAAGGAGGGAGCCTCCAGGGACTCAGGCTGCAAGGGGAGGTGGGGAGCAGGGTTGCCTTCTATAGGAGGGTGCAGATAGCTGATGAGACCAACAAAAACTCCCTGATGGCTCGCTGCCCAGATTCCTCAGATTGTCGACAATATGCTCACACTGAGCTGGGGATTCTGTCTGTGGAAACTCTTCCACAAACTAAACTGCTGAGCCAAGCAAGCAGGACGCAGCCCTCGCCACTTCTGCAGGCCATTAGCCGGCCCCTCTCCTGCCCCAGACCCAGCTCTGAGGAACAACTTCCCGGGACGGCCTCTCCCACCCACTCTCTGGCCGCTGCATTTTCTAGGGAGCAAAAAGCCAGCTGTGGTGGACCGCCCTTACTCAGGCAGACGGCGGGGCTGTGGCGTGGACACCTTGCCCCTTTTTTCCTCTTCCAGCCTTCTCGACCGTGTCCCCAGTTCAAAGGCATGATCACTGTGACCTGCAGCCCCAAGTCGGGCTGAAGTCATCGCACAAGGCAGGCGTGGAGTCAGCCCTCCCCTGCCGCCCACATTCGCCTTTGCTCTCTCACTTTTTTGTCATCTGAGTACCAAGTGAAAACAAAGACCTCCCTCTAGAAAGTTCCCCACTTCACTGGGCTTCGCTTTTTAAAAATAACCTGTTAGGCCGGAACCTGGCCACTCCTGACATTTCCCCTGCAGCGTCATTTTCAGGCCTCCTGGCCGCTGCAGAAGCCTCCAGTGGAAAGACAAAGAAGGCCTTTCAGTCCCCGTGAAGCAGGCTCTGGCTCTGCCCGGATCTGGACGCCTCTGGAGGAAACAGGGAGGCCACCAAGAGACATGGACGGAAGGTTTGTCCCGGGCGATGCCTCCTCTCATGTGCCTCTCATGGTAATGGAGAACTAGACTGCTCAGATAAATGCAAGTAAGCTGTTCTGAGGTGACAACGGGGACCGAGCACTTGGTAGGACCTCAATAATATGAGGCAAATCAATTCGAAGCTAGCGACTGGACTCAAATGCTTCTTCCTAAATCCTGTTCCTGAATTGAGTTGTGTAACTTCATGTTTTTCTAACATGTAGGCAAAAAGAAGAAATGGATAAAGCAAAAAGAACACCAACCACCGAGAGGAAAGACAGGCCAGGATTCAGAATCACCCACCCAGGACTATGAATATGTGAGTATTTCAGAAGAAAGGCCCCAAAGTGGGCTGAGTCATTAACAAGCTTACAAAGAAGCCCCAGGCTATCAAAAACCCTCCCCAAAAATTAGCATATCATATCCAACATATATAAGAGGTAGAAATGCTTGGGAGGCCGAGGCAGGTGGATCACAAGGTCAAGAGATGGAGACCATCCTGGCCAACATGGTGAAACCCCATCTCTACTGAAAGTACAAAAAACTAGGTGGGCGTGGTCGTTGTCCCAGCTACTTGGCAGGAGAATTGCTTGAAACTAGAAAACGGAAGTTGCAGTGAGCCAGGATCATGCCACTGCATTCTAGCCTGGCGATAGAGCGAGACTCTGTCTCAAAAAAAAAAGAAGTAGAAATGCACCACAGCTAAGGTTTATCACAGGAATGCATGACTGGCTCAATATTTCCAACCGTTTCAAATGTTCATGCCTTATGAGCAGACAAAACAAGAAAAGGCATATAGTCGTATCAACTGAGGCAGAAAAAGCCTTTGACAAAATTCAATATCCAGTCATGACAAAAGAAAAAACTTTGAGCAAGCAAGGATAGGAGGGAACTTCCTTAACTGAGAAAGCGCATTTACAAAACAACCCACAGCTAACATCATGCTTGGTGAGATACTGCACGCTTTCTCCCTAATATCGGGAACAAGGAAAAGATGTCCTTTCTCACATTCTTATACCGTTGGAAGTTGCAATAACGTAAGGAAAAGAAAGACATATGGATTGAAAAGGAAGAAACAAAAGCTACTTCACTGGTAGACAACATGATCTATGTAGAAAGTCTCATAGAATCTACTGAAAACCTCCTTAGAACTAATAACTTTAGTAATGTCATGAGATACAAAATTCACAAAAATCAACTGCATTTCAATATCTTAGCAATGAACAACTGAAGTTAAAAATTAAAAACAAAGGAGAGGACTATTTATAATAGCAGCAAAAAGGGAAATATTTGTTAGCTATAAATCTAACCTCACAGTATGATGAAAACGATAGAACACTGGGGAAAGAAAGAAGACCTAAATAAATAATTGGAGGGGCTTACCGTGTTCATGGATTGAACAACATGCTATTGTTAATGAGCCAGTTCTCCCCAAATGGATATGCAGGTTCAACACAATTTCAATCCAGTCCCAGAGATAGGCTTTATTACTATTATTTTTGTAATATTGGAAAACTGATTCTACAATTCATATGAAAAGGGAAAGGAATTAGAATAACCAAAACAATTTTTCAAAAGAACACCATCCGATTTCAAGATTTACCATTAAGTTACAGTAATCAAGACGGTGTGGAACCAGTGAGAGCACAGACACACAGATCAATGCAGCAAAACAGAGTCCAGAAATAGACTCACAGGAACATAATCAGCTGGTCTTTAAGAGAAGTATAGGCCGGGCGTAGTGGCTCGCGCCTGTACATTGGAGGCCAAGGCAGGTGGATCACCTGGGTCAGGAGTTCAAGACCAGCCTGACCAACATGGTGAAACCCTGTCTTAAAAAAAAAAAAAAAAAGAGAGAAGTACAAAGGAATTCAGTGGGGGCATTGCCAACAAGTAGTGCTAGAACAACTCAATATTTGCATATTAAACAATGATCCTTGGCCCATACTTAGCTCCTTCTGCAAAAATTAATTCAAAATGGATCACAGACCTAAAATATAAAACTATAAAACTTCGGGAAGAAAACATCGAAGAAAATCTTTGTGAAAAAATGTGAATGGATACTTCACTAAAGAGACTATATGGATGGCAAATAAGCACATGAAAAGATGTTCAACATTATAGTCTTCAGGGAAATGGAAATTAAAACCACAATAAGGACAGGTGCCTGTAATCCCAGCACTTTGGGAGGCTGAGGCAGGTGGATCTCTTGAGTCCAAGAGTTCTAGACCAGCCTGAGCAACATAGAAACATAATCTCTACAAAAAATACAAAGATTAGCTAGGTGTGGTGTTGCATGCCTGTGGTCCCAGCTACACAGGAGGCTGAGGTGGGAGGATCGCTTGAACCCAGAAGGCAGAAGTTGCAGTGAGGTGAGATCATGCCACTGCACTACAGCCTGGGCAACAGAGTGAGACCCTGTCTAAAAAACCCAACAAAACAAAAACAAACCACAGTAAGATATCACTACATACCTATTTGAATAGCGAAAATTAAACAAAACCCAAACCAGAAAATACCGATATTATCAAATGCTGGCAAGTGTGGGAAACAACTAGAACTCTCATACATTGCTGTAGGAATGCAAAACGGTACAGCCACTGTAAAAAACAGTTTTGCAGTCTCTTATACATTTGAATACATACTTAACATATGACCCAACAACTATTGATAGGTATTTACTTAAGAGAAATGGAAACTTACATTTATACACACAAGAAAAACATGTAAGTCAATGTTTATAGCAACTTTATTCATGATTGCCAAAATCTGGAAACAGATGTCCTTCAACGGGTAAATGAATAAAAGAGACACATGTCTATATAATGGAACACTACTCAGTCATAGAAAGAATATTTTTATTATGCATGTGATAACATGGATTAATTTAAACCCCTTTCCTTAAGTGAAAGGTGCCATTCCCAAAGCTACATATTATGTGATTCTTTTTATACGACATTCTGGAAACAGCAAAACTATAGGGATGGAAAACAGATCAGTGGTTGCCAGGAGTTACAAGGTGGGGAAAGGGTTGACTACAAAGGGGCAGCATGAGGGAACTTTAGGCTGATGGAACTGTTCTGTACCCACTCTGGTGATGGCTATGTGACTATGCATTTGTCAAAACCCACAGAATGGCTCTAAGTATTCTGAAACTGATTGTGGTGATGATGGCACACACTCTGTGAAGAGACTAAAGACTACTGAATTGTCACTTTGAATAGATGATTTCTATAGAATGTGAATTCTATCTCAATAAAGCTCTTATTTTAAAAACTTAAAAAGACATCTGCTGAGAGATGGCACAATGACACAGCCGTGGAATGAGAGTTAAGATTGCGGAGGTTCAGAGGTCCCAGCCCTTAGTACACTTTGTAAAAAGTTCACTTCATTTCCACGGAACTTTTTCAGAACTCTGACTTTCTCTGCCCTGGAATTTCTCGATACCAAGAGAAAAACCTTCTAGCAATGCCACAGCCCCCAACACTCACAGCTCCTCCACACCAGAGCCCAGGCTTTTCTGAGCTTGCCCAGCAATTCATCTTCTTACCAAGTACATATATGCATGTATATATCAAGATTAGAACAACACTGATCTCAAAACGTTTCCCCTGCTTCACAAGAGAAAACTGAGACCAAGAGACGGGATGCGATTTACCCAGATTACCCGTCTCGTGGGCAGCAGAGCCAAGAGCAGACCCAGCGCTCCTTTTTCATCACCTTGATGTCTATGCTCAGTCAAAACACGAGCCTGGCTTGTATGATATGCTCTACAGAAGACGGTAAATGCAAAATGAAACGCCTGAAATACCTTGACCTGAGACCAGGTGGGCTCTCTCCTCACGCGGACACAGACCTGGGTCATTCTAATATTCTTATCAAGGGGACTAGCATAGATTTGTAGAGGCAAGTTAGAGATGTTCAAAGGGAAAAAGGAAATGAAGACCTGTGGAAAATATTATAAATATGGAATAGCGAGAACAGACCCAGCTGACTTCTGGGGAAAAGATGATTAAAGGTCTCACTAGACTACTGAAGGGAGGTAATAAAATAATAACACTCACTCAGAGCTCCAGTACTTCTGCACAGTAACCCTGAGCCGGTAATATTATCACCCTCTTCTCACAGATGAGGGAACTGAGGCACAGAGAGGGCAGGTGACTTACCCAAGATCTCACTGAGGCAGCAGGAATCCAGCAGTTCCACTGCCTCGGTTTCCCTCCCTTATCAGGAGATGAAGGGCAGCATCAAAGAAAGTACTGAATCCCAACAGGAGGGCCTACTGGAAAGGCAGCATGACAATGGAAGATGACCTGCGGGTGTCACAAAGCTGCTGATGGTCTCAGGTCCCTGCTGGCTTACTTGACACAAGGCAAGGGAAGTTAGGAAGGTGGCCTGTGACCTGCATTGCAGTGAGAAAGTCACTACTTGACATTCTCATCCTTTAGAGAGTGTATGCACAAGGGGATGTGTTAAAATGCAGGTCCCTGGGCCCCTCAACCAGAGATTTTAATCCAGTAGGTCTGAGCTGGGACCCAGGAATCTGCATTTTGAACAGGTTTATTTCCACACCCCAGCCAAAGTACTCTGGCTGGTCCCTGGGCTAGACTGTGGACAACCTTGATCTCTGCAGAAGGGAGGCAAGATAATACAGATTAAGAGCTTGGCTTTGGAGTCAAAGGATTCTGGAGTCAAATTCCCATTGCCTCTTAGCTGTGTGACCTGGAAAGGCTATGTAACCTCCCAGGGCCTGTTTTCCCCCTGGAAAGTGGGGGTGACAAATAGTACCCACTTAGAGAGTTAGCTCTTCTAATACCTGAAAAGCACTAAGCCAGCTCCTGGCATGCAGCACATGCTCTGCCCACAATAGCTAAAAGCAGAAGTAAACCCCTCATTGGGTCCATGCAGCACTTCTGTTGTTGTAAATAACCTGACAACCTGCAGGCTCCATATCATAACATTCTTGGGCTATCATATCCACTTAACTGAATTTTCTGGAAGGAATTCTTCCTGTGTCTGAATCAGAAACTCAACAGAAGCCACACTTCCTCAGCTTCCCTTTTCCTCCCACGAAGGAGGTGAAGTTTCTTCCCCTCTCCCCTTGCCCAGGGGATGGAGACTGACATTGCCTTAAAGTGGACACCTGTTCAGGGGCAGATGGTCTGTGCAATTTGAATACTTACTACCTTGGTAATTTATACCTCACCTCTTCCTAAAGTAATGAGGCAATAAAAGGAGACTACTAAGAAATGTCAAAGGTGAGGTGAAGAGCAGAGACGTGCAGCAAACAGGAGCTGTGAATGCAGTGCTGAAGTATCACGTGAAGAGAGGCAAAGAAGGTGCACACTTTCAAAGTCAATGGAAAGTGAAGAATAAAACTGAACCAAGATTTAGGTCGGTCCTTTGGGTCTGGGGTAGTGGAATTCCCTGGAAATAGACTCTGAGAAAGAGATCTGCATGAAAAGTTAATTGGGGAGTGCTCTCCAGGAGATAACAGTGGGAGAGTAAGCGAGGCCAGGTGGAGGGAGGATTTGAGCAGCCAAAACAAAGACCTTGGCTGATCCTCCCAGGAGCTCTGAAGCTAGGACTGCTCTTGAGTCTTCTCTGTTGAAGTGAGGAGAGCAGACTTTCATGACTCCCCATTGACCACGGGATACAGGCTGCCCCCAGGGAGAGGGCAGGCATCATCTTGAGTGAGGTGAGTCCCTTTGGTGGACATCAGTTTGTGGAGACGGACTCAGCAGGCCACATTCTTGGCGGGGGTCCGGGGGGCTGAATGCCTCAGCAATAAAGGGGATATTGGGCACACACCAGGATGTCCACTGCAAGGTTTTAAGTGGGTTCTTTCCCCCAAAAAAGTAGTTACAAAAAATAGAAAAATCTTGGCCTAAACTTGAATAGCCCCATAGGAAAAAGCTGCCCACTGACCAGGAACCCCCATGCTCGGGTCCCTAATTGGGGAGGGAGAAAGGTATTGTGTCAAATCAGTAACATTTAAGAGTTATTAGATACAGCTGCCAGTGTTGCACTAATGAAACAATTAAAAACTACGAGAAATGCTGTGAATGAAAAGAACTGGGTTCTATTTGAGGAGTTAAATTGGAGATGAAGATTAGTTACCTCTGAGTACAAACGAAATGGATCACAGGTACATTAATAGTATCTTCTAATCACTCTACTCTTGTAATAGTTAATAAATGAATCAGCTAATTCATTTGTTCTGATATGTCACTGTCTACGAAGGCCATATTCATGTTACAAAGAGGTTATTTTGAAATCAAACTAAGTTATGTATCCTATAAGTGAATATCCACCTCTAGGAATTTATCTTAAGGAGAATAATGTAAGTCAAAAGAAAACTCGGCTGCATACTGTAAAACAGGGATTGCCAATTTCTTTTTGGTAAAGGACCAAACAGGATATATTTTAGTCTTTGTGGGCCACACAATCTTTATTGCAACTCCACTCTGCTGTGCTAGTGTGAAAGTGACCGTATGTAATACATGAATGAATGGACCTGGCTGTGTTCCAATACAACTTTATTTACAAAAACAGGTGGTGGGCCAGATTTGGCCTGTGGGCTGTAGTTTGCCAACCCCTGAAAATGTTCAATGTAATGTCATTTATAGTAGTTAAAAGCTCAAAAGCAACCTACATGTTTAAAAGTGAGTGGTCACGTAAATTAAAAAATATCCACTTAGATGATTGTATATATTATGTGCAATTATGAAGCTTTTATATCAACAGGGATGTTACCAAATATTAAATTTTGTAATAGAAAAATAAGCAACGGGCCAGGTGCAGTGGCTCACACCTGTAATCTCTGCACTTTGGGAGACCGAGGCAGGTGGATCGTGAGGTCAGGAGTTTGAGATCAGCCTGGCCAACACAGTAAAACCCCATCTCTATTAAAAATACAAAAAATTGGCCAGGCGCAGTGGCTCACACCTATAATCCCAGCACTTTGGGAGGCCGAGGCAGGTGCATCATGAGGTCAAGAGATCGAGACCATCCTGGTCAACCAGGTGAAACCCTGTCTCTACTAAGAATACAAAAATTAGTTGGGCATGGTGGTGTGTGCCTGTAGTCTCAGATACTTGGGAGGCTGAGGCAGGAGAATTGCTTGAACCCAGAAGGGGGAGGTTGCGGTGAGCCGAGATCATGCCATTGCACTCCAGTCTGGGTAACAACAGTGAATCTCCGTCTCAAAAAAAAAAATTAGTCGGGTATAGTGGCAGGCACCTGTAATCCCAGCTACTCGGGAGGCTGAGGCAGGAGAATCGCTTGAACCCAGGAGGCGGAGGCTGCAGTGGGTGAGCCGACACTGTGCCACTGCACTCCAGCTTGGGCGACAGAGTGAGACTCCATCACGAAAAAAAAAAAGCAACAAAGCGTAATCTATGATTGTAATCAGTGGGATTACAGCCCTGCAAACTTCACATATCTTCTTAAACAAGGGCCAAAATATGACATTGTAGAAACTGTGGAATGGTGGGCCCACTGGGTGAATTTAGTTGTTTCAAATAACTTTCAGGTTTAATTATATTAATATTTTTAAAATTCATATTTCTATAACAAACATCTCAAAAACTTTAAAAAAACCACTAGACCCTTCAACTGAAGACCCAGATGAAAAGAAAAACCTGCCAGAGGAATTAATGATGCAGTAAGCTTGTGTGTGTGTGTGTGTGTGTGTGTGCGCGCGCATGTGTATGTGTGTGCTGGGGTCTCACTCTGTTGCCCAGGCTGGAGTGCAGTGGCATGATCTCAGCTTGCTACAACCTCTATCTCCTGAGTTCGAGCAATCCTCTTGCCTCAGCTTTCCGAGTAGCTGGCGCGAGCCATCACACCCAGCTCACTTTTTTGCATTTTTGGTAGAGATGGGGTTTCACCATGTTGGCCAGGCTGGTCTCAAACTCTTGACCTCAGGTGATCCACCTGCCCCAGTCTCCCAAAGTGCTGGAATTATAGCTGTTAGCCGCTGTGCCTGGGCTGCAATGGATATTTTAATTTAGGTATATGAATATGCCCACTGCATCATTAATTCCTCCAGAAGCTTCTCTGACACAGTTCGCTATGGCGGGAATGCCAGCAAAGCCCAACAGAACCACTAAGTTATTTTTGTGGCTAGCAGCTCTTCCATACTTCACCATTAAGAAAAAGCCCACTTTGTGAACTGATGAAGATGGCATCCCTTTACTTTCCCTCCCCACTCTGGGCCTTTGCAGACACCGTTCCCTCCTCTGGAGCACCCTTCTGCCTTTTCCTCCTGCCTCGCCCCTTACCATGCATTAGGTCTCAGCCTGGAGCTTTATTCTCCAGGAAGGTCTGACCACAGACGGGAGGGAACCCTGTTATCTGTGCTCACAGCATCCTCTACCCTAACGTTCATCACCCTTAGTAATGCTTCACAATGCTCAGCACCCTGGCACTAGCCACACTTCGCCGATTCACAGATGCCTATTCTTTCACATTTTCACCTCCCTCAAGTCAGGGCCTCTCTTTCTTTCTCTTTCTCTCTTTCTTTCCTTCCTTCCTTCCTTACCTGTCTCCCTCCCTCCCTCTCTTTCTTCTCTCTCTTTTTTTTGACAAGGTTTCACTCTGTCACCCAGGCTGGAGTGCAGTGGCTCAATGCGACCTTTGCCTCCTGGGTTCAAGTGATTATCATCTCGGCCTCCCAGGTAGCTGGGATTATATGCATGTGCCACCACGCCCAGCTCATTTTTTAAATATTTTTAGTAGAAACAGGGTTTCACCATGTTGGCCAGGCTGGGCTCTAACTCCTGACCTCAAGTGATCTGCCTGCTTCGGCCTCCCAAAGTGCTGGGATTACAGGTGTGAGCCACTATGGCTGGCCAAGTCGGGGTGTTTCTTATAATGGCATTGGAAAGACAGTTGTGTAGTTACCACTGCCTGTGCATGTGGCAACATCTAACATGCCAGCGTCAAAACGTGTGGCATAGGTGCCAGCAGGAGGAAGAAAATCCCAAAGACAAGGAGTAGAGCATCCTGACCTCAGGGGTGCAGGGCTGATGGCGGGGACAGTCACTCAGGGGTTGCTTAGCAGCATTCCCAACGTGGGAATCAAAAGCCGGCGCACAAGCCCAGCGCTGATGGCCTGTAGTGTTTGTATGGAGTCTTCTGAGAAATGCCGCATGGCTCACACACTTTTTATTTTTTTGAGACGGAGTTTCGCTCTTGTTACCCAGGCTGGAGTGCAATGGCGCGATCTCGGCTCACCGCAACCTCCGCCTCCTGGGTTCAGGCAATTCTCCTGCCTCAGCCTCCCGAGTAGCTGGGATTACAGGCACGCGCCACCATGCCCAGCTAATTTTTTTGTATCTTTAGTAGAGGCAGGATTTCACCATGTTGGCCAGGATGGTCTCGATCTCTTGGCCTTGTGATCCACCCGCCTCGGCCTCCCAAAGTGCTGGGATTACAGGCGTGAGCCACCATGCCCAGCTAATTTTTTGTATTTTTAATAGAGACGGGGTTTCACCATGTTGACGAGGATGGTCTCGATCTCTTGGCCTCGTGATCCACCCGCCTCGGCCTCCCGAAGTGCTGGGATTACAGGCGTGAGCCACCGCGCCCGGCCCGGCTCACACTCTTGATGGCATAGAGGACAAAGCTTGTGTAGAAATATCTAGAAATAAAAAGATTTAGAAGAGGAAGGCTCTTGCTGTAAAAAAGTTTAGGGATATCTTAACCAATTTATTTTTCCTCACCTATTTTCCTTTTCATATATTCACAAAAATATATAAAATCTATATTTAATTAAGTCTAAAAGAGTTCTTTCAATAACCATAAGACAAAAATCCTAAATGATAAGAGAGATTTGTGTTACCACATAATTGATATTTTTCTTTCATTCTTAGGGAGTGGCTAAAACAATGGTGTCTCTGATGTGGTGAAATGCCATCCTTGTTTAGGGTCTTGATTTTCTGCGACAGGGAGGCTGGCTGTGCCTCTTTCACAGCTGTGTCCCCTGTGGCTCTCAAGGGCTGGGGCAGAGCAGCCACTCTATAAACATCTGATAGAGTGACTTAAGGTAGTGCCTCTGCCGGGCAAAGGGCCACGGCTAGGACCACACCAGACAGCTAACACTCAAGGCAGGAAGGGCATCCGAAAGTGAGACTGCCCCTTTTGACATTTGATTCTTTTAGCCTTTAATCCAATTAGTAATGCCGCTATTCAGTGTTTCCTGGTGTTGCTTTAAATTCAACCCGGCCCTGACAGCTTGCAAAGCTGACAGACGCTTCTCTCACCCCTCTGCTTGTCTCTGTTTGCTTCTGCTGTTTTGATTGGGAGTCTGCCGAAACCTGACAACTCAACTCAAGAAAAAAGAAAGATGCTATCACAACAGGCTGGCAGCTACTGCAGAAACGGCATCTCTACTGCAAACTGCCGGGGGGTGGGGTGAGCCGATCTGGGACAGGCATCCTAGCCTCTCTTCGCTGGGGTACCCCCTGTGTCTTCTCTCAACTTCCTCGCTCACAGGCTTGAAGATATGTGCCCAAGACCCCATGGCCTGTTCTGAACCCAGCAGAGGTGCTCTTTCCACTGCTGGGCCCACACCCAGCCCCTTCCCTCAGTAGGTGCCTCACTACTGCATCTTCTAGAGAAGACCCAAGTCTCTCAAGCACTTCATCTGTGCTGACTTTTTGGAAAGGACTGCTATTACCAAAGGCTTTGTCAAAGAAAACATGCATGTGTTCATTCGAAAAAAGATTGTTTCCTGAAACCTTAGGAGCTGGACACCCCGTGGTGACCTGGACAGAAAGGTGGCAGCCCCTCTGCAGTTCAGGTCTTGGTGGAGAAGACCCACCATATGGGTAATGAAGTGAACTGAACAAAGGGATCCTGGCTGGCAAAGTGCTGTAATGAAATCGGAACCGGGAAACAGGACGGGGTGATGGTAGCGGGGTGGGGCAGGGGACTGCTTTAGCTGAGGGGATGGGAAAGGCCCTTCTGAGGCAGCACAGGGGACAGTCCAGTGGGGACGCAGGCACACCGAGACCTGGGTTTATTTTCATTTCCTCATCTATAAAGTATGCAAAATGAGAGTACATAAATGATAGCGCTATTGTGAGAATTAGATGAGGTGGGTCACGTCACATTCATACAATAAGACTTGGTAGTTAGCCATTGTTCCATGGAGGTGACATCTGAGCTAAGGCTTTTTAAAAGAACAGGACATCCAGTAAAGCTCAACTTGAACTATTAACTTCAGATAGGAAGTCTGCAAAAGGGACTTCTGTGGAAAGAAAGGCATTCCAATTCAGACGAGGTGTGCTTCTTCGTCTTCTGCCTCCAGTGTAGCTACAAAATGCGGAGAATCAGAGGGTCCCCCCTCACTGACTTTAATCCAACGAAGGGACAGCTCTGTCCTGGACTCCACACAAATGTCGAGGTCATGAAGAACAAGAAAGACTGAGAACCTGTTCCAGATGGAAGGAAATTAGAGATGTGACAACTGAATGCACCTTATGATGTGGGATGGGATACTAGGCCCCAGGACATGAGTGGGTCAGTGGCAAGATCTGGGTAAGGCTTGTAGATAAGGTAATAGCATTGGTGTCATTAACTTCCTGATTTAAGTAACTGCTCTGCAGCTATATAAGAAAGGGTCTTTCTCAGAAAACGCATGAAGAACTGATGGCCAAAAGAGCATGATGTCTGCAACTCGCTCTCAGATGGTTTCTAGAAAAAGGCAATAGCATGGACACAAATGGAAAACGATCAAACATAAAATGGAAACAAATGGAGAACCTTAGGGAAGGGGATATGGGGAGTTCTTTGTACTGTCCTTGAAAAGTTTATGTAAACCTGGGATTATTTATAAACAAAAAGTTACAAAATATATAATTAAGAGACTTAAATCATCCAATACTTCTACAAACACTGAAAAGATAGTACCCAATTCACAAGTAGCAGATTCAGCAATGCTAACTTGACCACTTTCATACATGTTTTTGAGCTGCAGTAGGCTCATCTTTAAAGATTCCACTAGCATGCAGTAAGATTTATTTGGCATTCTGATGGTTTGGGGGACTCTGGGGATACATCATCATCTGTGGAAGGCTAGAAGCAGTGCTTCTTTGGAACGTACTTTCCATCTGTCGCCCCCACCCTGCCATCTAAGAACCACTCTCTGAGGTTTTCTTCTGTTTCCATTGTTCTGTTTTTCTCAGCAGAAATTCAAGGACTGCTTCTCTCATTGAATAAGCTATCAAGGAAAAAGATGTACTCAAAGCGGACTGAGATGTCACTGCCAGTCTGAGAGGCAGACAGTGTGGCCATCACTTTTCTGAAAGGTAATTCTTAGAAATGAGCAAAGCACCCCTAAAAAGAGAAAAATGAAATGTCTGCAGTCTACAATGTTGAAGATTTTTAGAATCTGACTGCAATGGAAAATGTTTAATGGGCTGTATTTGTTTCTTTTTTTTTTCTTGAGAGAGAGTCTCACTCTGTTGCCCAGGCTGGGGTACAGTGATGGGATCTCAGCTCACTGCATCCTCCACCTACTGGGTTCAAATGATTCTCTTGCCTTATCCTCCCAAGAAGCTAGGACTAAAGGTGCCTGCCGCACATTGAACTAATTTTTGTATTTTTAGTACAGACAGGGTTTCACCATGTTGGCCAGGCTGGTCTTGAACGCCTGACCTCTTCATCTGCCCACCTCGGCCTCCCAAAGTGCTGGGATTACAGGCATTAGCCACTGTGCCCTGCCTGTAGCAAGCCCACAGATTTGGTGACTTAGAACAACAGTAATCTGTTCTCTCACAGTTCTCAAGCCCAGAAGTCTGAAATCACTGTCACTGGGCTGAAGTCAAGGCATTGAGGACGGTGCTCCCTCCAGAGACTCTGGAGAGACGTCCCGGCCTCTTCCGGCTTCTGGCGGCTGCCCTGCCACATCACCCACTCTCTGCCTGGCCTTCACATCACCATCACCTTCTCCTCTGTGTGTCTCTTACAAGGGCACTTGTCATTGGATTTAGGGTCCACCCATATAATCCAGGGTGATCTCCTTATTTCAAGAGCCTTAACCTAATTACATGTGAGAAGACTCATTTTCCAAGGAAGGGAATATTCCCAGGTTCTAAGGAAGTAAGATACATATTTTGAGGAGATATCGTTCAACCCACTACATCAGGAAAGTAATTTTTATCCGTAAACTACTGTAAGGCAACTCTAAGTTACAATAGTGATCACATCCATGAATTCAGGATTACATCACAAACCTGGTAGACTTACTGTCAGCAAGCAGACCCTGTCAGGCTCGGGGGATGCATGTCATGCTACAGAGTTCTTTCTTCTGCCCAACATGGCAGCCAGAAAACAAGGTGCACTGCTTGATAATGGGGGCACTGAGGAACCCTTGAAAAACCATCATTGGCCAGGCGTGGTGGTTTATGCCTGTAATCCCAGCACTTTGGGAGGCCGAGGCAGGTAGATCACCTGAGGTCAGGAGTTTAAGACCAGCCTGGTCAACATGGTGAAACCCTGTCTCTAAAAAATAAAGAAAGAAAGAAAAAGAAAAACCAGCGTCACATTATCAACACAAAGGTCCACATCGCCTCTTTCACCTTTCTCAAGGGAAACGTGTCATGAAGGCCCCCACTCCAGAAACCAAATATCTGATCTGCAGGAAACTTTTTCTGTGCTTGTGGCCTTAGGGCTTTCCAAGGAGTTAAAAAAGATGTGGTCAAGTTATTTGTGTTACTGTGACATTGCTTGTAACTCTCCTGTAAAAGGTCACAGATGTAATTTTGCTTTCTATTGACTGTATTTTCTGTTCAGTAAACATTTTTCCCTCCCCTTGTTTCAAATGAGAGTTGAAAAATACAACACAACTCTTTCAGTGGACAGTGAAAAGTAACATCAGAAGTCTTGTGAGATCTGTAAGGCAGCTGCCTGGCATGGCAGATCCGGGGGGATGCCTGGGCAAGAATACAGATAAGCCAGGTTTGCAAGTGGAAGGAAGGTGCGATCAGATTTGTATGTCCCCAAAGTACATCAGCTTAAAGCCTTGGCAGACACCAGATAGACGGGAGGCAATTCTACAATTCAGATGGCTCCTATGGAATAGCAGCAGGGACTCCCGTGGTGCCCTGCTCAGATTCCCAGGTTCCCTTTCACCAGGTCTGTGCATCCATCCCCCAGCTGCTGTGGGTGTTGCTGCTAACTCCATACACCTGCGCCCTCCTGCTAATGAGTTCCCTTGGACAACTGGAGCTGTCTGATTCGGAGATCCCTGGGAGTTGACGTTCCCTTCTCTCTGGTCTGTAGGCAATGAAAGGTATACAAAAGCCCAGCTCCCTTGCCTCAAAACAGGGCCATCTTCATGGTGCATTCACTCTCCAGTGTTCCCCATAGAATCAGGCTGAGGCTGAGCTTCTGACACTCGTCTTTGTCCTGCCCTTCCTACCCTTGCTCACTTTCCTCATTCAATAAACCAGTTGCACAAGAATCCCCGTATCTAGCTCTGCTTTTAGGGAAGCTGACTTGAACACTCCCTGTAAGAGACCTTAGGAAATACTAAAAAAATGCTAGTCAGGCAGGCCTTCTGGTTCCCTAGACCCCTCTGGTTCCTAATATGCTAAAGAAAGTTGAGTGGGAGAGTGGAGCAGTGGAACGCCGAACACTGACCACTAGGTAGAGTCCTTCTCCGTGACAGCTGACGCGGAAGACTTCTGAAGCCCTCCGGGAGACAAGTTGATGTTGAGAAGCTGAGTTTCAGGACTGATGAAAAATGTTCATAAGCATGCAACGTTTGGTGCAGGGCCTCCACTTCTAGGATTTGCTCCCTCTCATATTCTTGCACATACACAAAACTATGATATGTACAACAGTAACCATGACAACACGGCCAGATAACGAAAGGTGGGAAATAGCCCGAATGGCTGTCAGTGTGGACTGGCTAAACAAACAGAGTGAATCCATTCTCTGGAATACAATGCAGCTATGAAAGAGGAGAATGAGGACACTTTCTGAATGGATATGGAATTCTCTCCAAGACAGAAAGTTGCATAATACAAGTACGGCGCAGTGAGTGTAGGTGTGCTCTTACCTGGGACAGGAGGGGAGGCACACACAGAAGTGTGAAGTAACTCCCAAAGGTTATGCAAGAAACTGGCGTCACCAGCAGCCTCCTGTATACTTCCAGAGAGGAAAACTGATAATTTGGGGACTTTTGGTACATTTTGAATCTTGATCATGTAAATATTATCTGTTCCAAAAAGCAAATGCAACTTAACAATGTACAATCACAGCTCCTGTTTCCATCAGGACTTGTTCTGCACTTGATCCAAGAGAACACCATGGAAGAGACTGACAGCTCAGAAATGGAGTCGGTTTGTATATAACCAGCAGAATATGGAAATGGAGTCAGTTTGTATAACCAGCAGAATATGGAAATGGAGTCAGTTTGTATAACCAGCAAAACATGGAAATGGAGTCAGTTTGTATAACTGACAAGGTATTTATTTGTTTATTTAATTTTTCAAGAGATGGGGCCTGTCACCTAGGCTGGAGTGCAGTGGCATCATCATAGGTCACTGCAGCCTTGAACTCCTGGGCTCAAGCAATATTCTGGCCTCAGCCTCTTGAGTAGATGGGATCACAGGCATGCGCTACCACGCTTGGCTCAGACAAGATAAACTCCCTACCTCAGTTTCCTCATCTGTAAAGTGGAAATACATCTCACAGGGATATTGTAATGATGAATGAGCTCTTGCATGTAAACCAGGCCACAGGATGCCCAGAGCACTAACTTAACAAATGGATTGACCCCGCAGGAATGGAATGATGTGTGACCACCGCCCAGTGATGAGCATGGCCCTGCCTGCTGCCCTCTGCGCTGCTCTCGCTCCAGTTCCCTTGCTGAGGAGCAGCCATCAGAGCTCCAGCTTTCATGCAGGATAAACAAGCTTTTGTGAGTGCATTAGTTTTCTATTGCTTCACAACCAATTAACACAAACTTGGCACCTTAACACAACATTCATTTATCATCCCACAGTTTCCACAGAGCAGGAGTCTGGGCAGAAGTCCACTGTTCAGGGTCTCACAAGACTGTAAGAAGAGGCTGGCCAGGCTTGGGGTCATCTTCTGAGCTCACAGGGTTGTTGGTGGCTTTCAGTTTCTTGTAGCCGTAGGTCTCAAGTCCCGTTTTCTTGCTGGCTGTCAGCTGAGCGCTGCTCTGGCTTCTAGGCATGACTCGTGGATGCCCGTCACGGGGCCCCTCCCAGGCTGTCTCTCAACAAGGCACTTTACTTCTTCAGAGCCAGCAGGAGACTCTCTCCCTTTGGGAAGGACCCAGTACTTTTTTTAAGGCTTTTACCTGATGAGGGGAGGTCCACCTAGGGAAAATCTTTTATTAACTCATAATCAACTCCTGGCTGGGCGTGGTGGCTCACGCCTGTGATCCCAGCACTTTGGGAGGCCAAGGCGGGTGGATCATGAGGTCAGGAGTTCAAGACCAGCCTGACCAATATAGTGAAACCCCTGTCTCTACTAAAAATACAAAACCTAGCGAAGCATGGTGATACGTGCCTGTAGTCCCAGCTACTCGGGAGGCTGAGACAAGAAAATTGCTTGAACCCGGGAGGCAGAGGTTGTGCTGGGCTGAGATGGTGCCACTGCACTCCAGCCTGGGCAACAAGAGCAAAACTCCGTCCGAAAAAAAAAAAAGAGAATCAACTCCTTTGAGACCCTAACTGCATCTGCAACATCCCTTCTTCACCTTGGCATATGACATCCTGCCACCTGTGCCATATTCCATTGGTTAGAAGCATGTCAGAGATTCCACTCACACTCAAGAGGATGGACTTACACAAGGATGTGACTCATTGGGAGTCACCCTCAGGTGGGTGTACCATGGTGGGCTACTGTGGGAGCCGCTCCCCATTTATGGAGAGACAGCACACCATGGTGGAACAAGACTTGCTGAACCTGGTTCAAATGCTGGCTACAGAACATGTATTTAACTTTGGGCAGCTGTGTATTTAACTTTTTTAACCTCTTAGCTTCTGTTCAACCAAAAGGAGGAAAAACTGAATACTCCACAGAGCGGTGGCTCACACCTGTAATCTCAGCACTTTGGGAAGCCAAGGAGGGCGATTACTTGAGGTTGGGAGTTTGAGGCCAGCCTGGTCAACATGTTGAAGTCCCATCTCTACAAAAATACAAAAATTAGCCTGGCATGGTGGCATGCAACTGTAATCCCAGCTACTCAGGAGGCTGAGGCAAGAGAATTGCTTGAACCTGGGAGGCGGAGGTTGCAGTGGGCTGAGATAGAGCTACTGCACTCCAGCTTGGGCAGCAAAGCCAGACTTTGTCTCAAAAAAAAAAAGGTTAAACAAAGGGAAATTACATGTACAATCACGAGACATAGTAGAGCAGGAACTGAGACTTTAGATCCTCCCTCTCTTCCCAGTCCTCCCCGGAGGAACTTAGAACTTAAAAATGAAAGACGATCATAATCTTGGGTCATGTGAAAATGCTTCCTAGAATATGGCATGTACTTATCCATTCAGTACCCTAGTCAGGGGTTTTGCTTCCTAGAATATGGCATGTACTTATCCATTCAATACCCTAGTCAGGGGTTTTGCTTCTTAGAATATGGCATGTACTTAGTCCATTCAGTACCCTACTCAGGGGTTTTGCTTCCTAGAATATGCCATATACTTAGTCCATTCAGTACCCTACTCAGGGGTTTTGTTTCCTAGAATATGGCATGTACTTAGTCCATTCAGTACCCTACTCAGGGTTTTTGTTTCCTAGAATATGCCATTTATTTAGTCCATTCAGTACCCTAGTCAGGGGTTTTGTTTCCTAGAATATGGCATGTACTTATCCATTCAGTACCCTAGTCAGGGGTTTCGCTTCCTAGAATATGGCATGTACTTATCCATTCAGTACCCTAGTCAGGGGTTTCGCTTCCTAGAATATGGCATGTACTTATCCATTCAGTACCCTAGTCAGGGGTTTTGCTTCCTAGAATATGGCATGTACTTAGTCCATTCAGTACCCTAGTCAGGGGTTTTACTTCCTAGAATATGGCATGTACTTATCCATTCAGTACCCTAGTCGGGGGTTTTGTTTCCTAGAATATGCCATATATTTAGTCCATTCAGTACCCTGGTCAGGGGTTTTGTTTCCTAGAATATGGCATGTACTTATCCATTCAATACCCTAGTCAGGGGTTTTGCTTCCTAGAATATGGCATGTACTTAGTCCATTCAGTACCCTAGTCAGGGGTTTTGCTTCCTAGAATATGGCATGTACTTATCCATTCAGTACCCTAGTCAGGGGTCTTGCTTCCTAGAATATGCCATATACTTAGTCCATTCAGTACCCTACTCAGGGGTTTTCCCCACTCCAGCTGATACCACCTCTGACAAAGGATGAGGTCATCACCAGCACCTGCTGTTATGTCTCACAGCACCTCTTTCTAGATCTGCTACAGCCTGCCCATAAAGGAAGAGCCAAATGAGCAAATTACATAGCAGGACCAAATAATGGACCGAATGCAGTGATCACATCACCATTTTCAAACAGTGTTTAATGACAGGAAAACATACACAACATCATGATCATGAACAGAGCGGGGGACTTGGGCTGCCTGGCCCAGAATCCACCTTCAGCATTTATGACTCTGTGCCTGTTTCCCCCGTGAGTTTGGGACAATGATACGACACCTCATAATATTGTTGTGAGAATTAAGCAAGTAACACATATTAAAAGCACCTCGCCTGGCCGGCACGGTGGCTCAGGCCTGTAATCCCAGCACTTTGGGAGGCTGAGGTAAGCCGTTCGCTTGAGCCTAGGAGTTCAAGACCGGCAAAACTTTGTCTCTACAAAAAATTAGCCAGGCGTGGTGGCCAGCGCCTGTAGCCCCAGCTTTAGTACTTGGGAGGCTGAGACGGGAAGAATGCTTGAGTTCAGGAGGTCAAGGCTGCAGTGAGTAGAGACGGTTGCCACTGCACTCCAGCCTGGGTGACAAAGTGAGACCCTGTCTCAAAAACAAGCAAACAAAACAAAAACCACCTAGCGCGGTGCTGTCACCTAAGGGCCAAATGCTATTACTTAGTTAAGTACCACTCATAAGAGGAAACGTTTGAAGAAGAGTAGACTTCTTCACAAACAAAGTTGAGAGTTGCCTCTGCCTTCTCAGAGAATAAAGGAGACCCGAGGTGGAAGAGACTGAATGTATTTGGAGGTCACACTACAGTAATTCTCTCTGCTTTCCAGAAGGCTCCACTTCACTCTGTACCCAAAAGCATTTAATTAACTTCTCCAATTAATTGGAAGCCCCTTCCAATTTCTTTTGGAAAACTTCATTTTTCTCTTTTTAAAAAAATGAGCAGCTGGGCACTGAGGCTCACGCCCGCCTGTAATACCAGCACTTTGAAAGACCAAGGTGGGCGGATCACGAGGTCAGGAGTTCGAGACCATCCTGGCCAATATGGTGAAACCGCGTCTCCACTGAAAATACAAAAATGAGCCGGGGGTGGTGGTGGTGTGCGCCCGGCTACTCCGGAGGCCGAGGCAGGAGAACTGCTTGAACCCGACAGGCGGAGGTTGCAGTGAGCTAAGGTCGCACCACTGCACTCCAGTCTGGGCAACAGAGACTGGCTCAAAAACAAACTTTTGTTTAAACTGAAGAGAGCGATTGTCTCGACAGAGGGAGGAGGGCGGCTGCCCCAGGAAAAGGAAGAGCCGCCACCGCCCTTGCTGATTTAAACACAAGCCAGGTGAGGCGCGTTTTCTGCATCAGGTTGAAAAGGACTCTGCCGGCGATTTCCACCCAGGAGCGCGGGGCGGCGGCAGCAGTGACCCCGTCCCAGCCCCCTTTCCCTCCGCAGCCCCCCGGCTGCTGCCGGCGCCGGGCTCGGAGCCAGGCCCCTGCGGATCCCGGGAGTCGCCGCGGACGCCGTGAGCCCTGCCAGGGAGTGAGCAGCGAGCCCAGGAACCGGTGAGCCAAAGTGGTGACAAAGCCAGCGTGCGCGGGCCGCCGGGCCGGGCTTCCGGGGCCGCACGGGGCGGGCGCGAGGCAGATGGCAGAGGGGAGGAAACAGACGGCTGCCCAGTGGCTGCACAGGAAGCGCCAGGGCTGGCAGGAGGACAGAAGGGCGGCCTTCGCCGCAACGGGAATGTAATTAATACACCGGCCCACATAGGGAACCCCCCAGGATTCCAGGGTCCTGGCGTGCTGACGGGGGCGGGGTCTCTAGGGCCCCTGCAGTCCCAGAAAACCTATGGGGTTCACCCGAACCCTTCCTCTACCCTCTTCCGCCCTGGCCCCCGCAGCCTGGGGGCCTTGGGCTGGTGTTTCCATCCCTATCGCCTCACTCTGGCCAGTGATTCCCGGCCCGGCTGTGGGTGATTATCTGAGGTGTTCTGGATGGGAATTCTTGCCAGTGATTACAAAAGCCTTCAGCTCTGCACCCTGAATAGATAAGGTCTTCCACAAGAGTGGTACTTCCATTCCTCAAATATATGCAGATCCTGTGGCCATTACTTAAGAACATTTAAAAGCATTTTTGAATTTTCTAGTCTGTCTGTCACTGTTCCTTTTCCGAGTCATCAGACACCAAAAATACGATTACCGCTTAAATGCTATTACTATCGCACTTGGCTCCTTGAAACTCCTGGTTGATAAACGGACGCTCGTTAATTTCTAGATGTTAAAAAGCCTAGAAAAGTGTTTTATGCCAGCCACCGCAGAAGGGCAAGAGGCACTAGGTTCCTCACGGCCCCCTTTGTACAAAGGTAGGACTGGGAGCTCCCTGAGCCACAGCGTGCTACGGTACCCACAACTACGGTACCCCCAGGACTGGCTACACAACACTGTTAGAAACCCAACTGCAGACCAACAAAACGCACCACATATTAAACAGCAAGAAAAGCATTTACAGCCGGGCGTGGTGGCTCACGCCTGTATCTCAACACTTGGGAGGCCGAGGTGGGTGGATCACAAGGTCAGGAGATTGAGACCATCCTGGCTAACATGGTGAAACCCTGCCTCTACTAAGAATAAAAATAATTAGCCGAACGTGATGGCATGCACCTGTAATCCCAGGAGAATCATTTGAACCTGGGAGTCGGAGGCTGCAGGGAGCTGAGATCTCACCACTGCACCCCAGCCTGGGTGACAGAGTGAAACTCCATCTCAAAAAAAAAAAAAACCACCTTTACAAATATGTGTAGGATCATTCTGGGTTTTTGTTTTTGTTTTTTTTTAAAAGAAAAACCACCAAAATTATGTGTATCTACTATAAAATACTTTAGTTTTACTTTTTTTTTTTTTTTTCTGAGACGGAGTTTCGCTCTTGTTACCCAGGCTGGAGTGCAATGGCACGATCTCGGCTCACTGCAACCTCCACCTCCTGGGTTCAGGCAATTCTCCTGCCTCAGCCTCCTGAGTAGCTGGGATTACAGGCACGCGCCACCATGCCCAGCTAATTTTTTTTGTATTTTGAGTAGAGACGGGGTTTCACCATGTTGAACAGGATGGTCTCGATCCCTTGACCTCGTGATCCACCCGCCTCGGCCTCCCAAAGTGCTGGGATTACAGGCGTGAGCCACCGCGCCCGGCTAGTTTTACTTTTTAATCTTGGAGAAGAGGGAGTGGGTGAGTCTATTTTTTTCTTTTGCTTCCCAAAGTTTCCACAATGAATAGGTATTACTTTTGTTAGCAGCAATAAAGCCAGTAACTTATTATTTTTTATTTTTGCATTTGTTTCGTAACTGATGAAAAGTAGTTTTTTGTCAGGAATGGGCTGAGATCAAAGAATCTGGGCAGTGAGGTTCTTTGCTGCTTTTAACTTTCAACTTCCACGAAGTAGGACACGGGTATGCAGACTGCACTTGGGAACCAAACTAGACCCCCCACCCCCGCCGCCATCCAGGTCTAAAGCAGAACATAAAGTGGGGGCCTTCTGGATGATGCTGGGCTATTCTAACAGGTCTATTCACAGCTAGACCAGAGGCTGACATTCCCCACAGCTGGCTTCCACTTGGCACCTAAGCTGTGAATTCCCAAAGTGAAGGCCGGAATCTCACCCAGCCCTCTTAGAGGGTCTCTAGGACCCACTCTCCTGCCAAGAAACCTTAGTGTACGACCCCTAGCACCAGGTCTGGGAAGATTCCTTCAATCTTATTTTAGACAAAACATCATTTTAGGATATAAAGTATTTTGCATTGTCCTCATTAACTATTCTGAGATGAATAAGATGTGTATGTAATATAACCCCAATCCCTGTGACGACCAAAAAAAAAAGTTTCCACAAAATTCCAAAATAACCCCTACGGGGTGGTACAGCCCCTAGTTGAGAATCACCTCATCAATGGTGAGTTGATACAATGCTTTGCTGATTTTTCTAAGGACTATGCCTTCCTCAAGATTTGGCAGACCCTTGGGTCTGGTCCCTACATACCTCCATCTCATCCCCAATACTCCCACCCTGTTCTCTCCCCTCCAGTCCTAGAGATACTCCTCCCTCCACTAAGAGCCATGGTCCATGGTTTTTTTTTTTCTTTTTTGGGGGGGATGGGAGGACAGGGTCTTGCTGTGACCCAGGCTGGATGGAGTGCAGTGGTGGTCACCGCTTACTGCAGCCTAGACCTCCCAAGAGTAGCTGGGACTAGAGGTACATGCTGCCACATCCATCTTATTTTTGTAGATACCAGGTTTCGCCATGTTGCCCAGGCTGGTCTCAAACTCCCGGACTCAAGCCATCCACCCACCTCAGCCTCCCAAAGTGCTGGGTGTAGGCATGAGCCATTGCGTCGGCCAATGCGCTTTCATTTGCTCGTGATGTAATTTCCTCGTGCTCAAGTCAGATGTCCCTTAGAAACGCCCTTTATAACCCACAAAAGGTCATACCCCCTAGTGTATGCTCTATACCACTGAGTACTTGTTCCTCATCATTTCCAAACTGGTTTGTAATGACATACTCATAACCATTTGATTAATGTTTATTTTCTCTATTTGGGTATAAAGAGATAGGGGCTCATCCGTCATCTTTCCACAGTGCCCTAGCACACAGTAGTGATCACTTATGAGTGATGACCTACTAATTAGCTGATCACAGTAGGTGATCAACAAACATTTGCCAAACAAATAAATGAACCTCCTGGAGGAAATTTACATTTCCATCATTGCCGCTTGTGAAATGCATTCTGATTCTCTGTCCATGTTACAGTTATGCAAATGTCACAGCCTGTTTTTCTGCACAGGCAGAGTCTATTTTGTTAATAGCTGTATTCCACATAGCGTAAGATTAAGAGCGTAGCAGATGCTCAGTGGATAAGATGGTATCTGCTTCTAAATGTCTGGGATTGGACGATTAAGAATTATTCCAACACCGGCTCACTTCTTGCTACATCTTTTTCCTTCCCACCCCTAAAATATCACTTATCTCTAACTTAAACATATACTGAATAAAGGCTCTAGAGGGGTAAATGAGCCACTCCCAACCTGACAAACTTACACTCATCTGTCAAGATGCAATTTAAACATCATCTCTGCTCTCTAACCCTCTTCCATAAGGTGGGCAACTATCAGAACTTTTGCCTTCCTGAGCAGCCAGTTTTGGTACTTGTTCATCCCCTCAGCTTGTCAGAGGCATCCTAACCAGAGTGACTCCATTTTGAATAAAGGCCAGAGAAAGCCAAACCTGCTGGGTTACATTCCCAGGCAATCCTGGTCACAGGATGTTTATGCTTGAGGGAATGAGTTAATAACATTAACTATAAAGACCCAGAACTTACGGAAATGTCCCAGTACTTTAAGAAGAAAAAGTATTCTTAGTTTAAGAATAGGTTCTGTTTTGGCCGGCTGCGGTGGCTCAAGCCTGTAATCCTGGCACTTTGGGAGGCCGAGGCAGGTGGATCACGAGGTTATGAGATCGAGACCATCCAGGTCAACATGGTGAAACCCCGTCTCTACTAAAGATACAAAAAATTAGCTGGGCATGGTGGCGCGTGCCTGTAATCCCAGCTACTCGGGAGGCTGAGGCAGGAGAATTGCCTGAACCCAGGAGGCGTAGGTTGCAGTGAGCCGAGATCGTGCCATTGCACTCCAGCCTGGGTAACAAGAGTGAAGCTCTGTCTCAAAAAAAAAAAAAAGAAGAAGAATAGGTTCTGTTTTAAAAATAATGGTACACTCATAAATTCTTGCTAAAATCAATGATCACATAGGAAAGTAACAATACTAATAGCTTGACAAGCTGACCACAAGCTTTTGCAACAAAGTACACTATTTTTAATGACCTGTAAAAGCAAGCACTGTGTTTGCAATGGGCACGTTCCTCCTCTTGCTTTCTGCAGACTCCCTACTCTGTAATTGAGTAGTCTCTAGTAAACTTTTTTTTTTTGAGATGGATTCTCACTCTGTCGCCCAGGATGGAGTGCAGTGGCTCGATCTCAGCTCACTGCAACCTCTGCCTCCCGGGTTCAAGTGATTCTCTTGTCTCAGCCTCCTGAGTAGCTGGGATTACAGGTGAGTGCCACCACACCTGGCTAATTTTTGTATTTTTAGTAAAGACGGGGTTTCACCATGTTGACCAGGATGGTCTCAAACTCCTAACCACAGATGATCCACCCACCTCGGCCTCCCAAAGTGCTGGGATTACAGGCGTGAACCACCGTGCCCGGCCCTAGTAAGCTGTCTTAACTTCACTATACAACTTGCCCGAATTTTTTCCTGCATGAGATCCAAGAACCAGCTGTTAGGGTCTGGTACAAGACCCTCTTCCCATGACAAGCTGAACCACAGATTTCTTTTTTTTGTTTTTAACACATCTTATTTTAGTCAGATAGCAGTCTGATCACATGTGGTCCAACAGCACTCAAATAATAAATCAAATATAACCAGATGTTAAAGATTGGTCTTCAAACATCACAGCCAATGATGCCACGCTTGCCTGTGATCTCTCCAACATAAAACCACATTAACACCTCAGTGGCCACCAAACCATTCAGCACAGCTTCCTTAACTGTGAGTTGTTTGAAGCTACCGGTCTGAGCACCATTGACTATTTCTTTCAGGCTGTGAATAGCTAGCTCTAGGGATCTCAGCAGGGGTGGGAGGAATCAGCTCACCCTTGGTGTAGTACCAAAATGTGGCCAACTGAGGCTTCGAATAAGTCACAGCAGTGTTCAGCGCCGGGGTTTTCTCCACAAGGTTACGGATAAATTGGGCCATGGTTCTGGGATGGAAAGTCCGTCGCCCTGAACGGACTTTCAGGGCGTCTGAATGTCACCCCCCCCCAACCACAGATTTCTTGAGGGCCAAGAACTTGGTCACAGTCATCTGCTTCTGCACAAATGGAGATGAGTGTGGCAGTTATAAAGGTCTGTTGAATGAACAAATAGAAGGGAGTGTTGGTAGGACCACAAGCCCCATCCTGGGGTCTCCTTACTCCTGCAGCAAGGATATCTAGCCCCCTCAGACTCCAGGGCATTCCTTTTAGCTCAGATCCTTCAGGCACTCAGGGGATGCCCTTCAGCCCAGCTTCTGTGACTCTGCAGTGGACACCCCTTCTTCTAGGAGTGGGTGCAGTGGGAACGCCATGGAGATTTCCTGAAGTGTAGCTGTGGCCTCCCCACGCCCAGTGGTGCACGCGGAGCACCCTGCCCCCACACTCCTCCCTAGATCTATTTACATAATTACATACCATTCAGTTCACTCATTTAAAGTATCAAACTCAGTGGTTTTTAATATATTCAGAGTTGTGCAACTATCACCATCACCAATTTGTGTGTATGTGTGAGTCTCGCAGTCTGGCTCTGTTACCCAGGTTAGAGTATAGTGGTGCAGTCTCAGCTCAGGGCAACCTCTGCTTCCCAGATTCAAGTAGTTCTCCTCCTTCAGCCTCCCCAGTAAGCTGGGATTACGGCGCCCGCCATCACGCCCAGCTAATTTTGTGTAGTTTTTAGTAGAGATGGGGTTGCACCATATTGGTCAGGCTGGTCTCGAGCTCCTGACCTCAGGTGATCCACCCACCTGAGCTTCCCAAAATGCTGGGATTACAGTCATGAGCCACTGTGCCCAGCGTCATCACCAATTTTTGAACATTTTCATCACCCCCAAAAGAAACCCCATACCTATTATAGCAGTCACTCCCACTTCCTTTCAACCCCCGCTCCCTGACCTAGGCAGCCACTAATCTACTTTCTGTGTCTATACATTTGCCTATTCTGGATGTTTCATATATATGGAATCATATAACACGTGGGCTTTTGTGATTGGCTTTTCTTTTCACAGCTTAGTGTTTTCAAGGTTATCAATATTATTTCATGCATCAGTGCCTCCTCCTCCCTCTTTATGACGGAGTAATATTCAGTTGTATGAATGCAGTTTTAGTTGCTGTTTATACATTCATCACTTGATGGGCAGCTGTGTTGTTTCCACTTTCTGGCTATTATGAATGATGCTATTATGAACACATGTGAATGTGTAGGTCTTCATGTGGACATCTGTTTTCGTTTTTCTTGGGTAGAGCTGGGAGTAGAATTGCTGGGTCACATGGTAACTTTTGAGAAACTGCGCCGTTTCCCAAAGTGGCTGCAGCATTTTGCATTCTCAGCATTGTATCAGCGTTCCAATTTCTTCACAAGTGCCTTATCTGCACTTGTCATTTTCTGTCCTTTTTATTGTCATCTCCGTGGGTGTGAAGTGTTATCTCACTATGGCTTTGATTTCCCTAGAACTATTAACAGGCCTGGATCAGTTCTGCCACTACTGTTAAGAGCTGTGTGACTTTAGTGTCTCTTTACCTCTTTAGCCCGTTTCCTTACCTATGAAACATGTGACTTCGTTGGTTTCCTAGAAACATGCAGTGAGATTACACATACATGGTATACAGTATATAATTACTAGAACATGATCAAAAACAGTAACAGGTTTCAAAAATGTCGCTATTGAAAAAAGTCTCATGCAGGTGCAGTGGTTCACACCTGTAATCCCAGCACTTGGGGAGGCCAAGGTGGACAAATCCCTTGAACCCCTGAATTCAAGACCAGCCTGGGCAACATAGTGAAACCCTTTCTGTATCAAAAAAATACAGGGCCCAAGACAAGGGAAGTCATTCTCCAGTGAAAGAGCCTGTCTAATGATTTCTTAAGACGACATGTTGGCAGATCTATTGACCAGATCATAATGAAAACATTTCATGAGAAGCTGAGGACAAAAGGGTCACCCTGTTCAGTATGCAACTGAGACACCAGTGGTCAAAATGAGAGACCCATAGAAAGAGAGCCCAATGGGTGGCATTAATTTAGCTGCTTCTGCCCTTTCCCAATGTTAAAACTTGGCTAAGCAAGCATTTTCCAGCAAAGAAGAGAGATGAACCTCAAATGCCCAAGCAGAGCTTTAGAAGAGAGGAGGAAGAAAACTGGGAAGAGTTAGACAAAGGCCCAGTAGATAACCCTAACTAGTTTCTCTAATATGGCCATCCGGCAAGGGCAGCTTTGCCCCGGAGGGTCTGATCAAACAAGGCTGCAGCAGTGATTGGAGACGCCTCCAGGGAAGGTGTGAGACTCCTGGTATGGTTGTAATCGGGCAGAGAAGCAGCAGCCAGATAAAGAAATTCTTCAAGTCTTTGTTCTCTTTTTTGGAACCACAGGCCCCACTCTTGTGAATTGCAAATTGGCACAAGGGCCATAGGCCAGAGGCTAGCTGCGGAGCTGAAAATGAGCTGGAGGCCAGGTGCAGTGGCTCATGCTTGTAATCTTAGCACTTTGGGAGACCAAGGCGGGCAGATCACCTGAGGTCAGGAGTTCAAGACCAGCCTGGCCAACATGGTGAAACCCCATCTCTACCAAAAATACAAAAATTTAGCTAGGCATGGTGGCTTATGCCTGTAATCCCAGCTACTCGGGAGGCTGAGGCAGGAGAATCACTTGAACCCGGGAGGCAGAGATTGCAGTGAACTGCACTACTGCACTTCAGCCTGGGCGACAGAGCGAGACTCCATCTCAAAACAAACAAAAACTAAGATGGAGATTTTTCATCTCCCAATATCTTTATGCATCAAACTCATGGACCGCATGAAGTCTTCTCATCTCCATTACGGTTCTTTTTTGGTGTGTTTTTGTTTTTGAGACAGGATCTCCCTCTGGCACACAGGCAGTAGTGCAGTGGCGCGATCACAGTTCACTGACCTCCTTGGCTCAATGAATCCTCCCAAGTAACTGGGCCTAGAGGCCCACACCACCACACCAGTTTTTTCTTTTTTTTAGAGATGGGGTCTCGCTATGTTGCCCAGGTTTCATCTCCGTTATGTTTGTGTACCAAACTCATAGACCAACAAGGAGACTTTTCATCCCATAAACTCATAGGCCAAGATGGAGGCTTCTAATCCCATTCTCTACCAAAGTCATTCCTTCCAGTGCTCAGGAAGGGCCTGTCTCACCCCAGCGCATCTTTTAACGATGGTGATGGGCTGGTCTCTTCTATTTGGGTGATCAAATCTCTTAGCTTGGGCCAAAAAATGCCCTGCTCAAACCCAACAATGCTCAGCACCAGATTTTTTGGTACGATGCTAAAATGCCTCTATTCCTAATTTTTGCTTCATCCAGACAGCGTTCTTGGGGAGGCAGGAACTCAGCACCCCCGTCTGGCTCAAGTAGGACATGAGGGCCACCTTATGCACACCCATTGTGTGGAATAGCATTGCCACAGATGCACAGAAGTCTGAGACCCTGTGTCCAATCCCTGGGCCAGTCCACCTTGACAGTCCCCAGCTTCTGGGCCTGTGACCTTGTGCCAGCCCCACGTTCCTTTCCCCACACCCCTTTTTGAAACTCCCCGCTCCCCTCCCTACCATTCTCGGTGCAAACATTACAAGTGGCGACTCACAAACGGCCCAACTCAGTTCCAAAACACATCATACAAATGGAAAAGGTGTTTCAGATTACAGATTTTTAAAGAAGAAAAAAACGGGAGGGTAGAAAAGAAAAGAGTGCACAACAAGAGAATCAGCCAGGCAGCGTCTGCCCTAGTAGCAGGCAGGCCCTGGTGCTGAGCTAGCCACAACCCAAGTCCAGACATTCATCCTGCCTGGCTGCACGGCCGACTCCCATTCAAGAGACTGGCTCCCCCGTGTGAGAACCAGCCCCTGAGAACAGGCCTTTCCCAACTGACCACCTGCCCTTGGAACTTGAGAGCGCAGGGGACCAGGACGGCCGGCTTGAGGGCCCCAGTTCTTTTTCCCACCTTGGAACGTGAGACCCCCTGACCACCTCCCTCAAGCGAAACTGCGCACAGAGCAGGGACGTCCTGCCGCGCTGGGCTCGGAGGAAAGAGGAGGCCGTGGACGGGGAGGAGGTCGGGTTTTGCTGCCTCAGCGCCGCCGCCTGGGGCGACTCTTCCACCCCTGGCTCGGGTTCGAAGCGGCGCGGCCCAGAGAAGAGGAAGAAAGACGAAAAGGAACTTTTGCCCGTGGTTTCGGTCAGTAAGGCGGGTCAGGCCCCGCAGGGCGAGGGTGGGGGGTGGCCGAAGAAACTGGCGATCCCGGCGCCCTGCGTCCGCGGGAGACCGAGCTCCAGCGCGGGGGCTGAGGCAGCAACTTTCCCGGAGGAAGCCCTGACGCGAACTTCAGCCACGCGGTTCCCTGCCCGCTGCGCGACGCTCCCGGGGCTCCGGCCGGACCCCGGCCCTGCTCTCCCGGGACGCCCCGTGGGACCTCCGCCCCCCGCCCCGCGCGCTCTTACCATCTGCGCCACTTTCAGCAGGGCCGCGTGGGTGCGGGGGTAGCCGGGGTCCAGCAGCCCCTCCAGTGGGCTCGCGCCGGGCTGGGCCGCACCGGCCCCGGGTCCGAGCGCGCCGCCGCCGCTGCTGCACGTGGTGCGGATGAGCCCAGCTCCGTGCGACATCGCGCGGCCCCAGCTCGCTGGCCGCCTCCCGGGGCCGCGGCCCAGGGGCCAGATGCGGAGGGCGGGCCGGGGGCGGGCGCTGGTGAGGGCGGGGCGCCCCGTCCGGCCGGGCCCGGCAGTGGGAGACGCAGCGGGAGCCGCCTGTGGCGGGATCCAGCCGGGACCGGCCGGCCGGCGCCTTCCCGAAAGGTAGCGGCAGTCCCGGCCCGCGGAGAGGCGCGGAAGTTGGACTGGAGCGAGAGGAAACCGGATGCCCTGGGTCGTGGCCTCCCCGAAGTGGGCAAGGCCCGGACCGCAGCTGGTACTGAGCCTCCTGGGATTTTGTGTGGGTGCGGCTGCGGATGTGTGCTGAGAGCAGTTTACTGAAGTTTAACTTACACACAGTGCGATGCCCAGACCTTGCGTGTTCAGCTCCACTAATTTTTATGTATGTGTACACCTGTGTAACCGTCGCCCTGAGCAGCAAATAGAACGTGCCCATCACCCCCAGTAAGCTCCGTGGGGGGGGCCATCCTGACCTCCCCTCCTTCCCTGTCCCCATCCCCAACACCCCTCCCCACCCAGCCTCAGCCAACCCCTGCAGTGGATTCTGCTTTCTGTCACTGGAGGTTGGTTTAGCCTGTTCTTGAACTTCATAAACTTGAAGTAATACAGATTATTGTCATTCAACATAACACACTGGAAGATCCATCCTGTTGGGAATTCAAGTAGTTCCTATCAGTTCCTTCCCTTTTATTGCTGAGTAGTACTCCACTGTGCAGAAAGCATATTTTTTAAAAGTTTACCTGGTTGATGAAATGAACTTCCTTTCTTCCTTCCTTCCTCCCTCCTTTCCTCCCTTCTTCTTCCTTCCCTCTCTCCCTTCTTCCTTCAGCCCCCTCTCCTTCCCTCTTTCCCCCTGCCTCCCTCCTTCCCCCCTCCCTCCTTCCCCCCTCCCTCCTTCCCCCCTCCCTCCTTCCCCCCTCCTCCCTCATTTCTTTTCTGGCCATGGTGCCTATTCTGGTACAAGTTAGGAATACAAACTCTAATTTCTCT